>CM032663.1:27581701-27765922 GCA_019095985.1 Streblospio benedicti | reverse complement strand
TGACATTTGAATGTGATGTTTTAGTCACTATCATATATTTTCATTTATTTTAATGAAAATTAGTTAGTGCACGTTGAGGCTTGGATCTGACAGATCCTATTGACCGAAAGGCTTGGAAGGGACAGTTAAGATGTAGACTGGGCAGCCAGGTCACACCCTCTGAATTAGGAATAATTAGGTCCTACTTAAATAAATGTACAATTTTATTGATTGATTAATTGAAGAACCAGAAAATCACTAGCTCTAAGCTAGGCTTGATAATGGAAAATATTCTAAATACATATCTGATCTATGTGACACTGTCATTTGTTAAATTTTCTATATGGTTTATGCTTTAAAAACTTCAGCAATGGCACCAGAATTCTTCTGATGACCACATTGCATCAACTAGTGAAGTACATTGAAGAATAATGAATTCTAAATTTTGTTGACACATATACATTACATTTTTTAATTTTACTATTTTTTCTGAGGAAGCCCCCGTGGGACTGGACAAAGGAGACCTATGCACGTCTCCTTTCGAAACCTCTTGGAGCTCCGCCATCAGGCCCGCCCTTGATAACAGGTGTCATGCCAGGGGTGGTCGTAAAACTACTCACATTTTTGCTCATCTAATATCACTTATCTGAGGTTAAAACAACATGTACATGGCTATAGTTATTATCAAAAACTAACCTAGTCTAACAGCATTAATTCTTCACCATTATAATAAACTGACGCATCGGTAATTCCATAGAAATTTCAATAACAAAAAATATTGTTCAGAATATGTCGCCATATTGTCAGTTTTAACAAGCTATTCGCACAACGCACGTGTAGTTTTGCTGTGTTGGCTTGCCAATTTTTAACGGAGCGCGTTGTGTAGCATACATTATTATCACGGCTGATGACAAATAGCAAGTTCTTTAGGGTGCGCGGTGCAAGTGTATTTCCGGTAAGTAAAAGTGGAGTTTTTAAAGAATTTCCTTGTATTTCAGCTTTGTTTGACGCAGCAGATGTCTAGTTATGCGTCAGTCTGTTTGTATTTGCGTTTGATGTGACGCCCTAAATATTATTTTCTGCGCCAATGGCTTGAAAAGTGCGTGATTTGCACAAATACGCGTCCTAGAATCATCACTGCTAATCAGTTAAATTAAATAATGCTCACTAGTTAAGAAAATATCAACTGATCTTTGAAGGGCACAGATTGCTACTAGGATATGCCTGAATGTTTGAATTTGACTTGTGTAGCCAAATATGTCATTAACTTACTGTGAGTGGTCCACCAGCTGGTTCATTTTTGATGTTTTCTTGCTTCTTTGTGGAATTCCTTGCAGGAGACAGGATACTGACGAGAGACGCTGACAATTTAGAAAGAGACTTTCTCCTTTTCTTCTCCTGAAAAAAATATCAATAAACAAAATAAGCCAGAGACATCATACCGGGGTACAGACTAAACAAGCTGACGACATGAAACAAAATTAATATTACTGTTCATACAGCATGTACAACATGGAGAGCAAATTCCACTCTAGTCATCCAAAAGGCAAAACTATTATGGGTCATAACACTGTGAGCAGTCTAGTTCATATTTTTATTAAGTCTTACATACAAAGATGGTGTCGAGACATATCACATGGCAGGGTTTACTGCAAGGAAATATGGGTTTTTGAGGCTACAAAGTTGAAGCAGAGAATGCGAGTTTGATGCGTAAATATTTGTTCGTACTACATGTATTGTAATTAACGCTTTGGATGCCGAGGGCTCCTACAGGAGCCCTATTTCAGAAAAAAAAAAGAAAAATAATAAGTTTGATTTTGTCTGCCATTTGCATATGTAAATACTCGTGGTTCTAGTCTCAAATTCTGGTGTTTCAAAAACAACTTTACCTTGACATTTCGATGTATTTTTAGAAGGAAATAAGAAGCATAGTGTTAATATTTTAATTCTATTCGTCAGAACGAATATTTACCCACCCAACACGCATTCTGTGCTTCAATTTTGAGCCTTGAAATACTCTTACTCTTATTATTATACCTGTGCAAAACCATGGATTGTAATACATTGCTGGAATCCTTGTGAAGAGATTTTTGCAATGAGACGTCAAACAAATATGAAACTAGACTCCCAATCTCATATAATGACATCTAAATTTTGTACATCACCGTGGTATTCTTAGGGTCAATCGCCGGCAAAGCTATATAAAGGATGCCAAGCCTTTATCGCTGAGAGAGCTGTTCCGAATCTAACAACAACGCAGCACGCTACGCAAGACTGATTTCCGAAAATTCGTCGGTTTTTGGTAAGGTCTGCATTGATGTGACAAAGTTTAAATATTTGACGATCAATGACGAAGAATTATCATATTATTCGTCATCCAAGCCTCATCTAATTGTATCTTTACAAATAAGGCATTTGGAAAACTACCCAATAAATGTGGGCGTCGGATATCTAGTATTTCTATCAAAATGAATGATATTTTGTTGGGTGAATGAGTGATGCCTGTCAAAGTCCACAACGATGAAGAATTCAAAGTTTGAACACGTTTTTGGTCCGTATTATTAAGTTAAAATATATTAGTATGAAATATGGATGGTTCATGTTATGTTTCATGTGCATCTTCAATAAGATGTAGCTGCAATTAAAATTACTACTGATACTATGACCTTTTAAATCACTTCCAGAAGCTGTCAAATGAATCGACAATTACTCGTAATTGTCAAAATTGAACTTGATGCTGTATGCATCTTTATTTATAATGGTGAAAATAAGAAACTAGATCGTCTCCTAAATGTGTACTGTAAATGTGAAAATGTTCTGATGAAAAACGTAAGAGCTACAAAGGATCATATTTCAACTCTAACAACTGAAGACCCACACGGAGAATAACGCGTCACGTAAAATGCGTGGCTGGCACTCAGGGACATCATAGTGAATTTACTTCAGCCTCCCAGAGGGTTAAAATATTACCATTATGCCACATATTTCCTTCCAAAATAACATAGAAATGTATAGTTTGACTACTCATTGTTAACTCACTAAAAAGTGAAACGAAAAATGCAAGAATTTGTACACGAATTTCGGGGACAAACTCAAGACTGTTTTTTATGGAATTGAGCACTTACCATAAATGACCATCAAAGCGCCCAGGGCTGTTCAATTAAAATTTTCTCAAAATGGGGAGTGGGCTGTTACACAAGAGTGCTTTTACTACGTAATTCGAATATACATTTAGAAAAAAGAGGGGGGAGGGCTGTTACATGGGGGTGGGCACTTGGATGATCGTATACGGTATATGATCATCATTGCTGCCATATGATACCCAATAAGAATTCACGTTTCGGATCAATCCTAAACCGCTGATTTGGAAATGATAGACTGAACAACAACTGTGTCGCACCCTGTTTGACTCTAACAGAAATGCAATTAGCATCAGATTGACAGTTTGACAGGGCAAACATATGTAATAAGTTAAAAAGTCTGTTATGCATTGGATAGCCTTCAAATTAAACATTCTAATGTATATTTTTTGTCCATTTATGCTTTTTTTATGGCTATCAGCAATATTGTTGTACAATGACGAGAAGTGATGAAAATACCCTTTTCAAAATGACATCTACAAGCATTCATTTTGTATCAAGAGCACCAATGGTCCATTGTTGGAGAGAAATCATAGGCAAATAAACCCATAATCTGTTAGTATTTGTTAAAAACAAGAAAGACGATGCGATTCTGAATACATGTCCATTTATGTAAAGAAATAACCATTTATGGTGGCTCCCGAAACGTTATTGTCATGGAAGTAAAAAAAAAAAAACAGCTTTCTTCGTGAATGTTTTTCTTCTTCTTTCTAAATCAACTAAATAGCTGATAAACTTAGGGTTAAACAATACTGTGATATTTTTCTATGAATGCCACTAAAGTGTAAAGAAACTTACACAATAATAAAATATACAAAGCAAGAGATAAGCACGGAATTAGTCAGTGCTGCACACAATTAAAGTGGCACCTAAATTTGTTTACATCTATTTCTAATGCCCACGAAATTATTTTATATGATGTAGGCAATACAAGACAACTTTTATTTTACATAATTCCTCTACATCTACAGGAGCTATTATGGTTTTTAAGGACACATAAACTGGTACATGTATACAACATTTAAATTATGCGCCAGATGTTTCTCAAACTGCCACTAATTCAAAGGGATATTTGGCTATTCAGTGAATGATACTTTATTTTAGAACTTGATATCTAAAATAGATAAAACATTTTCAATTCACAGCACCCTGATTAACCAAGAAAAAAACAAACAAGCAAACAAAAACCATGTATTATGTGGTGCAGATAGATTGTAATTAAAGGTCTTAACATTGTAAACAAGTTACTTTCAATACTAACCTGATTATTACGGACAGATCCAGTAATTGCTAAACCTAGTTCATAAATACAATTTTCATTGTAGTTAATTTCAGCTGGACTAAGTATTCCATGGTCACACAAAAACTCGGATGATGTTATATGAACACTTTTCCTCCGATTTGGGAGTTTAGGTGTTTTAAACACTCCGTTCTTACTCATTTTCAACATCCAAGGAAATTTAATATTTCATGATATCCAGAGTATTAAGGAGATAGAATATATAAGGACAATCCACTGACTTATGACTAAATCAGCAGTAAATATTCAAAGTAAATAAATATGTAATATCCTTAGGGCAGGGGACACCATAAATTGCTGCTTCCTTTCTCTGCTAGTGGCATTTATAATAAAGATGGTGTACCCATTGCTTCAAACACACATATATACCCTAACAAGCAGCTGCTAACAAGCAATCACTGGAGTCTAACCATTGGGGGCAAGTGCTAAAACCAGTTAATTTGTAAGTATTGTCCTACAACAAGCTGAATAGCACTTTGATTCTGGTATGCCATTGCTACTTAATTTGATTCAGTAAAAATAGTATACATAGATATTCAACTGAAGGATCAATTAAATCAATTCAAATTACACATTATGGACAATAAAATTAGACATTGATGTGTTTATAAATTATGGTTTACTTACTCTTAATCAGTAATTATCTTTCCATCACAAGCTTAAAAATGTAAGCCTAGTAATTTGATATGCATGCTATAACTATTTGAAACTTTAAAGTGCAGTTGACTAGTTGACCTTTAATCTAAATATTTATATTACCACTAATTACCAACTTCAATACCAAGTCTGGTGTCTTTAATAGATTAGTAACTAACTATCTATATGTAAATGAATAAGGTGTCCGTTTTTATCTATAATTCAAACCAAATATCTTATTTTTCTATTAAAATAGAAGAAAAAAGTATTTTTAAAGCATCTTCATTTAATTGGTAACATTTCTAGTAATGTTAGTATTATTGATTTAAAATACTCACCTCTAGACCACTAAATGCAATACGTAGTGTTGCCTTGTTTACATCGAAATTACTAAGGAAATTAAGTTCCAATTTTCGCCGCAACGCGGCGCCACCTCGTGTTTACCTGGTGCGCACTTGTCATAACGACTTCCTCTTTTAAACCCTTTCAGGATATAGCCTAATAGCTGTTACTCCAAGAGGGGAGGATGGGCGGGACTTTAACCGTGGTCTAGAGGTGAGTATTTTAAATCAATAATACTAACATTACTAGAAATGTTACCAATTATTATCTTTAAAATGTCTCACCTCTAGACCACTAAATGCAGAATGTAGCGGTCTGGAGGTGGGACGAGTAACATTCTAGTAATCTAGACCTTACTTCATGCTACAGTGTGATCTGATAATTTTCACCATAGAAGAAGTAGACTGCCTACCTTGGATGTGTCCAAGAGCAGGTCCCGAGCGCCAGGTTCATTTCTAATAACTATCCCTACGTATGTACAGTGTCCTAAGACCTACTCTAAGTCAATGTGCAGCAGTAGCCCTAACTCACATGAGACGCTGCAACCACCGGACCTAGGTGGTGCATGTCGTCTTTGATGAGGGACAAATCTTTCAAGTAAAACTGAGTGAATGTGTTGTGGGATTTCCATGAACACGCACCCATAATGTCCTCCATGGACGCTTGACCTAGTAACGCCCAAGAGGCTGCCATGCTTCTGACATGGTGTGCCTTGATGTTCAGCACTCTCTTATCCTCTTCAGAGGAGCCGTCATACGCAAACTTGATAACCTTCTTTAACCAGGAAGATACAGTGTTCATATGTATCTCCTTATCCCTGTCAAAGCCTTCCTTGTAGGCTAAGAACAGCTTTTTCCGGGTGCCTCTCACTTCTTCCGCCCTCTTTGTGTAGTAGCGGACTGCCCTGACTGGGCACAGCGATCTATCTTCTTGTAGTTCTGAAGGCAGGACTTTCGTGAGTGCCTTTACTACCAATGGTTGTAAAACTCCTGCCCTGTCACTAGCCAGTTTTGTCTTGGGGAGAAACTGGGGGTCTGGAAGCAAGTGAATTGAGGCCCAATTCTCCGTATGAAGTACTTGACTGGTGAGTGCATGTATTTCACTTCGCCTAGCTCCAGTTGCTAGAGCCACCAAGAAAACCGTCTTCCACGTAAGAAACTTGAACTCCGCTTTATGCAAAGGCTCAAACGGAGGCTGAGTTAGCTTCCTCAACACCAGTGACAGATCCCATGGTGGAGCAGAGGATCTAGGTGTTCTCTCCCTAGCAAAATTCGCTAAGAGACTAGATATATGAGGGTCCTTACCCACATCTACCTCTGAAACAGCTTTCAGCGTGTGGCTGATTGCTGTTCTGTAACCCTCTATCGTGGACACTGCCAACTTCTTATCCACCTTCAAGTGTAGCAAGAAGTCCGCCACTACTGTTGTAGAGGCATGGAGAGGATCAGATTGCCTTCCAGCGCACCAATCGCAGAAGTTTCTCCACTTGCTGTCGTACACCTTGAGACTTGAGGGTTTTTGAGCGGCCGCCATTCTTCCTGCAACCTCCGTCGAAAACCCTCGATCGACATGGGATTGCTTGACAATCTCCAAGCGTGAAGATCGAGCATCCCTGGGTTGTTGTGGAACAATGACGACCGTGGCTGTCTCAACAAGCTCTGAGACACCGGCAATCTCCTGGGGTGATCCACGAGGAGCTCTAGCAGTAGAGGGAACCACCTCTGTTTCGGCCAACACGGTGCTATCAGTATCAATTTGCACTGATGTGCTTGTAGCTTCACTAATACCTTGGATATGATGGCTGTTGGTGGGAAAGCATAAGCTACCAGGTTGTCCCAACTCGTCGACAACGCATCCACCGCCCAGGCCTTGGGGTCTGGAACTGGGGACACATACACTGGCAACTTGCAATTGTGGCAAGTGGCAAACAGATCCACTAATGGGGTCTCCCAGGTTTTGAAGACTCGCGCCACCACCTGCGGATGCAGCGACCACTCCGTAGGAATGATCTGGCCCTGCCTCGACAGTCCGTCCGCTAGGACATTCAATTTGCCTGGAATGTGGCGACACTTTAGCGTTATCTGCTTCTCCTCCAGCCATATGAACAGCTGTAGGGTCACTCGCAACAGATCCTTGGACCTCGTGCCCCCTTGGCGTTTTATGTAAGCTACTGTTGTAGCATTGTCGGACACCGCCATCACTGTCGAGCCTTTCAGCTGGTCCGCAAACGCCCTCAAAACATTCCAGACTGCTAATAGTTCTAGGACGTTTATGTGTAGCTGGCTCTCTTCCGAAGACCAGGTCCCTTGAGCTTCCTGCCCGTTCCAATGGCCGCCCCAGCCTGTGACACTCGAGTCGGAGAACACTTGATGTTCCGGAGGTACTAGTATCAGGGGCACTCCCATCATGATATTGTCCCTGTGCCTCCACCAATCCAGTGACTTCTTCACTTCTGGTGCAACTCTCAACTCCAATATCTTCCGCTGAAGCTTCTCCCAACGCTCCTCTGTCGGACGAACTATTCCGGACACTAGGTCGAAGTTGTAGGAGAGGTAAGTGAACCTCTGGGTTGGAGTTAATTCGGACTTCTCCCAATTGAGAATGAACCCCAGATCGGTCACCAACCGAACTATCCGTTGGGTGTGCCATACCATCAGCGTACGAGATGGGCCGTGGGATATCCAATCGTCCAAGTATTGAAAGATTGGAATATCCTGACGGTGTAGGACCTCTCTCACCGCCTTGATAACCCGCGTAAATACTCTGGGTGATGACGTGAGACCCATCACCAATGCCTTGAACTGCAGGACGCGACCCTTGAAATACAGGCGCAAGAACCGCCTGTATCCCCTGTGGACAGGGATGTGGTAGTAGGCGTCCTTGAGGTCTAGGGAAATGACCCAATCGCCCTTCTTCAGCTGTTCCCGGATGGACTCCGCCGTATCCATCTTGAACCGTTCCTTCCTGATGAACCTGTTCAAGGCCGAGAGATCGAGGATCCCCCTGAATCATTCCTACGGCGTGGTCGCTGCATCCGCAGGTGGTGGCGCGAGTCTTCAAAACCTGGGAGACCCCATTAGTGGATCTGTTTGCCACTTGCCACAATTGCAAGTTGCCAGTGTATGTGTCCCCAGTTCCAGACCCCAAGGCCTGGGCGGTGGATGCGTTGTCGACGAGTTGGGACAACCAAAAAGTATTTTTAAAGCATCTTCATTTAATATGCTGTTTCCAGTGCACACGTACGTAATACGATTAACGTTGTCTCTGTAACCCTCAGCTTACATACTTTGTCAGTTATCATCTCAACCCAGAGGTTGTGGGTTCGAATCCCACCTGAGGACGGAAATTTTGGCTTGAGATGATAACTGACCAAGTATGTAGGCTGGGGGTTAGAGACAATGGTTTGTCCTCGTAACATTTTAACAGCCCGCTGCTTGGGATGATGGTATCATTCTGGTCTCACAACCTTGGGGTCGTGAGTTCGAGTCCCATCAGGCCACTTGATTTAGTCAAATGGAAGATGTGTCTTCAGCTATGTCAATATAGTGGATGGAGCTTGCTTGGCATAACAGAGAGTAGAATCTCTTTATAGTGTTATGCAAAATGACTGCATGTAAGCAATAGGAAAAAGATTTTGACCATTCAAAACTAGTATTTGATGCAAATATTTTTTCGCCTAAAAACAACTTCGTCATTTAAGCAAGTTCTTTGGAAAATGACTAGCCCAGACAAAACTTTCACTCGCCCCGAGCTAGCGGACTAGTGTTAATGTAAAGCTCTGAATACTCGTTCCCTTTCTTAACAAACCAACTCCCATGGAATTTTTAACAGCCATTACTGTAACGGGGCTCATCAAAATTGCCAATGACAAGTCACTTTTGGCAATATCAGTATATTTAAAGATAAAATGTTATAATAGTATACTTGCCTTTATATTTGTTGCAGATGCAGATATATTTCCTAAGTCAACACTACACAAACTGAGTGAATCTTCATCTGCCCTATGCCTTTTCCTCTTTTTCTAAAATAAATAATAAAAAGCAATTCCTTTGAATTTGGGCCTTAGCAGAAGTTCATAACAACAGTGTCCAAAATAATTGACCAAGCCACAATGCAATATGATGGATGACACTTGGGCCTACGCATCCAGTCTATACCAAATCCATCGGTTCATTATTTAGCTCTGACTGAAAATTTGACTCATGTCTGATAATTATTTGATCCTGATAACCAGAATGATATCTAGGCATCCACAAAATTGGGAAAAAAATAGTTAAAAAATATATATATGTTGCATTGAACAAATTCCTGTCACATCAAAAATTGACCAACCAATCAATTGTTCGACCATATTTTCCATCTACAGCAAAATGTTTGGACTGACATTTTTCAGCACGTCTTGTCAAACCGGATGACTGACATAGGATTTTAACGTTTGGCATAGACTGTGCATTATTCTTAGTGGTTCAAATAGTAACTTGGAATTGGCTTTTATGTTGACATTGGGTGCATTCTTAAATTTAATTTTTAAACAAATTATAGATGACATCCTCACAATGATCAGGATGTTTATTAGTTAAAATCTTTTCCTTTTCAGAGAGACATTGATTATGTAAAATGGATGTTAGATGTAGAAATACTAAAATAGCTTTATACATACCCCAAGAAAATCCAAACCGGGACTTTTGAACAGATCATCCAATCGAGTTCCAGACATCCTATAAACATAAAAATTAGAGTAAATTTAATAATAAGACATCTTCTGGACGCTAAAAACAAGTGGAATATTAGAACTTGACCAATCCCCCCCCCCCCCCCTATTTTTTCCCACTTTTACAAAATGTACATCAACTCTTATTCGAGCTGTTTGCAGCAACGCATTAAAAACTCTCGGCCCTTGTCCTAACAGTTAGCAGTGCATGCACGTTCAGAGACAGGTTACTTGTCAACATGGTGGGAGGTTAGGTGGAGGATCACACTAGCTGTTTTCAAACTACGCGAGTTTTTTCACATTCGGGGGGCGATTCCACTAGACGGGGCTCGCCTTTTAACAAGGCTTCCAAACCTCATGAGCTTGGTGTTGTCACCATCTTGTTTTGAAATACTTGACAGTGGTGACTGGGGACCATTAGTTTGGGATTGGCAATGTAGTGGCAAACCTCAGGGTCAGGATTAGCCACTCGTCTGCTTGTATTGACTAGTAAAAACAAGAAGTCGTCGGGAACGCCGTAAATCTCCCCTTCCCCAATCGATCAGGCAATTTTTGAAAAGTAGGCCAAAGTACTCATATATCAAATCACATGAGGAGAGTAATATAGTCCTACAAAATGTCAAGTTTGGTGATGATAGGTCATAAAGTCTTCCCAGGAGACACAATTTCGTAATAATTTGTTTTTAAAACACATCGTAATTTCATCAAAAGCATGCCAAAGTACACCAAAATCTAATCAGTTCTGGAGAGTGGTACAACGAAGCTAGATATGAAGTTTGGTGACGATAGGTCAAATACTTCTCCCCGTAGAGTGGTAACAAGGTTTATTACGTAACGCTCATAAGTTTGTAAAAAGTAGGCCAAAGTACACCAATGTCAATTCAACTGTGGAGACTAGTATAGTGAACTTAACTGTAAAGTTTAATGACCATAGGTGAAATACTTATCCCAGTGCATTGGTAACAATAGTTTCATTCGAATATTTCATAAATCTTTTAAAAGTAGGCAAAAGTACACCAATATCAAATCACGTGAAGAGAGTGATATAGACATAACAAATGTCAAGTTTGGTGATGATAAGTCTCCGCTTCCGCTAACGATTCGCCAGTCGCCATAGGCGAATGTTGATGCATTTTGGCTAAAAAATATTTCCTACCTTTCGCCAAATTGGCTAAGATCAATCATCTGTAAGATTAACCATCAAATTACACAATATTTTCTAAAATAAAACAGACAGCATCACACGGAAATGACTTCATGGGCGCGGCCATTTTGTCAGGAGTCAAGTCTTCTATTCAGTCGGATGAAACACTGTGTGTGTTGGGTTGGGGGTTAAGTCTTCTATGTAGAGTCTAGTCTAGTCTGCTAATACGAGTTTCAATGAAGTAAAAGAGCATTCTATCTACATATGCCTGCATTGCTAGTCCAATGTCAGGAGGGGAAGGGGGATGTTGGGAAACTGAGTTCCATGTCTAGAGAGATTTGATTTTTGGATTTTTAAATTATTAATAAACAATTGAAAATTGACAAATACATGCAATTTAGATGGTCATTTCTGATGAATTTTTATAAAACTAAATACTTAAAAGTAACTTTTGAAAATTATGTGCCACATGAAATTATCAATTACTTTCTCCCGATTGGGTGGTTATTAGCATAAAAAGTTTCTTCGTAAATGTTGACCTTGATCAGCATATTTTTTTGCCTGCTTAATATATTTGGTTAGAAAACAAAAATGTGTCTGAAAGAGCAAACGTCACATCAACATTTATACATTCATGCTTAAAGAATATTAACTGGTATCAAAATTCCTGAAATTTAGATTTGGCTAAAAGGTTTTGCATTTGGCTAAAACTTTTGAGAGCCCTTTAGCCAAATTGGCTACATTGAAATTCGCGCTAGCGGAAGCGGAGTAAGTCATAAACTGTTCCCAGGAAACTGATAAACAAAAATTTGTAATAATTTGTTTTTAAAAACACATCGTAACTTCATCAAAACTAGGCCAAATAACACCAAAATCTAATCAGCTCTGGAGAGTAGTACAACGAAGCTAGATATGAAGTTTGGTGACGATAGGTCAAATGCTTCTCGCTGTAGAGTGCGTACTAATCATAAGTTCGTCAAAAGTAGGCCAAAGTACACAAACGTCAATTCAACTGTGGAGACTAGTATAGTGAACTTAACTGTAAAGTTTAATGACCATAAGTGAAATACTTTTCCCAGTGCAGAGGTAACAATAGTTTTACTCAAATATTCAAAAAAAAAAATTCAAAAGTAGGCCAAAGTACACCAATATCAAATCACGTGAGGAGAGTGATATAGACATACCAAATGTCAAGTTTGGTGATGATAAGTCATAAACTGTTCCCAGGAGACAGAAAAACACAATTACGTAATAATTTGTTTTTAAAAACACATCGTAACTTCATCAAAAGTAGTCCAAAGTACACCAAAATCTAATCAGCTCTGGAGAGTAGTACAACGAAGCTAAATATGAAGTTTGGTGACCATAGGTCAAATACTTCTCCCAGTAGCGTGGTAACAAACTTTATTGTGTAATGCCCGTAAGCTCATCAAAAGTAGGCCAAAGTACGAATAAAAAATGTTGAGAGGTACTTTTTTCCTCAAACAAGACATATTCAATTTGCAAGTCAATAGCTCAAGTAGTCTTCGAGTTATCAGCCTGTTTATTTCGGACGGGCGCACGGACAGAAGCAAAGCAAGAAATCCCCCTTTGGACTTTGTCCGGGGAGATTTAACGAGTGGAGGACGAGTGCTAATTTTTAGAAACTCATCCTTTTGTATTTATCATACAGATATAGAGTTTGTATACGGAGGACGAATAGATATTTGAGGGTTACTAGTCCTTCTGACGAGTAACACTTCTCCAACTAATCCTGACCCTGAGACCTAAGCAACTGTCTGGCAGCACTGATGTGTCTAAATGGGCCGCAAACTCACGACTCAAGCAAATCCTGTTTCATGGTCAATTGTCATAAGGACCACGGATAGGAGAATTATCATACTTGTCCATAGGACGGGTATCCTGAAAAATATACCCGTCCTAACGAAGATTTACACGTCCAAACAAACTTCATGTAAATTCAATTGAAACTGATGTCTGAGGTGACTGAGAATACTCGTCCATAGGACAAGTAACTCAAAACTTTTACCGTTCTGACAACACAGATATATAGGACGGAATATAGGCAGGTACTTATTCGTAGCCCTGGTCATACACATGTAGATCACCAATCAGTAAAATCAGCCATACACATAAACCATGAATCTTATGTATGATGCGAAAATTGGTGACCTCTATAATGAGGATTTAACGTCATACGTACAATTCACAGACTGTGTAAGGCCGAACAGTGCAACAGTGCGACTGATGCTCTAACCACAAAGGCGTCCGTATAAAAAGACCTGTAGCAGTACTAGAACATCAATAGCACTGTTCAGCCATGCATATTTCGTGAAACTTACCTATGACGTGAATTCCCCGTTGTAGAACACGCCGGGGTCAGGGTTCTGAGAATCCGCTATTGTCGCCAATAATAGTGTCATTTTTGATGGAGCGATAATGGGTGAATTTACCATGGCGTCAATGGGCGCCAAATGTTCACGAAATAGCTGCTTCTTTGGGGAGTTACTATATACTCATTGTTCCTTTAATCTGTATTTTTTCTATATGTAGATTCTCACAAACTTTATCCAAACATCCATTCCAAATACTTATGCAATATGGCATAAAATCAATTAAATATTAGTCTGAGAACTTTGGTCTTCGTTATGATCACCCCAAAAGTAGCAAAAGTGAACCCGAAATCCTGAAAAACCCTATAGGGTGAACCTCGTTCATATTTAGTATGTATATAAAAAATTGGTATACTTTACCGGCCACATATAATAGAAAAAGATTAACAACCGGCCAAACACACATTTTGCTGACCGAACATCAACTGTAAAATACTGCAGTCACGCAGCCTTCATCGTGACAGTACATGCCTATCCTTTCTTCCATATATGACAAGTTTGGTATCAATTTAAAGGTCTATACACACGCTTGACGTTGCCATTCATTGGTTTTTCATATCACATTTTCTAAGAAATAAAAAAATAGTTTTCCTGGGAAAATGTGTACTTTGTTTACATCCGTGTTTGAATACTGCAGGTGCTTGCAGGTGCGTGCTGGAAAATGCTTCTTTTTTCACGTCGTCGATGAATAATTAGTTTTTTAACTTTCAAATCGATGCAAACGGATAGAATTTATGATGTACAATGTTTGTTCAGTGATAATATAGGTTGTCATAGAATGTAAACAACATAAAAGGTCTGTTATTGTCGTGTATTCTAATATCGGCAGGTGCCCGACAGCATGAACATCGGCAAAACCGGCGCTTGACATTGGCCTGTAGAAGTCACTAAATTTTCCAATTTTCACGTCATACGTGAATGCACGGTTTATGTGCATGGGTGGTTTAAACGACTGTGATCTATAAGATCACTGAAATAGATTATAGACATGCTTCATGTGGATTTCTGGTTTATTTCGAACTTATCAAAACATAGTTAATATTTCGTAATAAGTACTGTATCTCTGCGTCAATGCATACCTGGGCCTAGCCTAACACAATCAGGCTTGGTATTTACAGTTCATACATTTAGACAGTCATTAATTAGCAAAATAATGAGAACTATCTTATAGGTCTAACCTGGGCCATGCCGTACCCGGTCCCAGGTTCTAATCTAATGATCTAAGATGAATACTACGAACATGAACAATATTCACCTTTTCAAGCTAACATCAGAAAACCTTCTTTTTGATTTAGTCTCCGTGTTTTCAGCCATGCCTTCAGTGGCGTATTCCACGATAATATGAGCATGTAGATCAATAAACTTTAATCATGAAAATTAAATTTACTTCTAATTTTTTTGGACATGGCGGTTATGCAGTCACGTGACCAAAATAGCTTATCACAAAAACATTATTAAATAAATGGCGATGGGCGATGGTTATTGAATTCATAAGTGATCTTGTAAATAATCTAAGTAAAATAATACTGCGCATTTTCAGTAAACTTGATCTTGGTCAATGTACTTCACTTTAGATAATAAACGGAAAATATGTGTTATATTTATTAACTCATATGTGCAGAAGCGACTCAACAGGTAACCAGTCTCAATCGTGTGTGTTTAACTACTGACGGAAAATGTTCATATACGCACTGTAATTCACTGATTTAGGCTACATGTAGTTGGCAAAAACAATATGGTGGGAAGCTGATAAACGCAAATGGGTTTTGTAAACATTTTTATAGTTATAGCTATTGCTCTGTGCTCAGGTGTGCTGTCAATTAATCCAAATGAATCTTTTAAAGTAGATCAACAATATGAGTCGGTAAGCATTATATGTTAAATCTCATTATTTGATTATAGGGTAATATTATGTTTTGTAAGTGTCAAACTCATTTTTTTTACTTCCTTGTACTGTATCAGTGAGTAAATAAGCAGCACTAATGAGTAATGTCATTACATATTACCTTAGCTGAGCAATGTTGATTATAGTTTATCAATAATCCATAATATATTTACCATACATTTCGACTGCACCTCGTGGTAATCCCATATTCTGATGGTCCTAAGTGTTCAGTTGTTAGACCGTATGACCTGAAAACGTGATTTGCTTGCATCGCAAGTTCGCGCCCCGGCTATGGCAGACTTAATGTTGTCAAAACCATTGCGTTGTACGTCTGCCACTGCTTTGCTGATCTCCACCGAGCCGTGTCACCTCAGTCGCGTATAATACTAGACGGTGGTGACACCAAGCATGAGGTTCGGAAACCTAGTTACAAGGCATGCCCCATGTAGAGGACAGTCACTCCTCTGCGTGTAAAAGAACTCCCCTAGTTTGAAAACATTAGCTAGTGTGATCCCTCCACCCTCCCCCCCCGGCTCAGTTGGCTACCTAGCCTGCCTCTGGAGGTCCATGTACTAACACCACATGACCTCCCTCTGCTATAATCATCAAAGTTAATGGTTGCAGAGTATCCATACAAACAAAAATATTATAGTCACTATACATGTCGACTTCACGTTGTGGTAATCTCATTGTACAAATATAGAGCACTACACACCCACTTCGCGCATTTTAATGCTCAAACCTTCGTAGCACAGCTGTCAATGTTCCAACAATGATAGTTAATGTGTCAAAATGAAGCTACTTACTTATTTTTTCGTATGATTAACACAATTTTTATGATTCATTAAAATTTTACGTTCTATGGTGCATTTTGTAATGCGTTATCTAGTGTTGGGATTCAGTGGGAATTTGACAACTGAACATCACTTAAAATCAGTTGGCCCAAGTGACCGATCATCAGAGTTAATCGTTTCATACGATATTTATATGTAATCACCCATTTGAATATGGTCCGCATGTCGTAGGAGCTCTAATCGGCGCAACCACATTACACAATAAGATGCATTAACTATGGGTGCGAACTTACTTTCGTTTTCTCATTGCGCGGGCTCGAGATTTGAACTACTGAGCATGCGCGCTGACGCCCGGAAACATGTGTGTGTATATTTTTCACATTGCAAAATATAAGTAAGTTATTTCTATTTTCTGGCAAGCGTTTGTAATAGATTGATTGAATAACGTTACTAATAGATCATACACGAGTTTGAATCGTATTCGAAAAAAAGCAATTATTTACACAATCGATTATGCCTCACGCTAATCGAGCCCTGAATCGTTTGGTACAAACGACCGATCACCGATTATAGTCGATCATCGTCCCAACACTAGCATAACATATGCACACCCATCTCGTAGGTGACGATAATATGTGATTTGATTATGTTTATTTACATAAGATCTAACTAGAAATTTTATTTTTAAATCTCCCCGGACGAAGTCCGAAGGGAGATTTCTAGCTTTAGTGCTTTCCGTCTGTCCGCGTCCACATGCTTAAAAGCTTATAACTTGAACACCATGAGAGCTATTGCTTTGAAAATTAAATATGTTTAGTTTGAGGACAATCGTATGTCTCAAAAATTTTTGTTTGTACTTTGGCCTACTTTTGACGAACTTATGACAAATATCTTGTTACCGCACTTTAGGGAGAAGTATTTGGCCGATTGTCGCCAAACTTCATATGTAGCTTCGATGTGCTACTCTCCAGACCTGATTAGATTTTGGTGAACTTTGGCCTACTTTTGATGAAGTTACGATGTGTTTTTAAAAACAAATTATTACGTAATTGTGTTTATCTGTCTTGTGGGAACAGTTTATGACTTATCATTACCAAACTTGACTTTTGGTATGTCAATATCACTCTCCTCACATGTTTTGATATTGGTGTACTTTGGCCTACTTTTGAACTTACGAGCGTTACATAATAAACCTTGTTACCACTCTACAGGGAGAAGTATTTGACCTATTGTCACCAAACTTCATATCTAGCTTCGTTGTACCACTCTCCAGAGCTGATTAGATTTTGGTGTACTTTGGCCTACTTTTGATGAAATTACGATGTGTTTTTAAAAACAAATTATTACGAATTTGTGTTTATCTGTCTCCTGGGAAGACTTTATTACCTATCATCACCAAAACTTGACATTTTGTATGACTATGTCACTCTCCTCACGTGATTTGATATTTGAGTACTTTGGCCTACTTTTCAAAAATGGCCTGATCGGGGAAGGGGAGATTTACGGCGTTCCCGACGACTACTAGTTACACTTTGGCACAGGGAGAACAATCGTTTTCATAGCAGTAGTATTATGTGGCATTTGTTTGGTGTCTAACTATTTTATTTAAATAAAACACAAAGTAAAAGTGTACATGAACTGGCTGTGCAGTGCTCTATATAAAACTAAATTTCCCCCTTGGACTAAATTGACCTTTTGTTGATTGTCCCAACGTTTTTTTAAACATAGTATTAAAATCTGTAAGACTGCTGAACAGAAACCCGTGAATGAACAAAAAATTGGTGAATGTGTTCAGAAACATTAATAAAACATCATAAAAATTGACAAATACTTGATGTATTTAGCATGAATATTGTCATAGACATTCAATATATCCTGAATGTATCAATTTGAAATGTTAAAAAACACATGATTGGAATTTTGGAAATAAAGTTCATATGATCATATTTTGGTGCCTGCTCAAGTTCAGTTTCATATATGGCATTGACCATATGGCTAGACCAGTGCACAACATTCCCGTATGTATCAGCCATCCAGTATGTTTTTATTTAAAAATAAGTAGCATCCAAACAAATACTGCCACAACAGGGTCTACTTAATCGAGACTGACCGTGTTCAGGTTGCAGTGTATGGGCTCTGTACATTTTCTAAACTACGGCCTGTTAACAAAATGCACCCTAGATCATGTACCATAAAACTTATGGTTGCAGTGTATGGGCTCTCTGTGCATTTTCTGAACTACGGCCTGTTAACAAAATGCACCCTAGATCATGTAATTTTAATGAACCATAAATCTTATGTTTATCTTACGAAAATATAAGTAAGTAGCTTTATTTTGACACCTCAAACACTAGTTTTTATTTAAAAATAAATAGCATCCAAACAAATACTGCCACAACAGGGTCTGCTTAATCGAGACTAACCGTGTTCAGGTTGCAATGTATGGGCTCTGTGCATTTTCTGAACTACGGCCTGTTAACAAAATGCACCCTAGATCATGTAATTCAATGAACCATAAAACTTACGTTTATCTTATGAAAATATAAGTAAGTAGCTTTATTTTGACACCTCAAACACTAGTTTTAGTTTACAAATAACTGTACTACAATCTCTTTATGTAGACTATTATTAGTAATATCCATTCAGATTTATATTTGTGACACTACTACTCACATTTCAACAAAAAATCAAAGTGACAAATTGCTGGATTAACAGGTGGGGTTCCTGTGGACAGCAGATGGAGCGGCGGGATGCTCCTGCATTGGTTGATGGTTGAGCTTGGGCTTATTTTGGAAGATCTTGATAGCTTCCACGATCTTACGACGATGTATAAAGAGGAAGGAAGACTGTTCCCCACAGTATATCGTAAGCCCACGCATACAGACCAGTATCGAAACTGGGAGTCAAGTCTGGAACATAAATCTTCTGTGGTCCGCACACTTTTGCGAAGAGCAGAACACCTTGTGACCGGAGAGACCGACAGCAGAAAGTCACACATGTGAAGCAGGTACTTAGGATCAACGGATACAAACCGTGGGCTTTTAATATTGTAGTAATTTTACGGGAGGTTGTTATTGTGTTTTTTTTAGATGAGTGGATCACGGGTTCCACTCCACCAGCAAGGCTCGCCAATGTATGCGTGTATGCGAGTTTTGTTCCTGTCAGCTCCCGGTAGTTTCCCTATAGGATACTTTTGTCGGACTGAATCAGGAACGAGTATATTGGTGTGTGTGTGCGTGATGGTAATTTGTGCCTCTGCCAGCTCCCGGTAGTTTCCCTATAGGATACTTTTGTCGGACTGACAGAGACGGAGTATGTTTGAACTGTGTGTCTGCGTGAGGATAATTTAAGTAAAAAAAATGGTATGTACGTGTAAAAAAAATGGCTCACCTTACCAGTAGAGGAAAACCAGTGTCCACTCTTATTTTGTATTGGTATCAATAAAGATGAAACCTACTTGACTTTGTTTCTTTAAATAAAAACTCAACACAAAGTGTACGCTTGGATGTCCTGGGCCGAAGTGCCCAGAATGTTTATTTTTGAAATACCACTTCACCTACAGTATTAATGCACATACAAAGATGTAGTGCAAAACAATGCAAATCGCACGATGTACGCACTCAAATCACCCATTGCAACATACAATTTAAAATATTAAAACAAATAAATATAATCATGCCACATTTTATACACACAGTTTTAAATATATAAGATAAAAAGATAATTAGATCAATACGCCAACTTTGACGCCCCCGCAATATTGCGAACAAGTAGTCCTCTTACGTCATTTGTGACGTATTTACGTCAATTACTCTAAACTTACGTATATTAGACGTATAGACGTATAGACGTCAATTCACAACAATATCCCGCCCAAGAGACAGAAAGAAGAGCGCCTTGAACTGGTAGACAACCAGCCCAAGAAGTTCTCGGTGAAGCTACCCTATGTGAAAGGTGCTTCCGAAACGATCCAAAGGATATTTAGGAATCATGGAGTGCCTTTGTTCCACAAACCTTTCAACACACTACGGAACCTACTAGTAAGACCCAAGGATAGGGATGACCCCAAGAAACTCTGTGGCACTTGCCCCAGCTGTCATGACTCCTACATTGGAGAAACAGGTAGGAACCTAGAGAACAGGTTGAAGGAACACCTAGATCCTCATAGCACCCAGTCAGCCATACAGATCCACACATACAGTTCTGGGCATAAGTTCAAGGGCGAAGTAGCTAAGGTCATCGGCAGAGAAGACAACCTTCATCGTCATAAGATCGTGGAAGCTATCAAGATCTTCCAAAATAAGCCCAAGCTCAACCTCAACCAAGGCACGAGCATCCCCCTGACTTTCCTCCATCTGCTGTCCGACAGGAACCCCACCTGTCGGAATCGGCGCCAGTGACTAATCCAGCTAATTTGTCACTTCGGTCAAAGGCCCTGTGAAGGGAGCAGCAACGTCAAGTTTTGTTGAAAATGTGAGTAGTAGTGTCACAAATATAAATCTGAATGTGCTACAATGGTTTAAACATAAAAATATATGGGATGGGTGTGCACTGCTGTAGTTACCATATAGTGAAAAATGGGTATAATTTCACCCTGATGACAAAATGGATTGCCCCATGGTCAAAATGGGTCATGTTGAAATTAACCGAATTTGCTATTGAGTTTAACACTGCTTGTTATCTTTGCTACAATCTGAATGAGCAACAGAGAATTCTTTCCAATATTGATCGGTTACAAATTAAAATATGTAAGACAGTCATGAGAATACATATATAGGGCCATATGGTCATAATAATTTCAACATTTAGACATTAGCTCCACCGCATTCTTTTGTGAGCAGATTTTAGTTCGACCATTTTTGTTGGAAGCATCATGGCTATATATGTACAATTGTACACAGTATTATTTTATGTTGGATGTTCATTTGCTCAAGTTTTCATACTTTGATTATGCTTTTTACAAAAACTTGCCTGTAGATTTCAGTCAAGTCACACCACCTTTGTCAATAGAGCATATTAATCACAAGGTCGTAATGTATTTCGGTGCCTAAGGATGCTGCCATTGATTTAATTGGCAGAAATCCTGGGTGAGCCAGGCTCACTGAGCCCACTCATTCTTGTTCAGGTCTCATATTAGAACAGTGATGACAATAAGAGAATTTGAGTGATAATGGGTGCAGGTTATACTACAAACCCAAGAACATGCATCCATATATTAATTGGAGAGGCAGAATTTCATTACATTGGGCAAAAATAAGATCCTAGATAGTAGATAAAGTTGCTCATATTGGGAGATTGCTTGACGAATAGGACCTCTTGACAAAGGTCATGTTACTTTACTAAAAGCAACGAGTGAGGTTGTTTTTTTACAAACAAAAAACAACCATGAAAACATTCAAAGTACTAAATACATGGTAATGAGTATTATTTTAATGAACTTTTTTTTCCCATCTTAGGTTGGTGAGAGTGGCTGTGTGAACAGTAAGTAGCGGAGTATATATCATACTAAGTACTACATTATCTTTCAACTCATAAAAATATTTTGTTTGTACCAAAGGGAACTTGCATCAATGGACTTTGAAAAGAGGTTTAGATTTTAGAATTCATTTTTCATTTTCTCAAAGCCCATTGATGCAGTTGCCTTTTGTTTTTACGACATATCTTTTCTGATATATTCTTCATTTTTTTTACCAGCTTGCAATGGAATTGATGGTACAAACACCCAAAATGAAAATAAAGGACCACTTGTTCCTCCAGTTTTACAATTCTTGGATATTACAGAAGAATATAGATTACACCTTAAATGGGATATTCAATTTGGTAAGATGCATGCATTTTCATACATAGTTAGATACAAACTAACGAAACACAAGACTTTGCTTCAGCAGCTGAAATGACGCAATCAATATGGGTATATTTTTAGAAAGAAGGGGACTGTGTCAGTTTTCGGTTGCATTTTTTTCGCAAATATTTTATTCATTTTCAATTTTTTTTTTAGGTCACCTGAGTAATTACTCAGGTGACCTATTGCTATGGGTTGGCGTCCGTCGTCGCGTCGTGCGTTAACATCTTCTTCTCAAGAACTGCTGGGCCAATCGTAACCAAATTTGGTATGTAGCATCTGTAGGGTAAGGAGACAAGAAATTGTAAATTTCATGACCACCCACCCAAAGGGAAGGTAATTTTGGGGTAGAAAGTGTAAAATTGCTGCATTTCTTAAAAAATCTTCTTGTCTACTCCCAGGCATTGATCAGACAAACCAAGTATGTAGTAATAATAACCAAGGAAGGGTCTACCAAAGTTGTAAATTTCATGACCCCCCACCCCAAGGGAAGGTAATTTCGGGGTAAAAAGTGTAAAATTGCTGTATTTCTTAAAAAATATTCTTCTCTACTCCCAGGCATTGATCAGACAAACCAAGTACATTTGTATGTAGAAATAATAACCAAGGAAGGGTCTACCAAAATTGTACATTTCATGACCCCCTGGGCAGGGGTTTAAGTGCTACGGTGTGGCCATAAGGAGTCATATAGTGAAAATGCATTATTTCTTTAAAAAAATTTCCTCCTCCCAGGTATGGACCAGACAAACTGTGTATTCAGGAATGATGATCAAGGTAGTGTCTAATACCTTCCCTTGGGGTGGGGGGTCATGAAATTTACAATTTCTTGTCTCCTTACCCTACAGATGCTACATGTACATACCAAAAAATTGTAAATTTCATGACTCCCAGGGAATTATTGAGGAATCCCTAAAAAAACATCACAAACTGCTTATCTCGCTAATATTTGTTGATGCTCAGTTGACCGTTAAGGCCCATGGGCCTCTTGTTTGTGAATGCCTCAACCCCCCCTCATACTAACACCCTTGTGCAGTAGTTTGTTTCATATTAAACTTGTTCTCTCATTTCTTTAGATACTGTTTTAATTTTGTCAAAAATGTGTAAATGAATTTCAGATGTTGATTTAGAATATGTTTTAATGTTAAATGTTTTCGAGTTACACTCCTTTTCAAAACAAGCCAAAACATAAAATGAATAAAGAATATTAGACAGTTCAGTAAATCATTCATCATCAATGTATCTTAATGTTGTGGTATTACAAATTTTTTACAATAATATAATATTCTTTTGTGGTTGTCACAATGTGAGATTAGAATGATATTATCATCCCAAACAGCGAGTATTAAAAGATACCTACAATATAGACGACCTGTTGTCTCTGTGAAAGAATGTAACCCCTGTTTACCCCCAGGCTTCTTAGAAGATCAATTATTTCAACTCTGATGTTATTGGTTCAAATCCCATCAAAGGAGCAACATTTTAGAAGGTCTAATTTCTTGGCATTTCATGCTAGTGGAGTAATCTAATATGTGTTCTAGTTTGTTTGTGTAATCAATCCTAATTATCTTCATCTCAGTTTTCAATAGCAAGCATGTTCATACGACTTAATAGTTTATACACGTAATGCTATATCGCTGCTTGGGATGATGGCATCATTCTGTTATCGCAACCATGGGATTGTGTGCTTGAGTCCTGTCACGGCCACTTGATATTGTAAAATGAAAGATTAAATTCAGCCATGTCAATATAGTGATAGTGATAGGAAGTCTTCGAATGTTTAAATGAAAGATGAAGATGTACTTATATTTTAGATGTTAAAGATTATGTAGACAGTTATATGATAGAGGTGAAAAATGTTCTACCAGTCAATCCACAGCTGAAGAATTGTCAAGTATTTAAAAGCAATTTGGTATGACATTCTTTATATATTTTCTGAAGTACACTAATCTATTCATAATTAGTTGTAAATGCTTTTGTATATTATTAATACTAAAACCCATTATAAAACTTCACATCTGAAATTAATGTTTATCATTATTCATAAGAAGTTGGACCTGTATTTATTCACTTTTTTTTACCTGTATTTATTAATTTTTAAACCTTTTTATAGAGTTCTTATGAATACAGCTGTTTTCAAGTTACTGCAGGGGGCACATATGAAGTTATTCTTACTTCATTTCCTCAACAACTGAGAACTATTTACTCTGTATTTATACCTGCCAAAGTAGAGAATAGTTTAGGCAAGTGTTTTATTATGATATTTAATAATTCAATAGAGGGTAGGTCAGGTTTTGCATAATCTTGTGAACAATTTTACACAGTAATGCAATTACATCTGAAAACATACATGTTCAAGAAATTGCTGTGCGCTGTGTAAGAGATAATTCAATGCAACAGCAGGAAGTATGTACCCGGTAAAGCTAAAAACATTTCATGCATGTTATAACTGAGTTCATCCAAGTATAATCTTCAAATTTTAAATGTTTTCTTCAACTGTTGACATCTATTTGTTTCAGTTAAACCATCTGTGATCCAGTGGAAACCTGTGATTGGGCTTGGTTTGCAAATCGTCCCATGTACCAATCAAAGCTTGCATGTTATTTTACAACCTGCGCCAAACTTAACTTTATATAATAATATTTCTGTATCATTAATATCTCCTGGCCGCTATGACCTACAACAAATGATCCCTGAGGTATTGTTTGAACTATGTCTTGTTGATATTTTTATTCACATTGATTTTGTGTGTCTGTACAATAATGAATATAAAATTTTCATGCTTGTTTCAAATTAATGGTTTCAAGTAACAATGATAGATCATTAATGTGTTTGTTTTTTCATTAGGGTCAGTCTTCAGCATATTTTCCTTCTATAAAGCCGGAACTATCTTATAATGTTTCTGTAAGTTGAATCATTTCGATAATATTATTAAAATTTGTCATTCACCGATTGTTTCAATAGACTAAGTATTTTTTCATATTTTATCTTTTAGGTTTATATTGATAATCCTTCATGTACATTTGAATGTGAAGGTCTGAACTCATCTGCTTGTTGTGATTTATTATCAGTGAATCTTACAGCAGGTAAGTTTATGTGGACACTTAACATTGCATATTATGCACTTCGAGATTTAAATGCAAATACAAATAGTGATAAAAGTACATATTTTTCTAAATCCCAAAAAGAATTCTAATTGATTTTAGAAGTTGATGAAATGAAAGAATCATTATCCTCTTAAGAGGACCTCTGGACTATATACCTATGTACTAAGTACTAAGAAAAATAAACATTATATAATCATTTTAATGTAATATTATTGAAACTGTTGCATGATATTGTTAGCTGAAGAAAACTGTGCAACGGCTCCAATGGTTCTAGAAAGATCAACACCATCAATGCTTTCATCCTTTTCCACCTCTAGTCTTCCACAAAGTTCAGCAGATTTGGAGTCAATTTCCAGTACAAATGGTATTAACCGTTGATATTTTGATGTGTGATGTATTTACTATACATTATCAACTATTTTTCACCTGTACTTGTTTATTATGTACATGTCTACATGTACACTTGGTTCATATATGATGCGAAATGCAATATTCTGGGTACCATAAAAAATCCTCCATCTTGTCTTAGGAAACGATCATAAATAAAGATATCGGGGGAGTCGTCCATTTCTTAGGGCTCTAGCAAAATGTTCAGTGCACCCCACTTTTAGGAAATGAATTTCCTCTGACTCTCTCCCCGAGTAAACCACTCCCCCGCCCCCGCCCCTCATGTAAGCTTTGAAGTCTAATTGGTACACAACATTTTGTCTACTCAGACGTAATAAATATTTAGAAATCCTGCACAACTGTTGCATTGTCACATGTTGGTCATGGTCTAGATCGTGAGCAAAGACAGAAGAAGATGTGGAGTTATTTCTTTAACATTAACACCATGGGGCTTTTACACCATGGGGCTTTTGATTGAATGATCCCAAAACGGTTGAGGCTGATGCAGCTGCAATCCTTGTCGGTCGTGGTCTTCGGCATCTAGTGAGCATTGTGTGTGGTGAAATGACCTCTTAAAAGTGGCCCAGGTCATGTCAAAGTACAGATACGTCTAGTGGTGCCGCCAAATAGGCAGAGCCTGGTCTTGAAGAGGATGATCAAGCTGGCTGAGTATGTAAAGGAGTCTTTAAGCATATCGGGTGACTGATGTGATGGTGAACACCAGGGTACAACCTTGAAAAAAAATTGATTGATCAATTAGACAAAATGGCGGATGTTTATATGTCAACCTAGGGTATCATTTATTATATCATATGTGGACTTGGGAAAGGTGTAGGCGGTATTAGAATATTTAGTAACCATTCATATGTTAATCACATTTGTAGATCCAAGTGTTACTAAGACACGAGCTGTTGACCCTCAACAGAAAAGAGATGAAATAATTATTGCAGCAATATTGTCAGTAGCAGTTACTGCAGTTTTTGCATCAGTTATAGGCTTTTGTCTTTATAGACGGAAAAGAAGACATCTGGGAGGTTAGTGTTTCAAATGAAATTAACCTGATGTATAAAGTCTTATCCCTTCTTAGTATATTCTCATGATCCCTATATATCTCCCATTGAGTGTGTATATTTGTATATAAATAAGATGCTTAGGCAAACCTCTGCATGTATATAAACCCCTTGCTTACAGGCGGATTTCCAATGCGAAGAATGCGTCAAGAAAATGGAAGTGACAGCATTTCTCTAAATTTTGGTAAGTTTTAACCAGGGTATATATAAAGCTACTCTTGGTGAAATGATATAATTATCAGGGGCGTCAGAAGAGGGGGGGTTTTGGTTGTGAACGCAACCCCCTTTTTTTCCAAATCAACAGGTGACTACACATATTAATAGTTATATAAATGATGTTACGGGTGTCAAATTGACTCATCTGGTACACAAAGTGCTACTTTTTACCAAGTCCTTTACATACAGTGTGCAGAACTTCTTTAAAACCCACCTTAATTTCATTTATGTAATTCATAAAGATACCTGTTTATTTTCAATTATACTTAGAATTCATTTACATTCTTGAATTTGTATACATTCAAAGGAAGAAAATAATGCTATTTCACCAAAAAAGGTTGATTGCATAAGATTTGATTTATATTTGATTGCGTCACAATGCGCTCAACATCACTGTGCATATTGTCACAGTCGGTATTACACAACATGTAACTTAAGAAATGACCCCATTGTATTGTGTGATAAGTCAACATTTCATCCTTCACTTCACAATCGTTTGATTTCGACAACATTTACTTAAGGCCCCAGAAAAATAATAAAATGGTTCTCGTCCCCTCCCGCCTGTGTATAGTGCAGCCTCCTGAACATTTTATTGCCTCACCAGTGATGAAAAATAAATTGCCCTCCCGCCTGGCTGCAAACAAAACGGCCCTGTGTCAGAGGCCTGTCATTTGTTTGCTATGCATGCTAGATATTATACTTCATTGATTATACTAGTTGTTTTATAAGTGATGTTTTATGATTTTGATAATAGAAAGACATTGTTCACATACAATTGTAACACATGTAGTTCATTCGTGGCCCAATATTCAACTTGAAAAATGAAAGATTTTGCGCGTAAGAAAAATAAAAAAATAAAAAGTGAACCCCTCCTCATTTTTTTTATAATATTAGGACGGAAAAATCAGCACAGTAAAAAATAAAGATTAAAATTGACCTTTCTCCTATGTGTAGGAAAATAGGCAGGACGAGAAACATTTTATTAATTTTATGGAGCCTAACCAAAATATCTAAAAGTTTGCAAAGTTGTAATTTTCCTAAACGTTTTTTCCATGCTCAAGCTGGCTTGTACACTCAACATAATGCTGTGTGAATTCTCAGTAAATGCTCTTAGACAGCTGCACAACTTCTGAGTTTATATGGGCCAATTTCAGGATATCTGTGCTCATATCCATATTTGTTTTTGGCTTTTCACAATGGATCTAGGGTGAGTGAAGAGCATAGGCTTTGAATGTTCACCCCTCCCCGTTATGTGTCTGAATTTACAGACAGTTTTATATAAAGGAATTGGTGCTGAAAATGGCTCAGATTGAACCTGAGAGTACACAAAATTTCAAAAATTTCCTGGGGGAGCATGCCCCAAGACCCGTCTAGCATGTGCAAGTATGTGGCACGTGTATGCATGCCAGAGGCATTGCACAATGTTTATCATTTTACCCCTCATCCTCACCAACAACAGCCGACGATATTATCGAGGTTGCATAGCCTCTGATAACCCCAAAAATGTTTGTGGGATACAAAATTGGCACCCCCCTTTTTTCAAAACCTGACGGCCCTGTAATTGATCATAGCAACTATGAATTTCATGTATTACTTCATATGTTCAGTAGATCTTGATCAAGGCAACATGATTGGCTGATGAAAATTTGGATTTATATATATTTTTTTTACATATTGTTGCTGAAGACTAAATTAAATCATTTAATTTCATCAATCATCATCATTATATTTAATGTCTCTTGGCCTCTACAGGGTGTCGTCTGGCTTCACATTTTTTTTTCTCTCCAAGCATCTCTTGTTCACAGCCATGTCCATGGTAAGATGCCAGACGTGCAGATCTCCCATTTGGTGTCGCTTCAGCTCTATATAATCTCTGTCTCTATTACCCTCCACCACAATTGATTTACATTGGTTTGTCCAAAAGTTGCTTCGGTGAACGGTACCCAGCTCAGTCTATTATATCTAATCACCAAGATGATGTCTCTTTTGCCTAGTCTTTCATGTGCTGATATGATCATCCATCTCTACACTACAAATCCATTTCAACAGGGCTTTGTCATTTTTTGTTTTGTGGGTAAAATCATCTCTTTGCACCAACTACATATGTAGGCGACTGTGTGGGAAGTAGCTCTCTGAAATTCTATTCTCATTTCTGACGTATCTGTTGGTAGTCTTTGATTGAGCTAGCCTTTATATAATAAGTACATGTATGAGATACTCAAATAACCTCTATTGCTTTTACCCATGTATTGAAACAAACATGTACATGTATATGTTCATCATTTGTAATTTTTGATTGATTACTACCCTATACATCGACTCGACAGGCCTAATTTTTATAATATTAAATAATCAAACATCAGTGACTTTGAGATGGTAAAGTTAATACATACTGGCATAAAAGCCCACTCCTTAAATTCAACCCAAAAGTATGTGTCCTTTTATATAGTTGTTTACGGTAATTAAAATGTTAGCACTTATTTCAACAAGCCATTTATAATATTTACTGAACAACAACATGCTCATTTTGTTTTAAAAAGTTGTATCAATTATATTCATTCTAAGAATTATTGAAACTTTACAACATACATGTATATTTAAGTGAAAATGAACAATTTTTGTAGAAAGGAATAATCATTATGAATATTATTCATATTTTCAGATAAAGCCTCAGCTAAGATTACACCAGCAGTCCTCCTACTTTACTCCTTTGACTGTGATGCGCATGAAGCGGTTGTCATCGAATTTGCTTCATACCTTAAACATGAATGTGAGTGTGAAGTGTTCCTTGATATATGGGCTCAGGCTGATATACAGTCAAAAGGAGCTGCACAGTGGTGGAATGAGAAGATTGACAAATGCACTCATGTTGCTGTCATCAGTTCCTCAGGAGCAAGATTCAAGTGTAATCGAAAGAAGCCTTTTCACATGGAAAAAGAAAGGCCAGTCCCTGACATGTTTGTGTATGGTGTAAATCAAATTGCAGAAAAGCTCAGGAATGCAAAGGATGCGAATATCCAAATTCCCACATGTCAAGTCATATGTTTCGAATATTCTACATCCAGTGACATTCCACCTAAATTAGACACACTAACCAGATTCAAGATGATGCAAGACTTGCAATTGTATTATACATCTCTCATAGGGGAAAGTAATCCTGACCACATGTCTTTATATGGTAAAACCATTGAAAACTATAGTAAAACTGTCACTGGCAAACAGTTACATGAGGCTTTATGCAATGCCATGCAATTCTTTAAGAATAACCCAAATTGGTTAGCAGAAATTATTGAACCTATTGTTCCTGTAAATGGTTCTCTTCGTAGTTCAAATGGTAATGATTCAGAATCATCAAGCCTTCATAAACAAACTTTAGAGAAAGAAGTCCCAAAGAATTTAGTACCAGAAACAAGTATTGGTGAGGAAAATAGGCAAATGACGACTCAAATTCATAGCCGTGTTCCATCAATCGCGGCATCAGTCACCTCTGAAGATGAAACATTATTAGAAGAAAGAAGAAAGAGAAGAGAGAAAGAAAAGGAAACACACCTTGAAAAAGTTCCTTCCTTCACAAAACTGTCAGGTTTAGATAAAATTATTGAAACAGATCCAGATCCCCCCAAAAAGTTATTTACTCATAGTGATAATATTGAAAAACATAGTCAAGCTAATGTTGAAGAGACAAACAAAAACGCACCAAAAATTGTTAATGATAAATTTAAGCCCTTTTACTCATCCAGTATACATACTTCAAGGCAATCATCTGTTTCCAATGGAATTGTAGGACAAGGGGACTTTGAATGTGCAGATGATGTTGATGAAATGGCAGAGTTGCAGAAAGATATAGACTTCATACACAACTATCAGTGGCATAATGTCACAGATCCGACAGATTTACTGTTGCAAACTGACTTTGGTCCAGGTGATCTTACCCCTTCATATGAGGAATCCCCATCATCTTTTTCTAATCCTTTGTATTCAGAGTCAAGTACAAAGCATATGCTCAGAAAAAATGGATTGGGCAGAGTATCAGTTGGTTTGAAACACAAAAAGAAATTGTTGAATAATAACAATGATTTTACTGTGGATTTCATGACATCAAGTGATCAGTATCAGGATAGTTCTACTCAGCTATAGAATAATGGAGAATTGATATGAATTTATTTACCAGTGTGGTATTGAAATAGATATAGTTATTAATAGTATAATTTTATTTGGCACATTAGTATATAACAGGTTCTTGCCATGTTTGCTTACCTCTACAAAATATCCTTTCTTGCCAGCCATTCATATACAACTAATAACAATGCAACTCTGGTGCAAGATTCAGGGAAAAGTAATGGCTGACTGGCTAGCTTTACTTTTAAAACTGATATGGTTAATCTAATGCACATAGTGGCTCTGTTACAGTCAGAGCCCTGGGGTGTGGTGCATAAAATTTTTGCGAACTCGCACATTTTGCGTGCGCATCTGGCTTTGCGTGCCTCGCTTAGTTTGCGTTTGCGCGCATTGTATGCGGTGCATAAAAGTGATCGCAAACACAAACTTTGCTACACATACATGGGTTACCTACACAAGCGCAAGATGTAGAGCGTGTAATGCAGTAGATAATCCAGTATACATATTCTTGCAATGGCTGCAGACTCTACCACACCTTCAAATAATTCGCACACACCTTATAATATAAGAGTGGTCCAAGAAAATGAGCCTGAAACAGCGATATTGTCGCCATATTGGCAGATGGGGGAGCATACCCCTGAAAACAAGGGGGGTGGGCAGATGGGGGAGCATGCCCCTGAAAACAAGGGGGGGGGCAGATGTGGGAGCATGCCCCTGAAAACAAAATGGGGTGAGGGGGGCGGGCAGATGTGATGGCTGCAATTTGAGAGCTATTTTTTCAAACAATTTTATGTAACTGGAATATGATCGTTTGAGATTTAGTTACCAGCATTCTCTTACATTCATAACTGCTACCACGGTGTGTTTTCGTAAGGGTGTAAGGCAAGTCTCGGTCAGTATCAACTATCAACCCGTTAGAATATACTCGTGTCTACTTGGAGTAGATATCAAACAGATTACATGCCGCTAAGTAACTGACAAACGCTAACTGACTTTATTGTTCAATGTTCTGTTGATTAGGTACATAGCATATGGTTTCATCTCTTCTTGTTTCTAATATTATCTCTATTATATCCAAACACTATTTTATTTTGATAGTTTGTGTTTGGATATAATAGCGATAATTAGAAACAAGAAGAGATGACTATTGTTATTATGTGATAATGTTATTACCATCTGGTTATTACGTAATAAATTCTTGAGAGCTAAAATTTCAAACATATCGAAAGTCTAAGTACACATTTGTTGCCGCTGATTCTGACGTTGATTGAGCCCTAAAAACAGCACCATAGTCTAACATCACCTGTAAACAGTTCTTCAATGATTGTGAATAACGATAAAAGTACTGAAATCGCAAAAATGTAGGCAATAATTTTCGCTCTGATGTTTTTGCGTAAAACGAGGTCGAGTTTTGGGGACGGAATGTTTATGCACTTTGATTTAGCTAATGACTTGGGTAATACTGTGTTTGCGAGCGAGTAATACTACTTTGCTAACCCCAAATGTTTTATGCACCATACCCCTGGCGTGAATACTAAGATTGATTGCTTCTGAATGTTAAGCAAGTGATTTTCTGAGCTGTTGTCACAGTGTACAAGTATGTTATTATTCTAAATGTAAAGAGCTGTTTGAGGAAAAAAAGTCAAGTATTGAATATAAGAAATTTTTACTTTTATATGCAAGACCAATATTCATTCAGGGACAAAACATGTAAAATTTTAATGTGCAATATCATCCATTTAGGTTACACCAGACGGCACATTAATTCTAAATCATACCGGTAGGTTGCCTAACCTGACTATCAACCTCAAAACGTAAGTTGGCCGGGTCATATTCTTGGTAGTCCAAAAACACAGATGTTTGATTTTTTTTTAAGTTTAATTTTTGTTTTTGATGTTAAGGTATCTGATGTTTATGTGCAAGATGTATGTTGATATGAAAAAATCCACTGGCTGGCAAAAAATTCCTTGTTACAAGATTTTGATCTAGCAAATACATGTGACATGAAATGTGGGTCACCTTTTTGGACTAGTCAACTTGAAATCTGAGTCACCCTTACAAAACGTAGGCCATTTCTGATGACCAAAAGATCAATTACTGTGCTGTCTGTTAGAATAAATATTTTGATAAATATTATTAAGAATAAATTGAATGTCTGCTGAACAAATTATTGAATTGTCTCCAAGTGCCTTTGAGCCATTTTGTATGGTAGGTGAATCATTGTATGCAATAACAATGAATTGAATGCTTGATTATATTATATTTAACACTTTTCAAGATTTATATAGAATATGCAATATGTAACATGTTACCTACTAATGGGTTGTACTAGAACATCTTGTAATGAGTGATATACATTTTAATATGTCTTAAGTTTTCTCATTCCAAGGAAATGATAACAAAAATGATTTAGGACTGTATTTGCTATGTATTGATATATTCTCTGACCTCATAAAAATGAAACAAAAAATTGTATGAAGATGTTGATTTTTAAGAAATACGCGATATAATCAAGGCTTCCCAACAGTTGTTATCTAGCATCATTATTAATTGAATCATATTATGTGCTTCAACTGCCTAGTGGGTAATTTTCTTCATGTAAGAATGTATTGAATAGAGAAAGAGAGGTCAAGACCAACTTTTTGACATATACAATTCCACGCTCATCAAACTAAACAAAGGCAATTGCATCAATGAATTTGATCTTTTGAATGTGGCTTTGATTTTTTTTTAATTCTTTTATTAATTTTCTCAAAGCCCCTTATGTTCCATAACTCACATCTATTGATGCAGTTGCCATTGAAACTAAAGTTGTTGAGCCCTTTCTATTTGAAGGAGTTTGTGTTATTGGTGAAGATACCATATTTTTTATATAGTACTAACCATCAAAACTTATCATCTATTTTTACTTTATCATGTTTATGATGGACATAAACTTGTTTTGTTTTGTGTTCAGTACATCATGAAGCTCAATACATTGCCAATTGGTATTAATTACATTTTTATATAGGCATTTACACTTAAAATTAGTTTTGTTGTATAGAAACTAAAACTAAAATCATGTCAAAAATAGAAATAACATTCCATGGTATGCAATTATTGATGTGTTTTTTCGCATTGAAAAAATTGATCACTTGAATATGTATGTGTGTTTGTTGTTAGTTCATGCCTTGCGGCAATAAATCTACAATGATAGTTTTATAAATCTGTGATATGAATTTTTTTCTATGCATTGTCCTAAATGAAAGTTTATATTGAAAACAGAATGCAATCATTAATTACTATGTTCCTATCATTAAGTAAAAAACTGGAATTTTAACATTAAAAACCTGTATGTATAAAATATTTTGCAGTTAACATTTTTATAACTCGTTTTATATTAATTTCTGTAACTTTTATTATGTATTTATGAATAATTGTTTATAATTGTTTAATAATTGTTTGTTTTTGATAATTGTATTCTGTAACATAGTGTTAACAAATTATGAATAAATGTATTTATTTTTAAAAAAGAACACATGCCTTTCAAATTTGTGACTAATATATTTATTATTAGCGACATCGCATAAGATTACGCAAGCATAGTAGAGTACACTACATGTATTTATTTATCATGGGATTGGTGCTCATCTCTTGCCCACCATTGCAATATATGCCTACGTTGTCATGAGATTCTCATTGATAGTCTACAAGCTGTAAATTTGAGCATCTACCTCTTGAACGAAATATTATCATACCACAGAGGTTGAGATTGTACAGCATCTTGGTCGCAATTATTTGAGATCAATTGTGAAAGCCCCTTGGTTGCAATTATTTTGACAAAACACTGCCTGAAGAATACCTTATCTACTATAACAGGTAGACCCCAGCGAACATTGCATATTACACAACACAAAGTTGAATTTGCTCAAATAAAGCATGCCTTTCAGACGGTGATTTCTGGTAAAAGATAAGTTTGTTCTGTAATGATTTTAATAAAGCTTGAAACATGACTTCCAAGTTTGGTACATTTTACGTCGCTAATGACCATCCCATGTGTATACCGGTAATCTTATCATTATGCCAATTAAGAGTGTGCAATTCAACAAGGCATTTAGGTCAAATTATAGTATTCTGCTATAGCTTCAATGTTTCTTACAACATGACATTCAAACACAGCACACCTTTTAACTGTGCCCATTTTTTGCACTTTGTCAACTAAAGTGTGCCTTTCAGAAAGTCATTATTAGCGGATTGTAATTACTTTTCACGAATGTTTCAATACACTCGAACCAAGGTTTTTATAGATCTAATAATGATTATCTGTGTCCAGTTTATGAACATGCCTTCCACCACACTGTTTTATTGCACCCGGTAATGCTGTGCCAGCGAATCTATGCTCTTTCATCACTTTTTATCTAGCTATTTTTATTAATAAGACCCATGTTAGCTATTCTTATTTATCTCAGGCTAATTATTCAAATCACAAATTATTGAAAATCAATATTGTAACACTCTATGTATGACAAAAGCGTTTCATGTAGAACAACAATGCATGTTATCATGCATCACAAAAATAGGAGTAGGCCTACCTTTCACTCTTTTACATAAAATTTCTTGTCTAATCAGTTGGAAGAAAATTATTTTCATTTCTTCATGACAAAGCAATAGACTAAAACGTCATATTCAATAATAGTAGGGCAATTTATCTAGTCAATGGGACATGAAAGCTTAATACAAATCTTTGTATATACTGAAAGAAGTTGTGAAGGATTGGACAATCTATAAAAGCACAATGCTCTTTTCAATTTCGTGTTATATGTCATATCTTAATGAAAATATTGATGGTTACAATAGAAAATTGACAGATAATGGGCATATATTCAAAGCAAAAAATGTTCCTTTCTCCATTTTATCAGGTTAGACCTTTATGTGTTTGCCTACTTTTCTACAATACAAACAAACTGGTTAGGAGTGAAAAGAGCTTTCATTAAGCTCACTCTTCTTGATACGTTTGCGATCCTCATTCAGGTGGAAGATCTCCTTAACTTACCTGTCTATTTAGTATGTAATCTAGAATTACAGCAAACAAAATATACTGAAAAAGAATGTAATATTAAAACATACAAATTTGGATTTTTCTATTTGTCATTGATATTTAATTATTGATAAAATTCTAGTGTAATATTCTGGTGATAATATGTAAAATGACACATTGTTAATAACTACAATTGAAACCAATTATTAACTTACTGAAAGGATATTGTAAAGGATCTTCATGGAAACTGAAAAACCAGGTTGCTCTCAAAAGTGCATTAATGAAATTGCAATAAATATTTTTATTTGCGAACTTTGAGCACTTTGAAATTTATAAGAATAAACGTAACATATTAAACTGCTATTCATCAATGAAAGTTATTTACCAGTGGATTGAACGAAAAGATTGTCTTCTTATAAGGTGTTTATCTGTGGAAATCATATCTGTGAAATTAAATTAATACACACAATAAGCATTCATCTATAGCTCAAAACCTCTATTTTCATTATTAGTGGATTGAATGTTTCACTAAAATGTTCTTTAAAAAACTCAAGCATTGAATAGAAAATCAAGACTTTGTATGTAAATCTACAACACAATATAAATTGCTTGAGGTATAAATGAAAGGATTATTTCATTAAATGTTTTATAGAGTATTATTCCTAACATCATGCCTCAAGTTCACAATAAAAAATTTCTAAGTGAAGGGAGCGGATTTGGTTCTAAGTATATGAAATCTGTTGAATATAGTACGAATACCCATCGAAAAATGCAGGTCAGTAAAATGTATATTTTAATGGATTTCAATGCTGAACTACATGCTATATTTAGTTTGATTAACATATTAACAATTGGAGTACAGTCGAAGATGACATAAGTTCCAAAAGCTTATTACCAATAATTTTCAAGCTTGCATTTCTAGCTAAAGGGAGAATTGGAGAAAAAGTCATTAGCGTTGAAAGTCAAGTTGTTAACTAAAAGTTTACAACAAAAACAGTTAAAATGGGATCGTACAGAAAAGCGATTGAAAGAGAATATGAAAAGGACAGCTGCATATGCAAAAGTTGTTGAAGAAAACAATATATCTTCTTTGATTGGAGGACCACTATATAAGGTATACCTTCCATATTATTTTAACTACAGAGAATAAACATAAACACACATGCTCGTACAAACTAACACATACGAACAAATGTACATTGTATATTGAATAATACAATGCATTTATGAAATCTGCATATCAATTCATCAATCAACTTGTTGAAAAATACTCATGGAATTTAAACTTTAAATATGGTAAGTAAATTTGAGTTAAATGCTTTGGAATAGTTGCCAAGTGAACCCACATCCAAGGTATAAGTTCTAACAAAGTATGTGGCTATCATCTAAAGCTATGTTTAGTAAATTCTGTACAAAATTTCATCCCTATAGCTAGCTATAAAATATATAAATCCGTCCTTTTTTCTTTTAACCAATGTCACTGCATTTAGATTTCCATGATTTAGTTTACATATGTACATTGTATGTTCACATGTAAGCGATATTACTAGCTATCAATAGCGATGAAGTGACGTAGCAATGAGGAGAGCTTTTTTTAATCATACGAATTTATATTGAACTGTTCACATGAAAGGGAACAAGCGAAATATGCTATTTCTATTATACATAATTATTTACAAATATTTAGGTTTGGGCACAATATTGGTCGATGCGCCCAATGTTGATGCCCGACATGATTTACCATATATGACCATCCAAGGACCCAGGGCTGTTAAATTGAAAATTTCTCAAACTGGTGGGTGGGCTCTTACATGAGAGTGCAGTTACTACAAAGTTCTTAAGGACATTTAAGAAAAAGAGGGGGGAGGGCTGTTACATGAGGGTGGGCACTTGGATGGTCGTATACGGTAATTGTAACAATGATAATGACTACATGTTGCCTCATCGCCTGGACAATTTGCATCGCTTCCATGTGAACGTAAGCTTGAATGTATTTTTTCAAAGATTTTAAGAAATATTTCAGAGAGCCCTTGATAAAAACTACACATTCAAATCTTTGAGATTTGAAGTTGCTGCCATGATGAAAAAGTTGGAACCATCTGCTGTAAGAATAGAAGAAACCCATCAAAAGGTGCAACAGGCTAAAGATGAGGTAGCTTTAAATTCAATCTTAGATATTCAATATAAATGCTCAGTATTTACTATTTACATATGGAAATTCAGCGATATTGGGATTGGCCCATCTTCAATTAGTGAGGGACAATTTTTTTAGGTTTGAAATGTTCTACTTGGTATATCTAGACATTGTAAGAATTGTTCATTTTTATTGGAGGTGAAGTACACCAAGTTAAGATATTGTATTCACTGTACATAAAATACTATTTATACACATAATAAATGGTCGTATTTTGTCAGGTGGACAAGCTCATCAAAAGAAATCTTCAAACGCTAACATCTCCAAGAACAAAGAGGCGTCTTCTATTAGAAGAACAGGAAAGAGCGAGGTTGGAAGCAGAGCGACTTGCTAAAGAGAAAACACCAGAACCTCCTCCACAAAAGTTACCATTCCACAAACGAAAATTCAACTTTGGAAATAGAAACCTTTTACCACCTATTCCACCTGCACTACAAAAGCAGGATGAACCAATCATTGCGCCACCAGACAGAAAACGAGAATTGACTATTTTATCCACAAAGGGAGTAGTTGGAAAAGCCCACTTTGCAAAACCAGACCTAGAAAAACAAAAGACAAGAGAAGGTGCACCTGGATCGAACAAAGTAGTTGAAAGGATTACAGACAGTTTGAAAGAAGTCAATCTTTCAAGTACATAAGTTAACATCTGTCTCAAAATTATGTCTAAAATATGGGTATAGAAATCCATTGAATCTCAACATTGTTAATTTGGCTTTCATTTGATCAACATATGATTACCGACCGGTATTATCAAAATGTTTAAATACTGAATGTGTGAACTGCTACTCACTGCCCATTTGCTGTACACAAGCATACACACTGTAGTGGGTGTTTTAATATGACAATGTTTACTTTACTTTTTTTGTTTATGACAATGTTTACTGTATATCGAGACACTGGATATTTGAAGTACAGGTTGGGTAGGTATTTTCTCTAGAACTTCCTAGTATTTACCTACATATTGAACTTGTTGGTCCACATTTAATAATTTCTATTTCCAAGGACATCAAAATATTTTTAAGAAAACAAAAATTTGACTGACCATCCTAATCGTTTGTAATAAAATACGAATTATAGATATTTTGAGCAAAAAGAGTGAAATAAAAAACGGTAAAATCAATTGAGCTTAGCATAAAGTGTTAGCACTGTCCTTTGGTTATGTGACATTGTCAGCATTTCAATAACTCTTGTCACCAAGTGTGACAAAATCACGATTTTCAAAACGTTTTTTGAAGATGTATAGTAGCACTTGTAATCCCTCCCTTTGTGATGGTCTGGCAAGCTGAGGTTAGATGAGTTTGTGGCTGATACAAATTTGCTTGGTTACAAATAGGGATTTCCAGTGGAAGATCCAGGCTTGAGGATCCAGGATTCCTGAAATTGGAGGCCCCATCATGAAAACATGCATGTAGCTCTAGCCACCTGAATTCCATCTGGTCAGTGACCTGGTCAAAACAATGGTGTCACTCGTATATAAGCCTGGACCCAATCACTCTTTTGTAAGTTTTGTCATTTTGGGCCCTATTTTCAACTGGAAAGCCAACAATCACCCCGTATTAAGGGGCTTCCCTGGCTCTCCCTTAGTGGATCTGCATACATGTACTTATGTATTTTTACATTCACAATATCTGATAATCTACATATAATTCTCCGAGAAGGGGCGTGTCCATGGTTGTTTTTTTTTATTTTGGAAATTTGCCTGCAATCACGTTCTTGGGGCGCTTTCACGCATTTTGAGTGTACCACTTTATGGGAAATCACTTTCTACGGGCTTATTTGTTGTTAGTGCGCCTGCTTTCATCAGTATTGACGAGAAAACTGACTTACCATAAAAAAACTAATGAAACTGATTTTTTTTTATTTACTGTGAACTTCCGGTTCATTGTTGCTGCGTGCGTTATGTTTCACTGTTGCTGCGTGCGTCTGTCTCACGGGTTTGGAAATGCTGCGTACGTTATGTTTCTTTGTGTTATGTATCTTTGTTGCTGCGTGCATTTCCAATGCTTTAACTGATTGCATTGTGTTTTTACAAGCCTGTGTACAGAATTGCTGCTGTGCGTTTGTCTCTGATGCTGCATGTGTTGTCTCCGTACGGAGACGGGGAAGCTAGTATAAATAATTCATGAGTGCACACACAATCATTACTCTGTTTTGAACATGTGTGTATGATATATTGACAAGACCGATTGGTGTACTGGGAAGTGGTGGACTGGTGGTTCGATAGTCATTATAGATCTAACGATGCTACCAGGAAGAAATGTCATCTCAGAACTGTACTACTTCTAACATGAACAGATGGCAGCTTGCCAATGCATTACAAAATGGGGAATGAAAAGAGACACACACACATTGCACATTAAAATTATTTCTAAAAGTCAAATAAATGTATACAAAAAAGTTCAAATGAGCTAAAACAAATATAAGTATATGTATATTTATTATATGAAATATAACATGCCACAATACAGTAGGAAATAATAAAAAAAAAGCTACAATAAAAACACTAAAATAATACTACATGTATATTAGTCACATGCATAACATAAGGCACAAGGCTCTGTAATAAAATATTTCCTTGACACGGGAACATACATGTATGGGAGATTCTTTAACTCTTTCTTCAAGTAAATATATAAAAAACAACTGTAACATTCACATGAGAGCTACATACACACCTGCAAAATATCTTCTCATGAAAAGAGTGGGCTTTTATATGGAAAGAACATGTGAATAATTAATATACCTACAGATTTTTTAATAGGTTGAACCTTTTTTTAACAATTTGGGGAGAGGGTCTTAATATAACATTGACTTCTAAATAGTGCTCTTTTAAGATATAAATTTTTGGGATTCATCTAATGGAATGCTAGATCTTTAAATTTTACATTATTTAAAAAAAATATATTTAGGCTTTAGCTCATTAAATGGCTAACCTAATTCCATATTCAGTTTTGGACATTTGACCAGCTAACAAATGAGCGCTGCCATCCATTGATTGTCGATTAACCAACACAATCAAGAGCTGCCGACTAAGCAGACCCTAATAGTCGTATCGCTACGATTATCAAAACTGGTATAAAAATTTGCATGCCTACTTTGCTCACTCAGGTGCAAACCATTATTAGTTTTCACCTTTATACTGCAAAACCCAGTCACTCTTATAGTAGAATATTTATATGTGAAAAAATATATTATTATAATAGCATTTAGTTATTTTATAAAATTGTACCTATAAAATTTACTTAAGTACAATTCATAATTTTGTGTCTGCCATTTTTCGAGGACATTTGTGAACATAATTTCAGCTTGATTTGACTAACATATTAAATACTATAGAAAATGTTGTAAAACAAGTATGTGGAACTCACTATCAGTATTTGATTTGGCAAAATGTCCTGTGTTATGAGGCATGTTGAATGTACATCATCAGTGACCTATCTCCCCCTACTTTTATTCCGATTCCAACAATTATTAAATTAAATTTAAGATTTTGGCTAAATTATAGAATTCACTACCAAAAAGTAGTCCGGTTGTATGTGTGGGGGTTTGAGGGGGCAGAGTCCCCTGATATGTTGAAATATACTGCAAAATATATTCAACAATAATCATAATTAATGTTAATACTAATGCTGATTAACAAACTATAAATATTAATAATACAATTATAATATCAGATATATTTGGTAGTGAATTCTATAATTGGTCAGAGATTTTTTCCACCCTATGCTATTTTTAGGCATAGTACTTGCAAAAAGCACTGTCGCTAGAAGATGAAATTGTGTTGTCTAATGCCACCACGCTTAGCACACAACGTGCCCAGCAAGGTGTAATTTAAAGTCTTTATTTTTATCAAATAAATCTTTATGTTCAATATACAGATTAAATATAACGATATGATGATAATAGTACACTACAATAGGAAAATGATACAATCTTTTACTATGCAGGAACTGTGAGAGGTGTTGTGGGGTCGGAGGGAGGGGAGGGTTAGTTTAAATATATGACCCTAACTAATATGAGCATGCGCTCTTCTGTAGCCGTTTAGGGAAATGCATTGGTGCGAGACTTCACAGGTGTATGTAGCTGCTCTTGTAAGAATATTTTGGGGAATATTTTCAATACATGTATGTTTATACAATAAGTGCAATATCACCAATAAAAATACACATTTAAATGGATTTCATTTAAATGGATTTCATATATATATATATATATATATATATATATATATATATATATATATATATATATATATATATATATATATATATATATATATATGCTATATATATATATATATATATTATATATATATATATATATATATATATATATATATATATGCACCAAATACTCACAATATAAAATGGAAACATTCACTCTACATATTCATTTTTAATATGTGACACCAGCTGAGACTGGTACAGATGAATACACGTAAATGATGTTATGATGTATGAAAACATTGTTACGTAACATCTAAAAGGAACTGAAACTGCACAAAAATTGTATTTCTAAAGGTTTTGTTTCAGAAGATAGATTTTTCTCTTATGTAGAATTTTTACAAATTTCTTATCATAGACAGAGATAATATTCTTTTGGATCTAATGTTAAGGATGCCTATTTTAACTAAAATCATAAATCAATCATACATAATTGTTATTAACATACAAACTTTTGTAAAACAGTATCTTCAATTTATATATTCCAAATATGAAAAGTTGGAAAAGAGGAACAAGTAGAAATCCGAAAATTAGCAAAAAAACTATCGTTATACCTGGATGATTCCAATCTAAAATAAGTGGATAAATAACTCTTGTATGATTCTGACTCCAAAATATTAAACTGAAAAATGTGTAGATCCATCCATACAAGAACGGATAAACTGCATGCACTAATCTTATAGGTATTGCATTGACAGACAATTCAATCAAAATAACAAGTGAATTTACAGCATGCATGTGTAAGTCTGTCACTGACGGTGGATTGCCATGATTTATAAATGGGTACAAAGCACCAAAATATACGAGAGAAACTATGAACGCACAGTTAGAAATGATGCTAAAAATGAACCAATTCAATTTCATCACAAATGGAATTGATGGTGCACTTATGATCTGTATTTCTTGCGATTGGTGCTCATTTTCAATATTGTTCTGTTCAACTCTATAAAGCCTGTAAATTGAGTTTCTTTGTAGCATGTTTTGTCCAGTGCCAAAACCATATACGACAGTAATTGTCGTTGACAGAACAAGATGGCAACACAAAAGTGTAAAAGACCAATTGGTAAGGTAAGCTGGCCATGGGTAAAGATCTCTTCGAGGAAAATGCAGCATACCAAGGAAAAGCCACGCACACATGTAGATGGTGATGAAAACACGGTAGATGAGAAAAAACACGCCAGGCCAATGCCACTACAACAAACAAAAACTAGAGGTACAAAAAAAAAGTTAGGAGTTAAAATATGTATACATGTACATATTATATTTCATAACACAGTTAATTAAATTACTGGCTATAATTACATGAAATTTTTTCCTGACTTCTGACATCTGCATCAAATAAGAAATCAATAAATCAAATAATAAGTCCATCATATAATTTCATCGGAGATTTTTCTGATCGTACATAATAGAATATTTTCTGATAAATCCAGAGTTTAAACTTACAATTAAAAGTTTGTGGTCTTTACATCTGAAGTAGGAGCTTCCCAATTGCAACACCTCCATGTGATGTCATTCTTGACTTGTAATGGTCTTCAGATGTAAAGACCGAAAAACTTTGAATTGTAAGTCTAAACTCTGAATTTATTAGAAATTATTCTTTTATATAAAATAATAAATCTATTTTGAAGTCTAGTTTGGAAGATACTAATGATTCGATTTGAGGGTGTGGCGTGGCTGCCAAGTCTAATTTGCACCTATCAGCTTCAAGCCTTTCAGTCATTTCGATGTTTGGACCCATACACAGACGTGCTAGATCACGAGAACATCCCAAATCCGCTTTTGTTATCCCTTGCCTTTCTATCCTTGAATCTGTTGCGTTCTTGAACTACTGACACAGCCTTTACATGGCCTGGCTAACATGTAAATACATGTACTTTGGAGTAATTACGATGTAAACATTTAAACTGGATGTCTGTTGATGAAGTTGGTGAAATGTTCTCAAACTAAAACAACACAATTAAAGAAAGAAATAGGGTATTGCATGATGTTTGCATGATGTTTGAATGTGAGATAAGAAAATATCTCACCGAAGTAGTTGTAACAACCTGGGTCAGCACAGGGAATGAGAGCTGTGACAACGCCACTTCTGTGAGATATCATCTTATCTCTCATTTAGACACATGCTCCCTGTTAATCCTAGATCATGCAAGACATTAATACAAAATAATCTTTGTAAGTGTACTCTACTGGAACACCTACATATTATATACATATAAGTCAAAAGCCTGGGTGGGGCTCACATGCTATCCACGTTCAAAATCATGCTAGTTGTGGGCTCAATGGTAAAATTTACTGTTAGTTTGATGGAATGTAGATGTGGATAATATTCCATTAATATTTCAAGCACAAAAATTGTGAACAAAACCCGCAAAGAAGCTTGCATGTCAACCATGTACTATGTGCTATTCAATAACTCTTGCTGTATCATCACCTCTTAAGTTAATATGAAATATGAAATATATATACATGTAGATACACATGATGATGATATAATTGTTCTTATAGTCATACATCAATTGCATGTATTTGAATTGAACTGTTACATTGCAGAGATCTAATGTTTGGTTAAGCTTTGTTTCAGTGCGACCTGTGTTTATCGAGGTAAAATCTTCAAAATAAGCTGGTATTTTTACTTATCATTAGACTTATAATCAATAGGAAGTTTGAAGGGAAATCAAAATGAATTCTGTTTAGACTTAAGTAAAACGGGTCGAACTGTACTTGCAAAATAGAGAAATAGAAATACTACACCTGTGATATATAAAAAACTTCTTCTATTGGATGATCAAAGGCTAAATTCTTCAAAGTAAATTCTGATCGAACCCATGACCGTGATAGCTGTCTGCCCTAAAGATTAGAATAAGATATACATAAGTTATTAGAAACTAATCCTCGCTTACGTACATGTAAATAAATTATATGATAATGAAAATAATGACAATAGTCCTGGGAATACGTTAACAACTGGGGCTTCTGTGATCAGGGTCATCAGCTACCGGTACTCGATCTATAGTCTATCTAAAGCTGTGGTCACACCTACTTAAAACACATACTCAGAAGTACTTTGTGCATTCTAATCGTTCTTCTCATTCTAATGTGCTTGTACTTACTATGTACATGTACTTCTATATATGGGCCTACTGGTACTTGTTCTAAACGTAGACTCTCATCATGGGTTTGACTGAAAATTGTAGACTGTTCAAAAATGTCCACAGATGAATCCTGGGTAAGAGTATGTTCTATATTGTACATTCTTGTACATACTTAAAAATAGTCAATTGTTGTAATACATTCTTTATCACACATTGACGCATTATTTCTTGGGTCATTAAGCTCTACACTGCCAAATAAGTTATCACCCATGATCAAACTGACTTGATACTAGGGTCATCATTCATCTTGTCATTTACTTCCAGGAATTAGACACGTCGTAAGTCGTTACATGCCTCTGGCACACGATGTAAGACGCTCAGTTATTTAGGAAGGAGGTTTTGTTGTAGATGTTGGAACAAGGTTGCTATTTTTGTGTAAAAATTATAGATTTGTGCATTTATTCATTGAATAGTATACTAATAATTACATATTTGTTGTTTAAACACAATGCATAATAAATAAAATGCCACAGTTGTGCTGAATATGTCGTACTTGTATAGGGCTCATGCAAATTTATCTTATCTGACTTGTCCTATCTGACTCATCAGATAAGATATGCGTTTGCCGTATACATGTATGACGTCTTAGCACTAACGTGGTATTCTGTATAACCTTTCTTACAAATGTGGTCATATGTAGTCGTTGTCACCTGTTCTTACATGTACTTGAATATAATAATATTTAAATGGAAGAACGGATTGGTCTGTATGAGTATGAGATGCTGATGAATGAGTGTGCAATGTAGGTGTGACCTCAGCCTTAACAGTGCTTAAGGGGACAAAAAGGTTACAAGGGAAAAATAATCAATTTTCAATTTTTTGATTCAACTCTCACTGTTCTGCCAAGAAAATTTGGGGAAAATACATGAACAGTTATTCATAGTTTTTTAATGTTTATTATACTAGATTTATTGGACTTGGGAATACAACATTATATGTAACATTAAAGTATTTTTAAAATAAACCTTTTTATTATCAATTGTATTCATATTATAACACATTTTGTCAACATCACAGGGCTTAACACTAACTTTTTTTTTCCGTATGCCTACCAGGGCACATGATGGTCCAGATCCATGTACCCTGATCTCATTTTTATGTGCCCTGAATTTTTTTAGCTAAACAGCTGACACCAAAATAAAAACAATCAAAACAAAAAATAGTTCAACTATCAGATCAACATAAAAACTTCATTTATACATTGAATGTTTCACCATAGGGAGTACAACATTGTGGATACGATGGTCAAGTTTGGCAAAAATATAATAACTGGTACTTTTTTATGGCGTGTCCATGAGGGCACAGGAGTCTAAGATTTGACGTGCCCTGACTTAGATTTTATGTGCCCAGGACACCAGGGCACTAGCTAGCGTTAAGTCCTGCATCAACCCGAAGGGATGAATACCCCGGTATAGTGACTTTTGTTGGCCTATGAGTTTATATAAAAACGCAAATACAGCGTATATTCTAAATGAAATAAAAAATGTAAATGTGATTATTTAGTCGCAATTCATAGTTTGTTGTGCTCTAGCGACTTTACATCTACACCAGGTCATTGGCATCCTTATCACACTATGTCTTTTTCAACTCCTGGGGGAACATACATCACATCGCAACCATAGCGCAGTCATGCTAATCACTCACATTAGCATTCACTCGCCTGACCGGTACCTATTTAACGTGTAGGTACCACAGAGCAGTGGGCAACCTGTTAGAGGTTAGAGGTAGGTTTGCTCAACAGTTAGCATGAGACCCGACCGGGAATTGAACGGAAGCACACAGCGTGAACCTATTATCATCAATAGTTTTCTAAGTCTGATACATTTCATGGACATCAACTAGCAGTAACTTCCTGGGAGTAACCTACAGTGACTATCAATAAATATCTAACACCTCCATTTCATTGCTCATTAACATAGCCCCCATAGCGGCCGACTGAATTTTGATGAAAAGTAAAAGTCGGCTTTCGCCATTACTCGACCATACTCGGGCGCAATCGGGTTTCTCTTGTGCCAATTGTGCTGAAGTGACTGCGCTCAGAAGTATGGCACTTGCCTGGCTTTCGCCCACCAATCTGCCATATTTTTCAATTATTTCTTACACAAGCAAAGAAGGCCTATTTTTAGGAGAAAAGGGATGAGAAGGGATTATCAATACATTATTGATCGCAGTTACATCATCCAGCAATTGTCCAGCGATCGTTCCACAATTGTCCCTGCTCAGATGGCCACTTGTCACAACTTGTCTCTACTCGCCTGCCTAATTGCTTTATTAACACCCCCACCACCACCACATGGCAATGCGCCCGATAAATGGGCGCTTTGGTGGTTCTTGTCCCTAGTTGCCATGCTAATAAAATCGCCCATAAATATGTGTTCTCTGCTGTACTTATCGAGCAGTGAAATGGGGTTATTAACTAAATTTGTGAAGTAAATGAAGTTTCGTACTAATTTTCTCTTTACCTGTGAAAGTTTCTACATATAGGGATATTTGAAGATATATGACTTCTGAGTAAAAGATTTTTTAGTTTTTAGTTGTTTTTTCATGATTTATCAATGCTTTTGTGTTGATTGTCAAGACATTTTATGTAATTTGTGTTTTTTTTAAACTCAAAATGCATGTAAAATGACCAATTGGACAATCTAAAAATCTAAAAAAAATGTAAGGGCAAAGTTTTATAGATAGCTATATGAATCTTGTTATTGCATAGTGTTTTTGATAATTGCAAATATTTTTCTCTCATTTACATAGAGGTGCACAAGCCAAAATAGTAAAATTTGCACTTTACATGTTAACATTCTCATGGAAAATCATGTCTTTACAAAAATCACCTGTCGTATGTTAGTAGGGAGTAGAGTGTAGAGCACTTGTGAACATGGGTTACAATTACTTCTACTACTGTCGTATGGAGTCGTATGTAGGGAGTAGCGTGTAGAGCACTTGTGAACATGGGTTACAATTACTTCTACTACAATGTCATAAATCCATGATCGTCCCATTTGTTTTTTTAAGGCAAAACACAAAATAATCTTTAGACTATGAAATGAGAAAATTCACATCTCAGTTTCAGACAAGATCTAGTCTGGTATTTTTTCCCAAATCGGCAATTCTCTCACTCATCAACGTTATTTATGCAAGGTGATAAGATGACTGTGTATAAATGATGAGTGAGAAAATTAAACATACAATACATGACATACATGCAGTTCAATACATAGTGCATAGTGGTGACGTTCAGAGAATTATATGCATACTTTGTTATACATCCTGCTTTACCAGGAATGGGTGGTACATATTCACATCACATCAGATTCTGTTGACATTTAACTGGACCTTCCCTTTATTACCTCCACTGAGCAAATCACATAAATGTGATTGAGCTCAAAGTATTAGAATGTGGGAGTATGCTGGGGGTCACAGACACTTGATACAAAGTTGTTGTTGCTGTGTTCATGTGTTGGTCAACTGAGACAAGTTTCCACATCCTCCAAAACAACTAAAACTTCTTTTTTTAGGTCTTATACACATATATGTGATGGATGTGAGAAGGTTGAAAATTGATAGTTCAATATATTATATGTACTTATACATTCAATTTCTTATGTAATAGCAAAATGAATAGTCATGTCACATGATCAGTAAAAACCAAATGAAGTACATAGTTGATTATGGACAAGTTTGTAAATCTTCACCCTTACAAAGAAAAGAATATTTATTACCTGCGTTTCTGGTCTGTGGGTTACTAAAGGGGTAGATTCATCGGGTGATTCCATTTCTATGGTGTGACATAACAGATTTCAAGTCACTTGAATTAATCTAGTATGGTGATTGCCGAACAAGGAAATATAAGAAGGAAACATTGACTTTTAATGCACAACGACCCCTTTACATGTGTCACGTTTCCATTATGAATGGGCAATGTGCCGACTTTGACGATCGCAATGGGTATTACAATCATACCGATGACGTTGTGAATATTTTGCAAATTAATTTGTTAGATGTTGCATGTAAAACTTGATGCGTGCGTGTGAGTAGATGGCCCGGTGTAGACAGACAAGGGCTGTGCGGCCATGTGATAGAGTTATATACCTTGTTGTTTTGCTCACAGGCCATTCGATTGTTAGTTAATGTACTCCGATGGGCAAGACCCTTACCAAGCCTGAGCAAGAGGAGGGTGGATGAAGATGCATGGTTATTATGGGCAGCACCAGTTGCCTCTCTGTTCAATAGCTTAGTTCATGTCTGGACCATGTCAGGAGGTAGTTTTGACATAGTCTTCTTGGTCTTGTCTCCATTCCCTTGTACATTAGCTCAAGACTAGGCCACAACTTAATTGGTATGGATCCCCCATTCCACCTGGTCTTGACCACGGTCGGTGTTACTAGAAGCTATCAATATAGACTGCCTAGTTGTCACACTCATTTTGTTGACTGGCATTTTCAAAACATGCTTAAAGCGTCCTTGTCAAACTGCCAAATCGTAAGAAAAAAGATTAACGTCGATAGATCTACATGTAGATGTTTTATTATTTTCGTTGAGTCACTGCACATGTTGCTCAGTGTGGCCACAAAACAGAAAGAACACGAGCGCATTATAGTAGCCGCCTTGAGAAACGCGCTTTTGGTTTCACTTTCATTTTTTGGGAAACGAACTTCATAAACTGTGCACGTGCCGCGGTTTTTTGTCGTCTACGGAGGATCAGCAAATCCGCCCCCCCTTTCAGACTATATCATGGACTGAACTTGACTGTTGCGTCATTCCACCAGACTGGAAGATATGCATAGGATGTTTTCTCCTCAAATTCAAGTAGGTTTTGTTGAATTAAATTTGTTGTTTATTAAGAATATTCACGAGTAGAATCTACTACTAGTACGGGAAAATCATGCACATTTATGTGAGCTACACGTGACATGTGACTAGACCTGGATGCCTAAGAATTTCAATTCTTAACTAACGGGCAATTTTATTAAAAGGATATGAAAATACATGGAACTCGAAATACATGTAATAGTTCTATTCCAGCTTTACCATAAATAGTAACTTGCAGAAACAAATAGAGATTTTAAACCGTATAAAACAGTATGTCCAACACATGTTTGGTTATAGGAAAATGCTGTGCACATGGTGATGTTTGTTACTGCAATTCTATTTATAGTGAAGCTGGGATAGGCCTATAGAGTGTGGATTAGCCCCCCCCCCTCATTCTATTGATGCCGCCGGCATGGAACACCGCGCTTTTTTTTCGCCATACCGCGCTTGTTTTTTGCCATACCACGCTTTTTGAAAGTGGGTTTTCCAACCTGGCGGGGGTCATACCGTGCTGATGTCGCCCACGGTGTATTTGAAGTTGCCGACGGACGGTACCCCGCCCACGGTTCTTTGAAGCGCCCGATTAACAGTGCATTTAGATTTTCTTGATGAACCCCAAATATGTTTTTAGCCGCCGGCATGTCTAGGGTGGGATTTATATTCTGTGAGACCCCGCCAAATGTACTGTGCCGGCAGTCCATTTAGAGGTGGGCCGTCGGCGATGTCCAGCGGTGTCACCCTCCCTATATACGGTGCATTTATGCCGTCCTAAATGTATAGCGGTGTCAGTGAGACCCTGCCTACATGCATTTAGGCCGTCGGCGATGTATAGTGGTGTCGGTGAGATCAAAGGAAATCAATAGAAACCCCAACCTCGCAGACAGTGTGGGCCTCGACGGTATCCTGCGACTTCTTAGAAGTCGCCAGAAAAGTGTAGTGAAGCGTTGCTTTTTGGCGCCGACGATGAAAATGCGGTGTCCCCCGTTTGAACGGGAAAACAGGGCGGCATTAGTGGAATGACTTCTTCATTTTGGTCTTGACATATCTCGTTGGCGGTGTTAAACAAAAATTCTGGAATATATTCCATATAACCCACCAAAATCCCAAAATGCTATTTTAGTAACAAAAATATTTACAAAACACGTTCCGCCAACGCTATCCGGTAGGCGGCCTCAATAGAATGGGGGGGTTAGCGACCAGAAAGTGTCTAGAGAGTAGAGAGCCTAGAGTTCGACCAAACGACATCCTCCTCTATTTCGGGCTTTATTGAATCTATACACAAGTAGTCCATAAGTACCCTGTAAATTTGGTCCCATGTTTTTGCGTTTTTAGACCATGTGAAATAAACCCTTGTTGCAAACCCAATTTGAAGGGGGAAAATATCTACCCACTATCGGATTAAATCTCCCCGGACGAAGTCCGAGGGGAGATTTCTTTTTGCTTTTAGTGCCGTCCGTCCGTCTGTCTGTCCATCCATGTCCACATGCTTGAAAAGCTTAAATTTGAACACCATGAGAGCATTGATTTTTGAAAATTAAATATGTTTAGTTTGAGGACAATCTTATGGCTCAAAAAATTTTTGTTTGTACTTTGGCCTACTTTTGACAAACGTACAAGACCTTAGGTAGAAATATCTTGTTACCGCACTTTAGGGAGAAGTATTTGGCCAATTGTTCCAAACTTTACATTGTAGCTTTGATGTACTACTCTCCAGACCTGATTAGATTTTGGTGTACTTTGGCCTACTTTTGATGAATGGAATGTGTTTTAAAAAAAAAATTATTACGTAATTGTGTTTATCTGTCTTCTGGGAACAGTTTATGACTTATCATCACCAAACTTGACATTTGGTATGTCTATATCACTCTCCTCACGTGATTTGATATTGGTGTACTTTGGCCTACTTTTGAACTTAGCCGTGCTACGTAATAAACCTTGTTAACACTCTACAGGGAGAAGTATATGGCCGATCTTATGGCTCAAAAAATTTTTGTTTGTACTTTGGCCAATATATGGCCAATCTTATGGCTCAAAAAATTTTTGTTTGTACTTTGGCCTACTTTTGACGAACGTATGACCTTAGGTAGAAATATCTTGTTACCGCACTTTGAAGTCACCAAATTTCAAACTTCATATGTAGCTTCGATGTACTACTCTCCAGACCTGATTAGATTTTGGTGTACTTTGGCCTACTTTTGATTAAGTTACGATGTGTTTTTAAAAACAAATTATTACGTAATTGTGTTTATCTGTCTCCTGGGAACAGTTTATGACTTATGATCACCAAACTTGACATTTAGTATGTCTATATCACTCTCCTCACGTGATTTGATATCGGTGTACTTTGGCCTACTTTTGACGAACTTATGACCTTAGGTACAAATATCTTGATACCGCACTTTAGGGAGAAGTATTTGGCCGATTGTCGCCAAACTTCATATGTAGCTTTGATGTACTACTCTCCAGACCTGATTAGATTTTTGTGTACTTTGGCCTACTTTTGATGAAGTTACGATGTGTTTTTAAAAAAATATTATTACGTAATTTTGTTTATCTGTCTTCTGGGAACAGTTTATGACTTATCATCACCAAACTTGACATTTGGTATGTCTATATCACTCTCCTCACGTGATTTGATATTGGTGTACTTTGGCCTACTTTTGAACTTATGAGCGTTACGTAATAAACCTTGTTAACAGTCTACAGGGAGAAGTATTTGACCTATGGTCACCAAACTTCATATTTAGCTTCGTTGTACTACTCTCCAGAGCTGATTAGATTTTGGTGTACTTTGGCCTACTTTTTGATGAAGTTACGATGTGTTTTAAAAACAAATTATTACGTAATTGTGTTTATCTGTGTCTCCTGGGAACAGTTTATGACTTATCATCACCAAACTTGACATTTGGTATGTCTATATCACTCTCCTCACGTGATTTGATATTGGTGTACTTTGGCCTACTTTTTGAAAAAATGGCCTGTTACGAAATAAACCTTGTTAACACTCTACAGGGGAGAAGTATTTGACCTATGGTCACCAAACTTCATATTTAGCTTGTTGTACCACTCTCTCAGAGCTGATTTAGATTTTGGTGTACTTTGGCCTACTTTTGATGAATTTACGATGTGTTTTAAAAAACAAATTATTACGTAATTGTGTTTATCTGTCTTGTGGGAACAGTTCATGACTTATCATCACCAAACTTGACATTTGGTATGTCCATATCACTCTCCTCACGTGATTTGATATTGGTGTACTTTGGCCTATTTTTTGAACTTACGAGCGTTACATAATAAACCTTGTTACCAAACCTATGGTCACCAAACTTCATATCTAGCTTCGTTGTACCACTCTCCAGAGCTGATTAGATTTTGGTGTACTTTGGCCTACTTTTGATGAAATTACGATGTGTCTTTTTTTAAAACAAATTATTACGAATTTGTGTTTATCTGTCTCCTGGGAAGACTATTACCTATCATCACCAAAACTTGACATTTTGTATGACTATGTCACTCTCCTCACGTGATTTGATATTTGAGTACTTTGGCCTACTTTTAAAAAATGGCCTGATCGGGGAAGGGGAGATTTACGGTGTTCCCGACGACTACTAGTTATGATTGTTAGACGGAAACAAACATGACGTACGGAGGACGAACTGCCAGCTAGTGCAATAATATAATAATATAAATGGCAAGAGTTGACAGTGTGGAAAATACCATTAATTAATACCATTAAATATCATTAAGTGCATTTTACCAACCAACCTAGTCTTTCAAAAGACCTTATATCTAATAGTTTTACTTCTATTATTACAAAAATCGCTCATGTAGTCCATACATCAAGTAAAATTGTGAGAGCCTCTAGGTCTAATAGGCCTTCATTCAGATCATTTAAAGGCCTTGTGATAGGCTAGAACCAACCATCCAACAGTGCAATGTGTGCATGCAGTTTGTTCATACACTCTGGTTTATCATATCATATCATATCAATTTTCACAAGGAAGTGAATTTAATGTTATATTATATATCTTTATACATGTTTATTTTTAGGTGTGATATAAAAGAAAGTGATTATTGGTCGCTCCTTTGCATATATTAATTTGTGTAAAAGAAGATATGGCATCACAAGGTCTGTACATGTAGTTTTCTAACCTTATAATAGACAGTCATTTTTCTTATTATTGTACCACCACATAAAACTGAAATTGGATGTTTTATTCTCTTACATGTTTTCTTCATGTTAATATTTCAAGATTTAAGCCCAGGATTTATATCTTCTAAAAGATATTTACTATATATTAGGCACTTTTAATGATGGAATGATCTTACCCAGTTTGATCGATCAGCTCAAAAGCATTTTGCATCAATATCCAGATGATGGACAGATTGTGAAAGTAGGTGTTAAATTTGTTTTAATAAAAATGCATTATGATTATTCTCATTGTCATTTTAACTTTCGTTGTTTCTTATTGAATCATTTTTTATGACCCATTGTCTTTGACAGCAGTGGCAGGTTTGACATCGCAGTTCAACTCAGGGTATTGTAGGTGCTGACTCTGTGTTTTAACACTAGATTCTTCTTCTTTGGACGACTCTTGGTCTTTCAGGCGATTTTGGTAACTAGGGTTTATACCCATTGTCTTTTAACATGGCTTTGACATGCTCACACTCCCTGGCCTTGTCTTCAGGCATGGTAACTAGATTGCGCGCGCAATTTAGCAGAGTCTGGACCACTGATCTTTTATGTTCCAAATGATGGTTTGATTGGAAGTTAAGATATTAATCAGTGTGGGTCGATTTGTGATAGATTTTGACTGAGGTGGTGGAATCGTCACTAATTTTAACACAGGTGTCAAGAAACGGTATCTTGAATGCTACAAAGCGTGGAAGGCAGGTGGCAGCCGTGAGCCATACAATGTGGCAAAGCGTGAGTCGAACTGTGCTGTGCAGTGTGTATCAAGCCAGGCAGGAAGCGCAGAAAGTGGCAGTGGAAGGCATTGATCCCAAGACAGGTGATATCTACCGGCTAGCCAAACAGATGTGCCGGGAGAACCAAGGAGTTGTCGGGGAGAAACCAGTGGAAAAATGATGACGGTGCACTTTCGCTGGATGAGGATGCGAAGAAGGTAGCATGGAAGCAGCAATACCAACGACTGCTTAATATTGAGTTTCCCTGAAGGCCGGAGGACCTCTCGACTGAACTTCCGGTGGAGGGCCCCAACGAGCCGATCACGCACAAGATGATCTCTGAGGCAGTCCGGAAGATGAAATTGGGCAAGGCAGCTGGTCCTTCTGGCATAGTTGCTGAGATGCTGAAGCCTTGTGGCAATACAGGAATCAGGCTGCCCGGTGACCTGATAGAGGCCATCATCCGGGAGGGTCATATATCATCTGAATGGGAGGAAAGCTACATAGTTAGCCTCTACAAAGGCAAAGGTGACACACTCAGGAGGGGAAACTACAGGGGACTCAAGTTGATAGACCAAGTAATGAAAGTACTTGAGAGAGTAGTGGAGCAATTGATTAGGAAAAGACGCAGATCAGTGACATGCAGTTCGGCTTCATGCCAGGAATAGGGACAACGGATGCCATCTTCATAGTGCGCCAGATGCAGGAAAAGTACCTGGCAGCAAACAAGCCACTGTACCTAGCTTTTGTAGACCTTGAAAAAGCTTTTGATCGTGTCCCAAGGCAGGTCTTCTGGTGGGCCTTGCGCAAGCTACGTGTTGAGGAGTGGCTAGTCGTGCTGGTGCAGTCAATGTACAATAACATACGCAGTCGCATACGTGTTGGAGATGAGTACAGTGAAGAGTTTAGTGTGGAGGTCGGTGTGCACCAGGGCTCAGTTCTAAGCCCACTGCTCTTCATTATAGTTGAGGAGGCTCTTTCCCTTCAGTTCCGCATGGGTTGCCCCTGAGAACTGCTGTACGCAGATGATCTAGTCATTATTGCAAACACAAAACAAGAGTTACTGGATAAAGTGCAGGTCTGGAAGGAGGGTATGGAGGAGAAGGGACTCTGTGTGAACATGGGAAAAACCAAGTGTATGATCTCTGGGTTACAGCTTGACAGACTGCAGAAGACTGAGAAACATCCTTGCGCTGTGTGTCTCACGGGTACAGATAGTAATCCATCTATTGTGGAAAATGTGCCTGTTGGGTCCACAAGAAATGCAGTGGGATCAAAGGCCCGCTGAGAATTGACCCAAGTTACGTATGTCCGAGATGTGCAGGTGCTGCCAGACCTGTTGATGGCAGGCCAGTCAAGGAGGTCACAGTAGGTGAGCATAAGCTGGAAGTTGTTTCCGAGTTCTGCTATCCAGCGGTGGTGACTGTGAGCTAGCTTCTACCTTGAGATGCAGGACCGGATGGGGAAGTTCCTTGAGCTCCTCCAGATACTCATAAACAAGCATCTCCCGCTGGTATTCAGAGGCAGAGTTTACTCAATTTGTGTACGTAGTGGATGCTACATGGATCCAAAACCTGGGCTGCCTCCTCCAAGACCCTGAACTGTTTGAGAAGAAATGATCGAGCCATGATCCGATGGATCTGCCGTTTAAGGCCCCAGGATGACGTGAGCTCTGACTGCCTTCTAGAAAAGCTCGGCATAAAGGACATCAAAGCTGTGCTTCGTGCGAACAGGATGAGATGGCTAGGCCATGTAGAGTGAAGCACCGGTGGATGGCCAGAGTGAGGGAATACAAGATCATGAAACAGAAAGCTCCAGGCAGACCAAAGCTGACCTGGGATGAGCTGGTGAAACGCGATCGAGTATCACTCGGCATGGAAGGAATGGACCCTCAAGAATGGACCCCGAGGACCTTCAAGCATGGAGGGGACGTCTATGTTCACGACTAGGCAGCCAGGCCACATTTTCTGCAGAGGATTAATTCGGGCCTGCCCAAATAAACAAGGATCATGACGGTGATGGATGATGGGTGATGGTGACGATGACGATGACGATGACGATGATGATGATGATGAATTTAATGTTTGGATCGATGCTATTGATTTGATTAGTAAAACCTTCTATGAAATATTCATGAATCAGCACAAAAATGTCAACTACGTATCGTCTACTTGTCACTGCTGTCATGTGATCACCGCCACCATGGCGGTTATGTGACAATCTAAGGATTGACATCCGGCCCGATGAACTTGTTGCGATAACAACGAAAGTCTCGCCAAAATGACAGGTATTGATCATTCCTAATTGTAGCTGTTAAATTATTGTATTATATCATGAATGAAGGAACCCAGGATGCTAGAAGTTTACATTCTTTGACTTCAATACTTGTCTGCAGGACATGTGTGTAGTACGAAAATCATTGTGCTGTTACAGTAGTACAAATATTGGCCACTGAGCGTCTTGGTCTTGACCGTCTTATATAATACCTGTATTTCCCTCAATGGTCAGTTAGTGCTATGGTAGTGCTGCCCACCAAACAAAAGCTTTACTGAGAGTTAAACAGTTAACCCACAACCAATGATAGGTCATTGTGGTCATTAGGGTGTTAAATGTCTTATGCAATGCCATGTTATGTGATTCTGTACTGGGCACATTGTTTGTTGCTAAAATAGAGACGATATTGACTTTAGAACACTTTTAGTATTTTTTTGCTGTACAAATGACAAATCTTATTACATCCTGGAGTACTCGAGTACAAGACTTGTACTCAAGTAAAGGTTATATGCGCCTCGAGAACGAGTACTCCAGGTACTCATGAGGTCCCTACTTTGATGTCCCTCTGAAAAATGGCAAGGAGAACTTAGGAGAGGTGATAAGTTAGCTCTATGGACATCCAACAAGTATCTTCAACGACAGAGCTTAAAACACCATGAAGATGGAATCTTGTGCATGCCAACTTTTGCATCAAATATCCCACCAGATCAAACACATACATGATGCCTAACATTATCATATATGGCCTAGACAAGTCCATATCATATGTGCGTATGGTCTTCAAATTCAGTTTCTCTTAGATTCTTGATTGTCAGACCTGTTCTGTATAGAGTATAAACAGAAAAAACTTATTTTGGTTGTTGATTTTGCCTGGTTATACAATCACCATCATTGTCTTTTAATAGCAAGCTTAATAAGCTTATTGATGATGGTTTATTTCAATGGATTGGTACTGCTGTGTACACTTTGTGACTCTTTCGAAGTCATGGTATGTAGGGTTCAAAGTGTCCTCTGAAATCGATGGTTAGAAATAAGAGATAAATATCAATATTGGGATAGTTCGGGGTTGGTAATAACTACTGTACTTACAAGTTGATGATAGCGCGCAAAACATTCAAGTGTCTGCCTATATAGTAGAGTAATTTATTGTAGAATGATACTTTGGTATGAATTACCCACTGATGTGTAATTGTTTAATGATCAGTTATATATTGATAGGAACTGCTTCAAAATGCTGATGATGCTGGAGCTTCTCACGTGCGATTGATGCTTGATGAGACTCAGTATGGCACTGACAAATTATTTTCACCAGATATGGCTCAATATCAGGTATTCAATATTTCACTCATATGCATTGCAGACACATTTTGGTCGAGATTTTCATGCCATTTTGATTAATTTTCTGCAATATTTAGCCAAGCAAAAAATTTATGATGAATATTCTAAAAGAATTTCACATACAATGTTATATTTTTTATCTGATTATTTAAAATGTTTGAAGGGAGCAGCACTTTATGCTTTCAACAATGCAAAATTTACCTCTGAAGATTGGGATGGCATCCGAATGATGTATGCTAGCGTTAAAGAGAAAGATGCGCTTAAAGTTGGACGATTTGGACTTGGTTTCAAGTCTCTGTTTCACATGACAGGTATGTTACATATATTCCATATTTACACGCGCTCCAACTCACTCACTCTATTCCACCCAAAACCCCTACTCACTCAAAATATGTTAGTGGGTGTGACATTCTGTCTCAGGTTTTCTGTTGCCAATGAGTGTGAGATGAACTGATGGTGGTGCTTGTATGTTTATAATATAAAGGCAAAGCCGGATCTTTAGACTGCGCACAGCTCCCTTTGAAATTTCCTACTACCCCAGCTGATAATATTCTCTCCATATTGACTGCATCCCCACGCAAGAGGGGACTGAACGATTCGTTGGCAAAATGTTCAGAGCCAAGGTCCTGGATACACAACTGGTTTGAGGGTTTATGCGGGTGTATTATTTTAACATTTCTGCTTCAATTGCTCTTATTTTTATGATTTGATATCAAATATGTTAATAAACTGTCTGTTTATGTAGGAACTATTTTGTATTCCACATTCTGAATATTGAGAATAAGGAGGTGATTCAGAAAACGTTACAAGCATATTAGTACATTAAAAATAATCATAATGGAGATAGACATTATTTTTAAGTCAAAGATTTATTGAATATATTTCGTGTCATGGACACATCCTCAGCATAAATGAAAAAAAATTATCACATAAATAAGTACACCAATGGTAGTACTACAATGTACAAATACATTTATATTTATAGTACAATTAAAACTGCTTTTATAGTCAGCATACAATAATGCAAAAACAAAGATTACATATTATGCAATATTCAATAACAAGATTATAAAGAGATCATAGTCATATGATTACAACTCTATGGTCAGTTCCCTGCTGCGGTACTCATCCTTTGTGTTTATCACGGGTCTCACTTCCCTTATGTGCAAAACTTCCAACGTCAATAAGAAGCTTTCCCCACTTGTAGTCTGATGTAGAATATCAATGTCCTGGTCAGTGAGTCTGGTGCCACTAGTCTTCAAGTGTGTCTTCATGGGTTCTGGTTTGGTTATGTGGTCGTTGAGTCTGGTTTGTAGATGTCTGCCAGTCTGGCAGACATAGCATGCCTTGCAGCGTGGACATGTCACTTGGTAAACAACTCCACTCTTGAGCAGTTTATCTACAGGTGGTTTTAATGAAGATGGTTATTTGAAAGACTAAAATATATACGTATATTAATAATATTACTGAGCATATAAATTCAAATGTAAACTTTTTGTTGATAATACATACCTGTGACGAATACAGAGGGAGGGAGCTGACAATTAAGTTGTTGTCATTTAATTGACCACTTAATATGGCCCTTATAGACCTTTGTTTTAAAGTATTACCTACAATATGATTACCATGTACTTTTCACATAATTTCTCTGTACTTGTACTATTGTAAAGGATTGGCTTTCTTATAGTACTTTCTTTACAGCTGTGATTGGGTTCTTGTAAAGGCTATGTGATGTTAGGCGCCACCCCCCTCTGATTAAGGCATTAAGGCTCAGAGGAGGGAGAAGCCGGAGTCCTGCTTTTTGATAAATTTTTGCTGGCATTTATAACAACTTTATTCCATAAGTCACAAGCATAAATGAAACATAGTAAACTGTGCAAATTATACAAGTTGTCCAAGTTGAGTGCGTCTCAATCACACTCCTCTGCCCCACTATATCCAGATTTACTAGCCTTTGTCAGTAATGTGTGACATCATCTATTTCCAAACCGAATTTAGAAGACAAAGATTACTTTTCTGCCAGCGCAGCACTATTTCTGTTTATCAAACATAGATAATATTCATTCTAGAATTAGCATGGCTTTTTAAAATCTGGATATGAAACCATAAACACTGGCAGACAGAGATGCGATTATAAAAGCGTGTATGAACTTTAGTCTTATCTGCATAAACACAGATCGTGCATGCTTCCTCTATAATTAAAAAGTGTGTTGATCTTTACACTATGGTGTACATTAATTCTTCATTATTAGCTGAGGATGTGTTGTATAAACACAAAATATATTCTTCTCTCTTTGGTGCGTTGCTATTTTTTAAACAAGAATGAAATATCTGTTCCTTTTATCAGCATTAATATTGAAAACGTACAATACCACAAACATCTTGGCTTGGAAATCCCTCAGGATCTCTCATGGTTAAATCACATAGAAAAAGTATTATAGCCAAAAAAAGCTTAACCATGATTTGGATATAAAAACTTTAGAAACTACATGTATTTATTTCTTATGTGGCCACAGTTAGAATATGGATGTCACATTTAGGGCAACAGCAGCAAGTTTGATTGTGACAAACTTGAAACAATACAACATGCAAAGGCAAACATAATCACTGGTGCTCGAAAAGGCACAAGCCATGAGTAACAGTTACTCTATAACGAATGCAATTGGTTTTCACTTGAATAAAGAAGACAGCATGTACATCAAATTAAAATACTTTATAGAAATTACTAATAAAACTCCCAATTATGTGCTATGTTTACTTCCACATCAAATTGGAAAACTCCATGAAAATAGTAAACAATCTGAAAACTTCTTTAATGTCGTAAACAAGAACAAAAAATTTTGATCGAGCTTCATTTCATGTGGAGCATGACTGGAATAATACAGACAACAATGAAAGATCTATATTCAATAATCTTACTTAAATTGTAAAAGCGCTCAGTTTTTCTTTTTTTTTCCAAAGAAGGTTTTAACCTATATCGCATTTTAGCTATACATGTATTACCTAATCAATCTGTGTATATTTATTACAATAAAATTTGTTTAAACCAAATATATAAAATAATTGTCTTGAATGGACCCTAAAATGAATCGTTTGGGTCCATGAGAAATAAGCTCCAAGTCGTCACCATTTTGTACAGACAAACAAAATTTAATTAGTCTATTTCAAACATGTCCTGTAAACGATTTAGAAATCACATAGAAGGTCAGTTGGTCGGTCAAACTGATGGCCAGACACTATTGATGGTGTTTATAAGACAGAGAGTAAACATTGTGGAATATCTGCTCCCAAAAAGCCTGCCCCTCAACCTCATAGCCTATGGGATTTTACAGGAATTTAATGGATAATCTTGTTCTAAAATATTGAATACTATACCACAATTTTTATTCTTCTTTTATAGATGTTCCAAGCCTTGTGAGTGGTTCGGGTATTGCATTTATTGATCCTCATGAAGCATTGTTTAGAAAAGACAGGACCAAGGGTCGACCAACATCATCTTACAAGTGGGAAATGGAGGATCATAGAGAAGATATGATGGCTATTCCTGATCAATGGCAGCCATACAAACATGCCATTTTTAACTTTGGTAATATTACTTTTTAGATGTTAAAAAGTCGCCCTATTAACATATATGATTATGAGAAATGAATTGTTTAATTTGAATTCTATTTTACAGATGATGATAATTTAGTTAAAGGGAAATATGAGCACACACTATTTAGATTTCCTCTCAGAACGCCGCAAAATGAGTCTGATCTCAGCAACACATGCTACACCCCTGAAAAAATTTTGAAACTATTCCATTCATTAGAAATTGAAGGTCATCTAGATTTAATCTTTCTTCAACATCTGGAATCAATTGAAGTATATCACAAAAAGGGCTTGGATGAAGAACCTTCATTACTGTTTGCAATATCCATTAATTCTGATTGTCTTAGCAAAGTTAGAAAGTATAGAGAAATATTTCAAAGTGCAAAACTTCAGCAGAAATCAGAATCCGTTGTGTACAATTTAGATGTCGAGGTAATGTATGGGAAGATCTTGGACGATAAGGCTGATAGTAGACATTCATATATAATATGTCAGCACCTTGACAAACCAGAAAAATCAAAATCTCAAAATCTGCAGAAAGCACTTGGGACATTGCCAATAGTTGGTGTAGCTCTACCACTGAATACCAAAGATGTTTCTGTGAGTGTTGGTGGTCAACTTTTCTGTTTCATGCCTTTCCCTTTGCAATCGAACAGCCCTACTGGTTATAATTTTCATGTGAATGGCTATTTTGCTGTGGATCAAAATAGGAGACATCTAAAATGGCCAACAGCTGACCAAGAAAGCATTGATGACAAGTCGATTTTATGGAACATATATCTTGTGGAAAAGCTACTGCCAAAAGCTCTCTGTGCTCTTATAGATCATTCCGCTAAGCTCATTCTGGAAAACAAGATAAATTATGAACAGGTACATTGAAATCTATTTAAAGTTTTAAAAATTTATTTTGATTTGCTGATAACTATGAAATTAGTATACAGTACATACCGTCTTCCCCCTATCATGATGCTGGGGCTCATGACCCAACTTAACATTTACACTCACTGGATGGGTGCAGTTGTGGTGGTGTTGTGTGGTGAAGAAAACCAATACATGTAGATTAAATCATATCACATAATATTTCTATTTTACATGTAGGTAACGGCCTTATTTCCCAACAAACAATTAGTGAAAGCAAATTGGGATAGGATGTTAACTCCATTTTACAAGAAGATTTCACAAATGGAAGTGTTTTTCAGTAAATTGAATAGAGGGTCACTTATTCAATTGAAAAATGCCATTTTTTATGATGATGTTAAAAAATTATTTGGGAATGATTCTGAGTTAATCTTCAGCATTCTCATTGATGGTCATAAACCAATGGTGAAAGTAAGTACAGTAATTACTATTCTTCAATTATGAATACATAGTAGTCTTAATCAACACACAAATACGCATTTTTCCTGGTATCAAAAAGGTTTTATTATTCAAAGCAACTCTTTAGATTAGTATAAAAATTTCTTGGAGCTGCTTGTACCATAACATATTAAAACAGAACAGAGTAAGGTTAAAAAGGTAGGAAAGTTTTATTAAATCACAAATTTTCCCATCATTGATGCTTTCTCAAGTAAAAAATGTTTATTTTGGTGGAATGATATACATTAAAAACATTTTCCACTTGAAAAGCATCGATGATGTGAAAATTTGTGATTTAATAAAACTTTGGTACCTTTTTAACCTTATACTCTGTTCTGTTTCTTTAGATTAGATCAGATTTATTCAGGAAGTCATGTACAATCAAAATATAAATAGAATATAATATCACATAATATCATAGATCATTATTGTCACATGATGTTCCTCGGATAACACATGAAAGCATACACAATTTACAATGATTTACTGCTTATTTACAATGTGGTCCTCTTGCTGATGAAGATATAGATGTTTTCTTGCTGAGAGCACTAGAAAGTTTGTTAGGCCATCCAAACTTGATCTTATGGATGACCACTTTTTGGGGCTAAAAAATATGCATAGGAGGGGTAAAGATATTAAAAAAAAGTTCAACACTAAACCCAGCAGGGGGGAAATAAAATAAAAAAATAAATATTTCACAAATATGCCATGGCAGGGGAAATAAAAAAAAAAGTTTAAAAAAAAAATCAGTTATCATATTTGCAGTGCCAGTAGCCGTATAATATACAGCGTATGTTGTTCTGGGTCTCTCCCAGCGAGATATACAGGGTATTAACTCAGCTCGTGTAGGGCTACAGTGCCAGTAGCATTGTTATGAGCCATTTTACCTCTAATATTTTTGTTTGTCAATATGTCCGCCATGTGCAACAGTACTAATGCCTAATTCCCGCGCAAAGAGGATTTATCACTGATTATAAAACACTGACACCTATAAATAACGACGTAATTGATGAAAAATAGCAAGAAAACTTATCTAATATTATATCCGCCATATTGTCTCACCTGTCAATCGGAATCAGCCGGCAACAGCCGAGTGGCGCATTCAAATTACTTAACCGCTCTGGCTTCTGCAGTTCTGTTACCAAAAAGTAATGCGCCACGCATTTCTTTTTATTTGGCATATTCGGTTTTTTGTACCGCTTGCTGACTTCATTATAGCGGGCACAGGGGTGATTTTTTACAGGTAAGATGGCTAATCGCCGGAAGATGAAATATTAAAAAAAATGTGACATTTGTGGTTGTAGATCGTCGGGGTATTTAAAAAAGAAGGAAGTATGTGATTTTATTTTATATCGGGGTGTTTTTTAGCACATCGTCGGAATCGTCATCCATAAAATCAAGTTATGATCGCCTTACTTTCAATGAAATGGGGCAAGATTTCTTATGAATTTATCAAGAGCCATACAAATATGTTTTAGGTTCCTACTTATATATTGGATGGATTAAGAGATTTTGACCCAAGATTGGTTCAAATTACTGATGTGTATGAGGCATTTCTAGCCGTTCAGCACAAAGATTATACAGAACAAGAAAGAGCATCTTTATTGAGATATTTACTATCATCTCCCAATATTCCACTTGATGACTTGAAGCTATTGCCTTTAATGAATGGTACAAATTCAATATTTACAATTGTCATAAATTACTGATAAATAGCCCTAAGCGATTATTTGGATACCCCTGTAGATGTATGATTGGGGAGGGTGAAGGTTTGGATATCTCTGTTAAATGCAATTAATTTATAGTCCTTTTGATAGAAATATACAAGATAATGGAAAAAGGACAATGCTCTGTATTTTCTGACAAATTTAATTGAAAAAATAATCCATAACCTGTTGTTTACATATATTTACATTATACATTACTAGGTACATGGACAAGCTTCAATAATAGATTAACTACTGTGTATATAGTGGAAAAAGAGAATGATCAAGAACTGTTACCAAAAGCAATGATTGACAAATTTGTTAATATGAGTACACTGGAAGAAATCACAAAAAGAAAGATGATTGAATTTGCAAAATCAGGTTAGAACTCCTACTTATTACATCAATAAACGTGAATTAGGATTTTATTAAGAATTGATATGGTATCATGCATCGCAAGATTATGCTCAGCTACATCAATATTTAATTTGTAGATTTAGCATTTTAAGTTTTATTTGAGAGGAATTTAAGATTTAGTACGTTTAACTACATGTATAATGTGTAGATCAAATCAACAGGAAAATACCATGCTACCTTGTTTATTAAAATACAAAGTCAAATTGTATAATCAGATGATTTTCGCCAAACGTACCGTGTCCTTTCAACGGCAGGCGTCACATTTAACATTACGGAGTTATCACACCTTTAAAATTTAATGTAAAGTTGCATCTGACAAAACTCATTCTGTTGACATATTGCTGCTTCATGTTAGACTGCACTAATGCTGCATTTGTGTGCTTCTTCCGAACTCATAAAGATACAAGCTTCCCATATGGAAAATTCTCTCCAATGAATTTAGCATATGGGAAGCATAAGTCATTGGTACATAAACCTTGGCATTTACATAAATCCCTGGGGCCTATACAGTGTTAAAGATATTGCTCAGCCAAAATCATATTTATTCTGTAAAATCCAGTATCAATAGACGATGCTTTACCCAATGGAAGTGTGATGAAAATAATATTTACATGTATATTCTCCACGTTTAATACTTACTTCAAATTTAAAAATACCATGCTGTCTCGTCAACTAAAACACAAGGTCAGGTGATATCGCATAATCAAATGATTTTCGCCAGACGTACCATGGATTTTTGACGGCAGACGCCACATTTAACATGGCAGAGATAGGGGAGTTCTTACGTGCACCGTCAAAGTTACGTCTGACAAAAATCATTGGGTTGACATTTCTCGCATTCGCGTGTTTTGGTGAGTATATGCCGGCCTCTTATTGCGTGGTATTTAAATTGCTCTACATACTTTAATAGGCTGTTTAAATGAAAGACACTTTCAGAATGCACAGACCACATCATAATACTTCTCTATAAGCATAGTTCGGCCACTGAGCATAACCTTTAATGGTAACCTTTTCTGTTATTCCCGCTATGGACCATTTATTCACTAATAGACCTGTTGCCCATTTATCTGATCAGTAGGCTAACTGTTTACCAATTTCACTCATCAACCATGTTGACTTACACATGAGACCTATTGCCAATTAATTGTTGTTAAATTAATAAGTAAACCTCCCATTTTAGTTGAATTTCTATATTGCAAATTTCTATATTCCAAACATTGCTTCTTTATCGTCAAGCAAAATATGTCGCACAATTGTCTCAGTGATAGGCCAGCCTCTCTTCAAATGGATACTCTGTCATGTGATGCCATTTATTCACTAATAGACCCGTTGCCCATTTATCTGATCAGTAGGCTAACTGTTTACCAATTTCACTCATCAACCATGTTGACTTACACATGAGACCTATTGCCAATTAATTGTTGTTAAATTAATAAGTAAACCTCCCATTTTAGTTGAATTTCTATATTGCAAATTTCTATATTTCAAACATTGCTTCTTTATCGTCAAGCAAAATTTGTCGCACAATTGTCTCAGTGATAGACCAGCCTCTCTTCAAATGGATAGTATGTCATGTGATATGCATGTATATCAGCTGGTGGATATCATATTACATGGATGAGTTTGCAACATACCGTGTATGTATTAATTTTATAAGTATTCAAACATATTTAAAGAATAATTTGAGATACCTATAGGAGCCTACATTGTGCTCTAATCTGATCTGGTTTTGAGGGTGGTCCTTTTGTGAAGTGTGTCATCATTATTGAGCTTTCGTCTAATGCATTCACTAGCACTGTCCATAGGTATACTGGTAAACCATGCAAAGACATCATGAGATATCAGTTTTTTCCCCGGGGGGACCTCAAGATTCCTAATCATATTTACAAAATCTGCTCTGTACTTATTTGGTGGGGGGACTGGCCTACTAGAGGTTACAGGATGTCAGCCACCATTGTTACCTAGCTGCTTTATATGAAACGCTCCAAATACTTGACAATTGGTCTCAAAGGGTGGTCTTTTTTGTTCTTTGGGAGTCCGTATATTTTGGGGACTTTCAAGCCATCTGGGCTGGGTATTAATAATGATATTTATTCCTTAACTTACAGGAGAAGGTCGTTTGAGAATGTTTGATCCATCGGCATTTCATTTGGAAATATCCAATTATTTGAAGAAATTGATTGAAACCAATGAAAACACCTGTTCTAAGCCTGAAACTGTAGATGCTTCTTGGCTTAAACGTGTTTGGAATTATATTGGTAAACATTTTCTCAACAGTCTTGCAAAATTTGAAGATTTGCATATTATTCTTTGTAATGACAGCTCATTATGCAAATTATCACCAAAAGCAGTGGTCATGGACAGCCAGCGTATGTCAAAAGAGACTAGATTAGTGATGGAAGCAATTGGTGTGACTCTTATAAGCAACATTCCGCAGTGGATTACAAGCCACCCACAATTTTCATCATATGTACTTTGCGAAGACCAGCTAGTCACTGTAATTGCAAAATTAAGTGACAAACATGACAAAAACTCTTTAGTACAAAAGGTTTGTCAACTAGAAAATTCTTTAAAGATACATTTGAGAAGAATGTTGTCTACTTTACCAAAGAATAGCATCACTTCTGACATGAGAAGGTGTTTGGAAACACTACCAATCTTTCAGGTTAAATCTCCAGATAATGTACCTGAAAACATTACGTTCCGGAGTTACAATGACTGCAGCATTGCAATACACAATCTGAAAATACATGTCTCACTACCTATTCCTTTCATTTTGATAACCGATGAAAGTAGTAGTGATTTAGTAAAACTTCTTTCTATAGAAGTATATTCTGAAGCGAAACTATTCTGTAATGTGATTTTGTCACATATTGATAATTATCAACCAAATGAAATTGAATTAATTTCTGAGTATGTACTCCAGCAGTTGTCAAATTATAGAAGAGAGGGCTATGACTGTAGAAAGCTGTTGCAAAATATCAAATTTGTTGAAACAACATCAGGACGATTGGTCAAACCAACTGATTTAGTTGAGCCAAGTGAAGAATTTTGTATGTTGTTTACGCCCCTTGACATTTTACCAAATAGCAAGTTTCAAGAAAGAAACCTAATATCGCTACTGAAAGAAGTTGGTTTGAGAAAAGTCGATGAAATAAGTGAAAGTGAGATAGTTAATTCTGCAGTGTACATTCATAAACTAAATGAGAAAAATGACAATGCTGCTCAGAATTATGCAAAGTTACTTGTTCAGTATCTGGAAAAATATTCTAAGAAGTTTAACCAAACATTAAGGAACAAGCTGAAACACTATAATTGGCTTCCAGTCTTACAAACTGTTCCAACTGAGTATCCAGAATCAATAGGCTGGAAAGGAAGGAGCTATATCACTATATCACCAAATGAAGCCATTTCTGTAGAATTCGCTGATATTTGTGGAAGTTCAAGAGTACTTGTTCCAAAGTCTGCTGGATTGCAATTTTCTTTGCCAACTCTTAATGATGTCTCGAAACAGTTGAAAGCTTGTATTAAGTCATATAGTGAAGAAGATAAACCAGCATTCATGAAAATAATTTTCAAGATATATGACTTCTTTCAAAATAATTTCAAACCAGATGACATTATTTCAGCTCTCAGAACCAATAATGTTTTAAAGTGGGTATGGAATGGTGATGGATTCAGCTCTCCAAAAAATGTTGTGCAAAATATGCCATCCAATAACTTAGAACCACATCTGTTTAAAATTCCGAAAGAAATACTAAGATATCAGAGCTTTTTAGAAAAATGTGGTGTTAAACCTCTTTGCACTATCCAAGAAGTGTTACATAGAATTAAAGAATTTCATGAAAACACAAGTATAGTTACTGAGGAAGACATTCAACGAGATTTTCAAATAGCAAATGATTTGCTTATTCTCTTGAGCAAAAAAAATAGTTTGATACAAAAGCACATAGATATTCTTGTACCTGTAAACTGCAGTGACCAATGCTTAAAACTACTTCCCATCAAAGATTGTGTCTATTGTGATGTGGATTGGCTTAAAAAAGGTATTGATGTCACAGATATTCTGGATGAGATGGATAGTAACTCCAATGTCAATCTTCTGCATGAAGGTATTTCAAATGCAACCGCAAAAGCACTAAACGTACCTAGCATTATGTCTCGTATATTTGATGCTGAGGAGTTGGATATCAGCTTTGGTCAAAAGGAAATTTTGATTGACAGACTTCATTCAATTTTAGAGGAGTACAGAGATGGTCTTTCTATTTTCAAAGAACTTGTTCAAAATGCTGATGATGCAGGTGCATCAGAAGTCAGATTTTTGTATGATGAAAGAGAAAATGATGATTATAAGGTTTGTCTTTTTGATGATGCTATGAAATGTTTGCAAGGACGATCCTTATGGTGCTATAATGACAAGACATTTACTGAAAAAGATTTTCAAAATATAGTAAAACTAGGCAGCGGATCAAAGCAGTCTCAAACAGATAAAGTAGGTAAATTTGGTCTTGGATTCAATTCTGTGTACAACTTAACAGACGTTCCTTGTTTTTTAAGTGCAAACAATGTTGTTTACTTTGATCCCCATACAACATATTTGGGGAGATCATTACCAAATAAGTCCAATCCTGGGATAAAATTGGATCTAACAAAACCTCATGTCAGAAAACAGGTTCAGAGACTTCCAGATCAATTTCATCCATTTCAGGGAATATTTGATTGCAATATTCAAGGTGGCGAGGAATTTTATGATGGAACCTTGTTTAGATTTCCTCTTAGGACTCAAGAGCAGGCTGTGAAAAGCAAAATTTGTAATATTCACTACAGTACAACAGAAATCAAAAAGCTATTTGAGCTTTTGTTTGAGAGTCGCTTTGAATTTCTCTTATTTACTCAAAATGTACGTAAAGTGTCTGTATTCCACCTGTCACCAAATGCAAAAAGACCAGAAGATATGCATAATCTCTTTACCATTGAAAAATCTGAGGATCAAGTGTTGAAACCATTATCTTTGCCAGAATGTTCCAATAGTCAAATTTTACGAGCTGCAAATATGATCATGATGCAAAGTCGAAGTTTAACAACATCTTTAAATGCCAGCAGCATAATGAAGATTAAATGCGACACTCACATGCAAGCTAAGAACATAATTTCAGTCAGTGCTAAGCAAGAAGTGTGTGAAAAATATTTCTTAGTTTGTTCTTCAATTGATGCAGAAACCAATATTCCTTGGGTATGCAAAGCAAAAGGACTTGTACCAGTTGGTGGTATAGCAGTTGAAATAAAAAAGGTTAAAGATCATTCATGGTGTCCTGTGCAACCATGTTTTAGCAGATTATTTTGCTTCTTGCCCATTCCTCAAAAATCACCATTCCCTGTGCATATCAATGGGTATTTCTCTGTCAGCTCAAATCGTACTCAGATCTGTGAACACGTGAAAGATGATAAAGATGATTTTCGGCCAATTTGGAACAAATATTTGATGCAAGGAGCCATATGCGAGTCATATATGATGCTTCTTTATCACATGGTTGATATTGCTGATTTGAATGATGAAACTGTCAAGGAAATCTACAAATTGTGGCCAAAATATTACTGGCATGTAGAAGAAACATCAACACTTTGTGACATTTCAATATCTTTTTATAAAAGAATTATTGAAGAAGAAAGATTTCACCTTTTCCCAAGTTACCCACAGAAGTTAACATGTTTTAGAGAGAGTGCATTTCTTGAAGAATCATTGAGGTTATCTCAAGTGGGTAATTTGGCTTTGGACATTTTAAGAAGATTCCAGAAAAGAAATGTAATTGACCCACCAACTTCAGTTATAAAAAGCTTATTAAAAACTCCCCAATTGAATAAATCTGATCATGTGTACACAGCACTAAAATTCTTCAAAGAAATTGTTATTCCCAATATTCATGATTTAGGGGTTCCACAAGAGCAAAGAGACACAATTTTGTTATTTTGGATGCTTCAATATGATGGTAATAAAGAAATTACTATGTTGTTGTCATCTCAGTCATGTGTACCTGTTACACCAAGTGGTAAAAAACTATGTCTTCCCAATCAATTGATACATCCAGAAAGATCTCTTAGAGCACTTTTTGATAATGATGACTCAAAGTTTCCATTCTGGACTGATTCTTCACTGGAGATGGTCACAGAAAGTTTGGGCTACCCAAGTAAACAAAATTTGGAGAGAAGAATCTTGGAAAAGCTTACAACTTTAGGCATGGCTACTGATGATATGCCGTGGAATGAAATTATAAAGAGTGCAAAATCTGTAGAAAATTCTGAATACAATGAAGCTATTGAGAAAGTGACATGTCTTGTAAGTCTTTTCGAACACAAATTAGAAAAGAATGATGTTCCAAGGGACAAAATTGAAGAACTGATGTTAATTAAATTTTTGCCTGTCCTTCAAAAACCTAAATCATTTCCTATTCAATGGAACAACAACAACAGCAGCAAGTGGATATCACCCTACGAAAGTTTTCTTAGCAGTAGCAAATACATTGTTTGCTGCACAAAACCAGTGATTGATGAAGAATCAGTTTTTCCAAAAACCAAATACAAAGATTGGGGTAATGTAAAACAACTACTAGGTTTGAAAGGCAAAGTTGTGGATGTTGACATTGTATTCGCTCAACTTGCCATCGTTTCCAGGCAATGCCTTAATCAAATGGATGACAAATGTGTTACTGAATTACGAAATTGTACAGATAGTATTTGTGATTATCTGCAAGATTGTATTTCAAGTGGAAAAATAACTGAAACCTGTTCAGCATTACAAGAGACAAGTTTCTTGTTTCCAGATGGCTTCACAGAACTTGTTTCACCGCATAAAGTATTTCTTCATCTCTCACAAAATTGTGAACCTTACTTGTACAAATTACCAAAACGGTTTTGCCAGAAATATGCAAATCTTTTACATTTTTTGAATGTTAAATCATCACCCAATACCCATGAGCTGCTTAAGATCCTTGAAAATATAAAGCAAGAATGCGTTGATAGTTCGATGACCAAAAAGCACTTGGAGACAATTTGTGCCATTGCAAAAATATTATATGATGAAAAAGTGGATGATGTTCAACTCACAAGTTCGGATGACAGACCAATATATTTGCCAAGTGAAAGTAAAGTGATGGTTGATACAAGATTTCTCTGTTACCCAAAGTTTGATTGGATTGATATCAATGAAGGTAATGGTCCACAGAAAGTTCAATATTGTAGCCATTTAATTCCATATCCACATGCAGCACAACTTGGTGTGAAAACTGATCGACAAGCAAAGATACATCAGCATAAGTTTGGAATGGCATTTGGTCAGAGGGAAGAATTGACCAGCAGGTTGAAGAGATTACTCACTGGTTATCCATGTGGTACTGAAGTCATGAAAGAGATGCTGCAAAATGCTGACGATGCAGGGGCAGCTGAAATCCATTTTATATTAGATCCAAGGAAACATAAATCAGATCGTGTCTTTGAAGATGGCTGGAAGAATCTTCAAGGTCCATCACTTCTTGTTTACAATGATAAACCCTTTACAAAAAAAGATCTTGAGGGAATACAACACCTAGGAGAAGGTAGTAAAAGTAATGATCCAATAAAGACTGGGCAATATGGTGTAGGCTTCAACTGTGTGTATCATATAACAGACACTCCTACATTTATCACAAATATAGAAGGCCTTGGTAAAGTACTTTGTGCATTTGATCCCCATTGCAAATATGTTCCAGATGCAAGTGACCAAAGTCCAGGCATGATGGTTGATGTTGACAACCTCAAAGATGACTTTCCAGATGTTTTCTCTTGTTATGATATTGATTCTAACATGCTGAATTTGCATTGTGGTACTCTCTTTAGACTGCCTTTTAGAACTCAAGAAATGGCAACGCATTCAAACATAGCAAATAATGCATTTGATGAAATGACTATGAAAGAACTCTTCCAGGAATTTTCTAAAGAAATGTGTGATGCACTGCTATTTCTTAACAACATTAAGACCATTAAGATGTCAGAAATACAAGATGGAAATTTAATTACAGTATCCCATGTTTCTGCTCATCTTTCAGAAGAGGATGAAAACAATCGTCAACTTTTCCACACTCATATTAAATCTGAAATGAAAAAGATCTATGAAGAAAACATTTCCCCGTTTGCTTCTGCGATCAAAGAGGTTAGCTACAATTTGACTGTGAAAGAAAATCACAAATTATCAAAAGAAGAAAGTGAGTGGCAAATATATCAGAGATTTGGTGTGGAACATTCTGATGAAATTAATGACATTTTAGAAAAAATCAAATCAAAGTATGAACAGGGTGATATTAGGCTCTGTCCAAGAGGTGGCATTGCATTTAGAGAAAATAGAGCTATTAAGCACAGGAATAGTTTATTTTGTTTTTTGCCTCTTCCCTTGACTACAAATTTACCAGTTCATGTAAATGGTCATTTTGCATTGAATTATGAACAAAGACAAGATCTTGCAAAACAAGGAGTTGGAGCATTGTGGAATCAAATGTTACTATATGGTGTAATAGCACCCACATACGTGTCATTACTTTGCCATCTTAGGGAAAATATTCCTAAACAGTGTAAAGCTACTACATTGAAGAAGTACGTTCAGGACTTTTATAGGATTTTTCCAGATCTTAATACAGATGTCAACACTGAAAACTTAAACAATGCTCTCTGTTTCTTACAAAAGGGTGTATACATGTGGCTTGGAAATAAAAGTTGCCCAATTCTACCTATGCTAAAACAAAACATCAATAATAAAGATGAATTTCAGCAAATTAGTTGGCATCCAGTAACTGAAGTCGATGGAGAAAAAACATATTTTAATACTCTAAAAGGTCAACTGCAACATCTAGGAATATGTAAAACATTGACTAATTTGCCAATTCCTCTGCCATTAGGGAAAATACCGTCAATTGAAATTCATGATATTTTGAACGATCTCCTTATTGATCTAGGAATGGTTATTGTGACAGTCCCTTCCAAAATTTTGAGGAATTTTCAAAAGTCAGATGTGCAAGTTGAAGAAATTTCTGCAAAAGAAGTAGCAGATTTCTTGACTAGTCGTTCATGCAAGATTCCTTTTTTGCCTTGCTCAGTAGCTAATACACCATTCAAGAGAAGCTCTAACATAAAATATTTATCAGAATACATTGTAAGTACAAAAAAACATATTGATTCTGAAATAAGTAAGGAAAATGAAAAAAATGCATTTCCTGGAGACTATTGTTTGGAAGGATTGCCTATTTTGCTGACAGCAGATGAGAATGTACACTCATTATCAGCAAACAATGATATTTTCTATTCAGAGTTTTATGACTTGATACCAAAAGCACCAGACCACTTTCTTCACCCTTGCTTATTGGACATTTTCACATATCTTCGAAATAGGTTTAAAACTTTTTCCATCAATGAATTAGCAAATTTACTACCTTTGCATTTAGATGAGGAACTCTATAAAGGAGCTGATAAAGTTGTCCCTTTTCCAAAAGAAATGAAAACATGGTTCAAAAAAATTTGGATCTTTATTCAACAATCACATCGTGAACAGTCTCAAATAAATGAAATTGATATCATGGATCATTTAAAACCACTAGAACTATGGAGTTTAGTTCCATGTCAAAGACTTCAACAGAACTTTCTTCTTCCTATTGGTCATGCATCTGCTGTTTTAGATCTGGAAAATGGTGACATGCATAGTGTAATATTAAGAAATGCTCTTCGTAAACTGAATGTTTTTGAGGCAGACGAAAAAATTCTTTCAGAAAAAGATATTTTTGGATCCTCATTAATGGTATCATGTTATAGAAATATGTTAGTAGGAGGCATAAACAAACCTGATAGTATATTATTAGGAATACAAAGAGTTGTAGCAGCGTATGGACCCTTGGAAAATATTACCATCAATGATATGCAACAGGAAAAATTGATATCATATTTTGCTGAAAATTTTAAAGTTATGGAGAGTGTGCCCAGCGGAATTGATGCTCTGAAAGCAATACCAATGTATAAAACAGTGTCCGGCAAAAATGATTCAATTCCTAGTACATGTATAGCCTATGTAATACCCAAAAATATACCATTGGATGATATGGATGCATTTACATCTTCTTCTGCAAGTTACAAATTTTTGTACACAAGTGACAACAAATCCTACAATAGTCTGTATGAGCATGTTGGATGTTTAGCTTTAGAAACAGCAGAGCTCTATTTAACATTTGTATTCGTTCAATGGGACATGATGACAGATGAAGGACAGCACTCCCACATACGCTTTTTGAAAGAAATAGTTCAAGAAGAAAATTTGAAGGGAAAAACAGAATTAATGGGAGAACTTGCAAAAATAGCATTTATTACTGACGAGTCAGGAAATAAACAACAAGCTTCATATTTTTTTGATTACAAAAATCCAGTGTTTAGAGCTATGGTTGAAAAGAAATATTTCATCCCCAAATCATCGCCTTACAGTTATTCAGAGTCATGGCAATATTTTTTAGTGCAATTAGGAATGAAGCACACTTTAAGTGATAGTTTGTTCATTGAATTTGCTTTACGTTTGGAAAAGGCTGCAAGTGGGACAGATTCCTCGAGCCAAGAACTAAAAGATAAATCTTACACATTGATCAGGTACCTTTTTTCTGATGAACATGTTGTAAACAGTGGTATACTCCATCAAATAAAAGACATATGCTTTATACCACATGCAGAAATTACAAAAGACAAGTGCGAACTTGCGAGACCATACAAAGCTTTTGATGGAAAACTTTCATTTTGCTGCTTTAATGGCTCAGTTTTTGAACATCATGTTGAAACATCATGGACAGTATGTGCAAACATACCAGATTGTTTCCATCCCAAATATTTCCTTCCCTCTACAATAACAGTTAACAATAAAAGAAAAGTTTGGAAAGGAAGGGAAACTGCAATAAATAGAATACTGGAAGAACTAGGTATTAAAGGATCTGTTACTGCTAAAATGGTAGCTGACCACACAAAAAATGTTTGTGATGGTTTTTATGCTACACTTACAAGTATAGAAGATATAGAAAAAAGGAAGAAATATCAAGACACATTTATACCAGTATTAGTAAAGATTTTGATGTATTTGAAGACACTTGACAATTCCAGCAAGACACTTGTCAAATTATTTGGAAACTTAAAAATGATACCTGTGATATATGGTACACATCAAGTTACTCTTGTTAAACCATTCCAAATTGTAACCAGGGGTTTGAAAAAAGAAGAGTCAATTTTACCGTATCTCTGCACACTACCGTTAGATTTAGGCAGCTGTGAATCCATCATCTTGCAACTAGGTGCTGTAGAAGAAGTAACAGCTGAATGCTACGCCATGGTTATGAAAATGATACACAATATTAGTGGTGGAGATAAACTTCATCCAAATGAAAAGCAAGATGCTCTCAGAGCTTTCAATTATTTTATTGGTATGCTGTATCCTAAAAAACAATACCATGGCAGTGAACTGTATCTACCTGGTTCTGATGATTGTTTGCATTATTCACATGAACTTGTACATTGTGACAATGCTGCTCTTAAAGAAAGAATTTCTGACCAGTTTGATAAAGTTTTCCTAGTAGAATGTGAAATAAAGTCAAATCTGGTTATAGAATTTTCAACTATTTTCCACACTGTTCTTCCTCCAAAGTTAAGACCAATTCCACTTTCAAGCATTGTGGTGGAAGAAATGGAAAAAGAAAATGACACCATTGACCAATGTGAATTAGGTTACAAACTGTTAGAAAGACTTGAAGAAGAGGATTTTTTGAATGGTTTATGCCGAATCATATATAATGCATCCATGGAAAGCACAGAAGAATGTGAATTAACAAAGCCTGATGTGGAACACAAAGTTCAAATAATTAGAGAGACAAAAATAATCACCTTGAAGAATATCAGAACTTATATAAGATATGATAATAAAATTCTTTCAAACAGCTATAAAGAAAAAGATATTTCTGTGAGCATAGAAGATGGCCACCTTAATGTATGCATTAATTCACAATCTGCTACTATGGAAGAACTATTTCTTTTACTTGCAAAGAAAATTCCTGTTCTTTTGGATTTACCACTTATGAATCCAATGCTGATCAAAGCAATTCTTACGCTTCCTGTTGACAAAATATCATCACACTTGGATGAAAATGACATAAAATCAATTGGTGAGAGTGGAATGAAATGGAATTATCTACCAAGATGTGGGTCTCATGTTCCTGTTGACCAACATTGTTTATTAGTACAAAATTTAGAGGAGATTAATGATGGACAATATGTTGCAATTGAAGAATACGATCCAGTCATTGATGGTGAACTCAGTGAGCCAACATACATCTATGGGAAAATTGTAAGCAAACTTCAACTGCAAGATAATTGTCTTCTGAATCAAAAGTACATGGTAGATATTGGAGGTGGTGTTTCAAAAGAAATCCAGATTTTAGATATCTACAAATTTCAACGTAATATGGAAGACGATATTCAAAATGATGTCATACCACATTTTGCATCTCAAGACCTTAATGATATAAAGAAAGAGATAACTGACCAATTGGAGGCTGCTTATTTGCTACCTGGAAAAACAAAGCATAAAGTTACAAAGAGACTTTTGCAAAATTGGGATCCAGATATATATCCCCAATACAAATCAAAAGCAAATGAAGTTTATTTACATTTAAAAAATGAAATTCAAAGGTTCCAAAATGTTAGCTGTAGTGAGCCCTCAGAGAACAATACCCACTACAGTGATGCTGCTTTCAAATATCTTCATGAACGACAACAAAGTCACAGTAAACAGCTAAATCAGTTCAAAGTAAGATCACAGAATTCAAAATCAAGGAAAGGTTTTTATATTCCCAAACACACAGGAAAAAACCCTCAGCCTGGTTTAGCAACAAGAATGCTGAAGCAAGCAAAGCACGATCTGACTTCAATCATCAATGATATTCAAGGTCCATCTGGTAGATTCAATGAGTGGATTTGCATCAAATGCTATCAGGTGGGCTATTATTTTTAACTTCTACCTTGGTCCTCTAAATCATAAAGCCACCTTCTCGTAGTATTATAAACAGAATTCAAGTTGTTTCTATCACGAGCATGGCATGCTTTTCTAGCCATATTATATACTAGTTAAGTAATATTGAATCGTATGTGTGAAACATATTCCTTACTGCATGTTTCATCTTTATTCATGGAGCGCTCCATTTGCACACTGGTGATCATGGAGGGGTCAGCTGAAGTAGTGTTGGTGATCAGCAGTGGGAAAACTGAGCGGCATATCATTACCACTGCTGCAAATGTTTTAAGCCTACGATTCTGTGATACCAAACTAGTTTATACAGTTATACATGTCCCTGAATCCAGAAATAACATATATGATTGAATTTCCCATTCAGTTTGCTCATTGTGTGTGGTTCGGAATAAGTAGATATTTATTTTCCATATTATATATATACTGGAGAGAAAAAGGCTTGCTAGATTTTTGTACATTGCTGTGGTTTTGACAAATAGAGTTTTAAGATTGTTTTGTATTCTTAACATTTCATTATTAATTTTTAGATATTCTTAACACATTTCACATTGCAGGCAACAGAAAATGCTTTAAAAGGTGGGCAAGTATCGGTTGATGTAAATCAAAAGTTTGATACATCTCTCCTATCGTTGTGCTGGCATGATGATGATTTGAAATACCTCGTGCGAAAGATGGAGGTAATAGTAGTGATATAGTTACACCTAATCTATTTTATCTAAATGTTATGCAATGTAATTTGTTTGAGTCAAATTCCAAACGAGTGTTGTTATAACTGCCATATATTTGAGTGATTGTTTTCTTTGAAAATCAAAACGTTTAGAAAAAACTTGCATGTAAAAACTTTTAAAAACCCACCTTAAATGTAAAATGATAAATACTTTATCGGCAAGAATTTAATATTCTTTTAATATTGTAGGCAATCATTGATAATGGCAAGCTTACATACCCTCACTTTACGTACAGAGGATTACTCCCTCATGAACATTATTCTGAAGCTGATGCCAAAGAAGCACAAGAAATTGCATATCAAGTCCTTGGTATTGCCACCAAATACACACAATGTAAATGATAATACAATAAACATGCAGGTAATTAATTTTTTTACCACTTTACTAAATATAGCAAAATATTTTTTTTAGACCCAAATTTAGAAGCTGGTTTCATGACAGCCTTACCAATACTATTTTGTCCTGTTTCAGGTACCAGTGTGTGATCAAGAGGATGAGTATAAATATTATGACTACAATATGCTGTAGAAACATATTTTCTTAGAAAAATGTTTGTGCTTGTGGATTCTATTATCCTTTTAAGATTTTGAAAGTATATTATGTTTTGGTTTAAATATTATCTGATATTTAAAGAAAAATATTGTGCAAGATATTAAATTTAAATATCATAAATGCTGTATTTTTAAATAGTAAGGTTTCATACAGATTTGTATTATAGGCAAATAATTTCTGTTGGAAAAATTAGTTTACAAGTTATTGTTAGTTATAGTTTAATAAATACTTCACTCTAATTAAATTTGTTTTGAGCTGTGTATTAACAAAAACTTCTTTATGAAATAGATGCTCAAAAATTAGTGTTCTAGAATGAGCCTTTGTGTTAGGGTTCTCCGGGTTAAAAATGACATGTTGGGTTTACTGGTAGTATATTTGTAGGTACAATGTATTTCTTGTACCAGAATAATTGAATAATTGCTTTCATAACAGTTGTAATTTATAAATTACAATAAAGATGACTGCAGAACATGCAATCTTATTAAATGATTAAATGTGACCTCATTGGCAGTTATCAAATTGGTGGAATTTAGAAATGCAAACAAAAGCATAAGAGTTAGATATGTGTACACACAAACACTTTTAAAAATATACAATTCCATCCTTCACAGGTGGTACTGAGTCAGATTACTGACCATCCATTTTAACTGGTATCAACTGGTATAAAATAATCATATACTTTGTCTCACCGAGCATGTCAATGACACAGAGAATGCAATTATATGAGACTTGCTGTTTAAATATGGAGTTGAATTATACCTTATGATAGACAGACAGTAACCATCAGACATCTCAAATGGAGTTGGGGTACGATATTTAGGTGCCCGCAAAGCCCACATTTTTGTACTCGTGTGTCACGCAATTGGAAACTAGGTTTTAGCTGTATATAGTGTACATATTTTTACAACTCTTTTTTTTTTTTACTTAACCAAGAGTACAGGATCTAGGGCATAAAATCAATTATTCGCTAATGTTAGTTGGAGTTATGCTTTAAGACTCCGGCAACTAGGTGTGTGCTGGCTAATTAATATGATGCACCATATTATAACGTAGTTGTCCCAGGGTCTGGTTAATACACACTGGCATGCAATGTACACTCGTTCACAAGATTTGCAAGGAATTTTGTACACTATCTCACTTTGTGATGGTGAAACCTCGGGGGGGGGGGGGTACTTCCATAGTTGCTCTATACGGCATGTGCCACTGTGAGGGGTCACCTTTTTCAACCCCGCAGTTTCACTAGGGGTCACCTTTTCCACCACTCAGTTTCACGAGGGGTCATGATTTCAACATTCCAGCCAGTTTCACTAAGGAAGGAGGTTCAATATCTAACTCTCTTTTCATGTGATTTTGCATTATTCTTCAATTCTCAGTTGCGCGGTACGTGTTGCGCAGTAGAATTAATCCATACCAAACAGTCCATTGACTACTTCCGGTTGCTCACGTCATTGTAAACTAACACCACTTTAAATATTCTAAGGTAATTTTCAGCTATCACTTATCCTATGTCATTCATGTAAAGTACTTTCCTAATAGAATTTTGAGTGAGGATTATGAATCTGTAATGGGATTTTAGTTGGCATTGAAATTGACGAAGATATGGGCAGAATACCAGTCTCCATGAAAAAAATGCAGACGACCTGTGTAGGTTGTGAATGATACAAACGTTTGAACTTCACTATTATGAAGAATGCATGCCTCAAATAGCATTCCTAATAGTATTTTGAATGAGGATTATGAATATGTAATCGGATTTTAGTTAGCATAAAAATTGACGAAGTTATGAGCAAATGCCGGTCTTGGTCAAATTTGCAGACAGCCAGTGAAAAAAAAGTTGAAAACTTCACTATAAAAAAGTTGAAAACTTCACTATATGTAAGAATGCACGCTTCAAATAGATGTATTTACTTAATTTTCCAACGTCTATCAGTGTAACAGCCATCAATGTTGTGTAGATACACACTTCGAATGATATAGCATTAAATGCGATTTTAAATGGGCTTATAACATATACCGGAAGTACCCATGGACTTTTGTGTCTCAAAGGTAAATAAAAAAAGACGAGTACGCAACTTTTCTGCGCAATTGGGAATTGAAGAATTGAGCGATAAAAAAGCATAAAAGGTAATATAAGTCGGAGAAAATTTTGTTTTCATTACAGCATCACAGAATAATACCCCTTGGTTTTCATCCGGTGGTTTCACCAAGGGGTATGATTTTGCACCTTTAGTGGCACCCCCCTACCCATTCACCCCTGAAGTATCCCCCCCACTCCCCGAGGGTGAAACTGTCAATGTGTAACTAAAAAGTGTTGGTTTCAAGAACTATGTGCATCAATATTTTCTACCAACAATGAACACGTTCAAGGATGCATGTTTATAATTCTTGACTTTACACATGATCTTCGTTGAAAGTAAACTACATGTAATTTATTCTGTAGTTCATTTTTGGCACTTCATGTGCAGTTTTTTTGTTCATTTTGCTTGTTTCAGAGTAATTGCTAAATCAATAATGCCAGCAACCAGCTACTCGTCAAGATATACCGGAGGTTTTGCTGTTGAAAAATAAATAATCAAATCGCTAAATTAAATTTTTTATTGTCACAGGCCAGGGTATCACAGTAATCTGGGTTACGGCGTGGTGCATCATATAGGGATAAGCTGGTGCATATTTATACACCCATCTGTGTAAAACATCCTAATGCGAAATTTGCCATGTTAGAATACTGTCCCAGTGAAGTATGGTGAAGTAAATTATAAATACTTAACATAAATGTTTGGAATGTTTATTTTACTATTAATTCTGTGCAATTTCTAAATCCTAAATTCTAGATACCACCTTTTTAAAAATAAATTGAAAATTTTTTAAAGTTTCTTATTTTGGCTATTTAAAATAAGAGCCATGTGAATAAACTTTACATTATAAAAATTGCACAAATGATTAAAAATAAATATTTCATTCACATTTTTACTCTCATTCTACAAATGCCTACGACAAAAAATCTGATGACTAGTACACTACACTACAATAACAAATTCTTGCATACAAAAATTGTGTTCAGCATCATTTATACATTCAGAGTTGCTTATACAATGGACTACACACACGTAAAGCACACAATAAATAGCAAAGTTCAGCCATAATATTGGCCATACAATTCATTCTAAAATTATCTTATTTAACATACAACCAATTCTTTGAAAGCTCACAGCTGCCTTTCTCACTAGAAATGTTGATGTATGCAAATTCATTTAAATACATAGATGTTAAAATCAATTCTGTTTTGTCATGAAAAGCAAGTAATCATGAAAATAAAAAGAACTTACAAATGTTTGTTCGGACTTTACATAAAAAATGTAATGTTACTTTGGAACATGTTATTATCACCTAGCACCTACATTACTTTATAAAATGCACGCTAAACACACACTGTCACACATTCAAAATTAAATAAAGGAGTCCACTACACGCCATGAAATAAATATATTCATGATCATTATTCAATATTTGTTTTAAAACTTATTTATTTCAATCATTAAAACAATCTGTAGTAAAACCCGTGCATTTATCACAATCTCTGAAAATTCAAATTCATGGAGAACTCAAACAAATAACCCTTTACCTTCATCTTATGTAACATATTAATACATCTGATTACTTGAATTTTTTTTTCATTCACTTAGCTCAATTTTATAGTTTGATTATATTTTTTAAATTTTGTATCAATTCATATGTGATTACTACTTCTATATGGCAAGTGTTAGAAAAAAGGTTAAAACGTCTAACAAATCTTATGATCAAGCAGACATTAAAAGATTACTATTTTTCTATTTTTCTCTAAATTATTAGTATTTTAGTTTCCTGGAATAGATTTGAATGTAATAACTCAGCCTCACATTTAGTCACTAGTCCACTCGTCCCGACTAGAAGAAATTAGTGCTGAATTCAATTCACTCATCCTGCATACAATTAGCTGCTGAGCAAAACCCGCATGGCAACTTGTCAAGACAAGTAACATTTTGGGCATAGTACCTTTTTAAACTTACTAGTCCTGCTGTAAAGTAACTATTGAGGCCTTAAACTGGGAGAGTAACCATATCAGAATTCTAATCATTGCCACAAAAAATCTTTTGGAAACAAAAGTTTTATGTACCGTAAATACAAACAGATATATGTAAATATAGAAGAAAAAAAATGGATGTCAAAGATTTATGTATTGAACACATCGGCTTCACATATTATAAATAGATGAAAGTATGAAGATCAAAATAGTTGAAACTTTTACTCAATGACTATCAAAAACTTCACTTGAAATGTACAAATGGAGAAGTACCAACATTTACTTCACTACTCCTACATGTATATGCATATGAATACATTGATTTTCTAACGACACAAAAAGTTTACACTAATAATAAAACTACATTGTAGTACAGTGAGGTAGATGTTGATTGTATTTTAACCTGAGTTAGAATTGTTTGACTTTGGGTCCTGACTTGTCGGTTGTTGCTGCATCATTTGAGAATTTAACTGGTTGGCATAGGACCAATAGGGATGCATAGGAAGTACATTCCGCATATTGCAAGTTGGAGTCACTGATGGAGTGTTTGTTGTACTCTGCCCACTAGTCACCATATCATTCACAGATGAGTTAGCTTGAACAGAGGATGTTGTTGTAACCACAGCATTTTCAGCTGTAGAGGTCAAATTCGTTGGGGTCTGGTCTTCCTCTGGAGCTATGGTAATTGGTTGCAAAGGACTGTTCTGGTGGGGATTTTGAGAAGAATTATTGTCATCAAAAGGATTAGCAGCATGCATAGAGTTATTTTGAGTGGTTACAGGAACTGGTGTTGGTGCTGGAAGACCTGGATGAGGTCGAAATGCTCCTTGCTGTCCATAGTTAAACTGATTTGATGTGTGTGCAGGAGGCGGCATTCCCATATGACCACCATGAGTCATAGGTGGCATCATATTGTGATAAACTTTGCCGTTCGCATGTGGTGGAAATCCCATTACCCCAGACCCAGGTATGAGGCCATAGTTTATCAACTCACTAAGGTCTTCTTGTTTGACTAGAGATGCACCACTACCAAAAAGACTGTCCATATTGCCATCAAATTGGTTCTGCTGTTGCTGCTGCTGCTGCTGTTGCTGCTGCTGTTGCTGCTGCTGCTGCTGCTGCTGCTGCCCATTTTGTGGATGTTCCTGTTGAGGATGGTGATGGGGAGGATGCAAATTGAGGTGATGTGCAGCTTGCTGCATCTGTTGGTGTTGTGCAAACTGGGAGTGATTTTGACCATAGCCTTGGCCATAAAACCCTGGTTCTGGTTTAACTATAGGCATTCCTTGGGGAAACATCTGCGGATTTACTCCAGGATGCATTGGAATTTCTGTGCCAGTCTTTGCTGCTGTTGCACTTCCAGCATCACCATTTGATTTACGTTTTCTTTGTCTTTTTGGTTTTTCAACTTTTACTTTTTCGTCTTTCTTTTGAGTTTGATCTTCAGCACCAGGTTCTTGTTTTACTTTATCCTTCTTAGATTCAGCAGTTTTTAACTCTAAATCAGGAAAGCATACCTCAGAGTCGTCTAATTGTTGAATAGTACCTCTTAAATAATCTCTTAGTTTCTTTAATGCAGCATAAAAAGGAACTTTGTCTACTGCTCTTGGAAGTTGGGTACACCTTGCACTTGATGAAGGCATCACATAGATTAACTGAAACAAGTAGTTATTACATAAGGGCTTATATAAGTTTGATAACTACTTTTTTGAAAAGAGCTAAAAATCAATCATTATACATAATACATATTTTGAAGCTTAATTAAAAGAACTACCGTATCAGGACAATCCGGAAAATGGGCTGGCTGCTTCCCAAACCAAAAGTCTTTTTTTCCATGAAAGACTTCATAGATACCTGTAAAATGAATTAAATTTAACACTATAGTGGTTTTCATTTTATTTTTCCAGACTATCCGTTGATCTTCAATCATGTTTTATAATATTGCTGCATGCAATTGTATATAATTTTTGTGGTATGTCTTGTGGCTGTAAAAGTCTATTATAAAGCTTGTTCTTTAAATCAAGTGTATATAATTGCCATGGCACTGACCACTCCGAGCTATAAAAATGACTACCCCGGTAATAAAGTATCTTTTGAAAGTGTTTTTATACTTTAATTCATTTTTGTTAGTGTTAATTTGAATATACCTTTTCCATTGAATACTGCTATCTTGGGTTTAAATTTTAAAATCTTTTCTTTCAAGATCTGCCCTCCTTCTTGAATTTCTTTCCTGTAAATGAAATGAAGATTTTAGATGTTATATCTAGAACTATCAACAACATTAACATCTCAAAATCATACTGAACAGTGTGTACAAACTGCAATCAAACAGGTACTGTACTGTGTTTGCAACATAAACATTTAAACATGCTATTGTATTAACTGCTTTGCCACAATGTGCTGATTTTGAGCTTATTCGACTGAATTAATAGTTTCAAGAACCAAAATAATGGACAGAAAATTGTAAATATTACATAATGGTATCAGAAGTGTCAAGTACAGTACCTGGTTAGATCTGCACTGCCTCTAGTTGTACGAGCCACAATACTTGTGAAACCTATACCATATTCGAGAAGTTTTTGATCATGGAGGGCATTCAGTGGCTCAGGAATAAGTCCAGACAGATAAACACACTTCCCTAGTAATTAAAAAGAAGATGTACTTGAAATACTAAATAACATTAAATTGAGAAAAGAAACAGTTGTTGGAATTGCATGACAAACTTAGTCTCGTTGTTGGATTTATGCGATAAAAATAGTCACAGTATTATTACTTGTTGACAAAAATTATAGTGAAAATTAATTTTTTACATAAATGCATATGAAGCAGTATATTTGTTTTCATACAAAATTAAAATTCCTGAAAATCCATCTTCCAACAAACATGCTCAATTCAAACAACTGATCTCTTCTCTTTTGAGAACAAAAACATACTTGGATAAATCAGAACTGCCACGCGTTGTACGCTCTACAATATTAGTAGAACCAATGCCGTACTCCAACATCTTGAAGTCCATAGAACCGTTCAGCTGTTCCGGAATAAGTCCAGACAGGAATAAACATTTCCCTGTGAAATGTTAACAATTTCATATTCTCATAAAAACAACATAGGAGTTGAATATTGGCACTTCTGAGTTATTTAGGCTAATCAAAAAGAACTACTGTTATGGAGGAAATTGCCAGGAAATCAATTTTATCTCTTTCATAAGCTGATAAAACACAAGTGAGGTGTTTCACATTAAATACCAAAGAAAGACTCAAAATCAACAAAATATTATTCTGCGACCAAAACATAGGGTGGTACCTTTTCAAGTTTCAAGTTTTGAAAGCCAACCATCTAACAAGATGATTTTAGGCTGTGTGCGGTAAAGGAGAAGAGGTAGAGAGAGAAAATAGTAAAAGATCAAGAAGTTAGTGCAGAAGAGGGTGAAAGTAGAAGGCTGAGATAGGATAGTTAAATTTAAAAAACAAAGGTGCATTTTGTGCAGGATAAAAACACTTTAGGTTGTTAATAAGGAAGAGTATGTGTTAGTGTGACAATATTGTTTTTCAATATTGCCGTAGACTTTGATTGGACCTTTCAATAATCTATTTTTGCAGTGGCCTCTTAAACAGATTTGACCATGTGAAACTATTTATTTAAAGCATGATTTAAATCACACCTTTTGTTACTACTGTATATCATTTGAGATATTCAGGAAGAGAGTAGCCATTCATATCGAATTTAATAGTGTTTATCGAATTGACAGGTTGGAAATCAGTGGGCCTTTTTTACACATATTTTTTCAACCAATCAATCAAATCTTGAATTTATTAAGACAGACCCTAGACAAACCCTAATTTTCCTCAATTTGAGGGTTTGGCCTGGCTGCTCAATCTACTACGCAACCATCCCCTCCAAGCTTTAATTAACATACAGATGTATTTGATAGAGATAATGAAGGAGATCAATTACTCAGAGTCCTTGAGTTATACTGGTGGTTGACTTATGCAAGAAATTGGTTGATGGAGTACCCAAATGGGCACACAACTTATTGTTTAATATACCCTGAGTGAAGTTTCACTTGCCTAGGGACACTAGTTCGTGCCAAACAACTTTTACAAATCACAACATATTCAATTTATAAAATCATATTACAACATAGAGATAAAAATACTTACAAAAGTGATTTCCTGGTCCTGCATAATGATGGCCAGTATAAGCTGCTGTCAGACCAGGATTAATTCCAATCTACAATAAAAAAGAAGATACTGGTGAGCCGGGCTGGTGAGTTGACATTTGAAATAATAAAGCATTACACTTGGCATCACTGACTTACAGTAGAAACCTGTAAGAGCACTAACACGTTTTTGTTTACTCATGTACAGGTGACAATGCATCAATTTGAATACATTTTTTCTGCAGATATACTGGTAGTTGTAGATGTGGGCACTCACTGTCATTAAGACACATGTCTTTAGATGGATATGCCACAAAAGTATGTCTGTGAGTCTAAATATGTGTCGGAATGACATTGAATAGATTAAATCATCATTTTCACTTACAATCAAAATATCTAGATTTGGGGTAATGAGATCAGGCAGTGTCTTTTTAGCAACTTCCTCTTCTGATAAACCTCCAAACCGTTCCCTCTTTTTCTTCACCTTTACATGATCTGTAATTTTTTCTTGTTTCACTGTCACTCCTTCTTTTTTGACAACAACACCTTCTGGTAACCTGTAAAGCAATTGATAGTACATGTTTCCACGTAATGACAAGCTGATCTAGAAGTGTTTTAATCACAACGCAACTAGTTATTCATACACATAAAAATGCTATTCTTTTAAAATTTAAGTACTAAATATGAAAATACTACCTTTTAAAATCAAATCAAATTTCATTTAAAATATATACCCATTTGTTCCAGGCTCTTGCTTAACAGCAACCTGATCTTTAGATTCTGGTTGTTCTTTTTGTTTCTTTGGCCTCCCTCGCTTCTTAGGGGATTTTGTTTGAGTGACACCAATAGGCCCGGTCGCTGTTACTGTGCCTGATGCAACGGACTGTGACAATGTCCTAAAAAAAATGTTATCTTGAACAATATAAACAAATGATACTATAGATGCGGTCGCCATGGTCTCGACATACGTCAGTCTCGTTACGTCACTGAAATGTACGTCAGTGTGTAGTTTAGACACTCGCTACTCGCCACTGGCCAGTGTAAATTCCCACTAGCGAGTATGACGTCAAAGCTACTCGCCAGGACTAGCGAGTGTAATTTTTGATCTTTTTATGAGTTTTATCATACAAAATTACTCGATATTGATTGATTGAGGTCGTATTATTGTTTGTACATGGGCACGGCCATTTTTAAATGTACTTTGGTACAAAGCGGCGCCACCGGCGTTGTGTCTTCTACTGGTTCGCATGTCATAGGAGCTCTAATCAGCGCGACCATGTTACACAATAAGATGCATTAACTATGGCCGCAAACTTTCGTTGTCTAGTTGAGCGGGCTCGACTACTGAGCATGCGCATTGACGCCCGGAAACATGCGTGTGTATATTTTTCACATTGCAAAATAAGTAAGTTATTTCTATTTTCTGGCAAGTATTCGTAATAGATTGATTGAATAACATTACTAATAGATCATACATCGCTATATTTGAGAATGACAATCAACAAATGCGATGTTCAATCGATTTGACACCCAGAATCATGGCAACACGTCACAACTTAGCGATGATGCAGATCTAGTATACACGTGATTAAACTTTCTTTTATAATAAACCATATGTAATGACATATACGCCCAGGAAAGTTACGTTTGGTGAAATTACATATATGATGAAAGAGTCATTAAATTTGACAACATTTTTGGTGAGTGTGAATTCAGTATGGCGAGTGTAAATTGAAAGTCACTCGTCACTCTTGGCGAGTCCTAATCTAGCTGAGTCACATACTGTAAAACTAGAAATGTTTGGGCACAATTTTATTTGGGAATTTCGTGGGTAGGTGCAAAAACGCAAACTTAAATAGCCAGCAAAAATTAATAGCCTATGTAATGTAGGTCCAAGATCGACTGAAATCGCAAAATTAAATAGTCACAAAATAATTTATATATAAAAATCGCAAAATTTAAAAGCCACGAAATATTCTAGTTTTACAGTACCCTGTACGTGTGACGAGACTGACATATGTTGAGACTCTGGTGACTGCATCTATGCAAGTAATATAACCAATTCTAATTAAACTATAATATGGATAAGCACTGCAGAGAATAACTTAATTAACACAAATTCAAATAGTTCTCTTTCAACTAAACATATACATTTTCATAATTTTACAGGGTTGATCTTCAATACAAAATTTTCACTTTAAGTTAAGAAAAATGTCTAAATATTGTGTTACCAATCATGTGGTTCTTCTTTTACTTTTACAGGAATCTGTGACATAGGATTCACAGGATCTGTACTTGTGGCTGCCATACTGGTTAGTGCTAGAATTAACAATCATAAATAATCGTGAAAGTTTTTTTTAATGTACAGTAGATCAAACAGTAACTACTTGATTTATTGTCATTGTAACTCAAACAAAATCAGTCATAAAACTTTTAAAGTTGAAATGGTTCATCAATTTATGCTTCTTGAGTACTAGTTTTATGAGTAGACTCTAATACAAATGCTCTTACAGCACTGTTATGCACATGGTGTGGGGTATGGCGACATTTTATGGGGCCTCTGAAAAAGAAACACTTGGGGCTTCTTCTGTTTTGGTGCTTTCACATAAAAAAAATATGTGTAAAAATGTTGGCAAAATCTGTATGTTAGAGGGGGGGGAGGGGGGTGCAGTCCACTCAGCACCCTGACCCCCCCCGCCCCAAGCCTTAATTGGGTACTGATAGGGCGTTGTATAGAAAATATTGTAAGCGTCTAATTTTGTCCTAATTTTAGTTACAACAGTGCCTCTCCACAACTCTGTGATAATTAGTCATGAGTCTCATGACCCAGCTGTATACTTGTACATGATAACATGGTTTGAACACAGTCTCAATCAACATGTGCTCCGTCATATGTGTTGTCAAATTAAATAAAAAGTATAAAAAGTATGCCAAAGTACACTAACGTCAATTCAACTGTGGAGACTAGTATAGTGAACTTAACTGTAAAGTTTAATGACCATAGGTGAAATACTTTTCCCAGTGTAGGGGTAACAATAGTTTTACTCAAATATTCCAAAAAAAATTCAAAAGTAGGCCAAAGTACACCAATATCAAATCACGTGAGGAGAGTGATATAGACATACCAAATGTCAAGTTTGGTGGTAAGTCATAAACTGTTCCCAGGAGACAGATAAACACAATTACGTAATAATTTGTTTTTAAAAACACATTGTAACTTCATCAAAAGTAGGCCAAAGTACACCAAAGTCAGCTATGGAGAGTAGTACAAGGAAGCTAAATATGAAGTTTGGTGACCATAGGTCAATTACTTCTCCCTGTTAGGCTGTAGCGTGGCAACAAACTTTATTACATAACGCTCGTAAGTTTGTCAAAAGTAGGCCAAAGTACAAACAAAAATTTTTGAAACAAGACATATTCAATATGCAAATCAATAGCTCAAGTAATCTTCGAGTTATCAGCCTGTTTATTTCGGACGCACGCACGGACAGACAGAAGTAAAGCTAGAAATCTCCATCCGGACTTCGTCCAAGGAGATTTAATGACATTGTGTGGTGTGAATGAACATCATACGTTCTATAGCCCCAATCTTGTCGCGATCTGTATATTTATGATATATAGATGTATAAGGTATATATACAATGCTACAGTTTTTGTGGCTATACGTTCTACATACGGCCACCGTCAAAGAGTTAATCACTAGATCACCAATCGCTAAAACCGGCCATGCACATAAACCGTGAATCTTACGTGACGTAAAATTTGGTGACCTCTATATTGGGGAAGTTCACATCAAACGTAAACTCAGAGTCAGACTGAATGGCCGAACAGTGCGATTGATGCTCCATTGTTGGTTCATTTTAGCTGTGCTTGGTCACGTTGGTTTAAACAAAACAATATAGAGGTGTGTGTGAAGTGTTCTACATGTACTGTACTGTACATCCATATCTATTCGCGCCTATTACTTATTGAAAATACATCATGAACATGGACTTTGAAGGCTGTGTGAATGGGTGATGTGAAGCCCACGATGTGTAGCTACTATATAGTATTGCTAAAGTTATAAAAAGACTAGTCTACGGCATAGCAACTTATACATTGTATAGATAGTTTTAATCTTCAATACCTTACGGATATTATCATAAATGGAACGTATTAACTCATTCTCATTTCTTCAAGTATTTCTTCACAATAACGTTCAATTTTCAAACCTCTTTGTTGGAAAGCTGTTACAGCTATTTATCGCAACGTATTGTTGTTGCTGATTGGTTGAATTTCATAGAAAACGACGTTCTTCTCCAATCAAATCCAGGTTAACATTTGACAACATTGGCGACTTATTTTCTTACTTACTAAAAATGGTATAAAGATATATTATATTTATTATTTTATATATCTTTTAAAACTTTATGATTCTTTTTTTATCACGATACATCGATAACTTTGTCTGCGCTTTCATGTATTGATAAAGTATATAGACATTATGTTATTTATATCGATCTTAAAGTGTGATATTTACCATTTATACACCTATTATCGCTTACGTCCACATTAATTTCTGGGTCGTGACATTGAAAAATCTTGTTGGTTATTACGCCAGTGTATTATATACTGCACTAGATAATAATACAAACGATCTACGCAGCATAGGTTCGGAAGCACGCGATTGTAGCATTAGTATATGTCATACAATGGGTAGCTACTCAGACTCGATTCACCATACATAGATTTAGAAACATCTTTTTATCATTGTACTATATTTATAATATAGTAGATGCAGTCTCCAGAGTCTTGACATATGTCAAAGTCTCATCACGTCACTAAATTGTACGTGTAACAATTAAGACTAACGTATGTCGAGACTCTGGCGACTGCATCTACAAGTATATTAACAAGAATTGGATATAGACGTTTGGCGTTCGATTTTGAATGTAGAAATGATGTACCAAAGTAAAGAGTCTAGTCTTAAAAATAATAGCGGTCGCACATGGTTTTGTTTGTAAACAATCTTACTAAGTTCAGCATAGTTCCTTAATATAAACTTAGAAATATTGCCTATATACGGTATGGTGTATGGTGGTTGCTTGAGCTGTAATTGGGGACATACTTGAGAAAGAGTGCATTGGTGTACCTGCTTGCAAATTTTCAAGCTGATTCATCAGAGTTTTATTTTCAAGAGTTGGGTGTGAGTGACTGATGGTGTTTGTTGGGAAACCACCATTGTTGGGCTTTCTGCAGGTGACGAAGTATAGGTACTTTTTGTTTCCAATCAATTTAAAAGAAATCCACACACGCAATGTTGTCAATCGTTTCATATATGTTGGACACAGTCCTTAGCTGCCTTGTGAATATATGCTAGTGTGTATTGAAACGCTATAGATAGAAAAGATTCGAGGCAAAATGAGGCCAGTTTTGTTGTTTGGGGTGTAAATTTTGTGATCATTAAATCACCTCCAGTTAGATTTCCATGGCAACAGAGTGTGATGTGGACTAAAAATGTATGTTTTGCGTGGAATATAATTGAATCTGCGTCTCTTTCCGAATAAAAACAAATATAGCTTCTGTATGTTTATCAAAAACTGAATGTGACACGAGAAATTTAAAAGGGCCACATTTTGGTAGCTGCACACAGCAATGGAAAATCTGAAAATCCCCAATCAATTTAGGACTAGACCCTAAAACGTAATTGAAACCGTAGACTTCAGCAAAAATAGTAGACTTTTGTCGACAATATTTCTAATTAAAGTTTAATGTTTAAATAACTTTCACTTGATATAATTGAAAATACCCATATGTGCATATGTTTGGGTACACATACTAAACGTGTAACAGATACCCTGATTCAGATTTATTTTTTGTGGTCCAATTCAAGAGAAATGTGACAGATTTGATTTACCACATTAGCATTGGGACAAACGGAACGTATGCGTGATTATCGCTCGTAATAACCACTACGTTGTACTTTTTACACCACCCGGAGAGGCAGTTTTCGGCTAGGATTCCCATTGTTACTTGCCATGTGGCAAGTAAATTTCTTAATCAACTTGCCCAGCATGGCAATTAAGTTAAACATGAGGGTAATCACTGTATTTATGTACTTTTGCTGTGTATGTTTTTAAGTCAGCATGTATGATAGTTTGAGAACCTTGTCATTTAAAAGAAAAAAAAAAAAAAAAAAAAAACAAATCAAAATTGTCAAAGTTTTGACTAAGAAATTTATTAACTGAAGCCTTTAGTATCTTGATTGGTGGCAAAAAAATATGAGCCACAAATGTGAATGTAAAATTCTGTATCAGTTTTTGTGTATCCTGAACAATTAAGTATCAAATTATTTCAGATTGTGAGTAAACGTCTATAACATTTTTGGGATGTTAAAGCTTAAACTCGGCAAAGATTGTCAATATAAAGTAGTGATAAACACATCTCGCACGGTGCTTAACCAATCAGAATCGAGAATGAGGGGCAAAGTGTTGTGTATAGACTTCATCCTCAAGTTTAAACTATAAAAAAAAATTAATCGCTTTTCTATTATTTCAGATTAAATAAAATGAAAACAAAATCAATAGTCCATTTCCGGTAACACAAGATTTTGAAGTAGATAGGAAGGTTGTGACAAAGTTTTTATTTTATTACTTAGTTTTTATTACAGTTTTTTAGGTAGGCTGTTTTTTTGTGAAAGTTTTTATGACATTATTTTTATGTTAAACGTTCAGTACATTGAACTATTTATCAAGCTTCTTTAGTCGATATCACTATATGGCAAATATTTCAGACTCACAAAATGCTAGTTGACTATTAAAATCCACATAAGTGCAGCTTGTATGAATACTAGTATTTAGCTATATTCACTACTGCCTTTTAATCACCGACACCAATTTATGTTTACTTACATTTACATGTAAATTGTGCATATTGCTTGTTCAATCTACATGCGGTTACACGGGAGGGCTGTTACACGGGAGGTGAAAAAAACCCCACATCTATCAAACCTGTTTACAAGTTCGCTTTCGTTTTCTAAGTGGGGAAAACCCATGACGTCATGAAAAATTGTGTACAGAGTGAACTAAAATTATGTCTGCAGTGGAAGCAAATGCTAATTATAGGGGTCTAAATAAATTACTGCGTGATTTTAAAAACGGTCGTGGGTCAAAATATGTACTACATGGTGATGCAATAATTAAATTTTTGCATGTGAACGTCAAAAAGTGTGATGCAGCTGCGATTTGAATTGGCGGAGGATGTAAAAATGGTTGACGTTTTTATTGATGAAATCTGTAGGATTTCAAAGTTTTTATGGAATGGCCATAAAAACACTAGGATGACACCTATTTTCTAGGTAGGCCTGGTTACCGGAAACAGACTATTGATTTTACAGATAAAACTTAGAAACTGGGGCATCTCGGCATGGCAGTGTGCATTTCACTTCACCCCGGTTGTTAACAGGACGCCGGGTTACAATGTGGTGCGTCAAATGTTTTTTTATAAATTCTAGGTGAATATGTCTTTTAATTTAGTCTTTATATTTGTCCTTTAATTTAGTCTTTATGATGCCACGCTTAATTTTAACATTTTATAATTGTAGGATGTAAGAGAATTAGTTGAGGCGGAGAAGAAAAGAATGAAAGATGAATATAAAGAATACCAGAAAGGCATTTAAAAGGAATTCTTCGATACAGTTTTCTATTATAGATGTGTCATGGAAATATATAATTTGTATAATATACAATTGATGTTTGTGTTAATGAGTAGCCACTTGTATTTTTAAATATCGAAGTTAAAATAAATACTGAATGCAGTTTATTGGAATTCTTTTTACATTTTATAAATACATGTATAGAAGTTACATTTTGACAATTGTTGAGCACTTACAATTTGATGACATATCTTAGGAAAAAAACTGGAAAAATACATGTTACGTATAAATTATGGTACTTTGGTCTTGAAACCAATGTTATCCCACAATCTTTTGGCCCATAACATTTTTTTTTTTTTTACTAAAATGCCATGGAAAACAATAGCTTCCCATCAATGTATAAAGCACTGTAGCTTTATTTCTGTAAATTTCATAATTTTCCAACTAAAACTTTGTTAAATGTCCATTTTGTGAGGGAGTAGATTAGTTTTGCTTATACATATTGTATGTTATAGTTAACATATTAAGCAAATGTACTGTGTATATTCATCAGGCTTATGTCAGGTTCGTGGTAATTAAATCAAATCACAGTATCACTGCATATGCTTTACTGTTTCTGAATAATAGGCTCAAGGATTTGATACTATGGACCAATCCAAGCCTTACTTTCCTTTACTCATTTAGATCAATGGCTGTCTAAATTGTGCAAATAACTATACCCAATCAAAATGTATTTACATGTAATTGTAATTTTGTCACCAGATGTACTTTATTTCTTGTTTTTGGTAATTGTAACACTACATTGCGTGTCCTTTAGCACTCCTTATAAGTAAATAGGAAAAACTCATGGGCCAAAAAGTAGTGAAATAATGGTATATCTTCTGCTTCAACCTGTAGTGAGTGACTTATGACACTAGACTTCACATACTTATTCCTGAGTAAAATTGCATTCCATCAACAATACTAGAATAATCACATATATTTTTAAATAGATAGCTTGTATCAATTGAACCAATGTTATTAAACCAATGTTGAGCAAACTCACTGTAATTTAACTATACCTAGAACACCAATTGCACAATTCGCCTAAACACACCATTTGGCTGTTGATTAAAATATTACGACAATTATGTAATGTCTTTTACATCAAAATCTCAAAAGACAAAATATTTTCATAATTTGAACTGGGTGGAAGACTTATATTCACATTAATGTTGTAGATAATTAATAGTGTGGTGAAATAAAAAAAGTTTAAAATGCAAAATTGTGTGTATGGCCGAATTGTGCGATTGGTATTCTACATTGTCAAAACAAATTTAATAAAACTTATCTAAAACATCGCTACCAGTTTGCTATGACCAGATCAAGTGTTTAATCACTGCTTAACCTGAATGGTTAAAGTGGACAAACTTTTACACCATTTTACACATTAAGTGATACAAATTGACACACTTTTTCTTCGAAAATAGATTCTACAATATTATATCAGAATTCAAATATATATTTACAAACACGTTTCCATTAATATTATTCCATATGTTTCTTCTGTGCTGATTGTTAAGGGTGGCGGTGAGTTAGTGGGTTGTGCTGGTCTCAGGGCAACAGTTGAACTATGAGGCGCATTTTCGTATTTAAAGATTGCTCACGCAATTGGCCATATACATGATATATGGCCTCTTAAATCTGCTCTTCAAAACCACCTTGGTATTCTGCCTGGGGGTGGATTTGGGAGGGGTTGCTGGCAAACACAATACAAAGTACTAGGGACGTGCCACTGAACAGAAGGGTTTCAAAGCATGTCATATTGGGATGTTTCTATGCACCATTGTGACGGAGTTTGTATACGTAACAATATTTGTAATATGGACTGGTTTACTTTTATGGACAACCGTTTATAGCAGGGTATGGAATCTGGTTTATCATGTTTAAAAACGTGGACGCACCACTCCGTATTAAACCCAAGTCCGGTCCATGACAAGAATAAAATATAAAATTTGCAGCTAATTACTTATTTTCAACACCAAATGAAATGAACATAGATCTACGTATGACTCTGAGACTGGAGCACCCCAATATCTGTCCACTTTTGGGTTTGGTTCATAGTAGATTACTTACTTTGAAACGAAGATGTGACATCTCCAATCACATATAAAATGTGTTTAATTAAAATTCCAAGAAGTATTAATTCTAAATTCTAATCTAGATTTATAATCTTTAAGATTCAAAAATTGTGTGACACTTGTGGAAATTTTCCCACCACCCTCACCTTGAACCAACATTTTTAGAGACTATCATATGAGAATATCTGTCATCAATGGACAATAAGAATTTTTTTACAAGTAAATGGTTTTTGTATTTATTAGTCAATTTCAAAAATAATATATCTGGTAATAAATATTATATTTTATAAGATTTAAAATAGGCTACAAAATTTTCTAGGCAAAAACATTATATCACATTTATCTTTGGAGCTTGCACAAACACTTCAATAATAAACCAAAATCTAAAGTGCTCAGAGAGCACAGCATCGCTAAAACAACGTTGACTTAGGGGTAATAATATTATGAAAATCTTGATTAAAAGTACACAATTACTATGTATGCAATCAGCCACAAATAATCTGTGTGCCACCACTGTCTGATAATAATAGTGGCTCCATCATGCTACATATATTGATTATGCAGCAACAAACAGAAAACAGCACCAAGAAGTTTTTGCTTCTGCTGAAATATTAATCTGTGATTGTGCATGCAATTCTAGTAAGAATGTCGAAAATGGACCATAAATGGCCCTGTGGAAAGCACACTTTCATTGGCAAAGTACCCTAATAGAATGACTTCTGTATCGCCCCATACATGTAGTTATGTAAAGTTTGAACAAAATTGGTTCATTGGTAAACCCTCTTGCTTGTCTGGAGACATACAAGCATACACAGATAGTTAGTAATTTAGTTTGTTACAAACGAACGAAACAATGCTTTGCTACAGCAGCAGAAGCCGCAATAAGATAAATGGAGTTCTGACTGTTCTCACATATATAATGTTTATATTTGAAGCAATCTAAAAGAAAGACATGACACTAGCGGACGTAGCTAATGAGACATCAGAAAAACATCTGCAATCCAGTTAAAAAACATAGCTCTAAGAAAGAATAGTTTACAATATGACAAAACTGGAACCCACAAGTGACCTCCAATCTATCACAGTTTTGGACCATGATCAAAAAGGAAAAAAAAACTACCGGTACATTGAATTTGTTTTCTTGTAAAACAATTCCTAGTGATTAACAATTTAATACTAAAATTTCCAATAACTTGTATATGAAGTAAGCAAACAATCATTAAGTTACACGAAAATATGTTGCAGATATCACTTAAAAACCTGTAAGAATAAAAATAACTACTTTTGATTGCCAGGAAAATTATGTCAATTACTGAAAACCAACAACAATAAGAAGAAAAAGAAGGGTACTTAATTAATACATGATTGGAAATATAAAATGTCAATGAAGATATGATACTTAATTACTATACTATTATGTGCTGACAGCAAGTTCATGGAGTAACATTTCTATAATAAGTAAAAATGGTACAGAATATGAAAATATTTTTTTTTAGAAATAAACGCTACATTATAATTTTAAAAATTCTGATCATGGGCCCCAGCATTCTTAGTATACTATACAAATACCATTCTAACTCATATATTATAACAATGCTGGAGCCTATGGTTACCATCATAATGAACACTTACATGACAAAGGCATTTCTTTCAGTCAGAGACCATCCAATATTTTGAACATTCATAAATTGGGGATTAGATCCCATGATTTGAACATCTGGGCCCTGTTGCGTAAAACTATCATTATCGTATAATATCTGTTTTTAGTTATAATAGAAAATGTTACTCCAAGAACTTGATGTCAGCAAATTAATGATTATCTTCAACCATTCATGAAACTATTCTAATAGTTTTTTTTTCATACCAAAATAAAAATAATCTTACATATTCTCACTAACAAACCACTTAAACTAATCAGTGACATAAAAAAGTATTTAGACATTATCCACACCAATCAGTGCTTCAAGTTGACGAAGATATCGACTTTCTATTGGTAAGAAGAACTGCTTTTCTTCAGGTATACGATCACACTGAAAAATAATGAGTGCAATGCAATTAAATTGATGACAATTACTCCACCTTTCAAATGTTCATAAAAATAAAAAACCTAATTTAGCATAGACTTGGGGTCAATTCAAATTGTAAGCAACTACATGTACACTTTTGTGTTCATGTACTTATAATTGGTCTAAAAATGTAATTGTAATTCAATTGTAATTTAATCGTAATTGTAATTGATTTGCAATTGGCTTGGCACTGGTTTATACACAGTAATTGGATTCCATATACATGTACATATATTATCATATATCAGGGATATATAACCACATATTCATCCCTGATATAAATGACAATCTTGAAGTCATACTAGAAAGTACAGGTAATCTGTCTATCTGTCCATATCTATGCCATCCATTTTCAGCTGGCAACTTAAAGGTATATGCAGTATACGTACATTTTGTCACACTCACACTTCAATTACTGATATTCCACTTTTTTGTATTATCAGGTCTGTGGATCTAAGATTTTTTCAAGTGCGCTAAAACTTTTCATATCAAAATTCCATATTTTACTATTTCAATGTGACGGTAATAAGGTACACAGCAAAATCCATACTTAATTCTAAAATATTATGATTTAAATACTTCATATAAAATTAATATTTGAGTAAATGTCATAAAACAGTGTAGATATTCTTTGATTATGTCACACATCTGATATTTGCACTTTTGGGGGGAAGGTAGGTGGGTCAAGAAAAAAAGTGAACAATGTTCTACTTTTGTGGAATGTGACAAAACTAGACAGGAAGTTCAGAAGCACAAAAAATCTCCCCTCCTATGTTTTTGATCAGTCCCTTTTAGGTCAGCAGTTTCGCAATTACTAATTCAAATACATATATGTATAACGAATATTGTAGAAAGGTAACACACCTAATCAAATGATTATTTCTCGTGTAGCATCAATGTTGCGGAAGACAATCTTCCTTCTGATGTTTTAACGCATATTAACGATCATAGGTTTATCAAAAGTATGTCAAATCACACCAAAATCTAATCAGCTGTGGAGAAGCATTTACTAAAGCAATCTGTAAAGTTTGGTGAACATAGATCTCATACTTTTTTTTCCCAGTCAATTGTAATAGATTTTTTTTTTTTATTGATCCCAAGTCTGAATCTGCAAATATTATTTACACTTTTATACCTCAAACATTTTTCCATAATTTTGAACAAAATTTTCTCAAAAACACACCAGAGATAACATTTTGTTCAACAATCTCAGAGTTCCTATTTTTAACCGCTATGGATTTGTTTACTATGTCAGGATTATCAATACACTGATATTCCAATTCGTACACATCAGTAAAATCAACGTGCATAGTATGTGCTAGTTTTCGTAGATAAGCATTAAATGCACCTATTATCACATTGTTTAATGTTTGTTTTGCTAAAATAGGATGCGTCCCAAGCAAATACACATTCACTGTTAAACCAAGTTTTCTTGAACTTTCCTTTATAAACAAGATTGTTTTTTTAATTGAGTTAATGGCTGATTCAATAGCATCAAATAATCCTTTTTCAGCAATTTGTAAAGTTCCTATTTGAAGTAAAATAGCTGACGATTTTTTGGGTGATATTTTTGAAAACCAATCATTTAGATTTGAAACTGCAAAATCCAAAATTTCAACTGGAGAAGACAACCACATGTATTCAATTTTCGCATTTACATATTGACTTGAGAATGGAAAGTAATACATGTCATTGTTACAGCTATCACATTTCAGAAGTTTCTTCGGAAGAAAATCTACTTCAGTTCCACCAATCACAAATATACTATCAAATAAAGCTACACAAGAACATATTTCTTTTGTTTCTAATGGTTCAACTAAAATTCCTTTATATTCCAAATGGCTACAATAATTATTATTTTCAGTTCTCCAAAGAAACAATGGTGAGGATCCAATTTTTAAAACAGGCGATAATCGATGCAATATGAATTTAAAAGATAAGGTCATTGGTCGACAAAATGAACCATGCCAAATTTTTTTAAGTGGTGGGGAATTCTTTATGCTTCTTCCAATTGTTTGAAAAGCACTAAAACTTCCAAATTGAGAATACACAGTTATATCACTACATTCATGATCAAAATAAGGACAGTGAATGATATATGTGCCATTAAAATGGTCAATGAAAGGACACAAAAGCTGCCGGTGCAATTTTAGTCCATGTTTTTGTATTGTTCTGAATGTGCTTCCTCCATAGTGCCATTTTCTTCCAATCTCTTGTATACGTAGCTCTACAAAATCTTCTGTATTTTTAGCTACAGATATCTTATATAACAATTTTGGAGAAAAGTTTTGTTGTGTTTCAAAAGTCTGCCCATATGCACCATATCCAAGTGTAATAGACTTAAATTGTTCATACTGAAGAAGAAACATGGTATCCAAATTTTGTTCTGTAATTTCATTGTCAATAATAATTATTGGTTTAGTGTTCATAAGCTCTATACACTTAATACTTCCAACATAAAATAAGTATATAAAAATACTCAATAAAAGTAAAATATAAACCACTTGATTTGCTTTCATAGCTTACTTTGGGTCAGAAATGCCAAATAACTGACAGTACTGTCATTCAAAGTAAATCCAAACGACATTGATAATATTCTGATAAATCTAGTGTAACTCCACCCAACATATTTTTCGCAAGATAACTAGTTATGTTTACATTTATGGGTGTCAGACTGATATCATGGTGACACAAAATAGCTTTCTATATATCCCCAATACAGTGTGTGTTATTACTCACTTAGAGCCTATTTAACACTGTGCATGCTGCCACCTGTTCAATGATTGTTTCTCTTCCATGTGTTTGATTTTGAGTGATCCAGAAAGTGCTTATAATAGTAGTCATGCACATATTGATTAAGTGTATAGAGACTTGCCAGTCACCAATTTACAAGAATGTGATACATTGAAACATGTGGCAAGTTCATTTAAGTACATGTAACATTGTACGTAGAACTTTATCAATGTTTAATATGTAGTATATGTACGTTTGACTTTTTTCTTCTTCACAAATATACTATATATTTGTTAATTATTTAAGGATTTTTTCATAGAGTTTAAATATTGTACCCCATTAATTGCGTTCAACTGCTTATTCATCTGCGTTATTACCCCTCTACAGATCACAAAGCTAGAGCAAGTTTGCTCAAATTTGGTTGGCATGTAAGCAACAGTGATTATTCCGCAACTATTTCATATGGACAAATTACTCTTTATAATAGTTTTTAGTAACTGCTATCCCGGGGCTGCTATCTAATCATCCATATTTGGGTTTATTATGGCTGTTCTTTGGTCCCTTAGTGAACATTTGAGTTTGTCACTTTTGGTGTTGCTTTTTTTATGAATACATGCATGTGTAGTTATCATCCACAGAAGACATGTGTTAAAAACGTACACAGGATGATTACAGTAGAACCTTCAATTGAGACCACCTCTATTTTGAGACCACCTCTGTATTTATAGGAACATTTGTCATGGTCCCAAATGTTCATAAAGCGGTCAAAATGAACCTCCTAAGAAAGACCACCTCCTTTTCGAGACCACTTGAGGTTAGTCCCACAGGTGGTCTGAATCGAGAGGTTCTACTGTACTTATTAATCTGGTTAATATGTTTGTCAAATGTCTATAATATCACAAGTGTACCTTCATAAACTGATGAAAAGGTGAGAGATTTGCAGATTTTGTATTTGCAAATAGTAAAAAAGAAAATTACAGCTGCAAACATCTTTAAATCTGTTGCAAAGTGAAAGCAAAAGGATTTCACATGGATGTTGAAACTTATTTCTAAACCAAGTTGTGAACAAAACAGAAATTCACAGATATTGTTTGGACTGATGAAATCTTGAGATTTGTAAATTTTATGGAATAGGGGATATGGATAGGGAAGCCTAGAGGAGCTTCTTTGGACCATGATTTATTGATATGAATAATGTAATGTGATAAAAAACAACAACAATTTTGCCTTGTAAATGAACAATTAAAATATATGTCGCTGCAATATGAATTTGATAGCCAGATTATGTTTCATTTGAGAAGATTTTATAGAAAAATAGAATATTTGTGAGTACATATCTACTCGCCGAAACACAGAGGTTAAAATACTTTTTGATGGATTGTCTATCAATAACCTTGGATGCCAATACCTTGTTTTCTAGTATCAAACAAGACTAGCTGATCAAAGATAACAAAATCAGATCAGGAAATCAGGACATTCTTAGAGATTGGTTACTGTCAGCATGACATTATAAATTTTCTAGTGTGATCAAAGATTTTTTAAAATCATGAAAAGAAATATACATTTTTTAGGCAAGGATTAAACTAAGTTTTTAATCAACTTTCTCCAGAAGCCAGAATTTAGGATAATTTGACATAACCACAGTGCCATCAAAAACAGCCAAAGTGTACCAAAATCTAATAAATTCTAGTAACTACCTTTGATTTATCAGTTTGAGATAAACAAGTCCTATTGTACATCCATAACACATTTATCAAATACTTTTAGATAAAATTAAAATTTTAATTATATACACTCATTATCCTATTATTTAATATTACACATACTTACATCATACGTTGTATTGCTGACTAGCAATGATTCAAGTACTTGAGGTTTGGAAGATTGTTGTTTATGTTTAGATTGCTCATCTTTAGAGAAAAGCTCATCTTCCCAGGTGCGCCGATGAAAAGCCTGATCTAGAGGAAGAAGATGACCTTCTGTGCTGAACAAATAGCGAGTGGGATGCAGATTCACTACATTGTTTGCATCAAACAACTGGAAGTATAATTTGTTAGACAAATCAGGTTTATCTGTAAAATTGCATTCATAAAATCCGGAACACATTGAAACAGTGAACTGCTCAAAGATCCCAAAGCCAATACCAAACATGACTATGAAGTAATTTTTCCCACTACAACATTTATAACCAAAACCGAAAGGACATGAATTGCAGATTAAACTTAAGTTAAGTTGGCTTAACTTTCGAGTTTATTAATCAATGTTATACCAGAATATAATTTGCCACGATAGGAAATTCTCTTCCTTTTTCACAATCAAGTCATTTGCCAGACCGCAGACAATGCATTTTCAAACTTCAAACTTTTATTGTCTATGGGCCAGAGGCCATAATGACAAGTGGTGCAATGTGTGCAATGTGACATACCATGTGCCTATTTACAATAAATGATATCACAACCAATAAATTTATGTGCAGTAGCCCTGTATGTGCACAGTGTGCAGTGACATAAAACCAGAATACATTACTTTATGCTAGTGACCATTATTTTTACCCAACATAAAGGTCCAATCCACCTAGCAACACTACTTCTAACAATATCTAATGAGTTAGACACAATAATACTTAATGGTAAAGCATTCCACAGACGTATTGTGTGGCAAAAAAAAAATCATACTTAAAAGCATCAGAATGTAAAATTCAAAATTTGTATGTATTATGTATGTATGTACCATGCATCATGGTAAATCAACTAATTTATGAAAGGATCTAACCCATTATTACCTCTTCACTCATTCGTTTTTTAGATTGTTTTATTTTTTATTTAACACTACTGGATCATAATCTAGAATCTAGAGATTGTTTTAGTCATACTGGATAAACATAAAATACAGACAGTGAATTAATCATAACACCAACACTAAATGAAAGAACAAAAAAAAAGAGAAAGAATTAGATATAATATCAAAAACTTAAAAAAAATAAACATATAAACCTACCAGATATAAATATTTGCATGTTTCACTGAGGAAAAAGCTTTCCATTCTGTCTTCCTGATCCTTAGTGTTAACATTGTGAATTGTTGCATAACCACATCTACAATGGTGTGAAAATAGGTATATATGTGTACATATATTTGTACAGTGTAAAATATTACAATAAATGAATGATTAGCAAAGGAAAAATATGTAGGAATGACAAAAAGAAAAAAAAAAATCATAACCACATACTGAGCTTTGGTATGATTATTAAGGCTTTCTAGTATATCCCTGCCAACATGGAGATAAAATGGATTTTTCGTAGCTCTGTACAAAAGGTATGTTGATTCAACTAATTCTGGCCGTAAGGGGTAGAAAAGCACTTCTGGCATCTTCAGGTGCCAGTTGTACCTTTCTGGAAGAGCACCAAATTTCCGCCAGATTGTGTAGTATAAGGCATGAGTGCAAATAGCTTCTTCCAGGTCACCACTGAGGAGCTACAAATAGATTTTCAGATGTAATTTTATATGGATGAATATGGATGTCATAGATGTATAAAAAATCCATTTGGAGAGCAGTACCTTAATTCAATGACAGACTATCAGATTGGCTAGGAAGTCGATATAAGAATCCGATACAGAAATCCATATTGGGTCCAGACCCAATACAATATGGCTTTTGGCCATTGAGCCTTTGTTGACAAATAGACCAGACTATTTTATAAAATTTAACTGAAGATTCAATTAATTAAACTACAAGTGAGAAACATATTTTTATCCTGATCCAGAATACGTATATGATTACTCTATATTGTGGTCAGAATCTTATAAATTGGTCAACAAAAATTTATAACTTGGGCAAGTTATGACATACACCTAACGTTTTTACGTATGCTTTCAGTAAGTTCTATGTTTGAAAGACATACCTACATTACTTTGACATGGTAGGAATGGATAAATGTAAATCAACAGAGAAAAAAATAAAACTTGTTTTCAATCAAATTTGTTGGAGTTGATTATGATATGGAGGTTGATTTTGTTTTTCTTCCCGGCATATGTATGTTATATCTCATTGTATCTTATGATGAAAAGTTACATGCAATTGTAATTGGTGTGAATCAGTGTGGGTAGATTAGTTTTCTTGTTTCGCTTTTGAAATCATGCTGTTCCTGCTTGACAGTAAAAGTGGCACCTCAATACTTGATTCTTGAACGTATAGGAAAAAATTAAGAATTTTGAACAGCGTTTTCAGTATTTTAGAATAGTTTTGTATAATTGTTGTGTAGTAGCAATAGCATTAATTCCTTTGAACATATTGGGTAATAATAAACAACGCTGTTCAATCCCCATATTGGAGTTGTGGATTGGACGAATTTGTAGTGCGCATCCTGATACGTCACAGTAGATTTGATCCGATACAAACTATATTGGGAGGGAACCACGTTTTCTCTCTTCATAAAGACAGACAAAGGTCATGTCGAGCGCATCTCCAGCTGAATCAGCAATAAGACCACTTGAATTGCCATCAAAGAAGGGCCAGGGAAGACCAAAACAGACTTGAGACGCAGTCATGCACAACAGTCAGTAATGACCGAAAAGCTTGGAGGTAATGGTTGATTGATCAATTTGAAATGAATTATTAAAAACTAATTGCAAACTAATGGCATTGGAATATTATGACTTGTTCAATGTTTACACTGAGGTATTAAATATATATATATTTTTTCTAATCCATAGTTAACTTGATTCCGCATAATCATATTCTTTTTTACAAATTATATAAATTCTACCTGAATGCCCGCCCATGCTGCCTGCAAGGAATCTATCCAGTTATTGAGCAAATCTCCATTCTTCATATTTACATTTACATACATGGGAGGAAAACCGGAACCATTGTTACAGTGTTTTCTTCTGTAACATTTAAGAATGACAAGATTTGAATAAACTAAGATGAAATTTTCAAAAATCATTAAAGTTGAAATGATCATAAAGAAGTGTACATACCCTTTTCTCATATAATATTTAATAATATCATAAGTTTCGCTAAATCTCTGTAGGTCCTCTTTCTCCCCAAACATTATGTAAGACTAGAAACATTAACAGTGATTAAAGCAAGCATAGCACAAAAATACATACAAAATTACAAATGTATAGTAAAAGTGAGCAAAGTATCAAAATTGAAAATAACAAGAATGCAAATATTTGGCTTTACAAGTAATATTATGTAATGATCCAAATAATACATTTCCTCTTGTTTCTAATTATCGCTATTATATCCAAATACACACTATCAAAATAAAATGTTTTATTTAAATTTCGAGTACATATACTCCTGGTCAAAGATCCAAATACAATACATGAAAAGAAAATTTATTTTATATTACACATAACAACCATTAAACTTATCTTTTACACCAATACATCTATTCTTTCTTTAAGATGTATTGGTGTAAAAGATAAGTTTAATGGTTGTTATGTGTAATATAAAATAAATTTTCTTTTCATGTATTGTATTTGGATCTTTGACCAGGAGTATATGTACTCGAAATTTAAATAAAACATTTTATTTTGATAGTTTGTATTTGGAAATAATAGCGATAATTAGAAACAAGAGGAAATGAAACCATATGCTATGTACCTAATCAACAGAACATTAAATAATACATTATATTTTAATAATAAGCAAACTGAACGTGTATAATGGTCAATTTACCTTGAGCATATATTCAAAGAAAGAGTCTAGTCCAGCACCGACCCCACTGAGTAACCCAACCCATTGGCCTGTTTGGACATTTATCACATTACCTGTAAATATAAAATTAACAAAACATATACATTTTCATAATGTATTGCTGTATTGATTTGTACTCATCTATGTATTGGGTGAAAAACAAGGTATGATATTTCAAACAACTCACCAAACAAGCCTGTGACATTGCTTCTGAATGCCCACAATTTGTCAACAGCTCTCCTTGCAACTGATTCATACACAGGATCTTTGAGCAGACGACTGAGTAGTCCAAATTCTAAAAGTAATGTACCAGCCCCTGCAGTGCAAGTTTCATTCACACAATCGTCTGGCACACCTTTCTGAAGATGAATCTGTAATCATCGATCATAATTTCTTTCACTCTCAAGTAGCTACTTTTAAACACAATTCATGTACTCAGTATTCCATGGTTTAGATGTCTATTAGAATTACATGCCTCTTGTAATAAAAGTATCTCAACATGTGAAATGGCAACTTACTAAAAGTATTTACCCGGTAAATATAACATAAATATTACCCGAGGATATGGTATTCCTGTTGGAGTATTATCAAAAGCTGGAAGTAATCTGCCTGCCAGATCATGAGCAAGATCCAACAGCTCATTATCATAGAGGTCTGGCTCCATAGGACCAAAAGGTTGATTTTTATCCTTGATAATAAGATGTGCAGACAGAAGACCACCAAGAACTCTAGAGATGGAAAATAACAACATCTAAGCAATTGATTTTAAGCAATTGGAATGAAACGGAGCTAATTTCTTCATAATACTTAAAAAATACTAGTTCAATTGTTTTATCTTGTTAACCAGTCTCATTAATAAATAAAGTACCGGATAGTTGACTCAAAAACTTGTACAGTGCTTGGTTTATCAAAGCTAACATTTTCAATTACAAGTTCAACTGCTCGCTGAAATTCAGATGAATTTCCCATTACCTGAAAATCAGATGAAAAAATATAATGAAGCACTGTTAGTTGGGCAACATTTTGTAAAAAAAAACAAATACATTATTCTAAAATGTAAAATGTCTTAATACCATCTAAATTATCAGGTACAATATATTTACTTAATATATTTGTATATACATCTGATATACATACTGCTAATGTGTCCAAAACATCTACAAGTGTTAGGGCATAGTCGCCAAGCACATCATTTATATTAATATTTGATCTGCAATAAAAAATAAAGGATGCATCTTAAATGAAACAAAATCCCATTGAAACTAAATTTAGAATTTGTACTTCACCTATCCTGTAAATGGTTATAGTTCTGAGTATTAAAGAATACGCTCAGTCAATAAACTATATTCTATGTAAAAACTAGTAGGTGCGGTCACCAGAATCTCAACATACGTCAGAGTCTCGTCATGTCACTAAAATGTATGTGTGACAAGACTCTGACGTATGTCCAAACTCTGGCGACCGGATCTATCAATGTAAATGTAAATGTGGTGGTTTATAGTCACGATTCTAGTACGATGTCGCATCACCGTCAGTACACGCCATCTATCGGACATACTTAAAACTAAAAGACAGCAATCGCTTCTTTACAGCTTTCATGACTTTATTTTTACACCAGGTCATTGGCACACTTATTGATCACCAATTGATCATTCTCCCATTCTTGCAACACCAGCACATTCAGCGTACAATGCTAATCACTCACACAATCACTCATTCACTTTTCAATCCAATGACCTGTGCCTAAATAACGTGTAGGTGCTACGGAGCAGTGTGCAGCCTGTTAAAGGTAGGATTGCTCAACACCCACCAACAGACCCGACTGGAAATCGAACCCACGACCTTCTGGTCACGATTCCAACTTCCTATCCATTCGGCCACATAAGTACACAATGTATCAGTGTTTTTTCAGTGTGAAGTGCATGGACATTAAGATGTCTATTACTCAAACATGACGTATTGATCTCTCAAGTTGTTTACTAAAAGACGAGGGCACATGAACATTTCATAATATAATGATTTTCTCCAAATGTACTGTACATTTCTAACTGCAGACGTCACATTTAACATTGGCGAGATAGGGGTTTTGTTATGTATGAATGACATAAATTTATTTACGTCTGACGAAAATCATTCGGTTTACATTATGTGTTGAATTACAGTAAAACAGGGCTGGCAGGGTTTCGTACAGGCGTGTTTTAACCGGTGGTTTAAAGGTTATGCTCAGTGGCCAAACAAGTATACGTGTAGAGACGCATTATGATATGTTCTGTGCATTCTGAAAGTTTCTTTCATTTCAACAGCGTATTAAAGTATGTAGAGCAATATTAATACCACACAATAACAGGCCGCCAAATACTCTACAAAACACGTGAAGCAACAAATGTCAGCCGAATGATTTTCGTCAGTCGTAACTCACACGGTGCACGTTAAAGACCGCTATATCGCCCATGTTAAATGAGACGTCAGTCGTGAGAAATCCACGGTACGTCTGGCGAAAATCATTCGATTATGCAATATCACGTGACCCTGTGTTTTAGTTGGCGAAATGGCATGGTATTTTTAAAGGTGAAATAAGTATTAAATGTGGAGAATATAAATATTATTTTCATCTCACTTGAAATGGATAAGGCATCGTCTATTGATACTGAATTTTACAGAACTAACATGAGTTTGGCTGAGCAATATCTTTAAACCCTGTTTTAACCGTACGGTACGAAACTAGTTTCGTACAGTAAAAGTGTACAAAACTGTACGAAACTGTACGAAACTGTACGAAACTAAATAATTTATTTTATAGCTTTATCTGTCTTAAATGGGTTTTATAAGTCATATAATATAATAAGTAATGTATACTTGTTTAAAGAATGCTTGATAAATGCATATATATGGATATATAAGCAATTAACATACAGGGTTGATAGGGCTTCGTACAAGTGTTTTAATCATTGGTTTAAACCTTCATGTATGACACTGTACAAAACTGTACGTAAATATATAAACTATTTAAAAAAAATGCTTAATACATGTGAGCTGATACATGCATTTTTATAAATATATAAGCTACATGAAAGATAATGCTTGTATAGCTTTTGTTAGTTAAAACTGGACAAAATTTAATGGCCTGTTTATTTTGATTTCATATATTCCCTGACTTACATTCTCCACATACATGTATTTTATCTCTGTAATAATTCAAAACCCTATAGAATTGATATACATGTATTTAAAAGCAATATTCAAGCCAGCTATGTAATCAAACCATGTATAGAAGTTAGCAGTTAGTCACTTCCAGTTTTGGCAGCCAGTAAGGACAATGGTGTTATGTAATATAGTTAAGGTAAGTGACATGGGTTAAGATTTACTTGGTTTCTAACTGTGTTGGAGAAGGTTTTGTTTGCAGAGCTTGTTTGCAGAGTCAAGTAATTTGACATGAGATGTTTTTGTTGCAAAAATCTGGTAAGAAGTGTCATGTATGCACTGCATGTGATTCAGTAGCACCTGTACACAACTTCTCACCAGCCTGTATATAAGTTAAGTAAAGCTGTGTCTTATCTATTAGTGTTAGTTCTTCCAAGCAAGGCACACATATACCAATAAAAGCATAATGTCTAAAGCTGGTGGTAGGCCAAAGGACCCTATTTGGGGCTATTATTCTGAGGTAACATCAGAAGGCCAGTGTAAAGCAAAGTGTAAAAAATGTCAACACATTTTGATCGTAAGACCTATCAGAATGAAAGCTCATACTAAAAAGTATAATAAGGATATTCTGGATATTGAACTGGACTTTTCATCAATAATGAACATTAGTTTTGATTTTGTCCAGTTTTATCCTTCATCTAGGTTTCGTACAGTTTCGTACAGTTTTGAACATTTCCGACAGGTTTTGTACGGTTTCACAGTTTCGTACACCTGTACAGTACGAAACTAGTTTCGTACCGTACGAAACCCAACCCTGCTGAGTAAAATGTAGAACAATTAAGAACATAAAAACAAACCACGTATGAGTATTATTATTTTCTAGGTGACCACAGCTCGAGGACCACAGGCTTTACAAACAACTTAAGTCCCGAAGGTATGTAGAACAATTGACACACATCCTGTATATAATTTTTGGGCTAAATTATAGAATTCACTACCAAAAAGTAGTCCGGTTGTATGTGCGGGGGTTTCAGGGGGCAGAGCCCCCTGATATGTTGAAATATTCTGCAAAATATATTTAACATTATAACACTCTATCTGTGACAAGTGACTCTATCCCTCATTCTGATTGGCTTAGAGCCAAAATCAGCCGGGAATAATTACTCGATTAACCATGGGTGAATTTTGCCCTCTAAAAGTGGGTCACACTTTCGGCATCTATTCAAGTAAGTAAATCAATATATAATCATATTGGCCATCTGTACACTAATTAAATGTATGCCAATGCTAAAGAATTGTGTGTATGTTGGATTTTCTGCAAAATTTACTTGCAAATAAAGCGTAGATGATTGAGATAAGAAAAAACAATTGTTTACTGTTTACAACATGAAATAACAGAATGTTTTCAAAATTTTCTCAATAAAACTTCCATGTCGGTAATACGTACATATTTCTAAGTAAGACTGACGTGAAATAGTATGTCTGACGTTATATCAAAACGTATGGCGTTTGTTGTTCTACGCACATATAGTAAGACGTTTAATATCACATGGCGTCCTAACTTAAAAAAAAGATTCAAGTTCATTTAAAAAATATTGACATTGAGTGTTCATTTGTTGTGATGAATATATGTCATCTTTTGTTGGTGTTTATCAATATTCATGAATATATGTTGCAATTTTCACCACATTCGGGCATGCATTCATTCATGGTGACCTCCAAAACATGACATATTTCTTCAATATTCATGAATAATGTTGATACTAATGCTCATTAGCAAACTAATGAATATTAATAATACAATTATAATATTAAATATATTTGGTAGTGAATTCTATAATTGTTCCAATTTTTGTTTCCTAAACCATCATTGCACAGCTACTAATGAACCAACAATAGTGTTTGAGGTGTCAAAATGAAGCTACTTACTTGTATTTTCGTAAGATAAACACTACTTTTATGATTCATTAAAATTGCATGATCTATGGTGCATTTTGTTATGAATTAACATATTCACACACATCCCGTAGGTGACGATATAATTAATATGAGATTTGAACATGTTTATTTACATTTATTCTTACTAGAAATTTTCGTTTTACACTTCGGCACCAGTTAAAATATCGTGTTCATGGTAGTAATATTATTTGGTACTTGTTTGGAAGCTATATATTTTTTCAAAAAAACGTACGGGATGTGTGACCTAGATCACTAGTCGCTAAAACCGCCCTTACACATAAGCCGTGAAATGTACCTATGAAGTTATTTTTAGTGACTTCTACAACGGGGAATTCACATCATACGTAAGATTCACAGATTGTGTGTATAGCTGAACAGTGCGATTGATGCTCTAGATCACCAGTCGGCCATACACATAAACCGTGAATCTTATGTATGTCGTGAAATTTGGTGACCTCTATAACTGGGGAGTTCACGTTAGACGTAAACACACAGATTGTGTGCATGGCCGAACAGTGCGATTGCTCTACGGGCCTGTGGTCCTCAGTAGCTCAGTCGTTAGGGTGTACCACTTGAAAACAGGAATTGCCTGCGTCGCAAGTTCGCAGCCCGGTCATGGCAGACACAGTGTCGCCAAAACCAATACGTCGTATGTCTGCCACTGAGTTGCTGATTTCCACACAGCACGTCGCCACCATACAGTGTTACTACTAGCCGGTGGGGACGCCAAGCGGAGGTTCAGAAGCCTCATTAAAAGGCGTGTCCCGTGTAGAGGAGAGCCACACCTCTGCACGTAAAAGAACTCACCTAGCTTGAAAACTATAGCTAGTGTGATCCCCCCCCACCCCTGAGGCTCAGTTGGCTACCTAGCCTGCCTCTGGAGAGGTACATGTACAAACACCACGTGGCCTCCCATTCACGCGTTGCCTCATAAGAGGAGGCCAGTCTCTCATCTGAGACTGGCTTTCTTGTGAATTACATATCCAGATCCCTGTGTGAACTGCTCTACTGCCCCTCGTGTCAGAATGACGGCACCCTCATCTATAGATAATTAATTCAATGTTTCTTACGGATTATCATAATCAGGACCGCGGCCAGTACAATGGATAGGATCTAGCTCATCTTTAGGAAAGGCATATGTCATGTAACTGTCGTATCCGAACTGAAACATTTTCCTTGCTTCTTCAAGCATTTCAAGTCTTCTTTCTTCAGAAAAGTGAACATATTTATGGTCATATTCTGTTAAACGCCTACCAAAGTAATTGACATTTGCTATGACAGAACAGAACAATACTGTCAAATACAATAGAAGCTGTACAACCATTTCATTCTTCTTTCATCTGCTATTTTTCTTATTTCTTGTCAAAAACAAGGACCTAGGAACTCCACCAAAATAGTGCACATACGCAGAATATAATTCACTATATGCAAGGGACGAAATATAGAATCAGGCAATATTTCAAATAAAGGTACAACAGGTTTTGTGGAAAATATCTTTATAAAGCGAATGTACACGGGAAATGGGAGATAAACTATAAAAAAATGAGTGTATTTATATAAAGTAGACACAAGACGTGCACCAATCAAATGTCCATACGTCTTACACTCCAGACATAAAAAAGTTCGGACTCCTTGCACCATAAGCCCATTTATCATAACGCAAACTTCTGAATCATCAGCACAGTCCCACTTTGAACCTAATTCTATTTAAGGTAGTCGGTGTATGGTAGATCTATCCCAAGCCAGGCCACAACTGTTTTGGGCCCCCTTTACTAGTTCGGCCTTTTCCGAGCATTGGTTGCAATGATAGTCATACGAGGTCATCTAAGCCTTAGATGACCGCGTATGACCTTAGACTAAGGTTCAAACAGTTTAGCAATGATGCACTAAAAGCATTAATTTTTTCATGTTCAATTGATTTTCACATGCAAATTCTGTGGCCGAATGGATAGGGAGTTGGACTTGTGACCAGAAGGTCGTGGGTTCGATTCCCGTTCGGGTCTGATGGTAAGTGTTGAGCAAACTTACCTCTAACAGGTTGCACACTGCTCCGTGGTACCTACACGTTAAATAGGTACAGGTCGGTGATAAGCGTGCGCAAACAGCAGCAATGCCGTATGCAGCCAGTATGGTATGCTCCCCGGGGAGTTGAGAAAGATATATATGAGAATGTGCCGATGACCTGGTGTAAATTGTAAAGTCGTGAGATCAAAACTTGGATCAAGACTATAAACCAGACATTTACATTATTACAAAAATATTAACAATCAAATGTGTTATATACACAGTTTAAACTATCCTTTTGTGCGTTGTTTTATTAGCTTACTTTGAAAGCCTTTCGGACTTCCCGGTCCTTCATCAGTCTGCCAACTGCCTAATCGTCACGTGATCGTGGTGTGACGTCATCGGCAGAGCCTGGTAGGATGTTGGTGTAGATGGCTGGCAGGTCAGCGGCCCCCACTTTCTTACTGAGGTCGGGCTTGAGGCGCCTGATGTGTATGGCCTCCCTGATCTTTCTTTCAAAAGTGTTCTGGTCACGGTCTATTATCTTGATGTTATCCAGGCATATGTGATGGCTCTCTCTGTCCGGTTGATGTAGATGTAAGGAGACGTGTGAGGAGTTGCTGCTAGGGCGTCTATGCTGGTCGAATCTGGTCTTAAGGGTCTTTGATGTTTCACCCACATAGGAGCTACTGCATCCTTCAGAACTTGATCCACCACATTTTATTTGGTAAACTACACCACAAACGTCTTCTTTCTTGGCTGGATCCTTGGGTGCTACCAGTAACCGTCTAAGAGTGTTCACAGGTTTAAAGTAGGACTACATCCATAACCACTCATAATCCTTCTCACCGCCTCCGACAAGTCCTTCACATATGGTATTCCCACCATCGTCTTCTTCGTCTTGTCCGTCCGGTCCTTCTTCTTTCCTGCTTCGTCCTTGTCTTTCACCACAGATCCTCTTTTGATTGCCCAGAATGGATATCCACATTTTGCCAATGCCTAATCGACATGTTTTATTTCCGCTTCTCGACCCGTCTCTTCAGTAAGCACAGTCTTGGCTCTATGATGGAGAGTGCGTACTACACTGATTTTGTGCTCCAAGGGATGGTTGGAGTCAAATTGGAGGTATTGGTCGGTGTGTGTCGGCTTACGATAGATCTTAAGTTTGCGACCACCATCCTCTTTCTTTGATGTGGACGTATCCAGGAAGGCTAGCTTACCGTTTTCCTCTCCTTCAGTGGTGAACTTGATGTCAGGGTCCAGTGTATTTAGATGGTCAGTGAATTCCTGGGCATACTCAGAGTCTAGCTTCGTGTGAGTGTCATCCACATATTGATACCACCAGTGGGGGTGGGGTGGGGGTGAGACGCTGTTTCAATTGCCTTTAATTCTATGTCCTCCATCATCGCATCACACACTATCATGGAAACTGGCGACCCCATAGCAGCTCCATGGATCTGCTGGTAATACTTTCCACCATATGTAAAGTAGGTGCATCCAAGCACAATTTCCAGAAGTTCTGCCATTTCACCTGGCTTCAATGTGGTTCTCAATGTGGTTCTGCTTCCAGTTTGGTCTTAATGCATTTCATTGCTTTATTTACAGGAACACTGGTAAAAAGCGCCGTGACATCATACGATATTAGCTCTTGTTCTTCCTCAATTCTGCATCTGCTGATTATCTCCGAATTGTTTTGAGTTTTTTATGTGTCTTTCAGTTTTGCCTATTATTTGTGAAATTATGGATGGCAGGTACTTTGAACACTTGTAGGTGATACTGTCAATGCTACTCACTATCGGTCGTAGGGGCATGGCTTGTTTGTGAATCTTGGGTAGGCCAGAAAAACGAGGGGCTGAGCAGGTTGTTGGGTACATCTTATCTTTAGTTCTCTCGTCTATTGATTTATTCCTCTCTAACTGTATCAGTTTATTGATTAACTGCCTTTGATATTGTGGAGTGGGATCCTTCTTTAGTATTTTGTAGGTTTTAGTATCGTTTAGCAGTGTTTCACATTTGTCTTTATAGTCTTTGGTGTTCATCACTACCGTACACTTGCCTTTGTCAGCCGGTAGGATCATGGTGGATTTATCCTTCTTGAGGTCCATGATGGCTTTGCGTTCCGCTTTGGATATGTTCGAAGTGATGGTTTTCCTGTTGTTGTTTTTTTTTATGGTGGCTGTTACTCTACACCAACATCCTACCAGCCGCTGCCGATGACGTCACACCACGATTACGTGACGATTAGGCAGTTGGCAGACTGATGAAGGACCGGAAAGTCCGAAAACTTTCAAAGTAAGCTAATAAAACAACACGCAAAAGGATAGTTTAAACTGTGTATATAACATAGGTTTTAGTATCGGTTGGCAGTGTTTCACATTTGTCTTTATAGTCCTTGGTGTTCATCACTACCGTACACTTGCCTTTGTCAGCCGGTAGGATCATGGTGGATTTATCCTTCTTGAGGTCCATGATGGCTTTGCGTTCCGCTTTGGATATGTTTGAAGTGATGGTTTTCTTGTTTTTTTTATGGTGGCTGTTACTCTACACCAACATCCTACCAGCCGCTGCCGATGACGTCACACCACGATCACGTGACGATTAGGCAGTTGGCAGACTGATGAAGGACCGGGAAGGTCCGAAAGGCTTTCAAAGTAAGCTAATAAAACAACGCGCAAAAGGATAGTTTAAACTGTGTAATAGATAATGTAAAAACCTTGTGCAGATGAGTATCCAATATAGAATCAAATGTGTGTTAAAAATTCAAACGGCAGAAATTTTTATAATGCTTTAATTTTGATCATATAACTATACCTAACCTAATCAGCAAAAAAAAAAATAAAGTCTTTGCACTGGAATGCTCCTCTTCCCCCCACCCCTGCCAATCTGACCGCCCCCTACCCCTCATAAATAAGGACAGCTCCCTTAGCTTGAATTAATATTTTTTATACACTTGACATAATGCTACTAATAACCTAGGACTAATAATACTAATAATCCATGCATCATTTGAATTTTTTGCTTTAAACATAATGCACTGAAATTTGACCACTCTCCATTCCTGTGCATTCAAATGTGACCCCCCCCCCAAGTCCTTGCACTGAAATTCTCCTCTTCCCACCACCCCTGCCAATCTGACCGCCCCCTACCCCTCATAAATAAGGGCAGCTCCCTTAGCTTGAATTAATATTTTTTATACACTTGACATAATGCTACTAATAACCAAGGACTTTATTTTTAATCCAATTAATACCTTATGATTTTACTATCGTCTGTATGCGTTTTGATAAAATGTATAAATACCCTTAAAAATGAACTCCCATATCAATTGTCACATGCATATCTCCAGTAAGTGGAAAAAGAGCCCCACGTGCAATTACAGCCTCTATCACCCCTGCAACAAAAGCCAAATTGAGCTTGCCAGAAATATTCATGAAGGCTGATAAAATGTCAATGTTCACAAACATGATTTTTGGGTACATTTCACGAAACCAGTTTAGAGAAATGATTAATGATAAAGAAATGAAACACTGCACACATAAGGGACGGTGCAATATTTACCAGGGAGGGGGGCCGGTTTATTTGGTAGGGGGACAGGCACTTTTTTCAAGGTGCAAAGTAGGGGGACCGGATGATTATTCATTCTCTTTGGGCATGGGACATGTACTTTTTTTCAGTTGCTGCAAACCTGCCTCGACGTGAGCGAATAAGTACAAATTAATCACGTGAAAATTCATGAATAGAGGTCATGGGACATCAGTTTCTTTTTCATCACATCATCAGGGGACACGACCTTTTTGCAGACATGTTTTTCCATATGCACCAGTCCCCCCTGCTTGTTAAATATTGCACCGTCTCTAATAATGTATATACTCAACTGGCCTAGCGAATACTATTTATGCAGCATAAAGTTTAGAGGACATGAAATTCATCTGTGCAGGTCACTGATTGCCCAGAGGAGAAAATACGTCATTCTCTGCCTTTTTTAATAAGGCACCACCTGATAAAATATGGGTATTGTGGCATGCGTATGTCGTATCCGTCTAGATGACCATTCATCATGCAATACGGCTTACAGGGGTTATTGGAATAATCTTAGCATACAAACATTTTGAGATCTTGTACCTCCGCAGGCAAAAATACGTATACATTTTTCATGAAAGAGGGCCTTTTTAGCATTGTGGCTCCCATTGTGTGAAATACGTTACACGTTGACCCTAAACCCATGGTGCACCATTTTTTTTTTCTCTAAACCACCATATCTTTTCTCTAAACCACACATCCTAATAATCATGGGTTAATCAGTTTTATGAAAGGTAAATAACGCTATACAAAACACAACACATATTACCACTTTTATTTAGCACACTCATTTGACATTGTAGCTTATGTGAAGAATTCGTGAATCTATTCTTGAAAACTGGATTCAATAGCTAAAAAATGGAATATTCATAATAATAATATCCATTCAGCAAAGTACACTGGTGGATATTAGTTCCAAATAACATCATCCTATGTTTCCTTCCCATGTTTGCTTCAAATGAAGCTTGTTACGCCATCGGATGGCGCCTGGTGTATCTTTTATGGCTATAAAACACAAAACATACATCTTTAACGAGAAGAAATCATATAGAGGAGTGTTCTTAAGTTCATTTCAATTACATTGTTGTGGGTAATATAAAATAATTAAAAAAAAACACTACTTAGAGCCAAATGCAGTGGTAATGTATAAATTGCTTATAGCAGGAAACAATTAAAAGGGAAGCTAAATCCATCATACAAAATACAATGTATCAATGTAGAAAAGTCCAGATCTATTCAACGAATGCAGAGATGAGGCAAATACGTTAATAACACAATAAAACAAACTGATAATACCAATGCCATTCAATGCTGACCCAAAGTTATTCTATACATACGTATATATGCACGTTTTAGTGCTGGAAGCTTCCTTTTAAAGTGACTATCTATTTACAAGCCGCTGCTACTAGTGAAATACATCAGTTATACATACACATAGAATATTTCAATTCATTGTACTATTGATGATTACTCTTAAATATTACAAAATTTGCATTGGAGTGCCAATTTGTTGGTATCATAAATCATTACACGACAACAGTTAGTGTGACTGTAACTGTTGAAAGTGCATGTCACACAAGATAAATATTACCAACAAAGAGTGTGATCTTTTAAAGAAGACAAAAATATGCACACCATCTTTCCATAAAAATTCAAATGATATATCTACGTTCCTGCGATTAACTACATTCTTGTGACTATTAATTAATCTACTGTTAGGTAATCTAAATACTCAATGAGTAACTTATGTACAAAATGACTATACAAAGGCACGTGTCGTTCTAATCTTAATAAAAGGTGTTATAAACACTTTTGTAGCACATTTTAATTTCCTGTCATAATTGTAGATCAGCTAGATGTCATAGTCTGTTACACCACAGTGCTGCCTTTTCTTATCACTGTATATATCGGCGTGCTGACATGATGTTACACCTTACTTGCTGAAAATAGAAAATAAAAAGCTATTGTACTATTTAAGGTAACTTTCCATAAATGTTCACGGGTAAGCGTCACCTAAGCGATAATGTCTGTGCTAAGTGTGCTTACATTAGAGGCTCGATTCACGTTTTCTTTTAGTATTTTATGCTATCCAGGACCAGAAAAAAAGGAGTACACAAACGACTGGGAGAACTTCGTAAAATAACGGCCGATTTTTGCATCCACTGAGCCAAAATGTCGCATGAGCGACGAGGCCGAGTCGCTTCGTCCAAGTTTGTTGTTTGCTGCATGTGCACACGCCGTGAATGCAAGTGTATTGCGGCGTTGCGACAAATGTAGATCGCTTGTAAAATTGCTTACACGTAGCCACACCTCTGCACGTAAAAAGAACTCTAGTTTGAAAACTATAACTAGTGTGATCCCTCCATACCCCCGAGGCTCAGTTGGCTACCTAGCCTGCCTCTGAAGGTTCATGTACCAACACCACGTGACCTCCCTGCCAATAGTCGTCAGCTAGTAGACGTTGGGCAGTACCATGTAGATGGAAATAGGCTGTATTTGTATATTCATAGTTATATTGATGCCAATTTTAAAACTGCACATCGGTAGAAAAAGGAATTTATAATAATTATTATAATTTATAATTATAATTTTACCTTTTCTCACAGGGCACTAAGGCTTTATTGATGAGAATAGTCACATACATGTGAAACTTGTTGCGGATATGAGGGAACAGCTAGCATTTGATAATTGTAATGAATGTTAATCATATTTGATTGTACAGTGTAATTATAAATTTTGCTTCAAAACTTATTCAAGTTTAAAATTATTGTACATTTGAAAGATCTAGCAGCAATAGTTCAATAACTTTACAACTTTATCAATGAGGTTATAGTAAAAGTAGTTCCATTGTAGTAAAATTATGCAAATAGTAGCGCATTAATTCTCAATTGCTCCGCTCTGATTGGCTGGAATGTGCTGGTTACAGGTGTCTTAAAACAAGATATCAGGGAATATCATCCATTCTATTCATTTACAAAGATTGCCAGAAGTTGGAGAATGTACAATGTCTGATTATCACGCAGCTACATGTAGAACAGAAACCAATTCAAATCGTGACTTTCGAATTCGTTCAGATGTGTGGTCTAACTTGCAGTTTAAAATGTATAACGCAAAACAGTAAACACCTGTATAGCACACGTTAAACAGAATATGACATTGATAGGATTACTACACAAGTGAGAATCCCGTGAGAATGCAAGCCATGGAAATCTCTTAAATGTAGTCAGTTTGGGCGATTCCCGTGCCTACTACACACCAGAGGCCGAGGTGAATTCTTTTGCTATGGTCTTTTTTGGAAGCAAATCTAATGAGCTCGTTTAAATACTGTTAAAAATATTTGTTCACGTGTAGTTTCGTCTAGCTCTCTCAGGTGAGTGGAGTAACTGTTACCGTAAGAGTACCGATACCGAAACTAACCTGTTTGGCCTTTCTTGCAACCGCAAGAGAAGAGAGTAAGTTAGCGCTTGACGTATCTTGTCTTACCTGCCCATCTGGTTGAGCTCTCTGTCCATCTGACACACTGCACAAGGTCCACAGCAGCTCATGGTAATGCAGTCATTGCAAATAGAGCCCTGCACGAAAATAAGTAGTAAATGAACCATCTTGAACACTATGATTATTGTATTCTGGAAAGCTTGCTTTAAAAGAGGAAACTGGCGGGCGTATGTATGTTTTCAATTTTATTGTTTCAATACTACTTTTATATCATGAAAATATTCACAGTATTATGGATCAGAAAACAACAAAAGGGAACAAAAGCTAAAAGAAATTACGGTAAATCACAAGCACTTTGTTCGTTGATAAAAATTAACAATTAATCGCTGCCTGTAGCAGGTATCCATTAATTGTTGTTCTTATTTTCGAGCACACTTCTGCTACATCTAAAAAATATAATTTGAAAGCAACACAACACTGCCAATCATGACTAACCTTTGAAGCATACATGTAGAACAATCCAACACCCAAAGAAAAAGAAGTTAACATTTCTTTTGAAGTCTAAAATGGACATATAAACGGAATAATGGCCTCCCATACCAACCAAGAAAAAAAAGATACAAACACGATATTGCTTGATGGACATCTGGGAAATACCTTTGGGTAATATGAGGTATGCTTTAAGAAAGACCACGCAAAATAAACGTTTAGCCGTCAAACTTTGGGTAAGTTTGGCAGAAAATCAATATAAATAAATAATTCAATATCAAATAATTACTACTTAGTAATTACGGGTGGGCGGGTGATGATGAACCAGGTAGCCGTGTGATCAGTCACCATGTCACAAGTAGTGTGACAGATGAGTTAGAATGAAGAAAATGCACACATAAAGTAAAAAAACTAGTAAATTAAACAATTAGGTGTATCAAGCGTACGATTTGCAATTGAAACACAGCAATGAACATGGGGGGGGGGGGGGGGGGGGGGGGGGGGGGGGGGGGGGGGGGGGGGGGGGGGGGGGGGGGGGGGGGGGGGGGGGGGGGGGGGGGGGGGGGGGGGGGGGGGGGGGGGGGGGGGGGGGGGGGGGGGGGGGGGGGGGGGGGGGGGGGGGGGGGGGGGGGGGGGGGGGGGGGGGGGGGGGGGGGGGGGGGGGGGGGGGGGGGGGGGGGGGGGGGGGGGGGGGGGGGGGGGGGGGGGGGGGGGGGGGGGGGGGGGGGGGGGGGGGGGGGGGGGGGGGGGGGGGGGGGGGGGGGGGGGGGGGGGGGGGGGGGGGGGGGGGGGGGGGGGGGGGGGGGGGGGGGGGGGGGGGGGGGGGGGGGGGGGGGGGGGGGGGGGGGGGGGGGGGGGGGGGGGGGGGGGGGGGGGGGGGGGGGGGGGGGGGGGGGGGGGGGGGGGGGGGGGGGGGGGGGGGGGGGGGGGGGGGGGGGGGGGGGGGGGGGGGGGGGGGGGGGGGGGGGGGGGGGGGGGGGGGGGGGGGGGGGGGGGGGGGGGGGGGGGGGGGGGGGGGGGGGGGGGGGGGGGGGGGGGGGGGGGGGGGGGGGGGGGGGGGGGGGGGGGGGGGGGGGGGGGGGGGGGGGGGGGGGGGGGGGGGGGGGGGGGGGGGGGGGGGGGGGGGGGGGGGGGGGGGGGGGGGGGGGGGGGGGGGGGGGGGGGGGGGGGGGGGGGGGGGGGGAAGCATCGCTGATCAAGTTTTTCATGTTGTTCATTGGGGGAAATACACACAGCACAAAAAATAAAATAAAACAATGAGCCAAATGATAGCGAAATTAGACCCAGGAAAACTAAACAAAATGTTTGAAGCGGTCCCCACGATACAATTAACATTTGAATACTAGAAGAATTTACTTAATTCACATGATTTCCATTGCCTTAACTTGCTCAATAGGTCTATGCCTATGATAGTATTTTTTAGTTTATTTACACTGTCCATTGCACACTTTAGGCTCAAATAAGACTTAAGCACAATGGCGTGGGTGGCGTGTGAATACATATATTGAACCACACACACGATACACAATTATTGTCGTTTTTTTAAATTCCTAAATAAGGGTCCATTCTAAACCCGGAGAATATCTGGTATTGAACACACCTTTGACGGATAACATTATCTCGAGATAACAGTCGAGTGTCAATCTAGTATTCAACTCGTTTTATAAGCACGCGGATGTTCACACACAAGCCACAAAGCAGAAACACCGGGAACATATTTTCAAGCGGATCTCGTGGTGTACCTCGATTCCGAACATCAGACGGATCTTGGTTCTCAGGTGATGAAGCCGCTGGTACGCAGAAGGGCACACACATGTACTCCCCCTATCTATTGAGATTTGGCAGAGCCGGCAAGGCAGACAACAGGCAGTGATCAGAGCTATCAGAAACAATAGACAAACCTTTTTTTCACTACGGAATATTTACCAATTTTGGATAATTTATGAGCAGGGCACTGCTTTATAAGAGAGATAAGAGAATGCAGTCTCCATGGCAAATGCTAGTGTGAAAGCGTTGCTAGTGTCCACCTGACCGATGGTAAACACACTTTCAAAGTCTGATGCCGGTAGAATTGTGTCGTCGTCATCATGACGAAAATCCAGTAACCACTCAATGTGGAATGGAAAACCTGCAATCTGAGACCAACGTGATTGTTTGAAATTAAGTATAACAATACCCCTTTCTTACCTCTGGCTAATTCCAAACATGATTCTCATTTTAGTTCTTAACGTAATAAGTCCAAAGGGAACTGACCCCCCTGCCAATAGCCCGTAAAGCTAGTGGACGTTGGGCAGTAACCATGTAGAGGGAAATAGGCTGTATTTGTATATTCATAGTTATATTGATGCCAATTTTAAAACTGCACATCGGTAGAAAAAGGAATTTATAATAATAATTATAAATTTATAATAATAATTTTACCTTTTCACAGGGCACTAAGGCTTTATTGATGAGAATAGTCACATACATGTGAAACTTGTTGCGGATATGGGGAACAGCCTAGCATTTGATAATTGTAATGAATGTTAATCATATTTGACAGTGTAACTATAAATTTTGTTAAAAACTTATTCAAGTTTAAAATTATTGTACGTTTGAAAGATCTAGCAGCAATAGTTCAATAACTTTACAACTTTATCAATGAGGTTATAGTAAAAAGTAGTTCCATTGTAGTAAAATTATGCAAATAGTAGCGCATTAATTCTCAATTGCTCGGCTCTGATTGGCTGGAATGTGCTGGTTACAGGTGTCTTAAAACAAGATATCAGGGAATATCATCCATTCTATTCATTTACAAAGATTGCCAGAAGTTGGAGAATGTACAATGTCTGATTATCACGCAGCTACATGTAGAACAGAAACCAATTCAAATCGTGACTTTCGAATTCGTTCAGATGTGTGGTCTAACTTGCAGTTTAAAATGTATAACGCAAAACAGTAAACACCTGTATAGCACACGTTAAACAGAATATGACATTGATAGGATTACTACACAAGTGAGAATCCCGTGAGAATGCAAGCCATGGAAATCTCTTAAATGTAGTCAGTTTGGGCGATTCCCGTGCCTACTACACACCAGAGGCCGAGGTGAATTCTTTTGCTATGGTCTTTTTGGAAGGCAAATCTAATGAGCTCGTTTAAATACTGTTAAAAATATTTGTTCACGTGTAGTTTCGTCTAGCTCTCAGGTGAGTGGAGTAACTGTTACCGTAAGAGTACCGATACCGAAACTAACCTGTTTGGCCTTTCTTGCAACCGCAAGAGAAGAGAGTAAGTTAGCGCTTGACGTATCTTGTCTTACCTGCCCATCTGGTTGAGCTCTCTGTCCATCTGACACACTGCACAAGGTCCACAGCAGCTCATGGTAATGCAGTCATTGCAAATAGAGCCCTGCACGAAAATAAGTAGTAAATGAACCATCTTGAACACTATGATTATTGTATTCTGGAAAGCTTGCTTTAAAAGAGGAAACTGGCGGGCGTATGTATGTTTTCAATTTTATTGTTTCAATACTACTTTTATATCATGAAAATATTCACAGTATTATGGATCAGAAAACAACAAAAGGGAACAAAAGCTAAAAGAAATTACGGTAAATCACAAGCACTTTGTTCGTTGATAGAAAAATTAACAATTAATCGCTGCCTGTAGCAGGTATCCATTAATTGTTGTTCTTATTTCGAGCACACTTCGCTACATCTAAAATATAATTTGAAAGCAACACAACACTGCCAATCATGACTAATTCTTTGAAGCATACATGTAGAACAATCCAACACCCAAAGAAAACAGTTAACATTTCTTTTGAAGTCTAAAATGGACATATAAAACGTAATAATGGTTCCCATACCAACCAAGAAAAAAAGATAAAGCAAACACGATATTGTTGATGGACATCTGGGGTAGGGTCAATTTTGGCACATGAGGTATGCTTTAAGAAAGACCATTCAAAATAAACGTTTAGCCGTCAAACTTTGGTGTAAGTTTGGTGAAAATCATAATAAATGAATCACACATCAGTACTAATTACTACTTAGTAATTATGGGTGGGCGGGTGATGATGAACTAGGGATGCCAAACGACAGGGGATCACTATAGCTCACCATGTCACATGCATAGTGTGACAGATGAGTTAGAATGAAGAAAATGCACACATAAAGTAAAAACTAGTAAATTAAAACAATTAGGTGTATCAAGCGTACGATTTGCAATTGAAACACGAAAACGTGAACATGGAAGCATCGCTGATCAGAGTTTTCATGTTGTTCATTGGGGGGGAAATACACACAGCACAAAATAAAATAAAACAATGAGCCAAATGATAGCGAAAATAGACCACCAGGAAAACTAAACAAAATGTTTGAGCGGTCCCCACGATACAATTAACATTTGAATACTAGAAGAATTTACTTAATTCACATGATTTCCATTGCCTTAACTTGCTCAATAGGTCTATGCCTATGATAGTATTTTTTAGTTTATTTACACTGTCCATTGCACACTTTAGGCTCAAATAAGACTTAAGCACAATGGCGTGGGTGGCGTGTGAATACATATATTGAACCACACACGATACACAATTATTGTCGTTTTTTTTTAATTCCTAAATAAGGGTCCATTCTAAACCCGGAGAATATCTGGTATTGAACACACCTTTGACGGATAACATTATCTCGAGATAACAGTCAGTGTCAATCTAGTATTCAACTGTTTTATAAGCACGCGGATGTTCACACACAAGCCACAAAGCAGAAACACCGGGAACGTATTTTCAAGCGGATCTCGTGGTGTACCTCGATTCCGAACATCAGACGGATCTTGGTTCTCAAGGTGATGAAGCCGCCGGGTACGCAGAAGGGCACACACATGTACTCCCCTACTCTATTGGAGATTTGGCAGAGCCGGCAAGGCAGACAACAGGCAGTGATCAGAGCTATCAGAAACAATAGACAAACCTTTTTTTCACTGAATATTTACCAGATTTGGATAATTTATGAGCAGAGGGCACTGCTTATAAGAGAGATAAGAGAATGCAGTCTCCATGGCAAATGCTAGTGTGAAGTACATAGTGTCCACCTGGACTGAAATGGTAAACACACTTTCAAAGTCTGATGGTAGAATTCTGTGTCGTCATGACGAAAATCCAGTAACCACCAATGTAGGGAATGTGTGGAAACCTGCAATCTGAGACCAACGTGATTATTTGGAAATTAAGCATAAATACCCCTTTCTTACCTCAATTCCAAACATGATTCTCATTTTAGTTCTTAACGTAATAAGTCCAAAGGGAACACAGCAGGGAACGCACACGAATTCACCAAGCCGTTTAGAAATGCTTGCTGCTGTACATGGCAAGCAGAACAGTCCACAAACACCTATAAAATACCATTAAAAAGCTCATGCCTTTGCACATAGAAGTATGAATCTTTACACTGTATGCACAGTTACTTGACAGACAGGCATGATATTGTTATATTATAGATTCAATTTTAGTTGTGAGTGGGGAAGGTGTGGTCTCCGGCTGACATGGCTGCCTGCTGGTTTCCACTGCTAGCTCACGAGGGAGATGAGGTGGATAGGACACCAAAGGTGCCAATATACTGTGGTATACGTTCGGACATAAGTTATCAAAAAATATTAACAAGACATTAATGTAACATTAATTAAACGTATCCATATTTACCAACTCAAAATTAAACATATACTGTGTATAATGTTAAGATTGTTATTCTGCACAAAGTATCCTTTCAACTCAGTTATTTTAGTCCACTCATTCCTGCAATAGATATACCAATATCTCACAATTACAAGTAGAAATATTCTGCAAGTAAAGAATAAAAGAAAACATAAGACGCTTGATTGATGACTTGGCACTGAATGTCGGCAGGCTCTTATGTAGAGTCTACTCTATTTTGTAGTTTCTTGGCTATCACCACTGTACACCACATGTAGGCTGCATACATGATATTATGCGGTCCAAGCGTCTGAAATCCATTCTCAGGAAATAATGTAGATATAAACAAAGATATAATGCTTATTTGACATCAAACACACACCCATTAAGACATTTTATGCAAGTGAGATACGTTTAATCAACAAAGAAATTACACACAACCAATTACTTTGTATTCAATATTTTCATTTGGTTAACTTTTAAATTAGTTACATATTTTGACGATTTAACTTGATCAGTAACTCATTGACGTTTATTTCTAGACCGACTGTGCCAAATAAGAGTGTGATAAACAAAAAAGAATACTCTTTAACATAGATCTGTAGTTTCCATGTGAAATCCATAACTTTGTGTCTCGTAACTACATTAGAAAATATTAATCAAGCATAGTTAAAAAATACCAACACTTCTATCTATAGCTACATGCTTAATCATATGACATGGCTTGGTGTCTCGATTTTTGCAAAACATTTTCAGTCTTCACAGCTTCAGACATGACCGTTGAAGTGTGAACTATACAGTGTATATCTCTGTCAATTGATTACAGGCATACATAGTTTGTTTCATGACATTTTGTCACCCATCAATGCAAAGGTAATAAAAGGTTAGTAGGATATTTAGTGGTTAATAACACCGATGCGAACTGTATAGTGCACACGCGCATATGTAAAGATATAATGAATGTATATCTCCCATACAACAAGGGATAAACTGAAGCAGCATGGCAGCGAGTTCACAAGAGCTACAAAAGTAATAAAGTGTTCTGGATGATGATACGTCAAGAACACTTTTGCAAACAATAAGAAACACACTCTACAAGTATTCAGCGTGGTGTAATTTTAGATTAATATATAGGTAGAATTCGAAGTCCGTCGTCAAACATATTTCTTCTGATTTTCTTTTCACTTATTTCAAAGAATTACTACGGACGGGTCTTATTAAAAATAGTTTGTTTCGGTGGTCGTATTCTACAAATAACCTGCATTTCTTGATTTTTTGAAATAGCTTTATTTGGATGGTTTGTTTCAGATAAGTGAATAATCACTGCATGAACTAACGTTGCTGCACATGAGTCTATATATTTGAAATGCAATCCTCGAGCCACAAAACAACGCCTTTTCTTTCACCAATCCAATCGTTTTCTTTGCTGAACAAAAGTTAAGTAGTGTATAAACTCTCATCAATTGTTCAACCAAGTATATATATATATAAACGAATACGGCTGACATTCCGTGAGTGTGCTGGTGTGTTCATGCATCAGCTAGAAGACAGCCCCGCGAGGAGGCGGGCAGAACGGGGGAGTGAAGATGCTGCAACAAAAACGTCAAACTTACAGCCCTTAATATCGTCCATACACCCCGTGATGGGAGTGGACCACGCCCTCAAATTGGACTGTGAGAAGGTGGTGGTGGTCGTCCTCTGCTCGGCCATGATGGAAGGTTCTGAAACGACAAGTACTTGTTGAGGTGGTAACGAGACAGTGTGGCCTGCTCGAGCAATACTTACATCCTTTGACATCATCGAAGCATGCGGTGACGGGGGTTGACCATGGTCGTGTGTTGGCCTGGGTGAAGGTGGTCTTGGTCACCACGTGCGTTTCTGTTGCCTCTGACATTGTTTATCCAAAAACCTGGATGAAATTGCAATGATGGGTTGTTAGTAATGAGACGTGACTGATAAATGTAGAGTTTGTATTTAATAGATCTGTTCGAATTAACGATCTCGTAACCATTTGTTATAGGCCTACTAGTTGTTCAACGAGATTCGGATCCACATGAGATTTTTTTTTTAAATCCACGCTTACTATTATATAGATCTATAAGCAGAAACCCATATTGTGTGTGTATATATATATAAGCATGTGCATTATCAAAAGGGTAAATTTTAACTTCAGGATAATAAAAAATAAGGGACCTATCAGAAATCATTAGAGTAAGACTAGATGACTTCAGGGATCATTTTGTGATAGAATTATGCAACTGAATCCCGTTCTTATCAATTCAAAGATGTTTTCATGATATGCCATTTCTGTACCACAAGTTGAGAGGTGTATGGCATATATTTTTTTCCCATCAAAAATAGAGGAAATTGTACCATTTCTTTTCACAGATTTTATGAAAATCATACCACCAAGATTTTCTAATTTCTGAATGGTCCTAATTATATAATGTTGCAATCTATCTACTGAGCTATCTAGTGTTTCAGCTGTCTGTATTCTCAGCACCAGACCGTTTATTTCTGGATATGTCACACTGACTACATTATATAATAGGTTACTAATCGCAGCAGGACCACAGTATCGCGGTGATATTATCCATACACTCCTCCATGCATTCAGAGTATCAAAGTTGTATCGATTACATTTCGTATATTTCGTTCTAATGTGTTCCCCTAGAAATACATAAAGGTAGAGAATAGATGGCATTTTTGCTCACCGTGTTGTCTTAAACATGGTGTAGTAAGAAGCGTGTTTTAATTAACGCAAAACACACTTGTACAAGTTTCATGACGTATCATACTACGAACGTGTGCCTGGAAGACAGCTGTAAGAATTCAGTCTTTCTCACACCCAGGCTCTCGCAAACACTATCATTGCTGTTCCGTTCGGGAAGAAGAAAAAAGTTTCAACAATTGGCTGTAACAGAATTATGGCTGTATAAATCAGATGCTCACGTGTGCGTTAACAGGTCTGATGGATTCTCGTTCATAATTGCTTCTTTTACTAAAATATCTCCCTCCACATAAATTTGAGCACTATTTTCATCAGCAGTTTTCTATTTCGTTACCTTTTTATTTTGGTTACCCTTTAAGAACCTACCACCACAAATTAATTATTTAATTACCTTTTGCTGTATTTCAAAACGGCATTATTCAAACCATGAATGTTAAAACATGTACCAATCACAGTTGACAGACATTAAACTATTTCGTCTCAAATATTTTTACAGCAGTCTGTTATTCATGTTGACGACTTCATTATATAAAGAATGCATATAGGAAATGGATACCAATGATTGAAATGACACGTATGCATGTAATGGTCGACTCCTGTACCTGTTTAACATTCTCAGTGCAATGCATTAAAACTTTGTTGGCAGATCATATTCACGTGTATTTGCTTGCAATATAAATGAACTTCAATGCAGTATAACAGGAAAAATACCAAAACATGTGCAATAGACAGCGACATCTCAAGCTGTATAGTTATAAATCTTACGTGTAAAAACGAGGTTAATGGGTAATTTATACCATGTTAACGGTGACGCTTGAAGGCCATGATACAGTCGTCATACATCTAGCTACGTCTCTTAACCAAACTTAGAAGAGAGTTGACATTGCTGACAAACTGACGTCAGATATAGAGTTAGCTTTTGCTATTTGTTTTTTAAGACTACGTAGACTAAAAGTAGGGTGATGGAGAAAGTCTTCATTCTGATCGCATCTTGACTTACATGTATGTGTTTGTACTTCTCAGAATCAGCAAGCTGTATAGTGCACTGCATGCATCAGATGCAATGTATGTTGAGAAAAAAAAAATTATTGGACCACAGTTACACTTATATACACGTAATTTCCCCCCACAAATCACTGCTCTATTGGAGAAAAAACAACTAATTATAATGTAACATCTAACAATTGGCAAAATATTCACAACAGCATCAGTGTGATCGTAATTCATTACGATCCTCAGTGCCGCGATAGTGAAACAGACAGCTTTTGTGTAATATTTTGCAGATGGTTTGGTTTGGATAATACAACAATACTGATATTGACAATGACCTGACTACAAGTTTACTAGTATACTGATTTAATGCTAATAGCCCCAGGGGAATTATGAAAGCTTTTTTTCACAGACAAATGGTTGGGACTACTGGTGTGGTAGAGTTAATGTTAATTATATCAGGTATTATTCCATATGAAGAAATATGCTTGTTACATGCTTTGAACGTTCCAATTATAACTTTATCCATTGAAAATACGATGCTCTAGTTAACTTAGGTCTGTGTACCTTAAGTAATTGGTGTGATTTATTTTAGTTTATTTATTTTTTGTTGGCTATGAAATCCTAAATGTCGACGGAGACTCATGCTGTACCAAGAAATTTACCTGAGAACACGTTACAGTCTTGTCTCAACGTTAATTTTAGACATTTGTTATTAATGTCCAAACAGTATGGTATCTATTCTGCATCCCAAAATACAGGAAGTGACAAGCGCTAGATATTCTTCAAGTTTGAACTTATTACAATAATATATTTATAAACATTAATTGATCCAATATAATCACAGTATGCTGTGAGAAGCACCAGCTACAGAGAATTTATCATGGATTCTATTTTTATTTTTGGCTGTTGTTCAAAACGATCTTTTGCTATAATGTCAAGACACGAAAAACATCTCCTTGGCAATATTTTGGTGTATTTTGCACCTGGATGCTTTACTCCAATGAGTTATTTGTCATCACAAAGAATATTTCAGTGATGTTAGTCTTTTGTCTCTTCTTTTTCCCTTTTTGTTCTACACCTTTCTGTATATAGCAGTTGCATAATGTGTAAATAAGGTTTTGTTTCGTCATACACCGTTATAGCACAGTAGGCCTACACAAGCATAAATATTAGCTGTCATAAACACGTGTGCTTTTGCACAAATCGCGAATCAATAAAATTGCAGACGTTTTTGTAACATGATAAAGTCTGCATCAGACTAAAAAAAATGTTTTTAGTTCACAGTAGAATACATGAGGATCACCGAGAAAGGTCGGCCGCAGCAGTAAAGCAAGAAACACTCTTAGTCTGGGTACCAGGGACGTTGGGGGTGGGGGGGGGGGGGGGGGGGGGGGGGGAGAACGGTGTGTGCAGGGGTGCACCCATTCTAGTATGGCACGCCACCACGACAAACGGTGTGTCTGAATCTATGTGTCGCGATTGTGGGGTGTCCACACGGCGGCCATGTTTCACTGGAGTTGCATTTGACCTTTGCACTCACCTACTGGCCGCTCACCTCTCCGAACTTAAAGTCGCGCCTGCGCGCTGGTGTCTTTATGAATATAAAGTCTTTTACCAGTTTCTTGTGTATATTACTTTCAACTCGATGTGGCATGATATTCGGCCTTCAAAGCGTCTAAAGGCTACGGCTATCATAATAGATATATAGCCAAAACAATTGAACAAAGCAAAAAAAAAAAAAACCTGCAGCTCCAGGAAGCTCTTAAATTCCAGCAATGATGTGCTTGCCATTTTTCACTGTCTAGCTTTATAAAAGCTAGCTTTCTTCGAGCATTCTGTCAAAATGTGTTTTGTCTCCGAGTTATCTCAACGTTTAATCTAGTTTCAGGTGAAGTTCCAGACGGGATTCATTTGTGTTTCTAATCGAGATTTGTGCCCCTTCACTTTGATTTTGCTGCACCCGTAAATCAAAAGTCGATGTATTGCTTTGAATTAAAGTAATCTGACGAGGGCCTCAATATAATCGGTCATGTGCATTGAATTACGATAACAGTAACTTTCCCCTACAGTAAACGCCATGCCCACACATACATATCCATTGATAGAGTGTGGTAGCCAGTGATAGTTTTACGTCATCAAATAATAATAAAAGTTTATTATGTGTAGTGTGTGCAAACTTTTGTTGGCGAATCTCCTTATGAATGTTTTAGACCGTACCACATTCGCGGTAGAATTTTTATACTTTCTTGAAAGAACAATGGAACGCGATATTACTGTAATTATTAGATGGTGATAATATCAGTAGTCACACCCACGCACAGTGCTTTTAGAATGCGTTAGCTTGCACTAATCTTTGACACCTCACTTTCTATATCTCATTGCACATCTTGTTACCCAGAGCTATAGTAATGACTACTGCACTATAATGCTTGTTGAATGTCTATCAGCATTATTTGAGAATACTTTTGAACCTAAGCACACTAGCTATTAAAGAATTAACTCATAGTTTGTATATGGTATATTGTATACGGAAATTAAACCAATATATTGAAATAAAAACATCTTTACAACTAAATGTATTTGCTAACACTGATTTTCATCAGCCAAATGTGTGTTGCAATACATTATGGCATTTAAAACACCATTTGTGGAAAGTAATTCCAAACATAAAATTGTCCCCTTAGACGCATCCTATTCACATTCAGTGGATGCCTACGGGTAAATTAAGGTGAATTTCCGTAAAGCTATTATAATATATCAACAGTCCTATTTCACCATTCCAATTTAGACTACGTGTTTCAATGCGACATCCGTTGTTACGACTATATGGCCGTTCCCAGGGACACATTACTATCTACATGTATTACCCGCTTTGCTTAAAATGTCTGACTTTTAATATGTGCTGGATATTTGCCATACATTTTGACGAGATGTTTGGACATAGTTATTGTGTCCTACAGCTACTGCACCATTTGGTGACACAATCGATAGAAGGCGAAACAGTTTCAGACAATTTCAGACGAGTTTTACATCGATTCCATAAACAGTTATTCAATTTGTTTTATGAGCAAGACATACGTAATTCAATGGGGCCTTCAATATGCAGTTAATATCTACTACTATATCTAGAGGGGCGTATGTGATGTAATCATTATATTTGCAATTTCATGATACGTGTATACATGCATGTGTATATTTTTTATTTGATAGGAAGTTTTTAGGTTAATTTCAAATGGTTTATATGCAATTAATATGGGATTAATAGTATGCAACTTTTAAAAAGGATTAAGAGAATTATTTTAATTATAAGTTACACAATTATTATTTATCATACATGATTTTAATTTGCTAACCTTTCCAAAGAGTGGCAATGAAGCATTATACATGCTACTTTTTATAAAGACGCGACACAACTATATACTCTACTGTCAATTTTAGTGTCTCCACTTAAGTTTGAAATCAAACAACACCATTTAAAACTACAGTATTTAAAGCGATAAACAGATAGAGTGTTGAAGCATATATATCAAAACAATAAGATAAAACAACTTGCCTGCTAAAGTGGCTAAGATAAGGCTTGTCTGGAGCGTCGGGAAACTGTATCCGTAACTATTAGCGAGCGACTACCACTCCCTAGTCTGTGTGGCAAGTGAAAACTCCTCTATTCGCAAACGAGGCTCGAGATGTTTTCATGGCATTTGCTGCTGCGGCGTCGGCGTCGGCGTTGCAGTTCAGTTGTGTTACATCATTGAACGACGAGCGATGCAGACAGGGGAGGGGGTCCACGCAAAAACAGCCACTCTATATTTACTGCAGAAATGTTACAGGTAGAGTTTTTAGAAGTAAAGCAGGAAATTGGCATATAGACGGGATGACATTCTGAAAACAGCGCGCCAGTTGTCGGGGACTTGGTTATTAGTGCACAGACGTAACATACGCTGTTATTGGTATCCAAATAGTCTTCTTATAAGTTTATTTACGCCAGTAAAGTTATCAATTTGATCAAGTTCACATTCACATTTAACGGCGACAGCAAAGACTAGATTGAGTATACAGATATGCTAGCGAATATATGTCGAATATGACTGATAATAGACAAACATTGATTTTAACTAGGCCACGCAGCATCTTATGTCATGACCTACGTTCGCTTGCACTTAAGAACGAAAGACAGTGTATTTTTATATAAAGTTTCTCAAAAGCAATCACATTAACGTATAAGGATGTGTGCATGACTGCATGTGCGTGCATGTGCGCGCGTGCGTGTACAGCGCCGGGTAGCTTAATTGTAAGTTAGTGACCATCCACTTGTGCATATCATGACTAACATATATGGGACTTGTGAGATACAATTAATAAGCTGCCCCTAAATGAAATGTTTAGCACACCTAATATATATATATATATATAAAAAAAAAAATTTCCTCGAGCAAGAACACTGGAAGCAACGATGGGAAGATTTCTATACACTGTAGGCCCTACGCTAATGTGAGTGGTTAGCACGTCTGCGCTACGGTAGCGATGTGCTGTATGCTCCCCGGGGAGTTGAGAAGGATATAGTGATATGCAATAACAGTGAATTGCGACTGTAAATAATAATGTTTACATTTACATTTTTACAGCTGGTGTGCAGTAAATGAAATGACCACGATTTTCCCCACGGAGAAATTTCTACAAAATATCGGTCCATTGTTTTGGACATTGCCCAAATGATCTGTTTAATTTATAGCTACATACTACAGTGTGGTTTATTGGTTCTGATAAATTGATTTTGAAAAAAATGATTGAAGCCTCAATAAGATTGCCCACATGCGCACATTCACGCGATAAGATTTTAGGTAGCATATTTAGACCTATACGAGTGTGGAGTTCGACAGACCGAGTGAGCATAACGGACGAGTCATGTTCACATGAGATGAGAGATTTTTAATGTCCTTTTTCTCCGATGTCTATCATTTTAGGTTTAAACTTTGTAATGTAGATTCCCCGCGCCCCGCCTCTCTACCAATCAGAATCAATTATCTCAACAAACGGGGGAGACTAAAATGCTCAGTGTAAAATGGACGTTTCTCGCAACATATATATGAACATATATATGAAGTGTTGCAGTTTGGTACGAGGTGCAGTAATATATTTAACGGATTTCTAGCTACTCCGATTTCAACTGTGTAAAAGATTATATGCTGACATTGCCGGCGGTTTTGGAATATAAGCTGGATGATCACCGGCGTTTCTGCAAGGCAGGCGCTTATTTCAACTAGATCAAAAGTGGTCAGACAGCACAGCGTCTCTAGAGCAACATTGACCCATGGACAATAAAGATGTTTGCTTTGCAATCAAAGCAGAAAAAAGTCTTACTTGATGCGTGACTCATCCTACATCTATGTTATTGGCATTGGATTGCAGGCGCTTTCTAAAAATGGCTAAAGTAAATATCTATTGCCCATGAGTCGACATTAATATGGTAACGCTGTGCTCTCTGAGTACTTTTATTCCAATATAACCACCATGCCAATTCGATGGTCATGTTTCAGTATTGAAACTATAGTGGAAAAATAGAAAGAAAAATGATTAAAATGGCCTTCTGAAAGGTACACTCTAATTGGCAAAGTGCCAAAATTGAATACAGTTAATGTTCAGTAGGCATGTAAGCATTGTATAACGTTTGAATGCTTTCTCACGAGCATCAACAAAACTATTGCAGAAAATGTTGAAAATTGACCCAAAATGGCACTATGGAAAGCACACTTTAATTGGCAAAGTGCCCAAAATCAAATCACTTCAGTGTTGCGTCATACCCAATAGTTGTGTTAAGATTGAACGAAATAGGGCAAAGCATAAAATCTCTAGCTTGTCCGGAGACAAACATACATACATAGATACATACATAGTTACAAATGAACGAAACACAAGGCTTTCACTTCAGCTGCTGAAGAGACGCAATGAATAAACCATTATCCCGGTACTTATTTATACTTTGGTAGTATTTCCAGAATAGGCACTTATTCAAGAAAATACAGTTTGAATTTTACTGTTCATATGATAATTTTAGCATTTGATAAGTTTCAGTTTATTTTAGAATACGAGCCATGGGTGTAATGAATCAAAAGGAAAATAGTGAACATGGTGAATGTTTTCCAGAGTTGGAGGCTGTGAATTTGTGATAAGTGTATTCCTCGGTGTCTTCCCCATTTTTTTAAGTGCAATGCATCATCATTCTGAGACGAGGCTGGCATCATCCAGCACTGCAAATCACCTGAGAAATGACAGAGCCATGATTCGCTGGATGCGTGGTGTGTGGGTACCAGCTGACAGCCTTCTGGATAAATTGGGCATCACAGACATTGACAGTTCGCTTCATAATAACCGAGACTGAGAAGAAAGGAAGACTTGGGATGCAGTTGTGCAGGAATATTGAGCACATATCTGTAGAACATGGCCTAATGACCAAAAGGCTTGGAGCAGATGTGCTTCGGATGGTTGCAAGTATTTGGGAAGGCTTACATGTACATGTATATTGCACTAAGGTTATTCAGATCAATGGCTGCCAAGCTCCACATTTGCACGACGTTCTTTACTGTTTCCTCTAAAGTTTTGTTGGTTGGCCATGCCTCTTCATTCTGTGGGCAGAACTTTTCTACATTGGTTTATCCAACCGTCGGTTCTCTCCATGTTCCCAATACAAACCATCTCAAACGGTTTACCACAGAGACGTGATTCAAGGCTTGGCACTGCATATCCACCTTAACATGGAGTGCTTCGTTCTATACACACAGCTCTGGACTTCATGGCATGCAACATATTAAGGTTCCTGCACAGCTGCTGCAAATATTTCCTCTTGTGACATGAGGTGGCCGAGGCTTTGTAACGACATGGCATAGCTACTGAAACTTGCCCAAAGTTGTCCTATTGTGGTTGCATGACACAAGGTCACTCTCACCTTCAGCACTTTGTCACTGAGGTAACAGAAGGCATCCCTCACATCTAAGGAGTGATCATCCACCGTAACTTACCAGACAAGTCACATCTGCTATAGTTTGCAAAACACGCACACAAAATACACTCACAGATATATATGGGCAACAACCTTCTGGGTACATCAGTTTTGCATACAGACATCTTCCACATATAAGATTTCATTAGGAATTGCCTTTGATTGCACTGCACCTAAAGATTCTGCAGAACCCAACACAGCTACATAGACTACATTGAATTGAGTTTGACCCTATATCAACTAAACATATATATACATATATAACTATAACAACTATGCAGGCCCGTAACCAGCATGTGGCAGGTACGGCGAATGCCAACCCGCTTTTTCTCAATGCCCCAAATGCCCCACCGCTTTTTTATATGATTTATGACAGCTACATATACTACATTGAATTGAGTTTGACCCTATATCAACTGAACACACTGGATATCTCGACCATGTAAAGGTCGAGATCTAATGATACTAAGCAGGCCCGTAACCAGCATGTAGCAGGTACGGTGAATGCCACACCGCTTTTGTCAAGGCCCCAAATGCCCCACCACTTTTGAGCTATGTCACACCGCTTTTTTATATGATTTATGAAGACACCCCCACGCTTATAAACTCAAAAATGCAACATCTTGCTTTTTTGGCTCTGGTTACGGGACTGCTAAGCACTTTGTCTCCAAAGTTGACGCATAGGCCTTGTTCTCCATTTCTTGTTTCCACATATGTACCTTGGCTAGCAGTTCTTCTACCAACTCTAGCATGATGACTACATTCACAACATACAAGAGCCACAACATGATACTCTAACGACAGTCCCTAAGACAGTGGTGACCAGCAAGGACTTAGTATTGAACCTTGAAGCACACTCAACTTTCACATTAAATTTTTTAGATCTACATGTATTAATAACAAACTTATGCATGGCCCACCAAATAACCTGCCTAAGCACACAATCAAATGTCTTTCTAGATCTACCAAAGCGAAGAACAATGGTTTATTTGCAGCGAGGAATTTTTATCACATAAGAAAATATAAAAAAAATAAGAAAAAATAATTCACTCTCATTTTATTAATGATTTGATACAAAAGTTATTTTTCAATAAATAGCATAGGCACTTGCCCAGTGGTAGGTAAAACAGAGATTTTGGCTTCCAACACGGTCATGGAGTACTCAGTGGTGGAAGCTCATATCTTAAACCTACGACAGAACAAGTAGCCATGATAAAAAGTTATTGCACATAAAAATGAGAACCACAACACCAGAAGGCAGAGATGCATAGATAGAGACAGTAATATAGGTTTTACCACTATAGCATTAAAAATCTAATTACTTTAGCAAGAGCATCTAGTAAAATTGTAAGCAGATGCCAGAATATAATCCACCTGACACAAAATTAGTAAAGCCCATTTTCATTTCCGTTCTTGCTTTCAACATGTTGCAATGTGGCTTTCCAACTATCTATGCATAAAATGAGTGGTAAATATTGCAAACTTTTAATTATGTATAAACATAAAGAAAAAAAAATTCTTTGAGAATTTATACACTTTCTATAAAAATATATTTTAACCAACACAATATTATTTCAAATGTCAATAGTTCAGCTTCTGTTCTACAGCTAAAAATAGTCAGCATTTTGAATTAAATAAAATCATGCATCATAAAACCTTTATCAAAAATGGTTTTGCTTGACATTTATATGTAATGCATGACTGAAAATTTTCCAATAATCACAAATAGATCAAACAAACTTAAAACTTTTTAGCACTGTTAGTATTAAAAATAATAAGAATCAACCAAATTCTTACCTTTGGAGTGATTCGTTTTTTACACATCATCATACATGTAAATAATATTCTATATGTACAATTTGCTCAAAGGAATATAAGAAATAAATTTCTGATTAACAAAGCTTTAGATTTTCAATTTTGCACTTATTCAAACTTTTTACGCTAGTTTAATATATTTTAAATATAATTTCTAGTAACCTATAATATAACAGTAAGTAATAATTAATATAGAAATTAATTAAAAAAATTAATCACACTTGCAACGACCTATCAATAACTTTAACAGACACATGCCTAATATTAAAAGTTTAAATCATACAATATTTCAGTGAAACCGAACCATTAGAAATAAAAATCATAATAAAACTACAATACCAACAATAAATATTGTGTGAGCCAAATTGCATACACAAATAATTTTTCAAACTTTTATTAAGAAAGCAATAGAAAGCAATTATCACTGCTTTTAATTTGTCATTAATAAATACTTTTAAAAATCACACACATATTCAACCGATAAATATATTCGGTCAATAACAAATTACTATCATACCTATCAAAACCATTTGGAATATTCAAATAAAAACAAAAACAAAGTATACTCATCCACATAATAAATTGATAAAATAAGATTATACATACATACATTTGAAATCTTTTCAATGCCAACATTAAATGTTTGTAATTTTCTACATTCCTAAATAACACTCTCATGCATGTATGTCTTTCACAGCATTAAAAAACAAAGCAAATAGGCCATTTAAAATGGCCTAAATCATCGTTTATTTTCAATAAATCAAATCGGGCAACAGCATTAATGAATACATAATCAGTTAAAACACATTTATTTCCCAAAATCCTGTTTTCACAATCTTCCATGGTTGATCACAACCTTTTATCTTTAAGCTTCTGACTCGGCACCCTCCACCTCTCTAGCATCTCCATCTCCCACTGGCTTCACTGGTGTTGCCACCTGTTGTTCTTCGTGGTGATCTTCATCTCCTTCTTCATCCGTGTGCTCCCCACCAAGGATCAGGTACTGGCCGTCAGCACTGATCCGTGGTGCGGACGGATCAGGCTCATCATCCAGCTCTTCAATGTTGGCCAGCAAAATGTCCTAAAACACATAGCATACGTTACTTTTTGTATGATCATATTCTTCAGTTATGCCAAGTCATACATACTGAACATTCTTTTAATCACTAGATTAGTGTACATGTTTCATAATGTGAACAATTATGTAATGTGTTAAAAAAAAATACACACTGTTAGTTCTTATGAAAATATATTTGCTTTGGTGAGTTCAAGGACAGTGATGTTTAAACCTTAATGACAAAGAACACTCACTTTTTCAGTGAACGTAGCAGATTCTGAGGCAGGCTGTGTAGCATTAGTTTTCTTCTCCTAAAATTATAGTAACTCACAATAGCGTTCACTGATTCAGTAATTCAGTACAGAATTTATATGCATTACAATAAAGAAATTAACTAATTCTTGCTCAATTCAAGTCTCTTTGTAAAATGTATTATCAATTTCATTTGCGATTTTTAAATTATTGTTATGATGACTATTTGTAATACTATTACGAAAATGCACAACAGCCAAATTAAGAATTACATGTACACCTAAAAATTAAAACATTTACGACTTAATATTCATGAATACAATGGCTTTTTAACTATATTGAGTCTTGCGCAACAAAAAATATTTGAAACACATCCACAACCACCCAACCCACATCTACTTCATAATACGATGTAGAGGAGACTACAAGTTTAGAACACTTCTCCTGAAGGGTAGATAAATACATTAGCTATTTTCTATTGTGAAGTTGAAGAGATTGGAAGAAATATTAAAGATAACCAATATTCAAGATAACTAGATTAAAACTTACAAAGTATTCCACATTGCAAAGGATAGTTAACCATTATCATTTAGTAGTGATTTCCTTCCTCTATAGTTAACCTTTACCTACATATATAATGGCTTCTTTAATACCTCTGTGTTCCTTTCACTCCTCTTCATATATTTTGTTTTTGTTATTTCATTCACAAATTATTCAAACTAGATACTTTTAGATATCAAACGATACATGGGTGTTCAGTGTGAGAGATTACCGTAGACTGACAATGTGTTTACTAGGCATGACTTCAATAAAAGTGCTATTGGTTGGTTAACGAAACTTAGGTTATCCTCCATTGACAAGTGTGATCAACATATAATAGCAATTACTTCTTTGTATGTAGATGAACCTATGTATCAAGTGACAATTTCAGGCTGATTGAATTACAGCTCTATAAACACTGATTCAGGTGGCATTTCTTTTTTTATCGAAGAAGTCCGAAGGCTTTTATTCCGTTGCCTAATCCAGTTAAATATACTTATTACACTAAAATATGATAAAACCAAATTACTGATGTGTAAGGCCTTCGGTCAAAGAGATGTAATGTGTGTGCTGCTAACTGATGGCGTTTTTAATCTGTGCTTCATAATCAATGTAGCAGCACTATTTATAGGGATAAACATATTTAAATGCTCGCGGGAGATGTTATGTTCTTGAGATAAGAAATAAATTTAAGATAAATCCTCGAGGCAGATGATTATGAAATGATTTATGATTTATTGGACTTGGGTACATTGTACATATCATATATGTTATTAAGTCACTAGACTTAAGACTTCAAGTCAGGTTAGGACTATATCACATAGTCTCTGGTGGGATTCGAACCCACGACCATACAGCACCAAATCACCTTGCGGTTCAGGCTAACTCACTAGTCCACTCAGCCACCTAAACTAGGTCTGGTCGTGAGTTTGAATTCCACCAGAGACTATGTGATGTAGTCCTAACCTGACTTCGAGTAATAAGTCTAATGACTTAATAACATATAATAAAGGAGATGATTATGTTCTTCAGATTAGGAAAAAATTAGATACAACCAAGCAATATCAACATAGCAAGGTTTCACTGTATAATTTCCACCTGCCACTGTTGTTGAAACTAAATTGTCTGGGCTGGTAAAATTTTGATGAAGCATTACCAAAGATTACCTGAAAATTAAATGTCTAAAATGTCTAAATGTAAAATACCCTCTTAACAATTGCAAAAAAGAAATCTGTCCACCTACTGAAACAACAAACTAACAATAACGAATGGGGGAGTAATGGACATGCTCATTCCGTGGTATCAGTTTCAAATATCTATCATCTTTAAGATTCTATAAAATCGAAAAGCAATTGTATTCAGGAGTGAGAAAATGTTGATAGATTTGTTAAAATATGTATATAATTATGAATCAATATGCTACATTTTAAATTTTGTATATGCGTTACGTTAAAAAGCGACCATTAAAGATCTTTGAACTGTTACTAGAATATTATTGATATTGTTGAAAGTCTGAAAAAAAAAATCACTGATAGATGATACATGAACTTGGTGATTTACGTACATTTAAAATAATAGCCGTTTTATGTCTTCGAGTAAACTTACCTGTTCGATTTTTTTCATCAGTTTCCACCACCAAATCTTTTGCATCATCATTTGCTCTAGAAGCCTACAATTTTTAGGGCAAACCATAACACAAAGGAAGTACACACAGAGCACAAACCAATTTCTACACCACATATGCAATTGTATATAGAACAAAAGGGATAGCAGACTACAAATGTATGAGACAACACAAACTCAAAGGTAAACGTGAGAGGCAAGGGGATGCGCTATATGCTTTACAAAACATTCACACAACCTTACCAGTAATTAATTACTTGAATGGTATTTAAATACATGAATGATACAATTCTTAATGTTGTATGAGAAATAACACATTTATTGTATTCAATTCATGTAATAGGAAAAGATTGGTCTACAAAATATCAAAAAATTTGGAAATAAGATGATGAAATCAGAGATAAAAATTATCACTGAGGGTACAATAGAAGGTTTAAGCATTAAAAAAAACTTCATCAGTAATTGTGTAAATTTGAAAGTAAAATGTTTTTAGATGATTAAGAGTTCCAAAGTAATTTAAAGTCACATGCAAAAGCAAGCATTTTACCGCTCTAAATGCATGAAGAAAAAATATATAATAAATATGAAAACTGTACATTCTCTGTATCTTGTTATTTCTATGATGAAACTACTTCTACTGTGCTCATAAGAAGTCACCCGAAATTGTGAAAAATAACCACATAAATCAATAAAAAAATGAATCATAAATCAATTATATACAATTTATTTCTATGAGTGCAAGCCGGTAATTTAAGATAATAGAAAATTTGACACGAACCATTAAAGCTTGGAAAGCTAACTTGGTTGCTGTACTTATGGCATGACATATCTGCAAAACAACATCATTAAAATAATTTGAAATCTGTCGAGAAAAATAATTTTTGGCTATTTTACCACGATGTAAATTCTGCGAAATGAATTATTTTTCAAATTAGTTGTAAACATGGTACAAAAAATCATTTTATCTTGTTTCTATGTATAATCAATATTGTCCTTCAAAGAGAACAAAATTCCCAAATTATAATATTCATTTGTTGTCTTATGAAAGTTTTAACTACTAAGGAGTTCTTACAAATGTGCAGGCCACAATGGCTGAATAAAAATACCTAACGAAATAGCAAGTGTGGCAAATTTAATGTCCCTCTGCAACACTGATGACTGAAATGGGACAAGATGTTTTGTCTAAATTCGAAATGCAGATTATTTAAAAAGAATGTGCGATGTATCCCCGCACACAGTATGCTTATAATTCAATACAAAGTAGGTGAACCATGTGTACCTCATCCCCAGAAGAATTGCATTCAAACACGTGACACAAAAATCTGGCTCTGTTTTCATCTTCTGTTTTTTGTCTATTGATAAAACCAAACAGCCTGTCAATCATAAAAGGAAAAACATTAGTACAAAGCATAGTTAAGTAGCATAATTGTAATGATCAATGTCGACAGGTTACAGAGCATCATTCTTACCTGGAGTTTTCTTTGTGAAAAGCCCAATAAGAAATGTCTTGTAGTTGATATTCAACGCGTACTGTATGGTTCGATGGGTCCAATAATCTAAATGAATTTTTGAACTTATAAATTATAGGAATCCATAATGAATATAAAATTTTTCAATTACTTACGAATAAATTCAAAATAAGTGCTAACTACTTTTATGCACAAAAACGGAAAAAGTCAAAGTAAATATCAAAATGAATAGAGATAATCATACCTCATATTTTCACTAGTAACAACAAGGTGGGATTCTGTCATTTTGAATACATTATGTATCGCTCTTGCTGCCATAATTTGTCGTATAATCTCAAGAATAAGTTGTTCTCCTTTAAACATGCATATAATAAAGTGAAATAAAAATATGTACTATCAATCATCATGAACACTGGTAGATCCAGGTTTTCATATGTGAGAGTGGTGCAAGCAAAGATTTCTCTGAGACCCATACACCTCTTAGTAGCTGAATGTCAGCAGTGATGCCGAAAACCTATCTATGAAGTCATTTTTGAGGGGGTAAAAATAGGAGAAAGTGGGAAGGGGGGGGGGGGGGTCACAGCCACCACCCTGGATTTTCCAGTGTATCTATTTCATTATTTATTTAACAATCATAATCATATGCTTATGTAATTACTAAGATGTAACATGTGCAGATTAATACAATGCAACATATTTACCTCTGTCATGTCTTACTTCCATTGAACCACAGAATCTCACAATAAATGTCTGCGAAAAAGCTGCATTTTCTTCACCTTTCTTACTATTTAACATTGCTTCTGGGGATTGATCAAATGGATTAATCCTCCTGCAACACATGACAATGAGGTCATCCATATGCGACTCAAAGTGATTTTTTTCCCCATACTTGATCCTTAACGGGAATTTTTGATCATCAAAGTGATGCATCAAATCTCTTACAAGCTTAAAAATCATCCAAATTCATACCCGGTAGATATAAACATACTTTTACAAAATATATCAGTACTATTTGAATGAATATTTAAGGACAAAGCATAGCAAACAATTCCACTTACGTCTGTGGGCCATCCTTTGGGCCTCCTTCCTGAAGCTGGCTGTTGTTAGGTGTGATAATATCAAACTGTATGGGAGCATCAGGAATAAAGCCTCCATCTACAGGGGTTGATGTAGGGGTGGGTGGTGCCCCCGGTAGACCTTCTCTGAAACACAAACTCAATGTGCAAGAATATTTTTCATTGAAAGTAATCTTTTGTGAATGTTGTTGCTCAGAGAAATTGCAATGTAACAATAGTAAACTTACCTTTTTGGAATAGCCATTCCTTGACTGGATGCTGAGGAGCCTGATCTTTCCTTAAAATAATAGATAGATTTTCATTCATTGCTATAAATTATATATGTATATGAAGCAAACTTTATACATAAATACATATAATAAAAAAAGGTTTTGTAACATGAGGTAATATATATTGTTGTATTACGAGTTGACTGATTTTCACTTCTTTGTATAATTACTTTGTTTTCATTCAATTTTATTACTTAGAGAACAACACTTTTTCAGGAATGGACGTATTCAAATGTAACAGTCATGTACCTTTTGTGAATTAACTGACTGGGGTCTTGTTCCTATCACATAGCCAGCATCATTAACACAATTGTTTATTGTTGAAATCCACTGAAATGACAATAAGACACAGTTAAAAGATGATCTGTATCTTTTCATGGGTATGGCTGGGAGACACTTGAAGAAAGAAGCTACACAAAGCCAACCCACATTTCAACACCCTCAGAGGGGACCAACAAACTTTAAATGAAAATATAGCTCATAATTGATATTGTGACTTACTAACAAATAAAATTAACTTTTCTTCAAAATATGAAAATAAGTCTGCTATGAAAACAAAAATATACATCCACTTGTATATTTGAATGAATTGAAAAAATCGAAAACGTTAGTATCAATTACCTCCAATCTTTCTCTGTCATTTTCAGCTTGTAATATCACAGTTCTATAATACAAAGGACAACCATTTGCAAGACAGATTTATGAAAAGACATTTGTTAAAAATCTATAAAGATATGGCAATATATCATGAAAAGTAATAGGTAGATGCGGTAATTTGACATACTTTTTTCGTGATGGTGACACAATTTGGAAGAGGTATCTTCGATCATCAGCATCAGAAGTTTCAGCTTTTACCTTATCTTCATTAAGATCAAGGACTAAGCTGCCAGCAACCTACCCGGTAAATATAATAGTACTAAATTGCACACATTTTCTACACGATATAATAGCAGTGCAGTAAGCTTGAATTACGCTTAATGTGTTAAGAGTTCTTGCATCAACTATGAACAAATGTTTGACACTTCTGAAGTTCAGTAAATTGCCTTTGCGAAAATTCAGCTTCTGAGTCAATAGTTCTGACTTTCAAAACATTGTCATCATCATAAAAAATTATTATAATAAACCATTGAATATATTCTCCTTGTAAATATTATATTAGTAATATTAAACCACTCAAATGAAACATGCATACGAAGTTGGAAATTTTTTGAAAAAAAAAGTCATTACCTCATCTTTAGCTTGCATCATGAGGTTTCCACCTTGAATGAAGAAATATGCCCTGTCCCACTTTGTTGTCAACATTTGTTTACTAAAATGATAAAAAAAAAAATATCTAAATTAAGAAAGATTATTTTGTAGAAAATACTTCGATGACTATAGAGTGAAATGAACAATACCATTTATAATTCCCAATGTAAAAAAGTATGTCTTCCATTAATAAATTACACATACGTTCAGGATTTAGCAAACATCCACTTTATATTGACATGTATATATTTGTCAATGTTTGAGTAGGATGACTAGATTTTTCATAAAAATAATGGTATTATCGAGGGTTATTCCCCGCCACCCACGGGCTAACTAGTACGTATTACTTTTCCACCTAATGCTCACTACGTCCCTGTATACCATAGATAGCTGAATAAACACACCTATTGGATTTAAATGCCATGAGTAATTTTAGACACACACATTTTTAAGGGATGCTCATTATCACCCACTAAATATTTTGTCCTTGATTAAAGTATGCAAAACCTGCCCAATGGGACCATATTAACACGGTCATAATTCATTTACAATTTAGAGCGGAGTCAGACCGTGAATTCACTGCCTTGCAGGCGTTGTGATCAGAAAACATGCCAGTCATGTACTCATCAAAGGATAATATGCGACATTGCAAAATAATTCCCCCGCCCCTTTCGTACAACCGCAGAGGTATTGTATTGCATTGATGAGTCATTCTCACTGGAGTAACCAAATAAATGTCCAACTAAATTAATCACCAATTTACTGTACATAATACACAAACACAATCATGACACTTGTCCCTACTAGGACAGAAATTTCAACTGATTTAATATTAACGAGATATTGAAAGATTAGGAGCAAAACAAATGCATTTTACAATAAAAAATATGTTCAATAAAATCAAATTTAGTGATCAATTTGTTGTTGCTTCTTGACAATATTAGGGCACTAGTGGGACAAAAAAGGGTCATAAAATAAATTATTTGTAAAGCAACAGAAAGTAGAAGTTTGATTTAAATACATCAAAAACATATTTGTATAAAATTGAAAGAAATGTCAGGGTCAACACCTTAGGCTTAAGATAGAGCATAAATTATTATATAAATCAATTAATTAAATGAAATCAACAAAACAAACGTTAATGCCCAAATTGAAAATTCAACCTTCAATCAAAGATATTATAGAACTTTGCTTCAATTTAAAGATAATAACAAATGTATACTCTCTCAGAAATTAGACACAATGATTTTTTCTCAATCAATTTTTCTTTCATATACTAGGATATATCAATCACACCCAGTAAACGTAATTAAAAAAGAATCATTGTTGGAACTCTAATGGTGCAAGTATCGATAATTCTATGACCTACCAGTATTTATCTAACCATTTAACTTCATACTGGTTTATACTTACATTCCAAATACAGATGAGAAATTCTCAAGTAACTCCCAATCTCTTTACATATAGGAGGAAAATAGTATTACAAAATATTATAATATACCAATGAAAACTATCGAAATGAAACCTTTCACTCACAAAGTAAGAAAATTATATAAAATGAGAAATATACAGTTTCACTTCAAACAAAATGCCAAGTGTCTTAAAGGTTATGCCCAGTGGATTACAAGTACATAATTTGAAAAAAAAACACCTAACATTTTCTAAATGAATACACTTAATTCTTTTTACCATCATTTAAAAATAGATTGACTGCAAATATTTTATAATTCACCTTCTAATAAAGAGGTAGCCTCCTTTTTGAGCTAAATCTGTGTTGGGTGGCGTGTAAGGTAAGTCAGAATGTGGTTCAGCATGGTAAAGATGTGTGCTTGACCTCTCAATACTATCAACCATTTCAACTGTCTTTTGAGTTTCTTGTGCTAATTCTTGATGTACACTGCAAGTAACACATGATATAGAAAATAAGTTCAAATTGATGTGGGGTCACACATATTAATTAAAAAAAAATAATAATTAACTGAGCGTAGATTGTTGGCATTAGGTATACTGGTATTGTATACATTTTAAAAATCATAATGCTTGTTATTGCGTCTAAATTGGTTGTCCTGAACCGTCTACTGAGGAAACCTGGCAGCTGGCCCGGCCAAATATCCACTTTCAACACAATAACAAGCACTAAAGGTAGAAAAATTTATATATTTAAAAAATTGTTCATAAGTTTTCTGTCATATCATGCCAAAGGATTGTATTGGCCATATGAAAAAATCAACCAGTAGTTACTCACGTTTGAACGCTTGCGAAATGTTTCCCTAAAAAGGAATCAATGTCTGGTTTATCTGTAGCTTCATGACCCATGGCAAAAAATCCCTTTTGTGCTTGCATGTATGCAATCATTGGCTCTAGTAGAGCAGTCTTCCTCTTGTATTGAAGAGAATTAAGGGCGGCAAAATAATGCAAGGCAGTCTGGAACAATATTTTAACACGTAAAAATTCAATTCCATATATGGAATACAATAATAATGCATTTACCATCATACAGGCCAAAGGCCCAGCTTCAGGTAAAGGCCGCCCACCCACAACCCAATTTGAACGATCTCATTAAAATGCCTTATAAATACACATTAACACTCAATCGGCACATTTTTCATCCTAAAAGCCCAAGTGAGTATGAATGGTTGTATATGGTATGTACTTTCTTTTATTGCTATGGTTAGAAAAAATAATATATACAATATGTAAAATATAAATAAACGGAATTAAAACGGAATTTAAGGGGACTATGAACTCTTTTCTTCGGATTTTATTAAACTTTGATTTTCTCACTCATTTTTGCTTCAATTCTTACAAATGGGGAACCCAGCTGCTGATTTCTCCCGCTAGACGTCGCCACTTGAAATCGAGTGGTCTGTCAGCGAATCTACGTTTATTAACACTGGAATAGTGCATATGTTTAGCAAGATTTGGGAGCTTATGAAACTACGTAATTCAGAATAAAAATTCATACACCTATGTAAAATTTACTACTGAATCCGATTTTATACATAATAGATGTTTACTTGCAATATTTTTGAGTGAAAACGTTTTTAAACAGGAGCTCTTTCTTACCGACACCGGCAGTAGTTGACACCATAATCTTATTAGTTTTCAAAGAAACACACGCTATAAGGATATTTCCTTTTCATATGACTGTTGTCATTCACATTATCTGTGTTCTGAATTGCCATCAAATATCAGTTTAGAAGACACAAACCAAGTATCTGTATGCGGCGAGCAGCAGGTTAAATTGCCTTGATACTAAATATTGAACGTAAAATGACGCACCAGCCTTAAAAAACAAAATTTGTATTTTTATCTGATGTTAGAAAAAAACCCCATATAATTGCATTCAAATTGCATCATTTTCTTTTTTGATAAATATGACCCGTTTGTTTTGGGCTTAAGCCGCAAAATTTTATCATGTAGTACATTTTTTTACACATATTTTAAGTTTTTGTAGATGTTATTCAATCTAAAACCATGTTTTTGAATTGTATAGATTGATGAACATTTTTTTATAAAGCAATTAGTGAAAACATCACAACTTTGCCTGCGAATAATATAACTGATAGGAAAACATCGAAATGACCAAAATCACTATTCAGTTACAAAATTTGTATATTTATCTAGAAAACCTTGCCTCATTTTTTTTTTTAATTTTTCCTTTTTATCATTTTACACATATTTTAAGTTTTAAAACCACTTATTTTCCGAATTTTCTTGCCAAATACAAAAACGTTCATAATTCATCAACGAAATAAAAAAATCAAAATCCCTAGTAAGGTTTTCTTCAGAATGCATATATCTTCAAATATATACACGTTTGTGAAAATTTTATTTCACGGTTAAAGAGAAATATAAAAAGAAAAATTCATCCACTATGCAAACTTAGTTTTGAGAAAATGGGCTTTAAACATGGCCAATCAATATATATTGATAGTAGTTGCTGTCTATAAAATTATCATATAAGAAAAACTATTGATGATAAAAGGTTCATTTTAAAAAGATGTTGTTCTTTATCATTTATAGCATACAAACATTGAAAATGTAAAAAGTGAATTTTTACCCCATATAACCTTATAAGCCTGCAAAGAATGAGTCAGTGTTTTTCACTCCGGGTTGGTCTTCACAAAATGGGTTGTAATGGGAAAACTATTGAAGATAAAAGGTTCATTTCAAAACATGTTGTTCTTCATAGTTTACAGTATAATAAATATTAAAAAAGCTGAAAATAGAATATTTTTCCCTTAAAGACTTCATAGTACCCTTAAATAGTTCATCTTTGACATTTATATCAATTAAAAAATTTGTTTAGCAATAAGTTGTTTAGAATGTTTTAGAATGTTTCAGTTGATTTATCATATGACAAATATAATATACATAAAATAATACATGCATAAAGATATCACATGTAGTTTCATTTACCACTAAACGATGGAGCCACTTGCATTGCATCATGTTTAGTCATGTGCATATGACCAGAATCACTTCCTGATAAATTTATGTTAATGAGCTGAACCACCTCTTCTGGCATGTGACAAAAGTATACAAAGGCAAGCCATACAACCCTAACAAAAGCTATTGAGCAATAATCAAACTATTTGAGGAAGTACTAGTACTTCAAATGTAAATATAAAATACGCCGTTGTTGTTGCATGTTATTGGTTTCAAAGGTAAGGCTTGTAAATTCCTTATCACTAATATTTTCATTAAACTAATATCTTTATGGTTTAAAAATATGATAATATAATGTGCAGTATATTTTTCAGATAGCAATTATAAAAAAAACAATGCACAGATTAATTTGGACATTTTTTCTATTGCATCTAATAAATGCAAAGAACATGGGATCAAAAGATTTAGGTAAGAATATTGGAAGAATAATAAAAATTGTAGTCAAATTTATGATCACTTATACAGACCCCAGTACAAAATGTATTATCAAAAAGGTTTTTAAGCAGGGTATCAAATAGAGCCTAACCAGCAGCAAGGTGCCAGCTGATTTTTGCCTGGGCGGGCTGGTTTCAAAAGTTCATAGCCCAATGTACAGGGTACTTTTTTGTCGTTCTAAATATCATCATAATTATAGCAGGACAATTTTTGTCAGGGTCGGCTACTTTTTATAGTTGCTGGTCATGTGGTCCTAAGAAAGAATGCAAATTTTGATAACTTTCATACCCTGTTTTAAAGCTATTATATTTTTATCCTAGAACATGAATTATGACTAAATGTTTGTGTGACCGCAAACAGTCCATATGCCAGTAAAATCTTTGGAGCATTTGGTTTACATTTGTATTACAAACTTGCATAAGCTAATTATGTATCGTGTAGTTAATGACTTTTTAACTTATCAAATTGCAGATGACTGTAGAAACAAAGTCAACAGTAATAATGAAGAATATGATCTAAAAATTACTGATAGTACTGAGCCAGTTAAGGTAACTTTAAAGTAATATCATACGTCTTTAAAAGAATCATAAAAAAGTTACATAGTTTATATTCTTGAAAATGTTCATTGAATTGAAATTCATATATTTGTAATTCATATACATTTGTATTGGCTTAACAACACACAACACACAATTGAAAAAAGTTACCATTGACAGTTTCATCCTATCCTACATTTATCTGAACAGGTCCTAATTATTCCTTAACTTGAGGCTGTGGCTTGCATACCCAGTTTACCAGTATTTGTCAACTGTTTCGCTAAAAAAAAACAGTCATTGAATGAATTCAATAAGAGTGCCTTAGGTTAGTGGCAAATCCAGGTGGATGAGAAAAAGGGGTGGGTGGGTGATGTGGAGGGCTTCGCCGCTTGCCGTCTAAATCTTCATGATTTGGAAAAGCCACTGGGTTTCACGGTATTCATGCTAATATGCAATGTAATGTGGCCCCACTTTCTAATGAATCCTGGGCCTGTCATTGTAATGTGCCATGTGAATAAAAACAACGATGGCAATGATTAGAATAAACCCAAACACTTGGCAAACAGTGGTTGACTAAGAAGGTGACATCAAGATGATGAAAATCGAAGAAGCAAGACATATTAAGATAGACAAGACGTTGGTCATGAACAGAGATGAGGGGCTGCACCCGTTGTCCAGATTTTCTCCTTAGAGGGGCCCGGTTATGATTGACCGTCATGAGTAGTCAGCATTCTGATGATAGTCATGGAAGTGACTGAAACTGTCAATGGGAAGTACGTTTAAAAATTTATGGTACCGTATGTAAGAAAAATATTGCAAACACTAGATAGTTTTAATCATAACATAGATATCTGTGTAAATGAATATCTGTTTTAAATTAGGTCCAATGTAATCTCACGAGTGGTGCATCATCTACTGTCATACAGCGACGGGTGAGTGGAGCAGAAACTTTTAACCGCGGCTGGGATGACTATAAGAGTGGATTTGGAAATGTAAAGGGTAACTACTGGATAGGATTGGATGTGATCAGCCACTTAACTAGCTCAGGTAATAGCTCTGTGTCATCTTAAGTAATTGAATTCAATAAATGTTCTATTCAATGTCATTCTTAATTTCTAAAAAAAGTATCTATATTAAAAGTAAATACTTTTGAATTCTACTTTGAAGGATTCAATACATTACGTATTGACATGGAAGATTGGGCAAGGAATAAGAGATATGCACAATACAAACATTTCGTTGTGCAGGATGAAAGAAATTTCTACAGAATGACTGTGTCTGCAGCAGGTACGTGCATACCTAGTATCATAAATATAATGCCATAATTTAAAGAAAAAAAAATTATCACACAAATGTAATTTTAGGATATGAAGGAAATGTGCCTGATGATTTTTCATATCACAGTGGAAATTACTTCTTTACTCCTGAGAGGTAAGCACTCCAATACTAATTCAAATACAACTTATGTTAACACGAAGGTGAAGTTATCTATTTTGTGAAATTTGTGAATAATCATTATGAGGTAGCAACTGGTAAGATCGATAATTAACTTCAATAACTAAAGATTGCTTTTTTTCATTAAGTACAATATTATTGTGTATAAATCTGCAGTGGACACAAATAAAAATATTCAATCAAATGTATAATGATGTCACATGATTTTAAATAGCTGATTTTAAATAATGTTAAATTTAAATGTATGTACTATTTTTTAACAGACCGGACCAGTATAACTGTGCAAGAAACATGAATTCAGGATGGTGGTTCTACTACTGTGCCTTTGCAAATTTGAATGGTGTTTACTACCTCAATGGACCATACAATCCCAATCCGGCTGGATTCTATGATGGAATATATTGGAAGGACTACACTGGCTTCGCATATAGTTTAAAATCTGTTTCTATGACTCTTATTAAGACATAGCAATTTAATAATAATTGCACCATGAGAAACCTTTTTTTCATTTACAAATGTGTTAGGCATTGTACTTTTTTTAGAATTGATAAAAGCATTAATTTGTTTTCTTGTTAAAAATGATTTAAAACTTTCCCTGTTCTTAACACACCACCGTAATAATCGAAAGACCAAATCCTTTTACAAATAGCATGAACAAATTCACAAGTTGAAATATCTGCAACATTCAGCAATGAAATTACCTGGTGACATTTTTTTCTATAAACAAACAAGTCTTCATTAGCCTCTTGCCTTGCAGACTCTGTCAACTTTTTCTTGGGAAGCTTCATGTAGCGATGAACAGATTGCTCATGATCTATAAAAATACATAATTAGCACTTAAAACGTTTAAATGAAAAAGAAAAATAGAAAATAAAATAAACCATACTTAAAGTCAATCTAATAAACCAACCTAGTAGTTTGACACCAAGTATGAAGTTAGAGAAATTCTAGAAAACTTTATAGAGAATTTGTTGATCGAGACAATCTGGCAAGTCATCATAAGATCATCATTTGATTTAAAAATTTGCATACAATGCTAAAAACTATAATAAACACATTACACTGTGATTTGAAGAAGGATAACCTATTTTTATGTTGAGAATATGAATAACGCTAGTTCTGGTTTTGGGCCACCGGCCACTGGGCGAGGAAACAAAATAACTTAACATTTTCAGTACATATATAAAAGTCTGGTGATTAATTTGGTATACACAGCATATTGTCTCCTAGCTTTAGTAAGTAGAAAAAAATCAAACCAAATTTTCAGTAAAGTTTGTACAACCTCTTAACCGGACACGTTGGGAAGGTGGATAAACATTCGGAAAATCGAGATAACCGGATGAGAGAGGGTTTGGGGTGGGGGTGGGTTAATGTGAGAAACCACATCCATAAATAAGTACACATCACGAGTGACAATGGACAATATCATAAGATATACAGTACATGAAATATCTTTAGGAACAACTCGTCCATCACTTTGGTTTGAAGTTATATATCGTACACCAATAATGATAGTTCGATTGAACGTCATTCAATATCTTTTGCACAAGTCATAAAACTATATTCTGTGTCAATTTAACTATACATGTACATGTGTTTTCGTTCGTTACTGACACTTGATCAGAACGAGGAGCAATGCCAGTTGCGCTGTGTATGTCCACACTCGTGATTCAAAATCAGCTGATGGTAGGAGTCCAAGTCCGATCTGCCTGTGTGCACGTCCAGAAAAGATGGGACTACAGCAAAGCGTCCGGTTGATGGAATTATTTAGATTAGGGCTATACGGTATGGATAAAAAAGGTTGTACTGCAATAAGCACTTAACAATTACCTAACATTTGTGTGTCTCAGAAATTGAAATCCTTGAAATTGTTTCCCAAATAAAATATAAATATGAAAATACAGAGGGTAAACTACAATAACATACCACTAGAAGATAACTTGTACATTTCTCCCATGGTTCCTATTTCTGAAATAATAATTGTATAATAAATCACGAGTTATCAGAAAATCTTTTATGAATTAGGATTCTGAATATGCAATAAAATGCAAGAATTATATCAGAATACATCAGAGTACATGGTATAACAGATTTTCAAACGTTCTAACATAATAGCTTCTAGGGTTTTGTGTTAGGCCATTTTCACACAATGACTGCATGAAATAACAATACATGGCAGATATGGGTATATATACCGATATCATATATGCTAAAGTAGGTAAATTAGCTTAAGGAGCAAAACATACAAAAGTGCAAACCTTCTAAATCAGCTTGAATGAATTTATTCAAAGGATACATCATACTGTCTGCCATCTGAGTGGACAAGATCTGATGTATTGAACTGAGCTAAAATAAGAGATAGAACAGTTCAATGTTCAAATTCATTTGAAATTACTATTTCATCGAAATAGCTTTGGCGACTATACAAAGAGAGTAATCTTTTAATATACTTTTCTTTTAATTATTTAGAACATTTTAAGTAAACAGAATAAAAACACAACACATTTAGTGGAATGAGTTTAATCTAAAAAGAACTTAAATCCAAACATAGTTTTATAAGTGTTTCTTTAACAAAATTACCTCATCTAAATAATTTGTGAATTGTTGAAGTGTCTCTGCCAGAATACTGTCCGGTCCTTCCAATGGAAAGTTCTAAGGAAAAAAATCCATGATACTTAAAAAGATTGTTAAAACATTTTAAAGCCAATCTGAAAGCTCAATTTACATAACTGTACAATCCTACAACGAACTTATAGATTACTTTTGAATTACCAGTACTCAACATTTCTAGCATCATTGTATCTAAAAGGTCAATATCACAATTGCTGCACCAAGAAATATTCAACGATAAACCAACCCACTGGTTTACGCACATAATTTATTGAACGTTAGAAACAAAATGAGTGAGCATGAAAACTTACATGCTTCGCATACGATTTCATGTGAGACGAAAGTGACTGTGTAGCAGAACACATTTCTCTCTGAAACAAAATTGCCATTAATGTAAACTAACTAGATATATTTGTAGTTTGGTGTTTGCTTACCTATATTTACCTATATATTTCTAGTTCTCTAATAATAAGTTCAAATGCATTTATAGTAGATATCAATCACCCGGGTGATAAGAGCGACAGGGTGCTCAGATGGAAAGAAATTTTGAGACGATTTGAAACGTGATAGACATAAAGAATCACATGAATGGCTTTTGAAAATTGCCTTAAGCAATCGGATGGGCGATTTTTCTGACTGAGCAAAAACAACATAAACACAGTATATTCATTTGGAAAATTGCAAAAAAAAAAACAACTATTATCATATATATTGAACCAACATAATTTCATCGCCTGCATTTACACAGTCATATACAAACATATAGGACCTAAAAAATCTCTTATTACCCTGACGCTGTATTGCTAGCGCTTAGAATTGGCAATATTATCCAATTATGTCATTACTACTAGCACCCAGTGACACCCACAAAGATTTGCAACCCACTAGTTTAATTTAATTTAAATAGGGGTAGTTACACCTCGGGTTTCATTTGGAAAAATCACTTTTGGATAATCAAATTTCTAATATTTGTCATGAAATGAATGGGTACACTCAAAGATCAAGTTGTATCCATGAAAATACCAAAAACAATCTGTTATATCAGTACCTTATAGAACTAACCTACCACTCGATGTGGGTGCTGTCTTTCTGCTTTGAATTTTCAAACTGACACTTTTAACACTTTCGTGATGTGTCAGTTTTTAAAATCGAGTCAGAATCACTGCACCCGCATCTAACAGATTAATGTTTTAAACCAGGGTTGGTCATGAAAAAAACCACCCAAAAAAAACCACCCAAAAAAAGAAAATTGGGTTTTTTCAAAGTGGGTTTTATTGGGTTTTTTGTTTTTTTTTCAAAATGTCTTTTTATTTGATAAGTTTTTTAAGAGTTAGATAAACCAGGTCTATTTATGGAGGCTAAGAAGATATATGTTGACAAATGAGAATTTTGAGAAATTGTTTGTGTACAAGCACTGACTTGGCATTGTTCTAACGGACTTCAAATTGAACTACTAACCCTGACACTAACCTGCTGACACTTCAGAGCAATATGCTCAAGCAGTTGACAATGTTCTAACCAACTTCAAAGTGAACTGCTAACCCAGACACTATTGACCTGCTAAATTAAACTATCCTATCTCAGCCTTCTACTTTCACCCTCTTCTGCACTAACTTCTTGATCTTTTACTATTTTTCTCTCTACCTCTTCTCTTTTAGCTCACACAGCCTAAAATCATCTTGTTAGATGGCTGGCTGTCAAAACTTGAAACTTGAAACACTAATTAGTACAATAATGACTTCATAACAATACCTCCAGTAGTGGCTTCTTATTTGCAGAGCTTGTGCCTTTAACTGGCATGTGCATTTGTAATGTCTTTTTGACATTTGGAGCCAAGTTTTTAATTATCTCTATTTGCAAAGTTATTCTGGGGTGACAGGAGTTGATAATTGTGTTAATCAGATACACAAAAGCAAATAGAAACATTTCCAAGTCTGTCCCACTTAGAAAGAAGTCAAAACTTAACAACCTGATACACTAATTACAAGGGCTAACAAATGCAAGTTGTTATTATTGTTAATTTCAAGTAACCAGCCAGCTCCAAGTCTTATCAATAGTCAAAATTTAATTCGTTTTCAAAATTGATTTATTAAATTCATAATCTGTTTTGATTGGCAATTAAAACATTATCAAATATACTGAATAAAAGTCATAAAATAAATTATAATTTATAAGTAATGATATGTGTTAAGAGAAATGGAATGTATAAAAATATAATATTGATCCTGAAATTGAAATAACCCAAAAAACCCAATAAAACCCGGGTTTAAAAAAAAAACCTGGGTGGGTTGTTTTAAAAAAAAAAACAGGTTTTTTCCCAACCCTGTTTTAAACAAGCGAGACCTAACGATGTCTGGACCTGCGTCGCGTGTAACAGAAATGTTTTATGAATATAACATTCCTGTTAATATGCACATCTACATATATAAGTATACAAAGTTCTTATTATAAACCAAGTTTCATTGTTGTATGTTGAGTAGTTTAAGAGGAGTAGCAGAGACAAGCTATTAGTATAGGAGGCAAAATATTCCTCAGTTCATTATAACTGCTATAAAAATTGTAGAATATAATATCCCGGCTAAAAAGAAGCACAAAATTTCTAAGTTCAAAGAGGCATAACTACCATAGATAGATAAATGCATATGTTAGCTAGTAACTGCTCCAAAAATCACCCCTTCAATAGATGAGATACAGTAATCAAAAGAAATATGATATTTGTATGTTATGTATAATGCTTGTAGTCACAAATTGGAAATAGGATAATTTCTAAGTTCAGAGAGCCATAACTCCTATAGAAAATTGAGAATCAAAAATCCCTGTGAAAATGCACATCTACATATAATGTTCTTGCTGTATACCAAGTTTCATTGGTGTATGTTGAGTCTTTTAGGAGGAGTAGTGGAGACAAGCTACTAGTATAAGATGCACACATTTTCTAAGTTCAAATAGGTATAACTCCAATAAAAATTTGAGAATCAAAAAACCCTGTTAATATGCACATCTACATAGGATGTTCTTGCTATATACCAAGTTTCATTGCCATATATTGAGTCGTTAAGGTTTAGGAGGAGTAGCGGAGACAAGCTTTTACTACGGACGGACGGAAGTATGAGGCACAAAATTTCTAAGTTCAAAGAGGCATAACTCCCATAAAAATTTGAGAATCAAAAATCCCTGTTGCTTTACACATCTACATATGATGTTCTTGCTACATACCAAGTTTCATTACTGTATGTCGAGTCATTTAGGAGGAGTAGCGGAGACAAGCTTTTACTACGGATGGAAGGACGGAGTGACCCGATGCCTAGACCTGCTCCGCCGTTGGCGACGCAGGTAAAAAAGGAGGCGAACTTAAGGGATCTCAGGGGATTCATATACACATTATTATGAATCTATAGCAGATATGCCAGAAACGTAATGAAAATTATATGAAAACTGTATACATTTTTTCCCAAGTAATGAAAATTGAATACTGGAAAAAGGATAGGGATGGAGATGGGAGAAGCTCCCAACTGTGTCTGCCTAGAGTCTACTGTATATGTATGTCTAAACCACAATCTATAATAGTTATCCATATTTCCTACAACATGCAAAATGTGTACAGTCTAGTTATCTATCATTGCAGTTAAACATAAAATAGGCAATACCTGAGCATTAAGAACTCTAAGGCAACAATGCTGAAATGTTGTTGAGTATGTTCTCAGCAAATTAGCATCTTTTTCAAAAACGCCCAAGAGACTTCTGGTCTGAAAAAGTATATATATCCATCAAAACAATAAATATAGACGTCAAATCCAAGTTTGTTTTGTAAGTACAAATAGAATTAGAAAATACAAATGACAAATAGGGAAGATGGGTGATATCAATTTTTTAACGTTTCGATCAACCAGTCATTTAGTCGTTATCCAAGTACATATAATGTAGAGACAGATTGAACGAGGCTATACCCTTTTAAATTGATATTTCTTTTCCTTGGGCCGAATTACAATCTTGGAATAAATCAATTCAACTACAATTACACAATCCCTCATATCGATGGCACAAATGTCCTTCTGACAGTTATTTTATAGCCCCCCTTGAACCCTTGATACATCAGACAATCATATGCCAATAAATATGCAATGGGAGCAACACATAGACAAAACCGGGTTCGTTGTGTAACATTGATTATTTTATTGGGCTCGTTCTTGGGGCGTATCACGGCTCGCCCTTCGGGCTCGTCATGATACGCCAAAGTTGGTCAAGTAAATATCTCAGTAAACCTTTATTAATAATGATTAATGCGAATACGTTCAATATGTTGTACAAAGACTATATAGTATTTCAGTTAACAGTGGGGATCAATGCTGCAATGGTTAGCAAAAGGGACTACGAAACATGGTTTGCTTGCGTCGTGAGTTCGCGGCCCGTCCACAGCAGACTCAGAGTTGCCAAAGAGTTATGTTGTACGTCTGCCACTGTCAAGTATAATACTAGACAGTGGCGACACCAAGCCAAGGTTCGGAAGCCTCGTTAAAAGGCGTGTTCCGTGTAGAGGAGAGCCACCCCTCTGCACGCAGAAGAACTCACCTAGCTTGAAAACAATGGTTTGTGTGATCCCTAGATACCCCGAGACTCAGTTGGTTAAGTAACCTGCCTCTGGAGGTCCATGTACCAACACCATGTGGCCTGCCTCTGCTATAATCATCAAAATTGATGGCTGCCGAGTACAAACAACACAAATAAGAAGTTCAGCTCATTTTTCATTCAAAAGTAAATTATCGAAAGTGGCTAATTTCTCTCTTTTCACTCGGGGAGAGATTTTCACTTGGAATTGGGCCAAAGTTCAGCGCGTATCCTCCATCATATGCTTTGTGACGCCAACCTCAGGGTGTGAATTAGACACTCGCCACTCGACCATGGCTAATGTAAATTTCTACTGGCTAGTGTAAATTCAAAGTCACTCGCCACAGTTGGCGAATATGATTACTTGATTCCAACACTTTAATAATTAATGATGGCCAGTTTCTATTGAACATGGCGAGTGTAAATTAAAAGTCGCTCGCTACACATGTCGAGTGTTCTACTGAACGAGTGATATTCCCTGAACCTTACAAACGCATGATACAGAACTCTGTCAATTTAGGATGTAATTCAATATATGCTTTTGTGTATTAAGTACTGGCATTTGAGTGTGTACGCTACGTCCCATAACTTGAGCACTTGCTCTTTTTTGTGAGAACCCCGGCCTGGAGAATGGAATGCTCTAGAGGAAAATGTAGTACAGGCCTCGTCGATCGATCAGTTTAAAACTGATCCGTCAGCGTAAGCGCAGCGACTAAGCAAGTCGCACTCTGTTTCATCACCATGTGCCTATTGAGGACTCTGCGATTATTTATAGAGATACAGATCTACCAATAACTTAAGCACAACGTCTAGATATGTTTATTCGATCGGTTGCCAATAAAACACAATTAACTTGAGTTCACGTCTATGTGTACTGAAATCTCGTCTCAATAGCATCCTGGCCTGATCACGCTGACATTTGATCGTTGAGTTTTACTCAATATTACTTTTTTGCTACATTAGAGGTTGACCAATATTGACAAACAGAACTTAATGCCCGGTAAATTAGTATGCAACTTTATTTAGAATATACTTTACCCTGGGACTATCCTCAAACGCATCCTCCAACGGTAGTGATTGTATGCCAGTCATTTTCAACAATAACTAATCAACAGGAATTACAATTTGTGTGTATCGTTATGACAAAGAAACATAAATAAGCAACTTAATTGATCTTGCCAGAGATATCCACTTGTTGTATTATGCGCAAGACAGATGCGCATGAACAAGGAAGTGACATATACATATACATATCAATTTGGACTGGCTATTTTTACAAACCCGTAAATATAAACCCGACGATGATGTGATCTCAGAGGATGTGATATAGTCCTAACCTGACTTGTAGTCATAAGTCTAATGACTTAATTACATATGAAGATTATATAATAGTTTTTTTTTATAAATGAAAGTTTTCTACAGCAGAAAAATGTGCATGCAGTGCGACATTTTATTAAGACCACTTCTCTATTGAGACCACCTCTGTAATAAGATCACTTTTCACGGTCCAAAAAAGGGGGGGTGCCAGTCACTCTATGTGGCGCAGTTTTTGTTACAATGTCAGATGTCTACAATACAGGCCCGTAGCAAGCGGTGAGACCAGTGGGGCACGTGCCCCCTCACTTTTTTTTGCCAGATTTTGGTCTGAAATAGAGAAAATATTAAAAAGTGCCTTCTCACTTAAAAAAGAAATCTTTATTGGCTTGAAAATGGTCCAGAATTGCTCTCAGAGTATCCACCACCCCCGGACCCCCCTTGAATGTGCTGCGACTGACACAAACACTTCCGCCATCATTTTTACTGCAAAAATTAAAATTTTCTGGGGGAGCATATCCTCCGGACCCCTAGGTTTGGCTTCACCGCATTTCATCTCGCATCAATACGTTTCTGTGTCCCCTCACTTTTCTAACCCTTGCTACAGGCCTGCCATAGTAGGTTTTCATGTAATAGTAAAATGTTGAGACACTTTTAATTTGTAAATGTTCTATATAAGATAGACCTACACAATGTGCTTAATCAATGTTTCAAAGACTGCTGTAGACACCCCACATGAGATAAAAAAAAAATAATGCCAAAATCAACGCGCAAAATGCAGGGCCGGATTCAGAAATTTGAGACCGGGGGGGCTAATTTTCAAATTTTGAGAGTGGGGGGGGGGGGGTGTCCGTGCGCGGGTCAGGGTGGGCAGTAGATGTATGTGTACATTATATCTACATTATAGACAGTAGATGTATGTGTACATTATATCTACATTATAGACCTTAGAATTAGAATACTTGTAATCAATGAAATAGTAAACTTTTAATAAAGTGTTTTTTGAAAATGCATTTTTAAAAAAATCTTTGGCGGGGGGGGGCTAAATTGTAGGGGCAGGGGGCTTTAAGGCTAATATGGCAGGTGGGGGGGGGATTAGAGCCCCCCAGCCCCCCCTGGATCCGGCCCTGAAATGTTCAGGTATCCTGTTGTGCCCCTATCTTTAAGAATAAATATGTATCATACAGATGCGTAAACCAAACAAACGCAAGATGTCATACGTCAAACATTGTTAACATGATAAGCCGTGCACCTCTGTAATGGAGACCACCTCTATAATAGTACCACTTTCAAGCTTCCATGACGAGACCACCATGTAAATTGCCATAACGAGATTAAACAGATTATACATAGCTGTCAGAATTTAGGACTAGCAAATTTTAAAGGGACTGGCCTCAAGTGGTCTCATTGTAGAGATGGTCTCGTTATGGGGGTTCATAATGGTTTCGTTATGCAGGTTTGAGACCGCGATAAATGGTTCTATTATAGAGGTGGTCTCTTTCCATTGATTGGTGGTCTTTAGTAGAGATGATCAGAGATTGTTTATATTTTCATATTAATTATATTTATAGTGTACATATTCATTGTTTTACTATGGATACCATATAATGCATATTTTATCAGAAATAAAGAAAATGTGTTAGCTAGTATTATTATTACAGCAAAAAGAACAAGGAAAAAATAGAGAAAAGAAATGGAGTTAATATTTCACGCTTATTTTGTATTTTGGGATGTCATTGTTTTATTTACAATGTACTAAGCTTGCTGATAGATGATGATTACATTATGGTTTGTTGAAAATGTTGTCTCAAACTCAATGCAATGAGCATTTAAAATGTTATGTTACTTTGCATCACATATGTTGGTTTCTTTAAAACATAATGATTTGTTAATATTCACACGGTCAGTTAGAAGAAATTGTCAACTGACGCCTTCACTGTCATGTAAAACAACATATTTGTTTTTCAATTGACAAGTTTCGCTTGGTTCATACATTATGCCAAATATAGCAAATGACCTGCATAATGTATGCAAATTAAGGTGAAATCGCAACTGCACAGTGTTCTGTCTGCATACTCATTTCCTACTAATCGCTGATTGGCTCCTGACGATGTAATGGTTTAGACGAGAACCGTCAATATGACTTTCTGAATGTAGGAGCATAGCGAACACATGTATAAATGGATTGTATTACTCCACTATTACGTTTAGGACGAGGTGAAGGTGGATTGTACACTGTTCATTACGGATTGATTATGTACGTACAATGCATTAATATACAATGAACAAGTGGACTGGAGATAGTATAATTATAGTTGTCAAAAATAGAGGAGAGTGATATAGTTTATCTCGCAACCTAATGCAAGTACATGTAGGTCGGTGTGTCAGTGGAATAAACATCAGAAGACAATAACATATCGTTCGAATATACACCAATTGTATGGGATATTCATATATACAAATTATCAGTTGAATTAAACATCAGACCTAATGAACCGTAGCTTGAAAGCCTCCACAGGACATGTACCCCCAAGTAAGGGTATATTTTTAATTAGAGGCAATAAATATCTCCATGCCTTGTCTTGTGTCTCAGATGCTTCTTCCTCCAACCTTATCTGAGGAGGGGGAAGAAGGGGGTAAAGTTTATCTCCCTGCAGAAGGAAAGTCAGCCCTCCAAAGGAAGATGAGTGATGCATATTGCACCCCTGAATGGCTGGGTGTGCAATTAGAACGTGGGTTTCAGGGTTCTGGGCCTGACGATCTTAAGATCTTAGATTGTAGAACCAGCAACGACTTTAATATATCACATATCCTTGGCGCAGTGCCTCTTGCTTTACCAGCAATTTTACTCCGGCGCCTTCGAAATGGCAAAGTCAGTATTGAACAGATCCTCAAGAGAAGTGAAACTGAAGGCACACATCTTGAGGATCAATGGACTGATAAAACTCTTGTGTTGTATGATGAGGCTTCATCACCAATGGATAACACTTCCCAAAGTCCCACCACTTCAAGTACAGTATCATTGTTGCTCAACAAACTAAGAGAAGAAGGTTACACTGCTTATTTACTATCAGGTAAGTACGGAATCAGTAATCTATTAAATAAATATTTCCTATGTCCATTTCGGCCATCCATTTCAAAGAGAATTTTAAACAAAATTATAAAAACCCAATATAATACACAGCGCTCTTCTTTCCTAACCCCCAAAAAGTTAAGTATTGAATTTCATATGATTTCCAAATACATATGAAACACGAAATTTAGGAAATGTTTGTATTGTTTTATTTATTTACTTCTTTCTACATGTAGCACTGCTATTGTCATTTACCTATTGTATGTTTTTTACCTTTGTTTTATATATTGAAAGATATTTTTGATTTGCTTGTTTGTACACTTTTGTACATAAACTGAAGGTAATACATAATCTGTCAAATAATTTCACTTTCTTATTACATAGAACATCCTTATTTACGACATATTTAAACAAACTAGTACTATTGCAAGTAAATTGTATATTGTCATTTACTTTATTTCACAATTTATATACCTGTATGTTATTCTGTAAATTACCTTGTTAGCAGCAGTCATTAGAAGGGCTCTATTTGTTACAATAAATTAATGTAATATTTGTTATAAAACTAGTTTTGTTGGTAGTTTTCATATTTAGATCCTTTTTTCCCAGTAAATGGGATCTATGCATTTCACAAATTCTATTTTCCAGTGCAATCCAAGTAATGTAGAACAAATGGTTTTGGTCTTTTTATTTGGTTCTCAAAAATCAACAGGATGTGATGTCATTTGTGGTGAAACAGATGTTAAAATGGAGTCCAAATGTGATAGCTTTTCCTGTGTTACAGCTGTGGAATCCAGAATTGGTTGATAATAGTATTTTTTATCAGTGCAGTCTTTGTGCAGCCACAGTAGCAGCAAACTCAAAGCTAGTGAATATGACTTTCAAACCTCCAAATGAATGAATAGCATTGCTGTGGCTGCTGCTGCTTGTATTGAGTACTTGTATCTTACTGTTCTTTGTATAGTTTTTTTTTGTTATGTAATCATGCTTAATCTTAGATTCATTTAGCAAATCTAATAAATAGCATGCCACACCACAAATCTTTGATGTTTGGCTAAGCCAATGCAGGGATATTTAGATTAATTGGCCAGTTTTGATCTATTGTTTTTCTTCTAAAACTTAAGTAAAGAAATGGATATGGAGACCTTTATATATAGATGGAAAAAACCCATCTGTATGTATATGCATATAAACTTGACTAAAAGTCTGTATCAGAAGAGTCATTATATTTCTGTACAATGTTTATCTTACATATTAAAACTTCTTACAAAAATAATGTATAGAATAAAGATTACTTCTTTATTAAATCTCTTGCCATGAATATCACTTTATGAGAGAAACTTACAAAGTACTGTAGATTAAGTGCTAAACATTGTATGAACCATACTTTGGTTTTTATTTGATTTCTTTAGGGGGTGGATGGTGAATCAAGAAAGATAAAACATCTTTTCCACAGTATGTTAAGTCACAGTTTAATGCTTATATTGTCATCATCTAATATTGATGTAACAACAGTAGACATAATCTTTTATTTCATGCTTGACTGTTACTTATGCATTTATTCCTTATCCATTATCTCCAAAAAGTGAAGTGCTTAAAATCAAATGTCCTCTATGTGGTTTAGGCTTGCAACAGGAAGCTGTGTATTTGCCCAAGCAACTGTCAACTTGGCCAATATGGCAGCACCACTGTTTACTTGGCTGATAATGTTATACTTTATTATATATCAATTGAAATATAAAATGTGCATCAGCAATGTATTTGAAAGCATATTAGGGACAGCATTGTAAAAGAAAAAAAAGATTTTTGATTTTGCTCATTCAGTTAATTAAACTTTTAGTTCATATTTATTAAATTAGATTTAATGTTGAAATAGAAATAATAGAGGTACAGATGTTTGGCATTGTAAAGTATATACATGTATAGAATTGTTCAGACAATATGTACTGTCCATAAGTTTATAAACACTTGACAGCCTTTAAACCAGAGGCCATTGACTATGTGTGTTTTTTCAAGCATATTACTTAAAGATAATTTAACATTGAAAACGTGACATGATTGATAAGATGCTATTTAATGATATATTATGTCTTCTCTGAATTGTAGGATGAGATCAGTATTTTTCTTTTCCTTACATATCTTATTGAAAATGTTATGTTGAAAGTATATGAAGAAACACATTCTATATTATATAGTGCTTGAAAGCTCATGAGCTTTCTACATCGACTTTTTGTATTTAATACTTATATTTTTATCATCTGTTCTTATTGAAAATCTTATATCCTCTTTATAATATAATCTTCAGTACTACTAAACATAAAATATCTCATGTTAGTAAAGTAAAATAGGACGGAAATATTATAATAGAACATATGAATGAGCAAACCCGGTATAAAAGAAGCTCAAACAATAATAGCTTGTATGGTGTCAAAATAATCTTTTGTGATGAACAGCAATTGTCAAAGTTCATGTTCCTATTTTCTATACTCAATGCCAAACAGATCAGTGGTCAGATGTTTTTTTGGAACAGTTACTGTGTAAAGGAGAGGTCAGACACCACACTTTGTCAGCTTGCCAGATATATCAATGTATACTAAGAACTGCTCACATCCTCTTGATTGGGCCATAATGACTGGGCAGACGCTGGTCAGGATTTCAACAGCATTATGTTATATGAGATGTTTATTTTAAGACGTTTCCAGAAACGTTGCATTACTGGCATAAAATCTTAGTTGCTGAATTACAAACAATTTGTTTTCATCTATAAACTGGTACTGCATTTTCTTAATGTGTTATGTCATTCATATTCTCAATATGCATTAATATTTTCTCTGAAGCGCTTATTCTAAGCACTGATTTTATCAATGTTACCAAACAGCCGGCTGCTTGGAATGATGGTCTCACAACCTTAGCGTCTTGAGTTTGAGCCCACTTGATATAGTTAAATGGAAGCTTTGGGTTGTAAAACCTGTCTTCAGCTATGACAACATGGTCAATACAGTGATAGTAGCTTGCTTGCTATACAGAACAGAGGGAGAGAAATAGAAAGAGAATAGAATTGAATTCACCAGCAAGATTGGGAAAAACGCATTATAATATTACAGTATTATTTTGAAAACTCATACCAGAAATCTCATCTTAAGATGATTGTTGATATCACAATATTTTTTTCTGTGGCATCTGGCAATTGCTTATTGTTAGTGAGTCATCCTCAGCCAAGAGTGGTCACTAATAACTGGCCCTGTTTTTTTTATAGATGTGTACACAGTTTTATTCATATTATTCATTGATCAAAGACTATTGTAGATATGTCAATGCAAGTTATTGCCACAAAAGGCACAATTAATTAAACATTGTTATGAGTGATTGACATATCTTATGATGAATGGTTGACTATAAGCTGTTCACTGAGAGGCTTGCTTTATGTTATCAGCCAACAAGACTTTGTTTATCTACTACCAGTTTGCTTGGCCTATTATATATTCAATGCGCCTACACGATTTCCGGTGTTTTGTTACTACATGGATGATATTATACAAGTTTTACAGCTTTAGCTTTAGTATGTCCTATATAGCTGAAAATACCTTTGAAATAGCATAGAAGGCTATAGTATTTTTTATTTTAACAAAATCTGATACCAGTATATTTGTTGTACTTGTGGTGATGTTTTCAGACTATTTGGCTGTAAGTTATAATGTACTGAATTAATATGTACTGAATATTAGTTCATTGGTTGATAGTTAACAAACAATTATGCATAATCTGTCAAATAATAAGATTAAACACAATCTTGAGAATGTATACATTACCCTTATACATGTTATAGGCATCGTTGTAACCATAATGTAACAAGGGCATGAGAACACATATTTCTTATAACTGTGCCAGGGCACTTAAAGTTGATTAATTAAGAAGAAAATAAAGAAATATTTCATATTTTGTTATCAAACTACTACAAAAACTATTAAACCTGTATGTTCTGTGCACTGAAAATAAAGCATTGGAAAAACTGACTTTCAGATAAGTGATGATAATTTTTGAGAAAGTCAGGAAATTTCAATATAGAAAACTGTATTCTATACTGTGTATAGTAAAACAAAGGGCTTTATGATAAAACTAAAACTCATTGCAATTTTAAACAGAAGCAAAGTAGTAAAAGTATACCAAAAGGGTCATAATAAAAAAAAATTTACATCAGCAATGATTTACATTGTCAGTGATAATTTGCTTTCATATTGCAGTAGATTTTTATACTGAGTGCATAATTTATAACATAGTTAACAGCTACATCAATCATGTCAACTCTATTGCAGGAATAGGTATCTTAACTCAGCTCGGTCAAACAGGTAAACAATGTAAATTATGCAAACACAGTATGAAAATGGAAACAAAATGCTTGAAGACATATTATTTAATGAGCAGAGTGCATGAGCATAGATCTGCAACACATGTTATTGATAGACAGAAGGCAAATGGACTTAGTGAAATTATATCACCACTGTGTCTTCTATGAATGATAGTTATGTAAATATTTTATTAGTATTGATGAATAACACTAAAAGCGTAAATTGTTACGGTTGAGGAAACAATGTGCAAAATTGAAAGAAGCATAGATATTAATGTGAAGCATTTGCTATTGGTAACTGTAACTCGTATCTATAATTGTATGGTGTTAGTATGAAACAGTTAAAATATAATATATGTAATATGAGTCAGTTATGTGTATACCGTATGCATTGTATGTATATATTATAATATCAAATATGTATATGTACAATAACATAGGTATCAATCAAGTCATCGTCAGTTTACGGAAATCTCTTTCACCCTGAGGCCGTACATACCTGGTATATATTTTAATTCAATTTTGGCTTGCAAAGAGTTCTTAAATTTCATGACATTTTTTCAGTCATCTGAGCTGAGGTTTTAATGCATCTATTAAAGCCCATGTAGCAAAGAAATTCAAATTTGATATATTTTATTTTTGACTTTTAGTATTGATTATATCTGGTGCATTGCATACATGATCATTCTCAACTCCCTGTATAGTATTAAGTAGAGCTTGTAGAGCTAGTTATAGATAGCACTACATACTATTATCCATTCACGTATGCTGGCATCACCAGATGTGTACCTACTTCTATCTTTATGTGTGGATACTATAGGGTAGTATGCAACAGATAAGGGATGAGTTTGCTCAAGACTTACCAATAGAGCTGACCAGGACTCGAATCCACGGTCTTCTGGTCACAACTCCAAATCCCTATTGACTTGACCACGGAGGCACATTATTATGACAATTATTATTTTCTAAATGCACTTCAGGTGGTTTTACATCATTCCAAACTACCCACTCACATCTCTGCATCGGCCCTACTGGGAGCACTCCTTCTGAAGATGCAGAACAAGAACCATACACTCTTGGTTTGACTAACCTAAAGATAAGCTCGGCTGGATCCGAGGATGAGCGAAGGGGAGCCACAGAGAGTGATGGGTCTGCACCATTTCCTGTTGAAGTTATCCCGTCGCTCTTTCTGGGAAATAGGTATGCTAACATTGCTTTATTATGTATATAACATGAAAAGTGTAGAAACTTGTAAAACTAAAAAGGTAATTCTACTTCAGGTTTTTACTTGTATACACTTTGTGGTTTTGCAGACAAGTAGCAGAGGAACAGGAAACTCTTCAGAAACATGATATCCGTTACATCGTCAATGTCACAACGGACATACCCAACCATTTTGAGGATAATCCAAACTTTCATTACCTGCAGATTCCTATCACGGATAACATAAAGGAAAATTTGGCTTCCTTCTTTCCAAAGGCTAATGCATTTATTGGTAAGTGTTGATGATCGTTATATAGTTATTCTGTATGTCCTGTATCTACCGGTATATATTTTGTTATTTAAACTAATAAGGACACCAGGTATGGAATACAAGAAATGCTACTAACCGGTATGTGATAATGATAGATTGAATAACTTATTACTCATTATCAATGCATGCTAGGCTCTCATCAATGTCTATTTTGGTACTTATGTCGAGGGGTACAGTTTATTTAGTATAAACATGTAGAATTCACATTTTATCACTATAAAAATGGATGATGCACGCTTTTGATGGAGAAATGTGCATAATTCCTACTGAATTACAGATCAAATGTTTTACTTTCATTCGCTGCTTTTATGATGGTGGTTGTTATGCTATGGAGGAGTAGTCTTAAAATCATTGAGGTCTGCATTTGTTAATATAATTTTTGCTTGCATAGGATCTTCACCTGTGTTAGGTATATATATATACTGATCAGCATGTTGATCCTTCTCTTATTTCTAATAAAACATTTCATTCATATATGAATGAGTGATGTTATGAATATTGATTATCCAAGTCTAAAGAAAAATGAATAAGTAGACCATCCTTTCTCTAAAATTGTGAGCAAGGTCAAGTCAATTGGTGAACAAGAAAATTGATAACAATTAGACAATAGAGGTAGAAAATAATTTTGAAATGTTTTCAGTTGGGTATCATCAAATGGCCAATAACCCAAGTTTAAATTAACTAAACACATATCAACTGATATTAGATATGATGCTCTCTGCAGTGTTGGTTGTGACACACACACACACACACACACACACACACACACACACACACACACACACACACACACACACACACACACACACACACACACACACACACACACACACACTTATGGTACATGTATTAAAATGAAACAAAAGTCTATCATGGATGTACATTTAAGTATGTGTTAGGTGTTGTAGCTGTTGTGACACATTAACAAAAGGTAAAATAACATTTACATTTATTTTAAAATTGCAACTTAAGGAGGTTGTGAAGCATTTATAACTATTTAATAGATACCAGGTTCCAGTGTAAAGTTTTTGTACCCTTCTTTGATATATTTTAGCAGATATAGTCACTTTCTAACCATGGTGTGTATTCACAAATTCAGCTCATTTTAGAACATCCACTTGAAAAATAGAAGAACCATTTCTCAAGATTCTTGTAAAACTGTTATTTTATTATAGATATTCTTTTGTGGTACTTTTATGCGTTGGATACTTTACAATGTTAGCTGAGTCAGAGCTGCTAGCTTTAGAACTTTCAAATGGTTATCTTGAAACAGATCAACACAACTATATTGTTTGCTAATGCAGTTGGATAAAAAGTAATGAATATAAGTTGAAACCCAAATTTGTGTTGAATAACATCAATGGCAAAGTAAAGACATGAATGGAGAAGTAAGTAATATAAAAGGCCATTAGATACTATCTGAGACTATATTTAAGATTTTTTACAGTAGACTTGTCTCATCTTATGATTTTTCGAATCAACAGTTGAAGATAATGACAGTGATCTTTTTGAAAATGAAGTAAGAGTAACTTTACAAATGATACACAACAAAGGCTGGTGCAACTGGATGAATGACAGATTTTGAAAATATTCTATTTAGTATGATATAATAGCAAAAGGTATACTTAATCTTGTTGCCAATCATGGTATTTCTAAAAAATATTGTGGAATTTTTCATATCGGCACATTGAAATGCTATCAAAGAAGCTATTTAAGTTTTTTCTTTCACAGAAGAATATGATATAATGAATGTCAAAGTACAGTTGTAGATTTATATGTCAAAGTATTCGTTATTCATGCTTTGGATAAATGGAAATTCATAATCATTTGATAGTAATATTCATCAGATCTATATAAAAAAGGAACCATTGTACATTAACACATAATAAATTGTATTTAAATTTACTGTAGAAATTACTTTTGGCAAACGTCATTTCTCATTTTCTCAGTGACACTGAATTCCAACTCAGAAATCGAATTCGGGAAATAGTATAAAAACATGAAGCTGAAACAGGCTTCATATAAAATACATTTTATGATGCAAAGATGTACTTACTAAAGCAAAGGATGTGAATAAATGGCTATATTATCACCGTTTCATAGTTATTATTCAAAGAGAAAGCTTTTGATATAACTAGATTTTGTTACCAAAGTAGGTACATCTATATATAAACAATGCTCATCCTATATACTCCTGAAATGAGTAAAAATATTTAGATAAGATAAGGTTGAAAAATTGAGATAAATGCAGCAGGAAAAAGAATTGTTAGAAAATCGCAAATTAAAAAAATGTGCTCATATTTGTTTATTAATTAAGGCTTTTTCTTTATTATGTAACTCTTGCCTGACAGAAACCCACCACACTTTGTGGAAATTTATGGTCCTAGTGTCCCCACTGTGATCGCTGTTGGTTTCTCAGCAGGTTTTGATGGTCATTTTCTGTTAATGAGATGATAAAATGCACTTATTACTGGCTGTTCTTTTTCAAAAGGGATAAATGTTGATTAGTTCATTTTATGTAATCATATCTTATGTGTTCTTTGCATAAAGAGCGAAATGATCTTTTTTTGAAGCCTCTACGCCTATTAATAAAGAAATTATAACTTAAACTTTTAATGCAATTCTTTCAGTGGAAGATGGAGTCTGGCTAATGACATTTTAATTGAACCCAGATGTCTGCTTGGTTTCTAAAAGTTGCATAAGGAGTATGAAATGCAATCTTCTGTTTGGTGTATATCATTTATGGTCATTCAACGATAAAAATGAACTTTTAATCGAGACTGTGGTACAATTATTAAGAAAGTTAGGACAAAATTCATATGTGATGTTTTATTTCATGACAATATAGCAATATTACAGCTAGAATGTCATGACATTGCATCCAGTATTTTATTAACAATAAATAAACACTAGAGTGATCAATTGAATGCGCTAATGAACAACAAATTTGTGATTTGGATATACCCAATATATACATATTATGAACAATACATAATAGCAATTATAATATAACATTAGAAATCAAAGTTAACTCATACAATTACAAACTTCAAAGTCAGAGTATTATGTGATAGAAACAAATTCCAAAACATTGACAGATTTTCACATAACTAAATCAATATGACTTTAACAAATATACCTTATTATTAATTGCCTTCATATGTCAAAGTTATGGAATAAAATCACTGCACATGTAGTTTTCAATAACAATCTCCATTCCATATAAAGACTAGCCAGCAAAAGATAAAATAAGTCACTGTCTGTACAGCGAGCCAACATAAATTATATTGAATTGGAATAAGATTCCTAACATCTTCAAGAAAATTCAAAATCATAGTACATTAGTTGAATTTGATGTAATTTCATGTAAAAAAATATTTTCTCAATTGGCTATTTTCATAAAAGACAGTAAATAATCATGACACAAAAATAAAAAGCATCTCCCTGCCTATATCATGACAGCTGGATCACATGAAGCATCCTTACCACATGTTTCCAACTGCTTTGGAAAGTATGATTGAAATAATTGTGATTTATTAGTGTTCATATTCATAGCACAACTCCTATTTGGTGTTCTCAAAATTAAGACTCTTTGGTGTTGATTGATTTTTGTGAATCTTTTTCCGTGCTCCTTTTTGAGGTGTATTCTGATGTAACCGTTTTTTTGATTTCTTCATTATCACGCGATGTTCTGCCATTTTTTTTATACAAATCTGATGGTAGTATTTTTATCAGATTAGCTGTGCTGTCAATATGCATGTGAGGACCAAAATTATACTCCACATAATTATCATACTTTGCAAAGCAGTTGGAAACATCTGGTAAGGATGCTTCATGTGATCCAGCTGTCATCATGTAGTCGCAATGACATTGTATCATTTCTCCCATTTTTTCCATTGCAGTATATGGTGGCAACCATAATTTTGGACTCGATATTTTCAACGACTTCAGATTTTTCTTGGGCATTTGCACACTTATTTGGCGGATTTCATCGTATGTAAATACTGAGCTGTCTAAAGATTTTGGGCAAAACAAGGACTTAATTAGATCTTTGTATTGCATCAAATTAAATGTTACACCTGTACACAATCCGTTGAGAAACTTCAATTCAACCAATCCCTTAAAATTGTTTAAGGCTTTTTCCACAAACATTTCATGGTTCTTTCTATAAAAACTTGGAATAAAATCATTGCCACCAAGACACAAATAAACAGCAACTTTCATAGCTATGTATTTTTCTTTATACGCGTTTTCCAACAGTCTGATTATCCCTGTGATGTTATAAATGTCCTTTGTATTTGGTTTTACTAGCAACAAATATATGCTGTGTATGAAATCATCGTTGTCATTTCGTGGCCAAAAGTGAGACACTGAGCAAATGTGGAGTACCAACGCATCTATATCCCCAGAGAAGACCACGCTTAAACATGACTCCCCTGGTTCAAGTAATGGAAAGTACTCACGGATCCAATCAATCTGGGCCATTTCACCCTCACCCTTTCTTTGTTTGATGTTCAAGATCTTTTTGGAAATAAATTGACCTTCATCATCAAAATTGCATCTCAATGGTTGGGCATATTTATCGCAAATGCATTTATCAACTGTGCAGATGGAAGAACATTGTGTGATATTTAGCTCACTGTCAATGTCGATGATAACAGCTTTATTTGTTTTAATCTTATGCACATTTTTTGCTAAGAAAACACTGATTGCCTCTTTGCCTTCTTGTGTCTTGGTGACAGCAGGTTTAATGAATTTCGTATCGCTGACAATTTCATCTTCTGTTCGAAGGTGGTCTATCGACACAGAACTTTCTTGGTGTACTTTTCTAACGCGATTCATTCTTGCCAGTGCTTTAAATAGATCTGGTGTGAACGAATACTTTTCTTCAATTATGCACATCTGATGGACCTTTGGAAATACCTTCAGGTACTCTTGAATGTTGTTATTTTGTACAAAATGAAGGTAGTCTTCACCGGTATTATGATTTCCTTTGAATTTTATACCAGCAAATTCAGCAACGACAACTCCTACGTTTAGTTCACCAATGTTGTGCAACTGCACGTCTTCAAGCAACAATTGTTCTGTTTTTATTAACTGTAAAATGACAGCACTATCCTCTTCAGCTGGACAAAGCTGACTTAATCTGAGAGCATTCACCAAGACATGTTTAAATGCTTTTTATCTGTATAGCTTTATTTAATTTATGCTTTGAACAACTGGCAGTTACTAAAGCTTGGCAGGCATTCATGCGTGATTCAAAACTTTGTATGTCTTTTATCTTCTTGTTCACTTTGCGTTTGGTCTTTTCTTCTTCAAGATCTCGTTTTGACTTTTTCTCTTTTTCTAGCTTCATGCTTGTTCGCTTTATAGTTACAGTTTTAGTAGTACTTGCTTTTTTTAAGAAGAGTTTCATGGCCCTTAAAGTGTTCTAAATTTGGTTTATTGCTTTCATTGGTACCAAACAACTTTTCATTTATAATACATTTTTTGCAATAGATATTTTCCAATGTCTAATGATTCTCTATCTAATAGTGCAGTGGAATAAGATTTTTGTTCATTACTGACGTAGATGTTTACTAACTTACTATTGTTTTCTAATGTTATTGCACCATGTCGAAGAATTACATTTGCAGCTCGGAATGCATACGCAAGATCTGTTGAAGTTACCCCAAGTCCAAGCAAATTTGAATGGTCATCTCTTTGGCTTTTGTTGGTCTCTTGTTCATCAATCAAATTAACTATTCCTTGTAGTTCATCCTGAAAGTCGATTGACGCCATCTTAGGCAATACAGCATCAATTGAACCTCCACTCTAAAAGGCTTTTTGTAATTGCTTGATGGTCCATTTCTCTCTGGGTATCAAGTCCAAAGTAAGTATTGCTTTTCTTGTATCTTCCAGTGTATAAAGCCTCCTTCATAGCTTTACAAAAAGGACCTGCTTTATAATGTTCATGCAGAAGTTGTGTCGCAAACCGGGCATATGACGAGGAACCATTCACAAATGCAAAAGGCAAAGACTTCTTTACCATACCAAGGAGCAGCGCATATCCGTTTGATCCCCCTAATCGTTCTGCCACTGCCAAAGCTATGATTTCATCGCAATGTTCCATAATTTCATGGTGTGCAGCAAAAACCACATTGGTCGATAAACCTTTACTGATGAAATCTTCATAATATTTTTCATATTTTTCGACTACATTCTATTGCTGATTCTTTCGTAAGATCAGTGATGATTCTTTGTTGGTGTTCAATTGGAAGATTCAAGATAAATGCTATCATAAATGATACATGTAGACCCATGGACAGTCTTCGAATGTACCGTGTTGCCTTTTCTATGTGACTAGATTCTAACAGTTTTGCCCAATCTGTGTCATTTGTATCGCGCATATACAGTAGAAGATGCATCATGCCAAGATCTTTGTATGCTGAACAAAGGTTTGTTATTTTGCTTTTTTCTTAGGTGGAGAATTGGGAATTCCGCAACAAAGGAACTATATTTTTCATTTATCTTTTTTAGCTGCAGTAGATTGTGTGCTATTTTATGGTCAGCTGCCATTATAAATTTGTGTCCTTTCTCTGCTTGATGTCCAGATTTTATGATTATGTCATCTAATATTTGTTGTAACTTTGACACATCATCATCTCTTCCAGTGGCTGGTGGAGGATGCCTAACAAGTTCCTCTACTGGCCTTGATTTTTTCAGATCTAAATCAGTCAATGTGGAAAGCAAAGTATCATTCAAAGACTTGACATCAATATTGTCACTTCTAGCCTCAATTGACAAAACTTGAATTAACTTTGCAATTTGATTGATTTTGTTCTGTTCAGTAGTGGCTTTAATTTCTGAATCAGCAACATTATGGATCACAAAAATCAAGGTCAGGATCATGTGTAGCTGCATCTGCCAGTTCTTCAATCACTCTATGCAAATCAAAGTCATCTAAGAAAGAGGTATTGCTTTCATTGATAGTTTGACTGGCATGATTTGATTCACTATTATTCATTAAATCATGTATGATGGTCGAAAGAGCCTCATTTGTATAGCTGGAATCAACAATTTCACTGAGTCCTTCGATATTTTCTGAATCTGATTCCACATCTGATGTACTGCTCTCATCTGTATCAATGTACATAGCAGAAAATGAGAGATCGAGGTCCCCATCCCCCATGAATGGAATTTTCTTTCTGTTAACTGTCATCTTCTGATTCAGTTCATCTTCAAGTGCACCCCTGTCATCTGAAAGTGACTCCTTTGAATTCTCATTGGTTGATATAAGCTTTTGAACTCATCATTTATAAGCATTCCCCACAGTGGTGATGTACCCCCATGTGCACAATTTGGTAAATGTCTCAATCATACATTTTTCTGATTTTGTCAGTTCAGTGGCAAGGTTGATACTGGTGTTATCAAAATTTTCATCATTCTTACATTGGCAGTTACCGTATCCGTCGCATCCATCGAGGTGCCATGACATCAGAATGTTTGAGTCAGGTGGTATACCCTTTATGGTCATAGGCAATGTGCATATTTGGTGTGACCTATGCTCAGAAGGCTTAGGGTCAGCATGGTATCTCAGTCTGACCAGATTGTCCAAAAAGTAAACACTTCACAGGACAATCAATGATTCTAATCATTTCATTTTTTTCTCCAGCTGCAGAAAGATATAACAAAGGATGGTATCTTAAAAAGTGTTGAAATAACACAAATCTGCATCTGCTTGTTCTCTCATTTTAAGAAAGGCTAATGTGAACCCACATGTGGTTCCAGAATCGGATGTAATCTTAAATACTGTCTTGACAGATGTGCTATTGGCAATGATTTCAAATGAATTTTTCTCTTGGAATAAACCCAAGTATTTACAATTAATTACATGCAGCATTGAATCATATAGAAAATACAACTTTTTTCAATCGCTCATTGAGGTAGTCTGGTTTGTTGTCTAGTTCCAACATATTGTTATATCGCCACGTTGACAAAAGCTGAAAACAATATTTGTATGATGATAGGGATATTTTGTGTCCATTCTTGGGCAATGTTGAAGCTTTTTTGAGGGAAAGTGGTTTAAAGCTGGTTGGTGGATAACACTGAACACAGTTCTCACGTTCTGTGTCATTTGTAAATGTTATGAGCGGTGTGGTCCATGCATCAATAATCTCTATTAGTTTTTTCATATGCATATCACGAAGATTGAGACGCTGCAGTTTTCCATCTTTACTAATAAACTCTTTTTTAGCACACTTGATGGACATGTTACGAGCTTCGCTGCAGTTTGTCGAATGCCGACTTACCAAATATGTGTTGACAAGTTCAACTACATCATCTACTAGTATATCGTTTGGAAGATTATTTATGCCTAGGAAGACATGTATTCCAGGGGCATGTTTACAAAATGGTGAGCAGTCAATGCAAATTATAGTCTCTACCCCAGTAATTTTACATCAGACAAATGGTTGGGAAAGTTCCTGCTCTAGTTTTTCAGGATCATGCATGTAACCATTACTTCCGAGAATGTAGACTTTGTCGTGCATTTGTGCTTTATCTCTGCGTTTTTGTGGTATTTCATGGTTAATAAAGCATCATCTCGACACTTCTTTGATATTTCTTGGGCAGAATTCAGTTTGTTAAAAAGTCCCATCTTGCATTTACTTCTTCTGCATACATCATGTTTTGACATTTGTATTCTTTTTTGAAAATGATATTCAAACATGCATATTCTAAGCCATTCTTCATCGGTGAATTCTAAAAAATGACTTTGTTGCAAGTTGACTAATTCAGATATGTTGTTATTTGAAAATAAGTGTTTTTCCAACTCGATATTGACTAATTCAGTTTTTGCTACTTTAGTGTAAACGTCTCTATTTGAGGAATAATTAAATGTATCTTTGCCAGTTACAAGAATTGAGATGATTTGAGATACCACTTTTTTTAAAAACAAAATTTTGTCACTATAACTGAAAAGATATCTGAGCATTGAATTCAGAGTAACATGTGTCACCCCATCTATAAGGGTAAAGGGCATCCTTGTATGAGCCTAAACACCTTTTGACTGTATCCACTCGTAGCACAGTTTGTGCACTGCCATCAACATTTGGGTTTTCTTTTAAGTAATCGTAAAAAAGCTATCCAAACGTATCCATCGCTCACAGTCATCACAATCTTCTTCATCCTGTGGACTTTTTTGTATACCACTCGCAGGTCTTTCAACAGTGTAAGCTTCGTGTGCAATTGAGACATTTTCTTTGATCTACAATACAATCAGATGCACATTAGCAATATTTTAATGATGGTAAAAGGCTCATTAACTATGTATTTATTCATACTTATTTTTATAAATAACTATTGTCTAAAAAATAATATTGACAACCAACATTTCAATAACATATCTGTTTTCTGAACCTTAGTGATGCACATTCAAGTTATATGTGCCTATGTATAGTAGTGTTAACATTATAGATAACAAGTTGAAAAATTTTGGATAGCTTTCTAAGCATTTAACTTCGCTAGCGTGAATGAAGGGGTCTAACTCAACTGCTTTGGGCTTTCTAATGCCAAAATATACTTGCCTCTGCTCATGGTGGAGGTGGGGGGTGGGGGTGAGGACAAAAGTACTAACATCTAGCCTCGATTCCTTGATCAAGACATTACGCGATGCGTATGCATTGTTGAAATATTCATTGTCAATATTACTTGATTTACTAATAGCTATTTGAATTAAGAGCTCTTCACACAGTTTTAATTAAAAAAAGAATATAGATTGGATTAGATTACGCTTGTATTGTGTTTTTTTATTGTGATACAGAGTTGTCATAAATTAACTGACAGAAATCATTTCAGCTATAGAAGTGTTTTGTGATTTCAGAGCTCACTGTTCTTTACTCGGGGGGGGGGGGTGGACATAGTCTCACATACATGATAACATAGCACTATAAACTTATAAACTTATTTTCAACGTGTATGCTGTAAAAGCAAAATCAGGAATAATACAATTTTTCATGAATGTTTTATAGAAATTGATTTAGAATGAACATATATTCTGTAAGTGTTATCAGAATATGATGTCACAATCAAAGTCTGTTGCCTAGTTTGTTAAGTGTATTGGTTATCTGAATACAATTTAAGTCTAATTATATCCTGAAATAGTGCTAAAACTGTTCAAAAAAACTCTTTATATGTATACATATATGACAAAATAACCTTGTTATACAAATGTACTAAGTCAGATAAGTATATAACATGAAATGTTACTTACCTCAGATATTGCTCCAATATATCCTCAAACAAATAGATGTATATCCATGTTGGTGAAACTTTGCAATGATACTTTTTGCCATGAAATGGTCTGTGATAGATGCTAAATGACATTTATTCCTGACTCTAGTTCATAACCAATCTGCATTTTAAGTGTAGAGTAAATATACATAGAAAATATAAAAATGATAGGGAGAAAAATACTAAAACAATGACACGTATCATGAAAATTCTGAATTTATGCAGCAACAATTTCAGCAATATACATGTACAATAATATAACTGCCTAAGTTTGCAATCATCTCACAAAGTTCACCAGGTCAAGTTTCTGGCTGGATGTAATTAGCACCTATCATAGGTCGTGTGTCCTACTGAGAGCTGGGGTCCAATAAA
>CM032663.1:27556170-27581601 GCA_019095985.1 Streblospio benedicti | reverse complement strand
TATTAAAAATGAAAACAAAAGTCTATCATGGATGCATTTAAGTATGTGTTAGGTGTTGTAGCTGTTGTGACACATTAACAAAAAGGTAAAATAACATTTACATTTATTTTAAAATTGCAACTTAAGGAGGTTGTGAAGCATTTATAACTATTTAATAGATACCAGGTTCCAGTGTAAAAGTTTTTGTACCCTTCTTTGATATATTTTAGCAGATATAGTCACTTTCTAACCATTATTCACAAATTCAGCTCATTTTAGAACATCCACTTGAAAAAATAGAAGAACCATTTCTCAAGATTCTTGTAAAACTGTTATTTTATTATAGATATTCTTTTGTGGTACTTTTATGCGTTGGATACTTTACAATGTTAGCTGAGTCAGAGCTGCTAGCTTTAGAACTTTCAAATGGTTATCTTGAAACAGATCAACACAACTATATTGTTTGCTAATGCAGTTGGATAAAAAGTAATGAATATAAGTTGAAACCCAAATTTGTGTTGAATAACATCAATGGCAAAGTAAAGACATGAATGGAGAAGTAAGTAATATAAAAGGCCATTAGATACTATCTGAGACTATATTTAAGATTTTTTACAGTAGACTTGTCTCATCTTATGATTTTTCGAATCAACAGTTGAAGATAATGACAGTGATCTTTTTGAAAATGAAGTAAGAGTAACTTTACAAATGATACACAACAAAGGCTGGTGCAACTGGATGAATGACAGATTTTGAAAATATTCTATTTAGTATGATATAATAGCAAAAGGTATACTTAATCTTGTTGCCAATCATGGTATTTCTAAAAAATATTGTGGAATTTTTCATATCGGCACATTGAAATGCTATCAAAGAAGCTATTTAAGTTTTTTCTTTCACAGAAGAATATGATATAATGAATGTCAAAGTACAGTTGTAGATTTATATGTCAAAGTATTCGTTATTCATGCTTTGGATAAATGGAAATTCATAATCATTTGATAGTAATATTCATCAGATCTATATAAAAAAGGAACCATTGTACATTAACACATAATAAATTGTATTTAAATTTACTGTAGAAATTACTTTTGGCAAACGTCATTTCTCATTTTCTCAGTGACACTGAATTCCAACTCAGGAAATCGAATTCCGGGAAATAGTATAAAAACATGAAGCTGAAACAGGCTTCATATAAAATGCATTTTATGATGCAAAGATGTACTTACTAAAGCAAAGGATGTGAATAAATGGCTATATTATCACCGTTTCATAGTTATTATTCAAAGAGAAAGCCTTTTGATATAACTAGATTTTTGTTACCAAAAGTAGGTACATCTATATAAACAATGCTCATCCTATATACTCCTGAAATGAGTAAAAATATTTAGATAAGATAAGGTTGAAAAATTGAGATAAATGCAGCAGGAAAAGAATTGTTAGAAAATCGCAAATTAAAAAATGTGCTCATATTTGTTTATTAATTAAGGCTTTTCTTTATTATGTAGCTCTTGCTATTTTGCAACAATTATTGTTCTTTGGTGAAATGCGATTATTGAAATTGTTGATAAAGCAAGTTTTATGAGAAGTGAGTAACGGACTCATAAAAAACAAATGTAGTCTCCTTAGAAACTGGAAATGCTACCAACCTTCAAGAAACGGAAGTGGCTTTTTAACAGCTGTTCTGTCCATCTGAATTCAGGTGGAGTGTTGTCATGCAGATAGCATAATGAAACAAAACTCTGTGTGATTAGATGGAGTTTAAACACAGTCTGTTACACTTTTTATTTGTTATAAAAAACTCAATACAAAAAAGCAAAAATCCTATTTCATTCACAGTATATTTTTTTGTTATTTTTGTTGGTTCCCTGATGATTTGTTGGTTGAAAAGAATTCAAAAATCTGTTCTCAGAATTTCTAATATCTTTCACTGTATTATAGAATAGTTCATAGTATTTTATGAAAAAAGAAATTGCTTTTTGAATATTATATAGCTTGTTTTTAAATTTCCAATGTGAATGGTTGATGTAAAAATAACAAATTACTTCACACTTCTAAACATTGTTTAATAAACACAATTTTGGATCGTAAACAACAGAAATTAAGTTGGGCTTTTATCAGAGTTATAATAAACATGGTGCTGATATGTGCAGAATGTAATCTACAAATCTTGGTCAAGTTAACTCTTATGTTTTGCAATATGAATGAGTGATATAGAAGTCCGGGTATAGAAGGATGGAGTTATATAGGTAATATACTAGTAGATATTTTGTTGTATACATAGTGAAATTTAAAAGAAAAGTTTATCTAGTGTATAAAAAAATGCCATAAATTTTCAACAAAATAAGACGTGGGTTGTAGAACAGCTGCAAATGTGCTTTGAATTAAATGGTTGCTCTGAGCTATGCATGACAACAAAGAACATGTGTGATGCCTTAGATGAAAAGTCTCCCTAAAAAGTGGTAAACCTTCCTAAGACAAGACGTCTGGATCTGATTTTGTCTTTCTGTGTAAATAGATCTGCCATTGGCAGACACGCAGTGTGAGCTACAAATCTGGGGGGTAAAACAAATAAAAGTAAAGAAAAACATAAATTTACCTAGTGACTCAAATTTTCTGCTTTTTGTTGTCAGTGGGTAGTTGGTTAGTGAAGAAATACAGTGTATCGGGTTTATTGTTAGATTTATATCTCATGCCAAAATGAGACCTCTCAATGAAAAGGCTTATAAATGAATGATTTATTGCAAGCCCGTTTATTATTTCTGCATATATTTTTTTATTGACTCAACCCGTTTCATAATGTTTATATGAAGCCTGTTTCACTATTTGTGCTTGTGTGTTGCTTGGATTTAGCTGTATTAAAGCTTAAAGCAGAAATCATCAACTTTAATAAAGAAATTTTGACATCGTTTTGAAATCTAATGCAAACTATTCTAGAATATTTACACTATTCATGGAGTTCATCTGTACTTCTATCTGGTCATCTCTACAGGTCACACTTTTACAGCTCAATGCTGAAAATTAGTATGTAATATGGGAAGAGAGGCCACTCCTATTTTTGCAAGTCACAATGTTAGAGGTAGAGTGCTCAAACTTGGTTTGTATTCAAGTTCAATATAGTGACCACTTGGTGTCTTTTATACAGACCACATGATCCATATTTGTGTCCCTTTTGGCTCTTTGTTTGATTCCATCATACATAATCTAGTTCTGGTTTGTCACCTTTGGCGCCGCTATTCAGTCATAATGAATACAACATGAAAGTATATAAAAACTTAATATTGAACCAGTGTGCACTGCTATTCAAAAGAACATTTAGGCTTGTTCGTTTTTAGATTTTCACAGTTCATCTCTCTAAGATTAATCATTATTTAATGCAATTTGTAACATTCATTTATCTCTTATTTTAGTAATATACATAACTTTTACGACACTTTCTAATTTCACATGCCTTTGACATTGTTAAAATTACAAACAATCATGTAAACAAATTTTGCTATCTTTGTGACAATGAATTCACTTTGAAAACACACACACATTTCTTCTACACAGACATCATATTTGAAAGGGACAGAAGAACATTTTGTATAAGTGAACATTATAAGATACACAGCACTTATTTTCTTACCCCATATACGTACAGGCCTTTTTATGTGTGACATACTAAATATTACATATCTCTTGCAAGGTTTCCTCATTGCAAAGTTGGCTGGCCAAAAAATGGTAAAAAAAATGGTAAAACCATATATTGTGTTTTGACATTGACATTGTTCATCGTTATAAGATCAAATAATTAAAAAAAGCATTCACATCTATGATGTAGGATGATTGAATCGCGTAAATAACTTTTATACATACATTTAAAGTTCTTTTTTTATATGATCTACTTATACTCCCACGAATATCAAAAATAGTATGGCAATTGTCAAACTACCTATCTTTACCTAATTTTCTGAGAAATTGCTACCTACTGAGCTGTCTGATCACTTGAGTGTTGTGCACACACGACAATCATGTGGGTGGTGATGAAATGACAGCTTTCTTAAAATAGAATCTGTTGCTGTTGGAGAGCATTGCCCCTATAATGGAGACAACTTCCGGTATTATGGTGTAATTTATACCATAATATATGAAATACTACTTTATTTGTCGAAAGCTTACTTTTATTTGGTATACTATTACTTGTGATAATAGAGTTAAATATAAGTTGACTATGTATGACATGAAACATGCTGGCGATGCATGGAATCTTAATATAAAACTAGACTTGTGATGATGTTTTTGGGAAATAAATCCTGTTTGACTAGCTCGAACCATGTAACACACAGTAGAACTCACCCTCACAGATCTACCCATACCCAGACCATAAACCCATCATACTCACTCGTATATGTGCTGGTGTCAACAAATTCATTTGATTGAGTAAGAAGGGAAAAATAGATGATGAGCCAATTATGTGTTCATAAGATAAGACACATAAATGACTAAATGTATGTCTAAGATTCTCACAAATGTGACTCTTGGAGTGTGTGGGTGGTGATAATGGTCCCTATTATCGTGTTACTCATTCAATGTGCGTAGTGAAAGCTTCCTCCTAATAAGGAATGTCACATTTCCGGTGTTGTTTGATTTTATACTCAATGGTAGGTGTTCCTGTGAGCTGTGTGGATGTAGTTGAAGTAAAATGTAAAGAACTCGCATGAGGGTGGGAGCTACCGGCAGTTGATTTTACAATGTACTTCTTTTTTTGTGCTACTTAGTATATTCTATTAAATCATGTTCATTCATTAGCATTTGTACATGTAGCTATGTTTCATTGTGAGGGCCTGTCTACAAGATATAAATAACTACAAATTGGCTTGGATTTTTATGCTGACTATTATTAGCTTTGTCTAGATGTCATTATTTTAATTACTCGGTCAGGAAATGACAAACTAAATGTTTACCAATATGCTCATTTCATTGCATTACCAGTTTATGTGTAAAAACCTAAGTATATATTGAAGTATATCTAGTCATTTGTTTCTTGTTCAACTTTGTTCTGTTTATATGGATCATGGGCTAACATTCTACAACTGAGCATTTCACAGAACTACTAAACAATGTGTATGTGTAGGTGTTACCAAGTACAAAAGTTTCAAGACGAATTTATTTCACAGAGTGTAAACAAGTAGACAAAGCAAATTGATGTGTAGGAGTAAGACAAGTACACCTATATTTCTTCAAGCATTAGATCAAGTATACCTGTTTGACACTTTCATGAGCTTGTGTGAAATTCATTGAATAGCTTATACCGGAATATACTTAACAGAAATATTTAGATATATTTTTATAGCTGTTTGTATAGATTTGCAACTATTTTCAACATTAAGAGTGACTATAACCAATAGTTTCATCTGGTTTATATATAGATTTCATATGATGATATGTACTTAGGAATTTCATATAGTGTTTTTATGAACTGTTAAGTTTTATCTTTTGTAATTAGAATTCCTTTTATTGTATGTCTATCTCTTCAATGTATTAAATGTCTGTTTGCCCCTTTGCGGGTGTGGACTGTCTGCAAACATTGTATGAAGCTTCATAACTGTTAACAAGGATGATGATCAGATGATGCTGATACGCATACAGTACGCATATACGCATACAGGTCCGACTATCCGGCTTCTGAATATTCGAAAATGTAAATTTAATCCATTGTGAAATTTTGGGGGAAGCCTGTAAAGCTTTAGATGGCCTAGGACTCAAACTCACGACCTCCTGATACACTACAGACTGGTCACAGGAGTGCTATGGTTGACATTAACCATCCTACACACTATTCACCAAGGACTTAAGACAGGCGTATTATACCACTCAGCTATCCTCACACAACTTAAAAGCTGTGTCATTTGAACTAAGGGTGATCCTGTCTTATAGTACATGTAACAGCTGACATGTAACAGTGTTGACTGGTACTGCAGTTGTAGTGGTCCAGGGTTTGATTCCCGGCTATGTGATATTGCCCTAAAGACTTGGAGAAAGAATCCTCTCATGTCAATACTTACACCCAGTATCTATATAAACCAATTATATTATTTTTTAGTTGAAACATCTTAGATGTTTATTAATGTTTATTTTGCAACAACTTTCAAATTTCTACTTTCCAAGGGACTAAAGGTAAATTTTTAAATGGCTATCTTTTTTTAAGAAAGTTAACAGTATCAATAATCAGTTAAATCTGCAGTGAAGTAAATTACTTAATTCGTATGGAATAGAAATCAATTAAGTAGTAACTATATCATTATTATTGTTCACAATTATGTCACTGCTAAATATTAATATGTGATTATTTCATGACCAAATGAATGATAATAAACTTTTGATGCCTAAAGGAATGAAAGCATACATTTTAGTTAATAGGTATATCATATCGATTATTTTAAATTTCAAATATTTCTTTCATTTATTATGACTTGTAAATCAATTACAACAATGAGATATATTATTTATATCAATTATATTTTTCATCTTCATTCGACAATAAAGATACATGTGCATATTTAAAAGGTTTTAGAACACATTTGATAATAATATCAAAGTTAAAATACAATGCGGACCAAATTGTGTAAACTTTGAGAGCTCCATGCTTCACTGTTTGACGAGACTAGCGCGTGAAACTAACCATTTTAATGAATTTTCATATCTGCGCAACTTGACTTATTTCTTATAAGCAAATTCTCATGCACGTTGTGCATATTACATGTAAACAATCTTGATTTTATTTGACATTCATTTTATCACTACTCATGCTTTTATCACTGCTCATGCTTTGCACGCACAGCCATGAAACAAATACTAATGCAGAGAGGAATCTCTTCTGCACATGCAGATATACTTTTCATGCGTGTATATGTCTATGAACCACGAAGGTTTCCAGCAATATAATTTTCTGGTATAACAGTTACCTGAACTTACATAAATGTTCAATTTTGTTACCAAGTGTGCAAGCTAAAAATTATTAACGGCTTATGTATTTGATATGACAGCACTCTGATTCATACTTTTTGTATCATTAATGATTATGTAATGCTGGTATATTGAATGAATGTTACAAATACATTGTAGTTACATTTATGCCCATTAGAATTTAATATCCAGTGATAACTAGTGTGTTGGCATAGATGTCACTTTTTGTGCCCTAAAATTGGCAACATCCCAAGATATTCAATGACGATAAATTTCACTTACAAAGATTATTATGGTTAAAATGATGTTTAAAAGATCTAATTTTTAACAACAATCATATCTATTTTAAAAGATTGCTTTGAGACAGTCTGTTTTGTTTGATATAGTTTCTAATTAATGTTAGATTTTGGTGGAATTGTGAATAAGTTATTCTGTACATTTATGATGAAAGTTTTGCATAGGTAACATAATAATTAGCTCGGTCAAATACACTTCTTTTGACTTCCGTACGTAAATATATCAATATTTATTAAATCAGGTTTTTATGTTAGGGGTAGTATTGTAGATGTTTTGATATTTAATACGAGGACATTGTTTATATTATTGAAATACATCTTTTAACCATTATGTATGTATGTTTATTTATATAAACACTATAAATTCAAGATTGACATCGTGTTATTAGGTTCTATATATTGTTGGTAAAAATAGAGATACATGTAATGTAAGTAAAATAGTTTTTGAAAGGCACAGGACCAGAACATCAACAAATGTTGGTGTAATGAGTAGCACATTAAATTCTAAATACTATTCTTTTGTCCAAAAGTAAATAATCAATGGGTGTAAACTAGGGTCTACACGAATACCCTGGGTACCCAATCCCCAGGACTCGATCATTTACTCGCTTACAGACAGAGGGCAGTTTAGGCTTTAAAAGAGACAATAGCTTGGCATCGAGCTCTTATATATATTTAATTTGGCTGGTTCAAACAAAGACCAGAGCAATTATAGAAGAATTATTCTTTCTCCATGCATCCTGAGACAACACACGTAACCAAAGAAATACAGATACAACTTTGCACATTGAAGCGTATGTAATATGAATAAATCGCTCATGCTATTTTTATTAATGAGATAAAATATCACATTCACATATCTTTACAAGGATATCTGTCGACAATATATACTTACAACATCAAACCAAAGACATGAAAATATTGGTATAAAGCATATATATTATGAATATTCTCTATTATTGCCCACATTTTCTAGAAATTTTATTGCTTGGTTTCCATTACCAGTGGGTAGTCGACTTTGGTTCTGGTTTTGCTGCTCAGGAACCGGGGTTCAAAATTCTGTCCTTGTGAGAGGACCCTAATATAAACTGGCGAAATATTTCTGAATATTGATGGAATGGAACTTATGAATTACATCACTCACGTTCGTACTCATGCTCATTAATAATTGTAGTCACAGGTCATTCTCTGTAGCGTATATAGTTTGGTGTAAAGCATAGTAATAATAAATTGTCTTTTTTGTATATTTTCAGATGAAGCCAGATCAGAAAAAGCAGGTGTTCTTGTTCATTGCTTGGCTGGCATCTCTAGATCAGTTACAGTGACAGTTGCATACCTTATGTATGCAATGCAGCTTTCATTCAATGAGGCATTCTCTCTTGTAAAGAGAAAAAAGACCAACATTTCCCCAAATTTTAATTTTCTGGGTCAGCTACTTGATTATCAGGTAATTTGATTATTTTACTAGTGAGAAAAGAGTGTTTTGTGATCGTACCAATGCTGTGGTAAGAAATATGTTGTACCATACATTTGTTTTTGTACAATTCCTTCCATAATATATTTTTTTTGAACACTGGCAAGCAATAATACAAACTTCATTGTTTGCAACATCTACCACCTAAAGCTTAGGTTTTACAATGAAAAAATATAGAATTATTGTTGAAAACACTGGAAGATTTAATAGAAAATATTAGCAATATGAATCAAGGCATTTTGTATTGGGAATATATTAATTTTTTCTAAATAAGTATTGGATATGGTAAATAAGTCTTTTTTTCTATATAAATTCATTAAGATTATTTCAATGAAAAAGTTACATTTAACATGATGTAAGATAACATGATCAAGATATAGCAAACATGAATTTTCTGTAAAAGATTTCAATATCAGATTAAACAAATACCTCTCATAGACTATCTTTATTTGTGCTAGTAATATGGGGAATTGGGGCCCAGTGTAATTGTCACCACTGTTCTTGCACAGATATAATTTCAGTATTGTCTTACACATTTATTTTCATTTTGTTTACTAGGAAAGACTGCAGTGCTCATGTCGCTCATCGTGTGTGAATGCCATCACGACAGTGTCATCTTCTGTCAGTGGAGCTGAGTCGTCTCCACCCACTGACTGCTCATGCAGTTGTCATGAAAGAAAATGTTTTTTCACCTCACCAACGGTCACCACGTGCACCTCCACATCAAGCACCTGTACATCAAGTTCCCTTGAGTTTGAATATGATGTTCCTCCCACACCGTCCTGAGCAATAATATTGAAAGCTGTTTTCAATAGAATTTTGTCATAAAGCAATCATTGAAATGATAGCAATTTTACATTAGACACCCATTTATGGAAAAATTGGAATACGTCCGAACAGAGCTTGGCTGATTTCGCCTACTTTTCATTGGCGAAGAAGCGACATAGGGTAGTTTTAAGCTTCTCATATGCACTTTGGAACAGAGGGTATTATTTGTTTAAACGTGAGTCTAGTGGTGTAGAGGGTATTCAAATCATTAGACAGTTTGTATTTGTCAAAACATCTATTGTTACACCTTGAAGTTTTGTGTATTCATATTGGAAGCATTTTGATTGAAATTAGTTCACAGAAATTGTTTTCTCCAGTAGAGTACTAGTATAATGTACAGGTAATTTCAACGAATTGGCTAACACAGGCTGATGAACTGCTTGAGGACCTTTGCATGAGTAGATATTGTTAAGAGATTGGAAACAAAATATTGAATCGCATATTTCCAGATTGAAACATATATCAAATTATTGTGATGCTTATCAATAATGACATTGGAATTTTTTCATAAATATTCCATGCAGTCATTTGGGGTGCGATAATTGTTTTGTTCAGTTGTCACAGGTGATAGATACATGATCATTTTTAAGTGCCATGAATGCTTTTACAATTAGTTTAAATTTTGATATGAACAAGTTGATAATCATTATTTTACAGATTTCCTTGTTATTAGTGTTGTCCCACCAATGTTTCTATTATTGTGGGACAGTGTTGTATATTTATATATCAAGATTTTTTTCTTTATATAATTATATGTGATTTCTTAGAGGTACATATCGAATTCAGGGTTCTAATATTTGCTGTGGAAGAAAATTTCACATATGAAAATTGAAAGGTGATCATTAACTTAGAAATACTGACATTCCATATATCTAATGTGTACTTGTAGATCTTGTAGATACCTGTATATTGTAGACATTTCCATTGAATTCCAGGAATTTATTATTACTTAACATCCCGAACCTAAACCTAACTGATTAAAATTTTCATGTGTTAGAAATTCATCTGTAACAAATATTTAAGCCCTGAATCTTTTTTAGCTGGCAGCAACATATTAGAAGTAAGCAGAGTATTGAACAATCTAGAGTAATTTTAATAATGCCGAGTAAATTATATACAATCATATCGTGTACAAAAGTTATCATATCCCACCTAAACCAATTTGATTTCACTACACTTGTAGTGTAAACTGCTTATTAACTATTACAAAATGTTAACACTTGAAAAACTTGACTATATAAGCAGAGACTATGTTTTCTATTGCTTATAAAATTTGTTATTCTGTCAGTCTTATTTTATGCGAATTTTATATTAGATGTGATTTTTGTTGTTGTAGATTTATTATACATATTGTGTGTAACATGTCAACTGCCATTGTGTAACTTAAGTAGTAGGTTCACATTTTAATTGAACAAATTAATCTTGTATATCAGTCAAACAGTTATTATACCATTCCTGAATATCCACCAATTTTACATATAATATCTTAAAATACGAGATGAACTTGGTACTTCAAATAAAGCATTCAATCACATTGTATCCTAGTGTAGCATGCAAACCTCTGGTTGGGAAATTCTACTTGGACTCATTCTACATGTATGTGGTGTTGCTGATGCATAAAGTATTTGTATGTCAAATTGTATTTTGATTTTCAAATAAGAATAGAGTAAAATATTTTTGGGATGTACTAGATTTTACTAACAAATCTTGGTCACTAATTTGAAAATATGAATTAGTTGTAATTTTCATTTTTTTTAAATGTTCCATTGAATTCTGAAAGTGTATACTTGCTAACTAAGAAATTAGAAACACATTTATTATAATGAAATATTGGTGGATCTACAGAATTTCTTGTCTGTGATATGTAGATTATATCTGTAAAAATGAATTTCGTGCTGATTATTTCATAGCATTTGTTCAATCGTGTTAACTATTATGAATTGATATTGTTTTAAAAACTTACAAATTTATTCACATAAAATGTTTACCGGTTTTGTAGTTACTTGTTAAAATGCCAGAAACAATGCCTTTCTTGATGAGAAAGTTGTTAAGAAATAAATATTTTATCTTGAAAAAAAATCTTATTCTTTTAGTTATGAGAACATATTGACATTTACGGTACTCATATTATTTAAATAGAAAATAATTTTAAAAAAACATTCACGCAAATTATTACATACGTAATTGTGTTATCTTGGGCCAGGAACATTTTATGCAATAAGCCCTCATTAGATTTTTCAGATAGCCCACAAAACATGTTGTTGTTTAAATTGTCTGTTTTACCTACCTCCCATTAAATTTGGAATATTTATGATCTCAAACAGAAAAAAAAAGTGGTCTAACAGGTATTCATGAATTATATCTAATTTATTCACATATTTATTTGCTTATTTAATGCCAAATTTAGTTTTTTTTTTTTTTTTTTTAGATTATGGCATTTTTTAAGACTGCAAAATCTAAAAGGTATGAACTAGGACTAATAATCCCCTAGCTGATAATAATTTATAGAAAAGAACCGAGAAATTTAATAGCCAAGAAATATTCTAGTTTTACAGCACTACAATGTATTGAAGTAATTAAAATTAGTTCAAAGTTAGCTAAGGACTATATCAGTCTCTGGTGGAATTCAAACCCACAACCTTACAGCACCAAATCGCCTACTAAAGTACTTATCAAGACTGACTGCGTCACTAGAACTCAAGACTTTTCTAGTCAACAATGGTCTTAGTTCTGGCGGTGTAGTGGACGAGTCAGTCAGTTCTTAACGGATAGTGATTAGTGATGTTTCTAGGATTTTCTTAACGCGGCCCGAATGACACATTCTACTCTAAAATGTGCCAAAATTTTGTTTCAATCCATAGTACACATTTGTTTAAATTGCTGTTAATTGCTGTTGATAAACATCGACTTATTTAATTTTCATTTCTGGGATGTGAGTAGTGAAATGAAAAGAGGAAAATCTTGGCCCTGTGTAGGACTGCCTAAGATCCATCAGTTTTGTGCAATCACTAATAATGGCAGATCTACAGGCTGTCCAGAAATCATGACTCTCACGGTCACTAATACAATTCAGTATATATTCCATATAACTGGTATGAATGATAATAACCGGGTGTAAATCCTAAATAAATATGCTTTACTTTTTACAAACACACTATTTTCAAATTTTTAACCACCATCATATGATACTGTAAAACTAGAATATTTCATGGCTATTAAATTTTGCGATTTTAGTCCATCCTAGACCTACTGTACATAGGCTATTAATGTTTGCGGACTATTTAAGTTCGCGTCTTTGCACCTAACCCACGAAATTCACAAATCAAATCTTGCGCAAACATTTCTAGTTTTACAGTACTACAGTATTACCAGCTTAAATACTAGAAGCACCTCAGAATTACAGAAGCTTAGCGTGCATGAAAGGCTAATCCAGGTACATGTAACAATATTTTTTGGCAATGGGTGTACATAGAGTTTGAAAATATATGCAGTCTCCTATAACCTTTTGATTTCTTAGTTTCTCGTGATAGGTCATTTGAAAGCTCTCAATAAGACCTTTTCAAATATGGTTTTGGATAATTTTTAGAACAAATAGTGTTGGAGCTACATGGGAAAATGATATTCGCAAACTGAAAACAGCAGCTGACAATGTTGAGAGATTTACCCTGTTCCATGGATATCCTGGTGGTATTATTTTATATGCCAGATTATCAAATCATCACTGCTAATAGATTTGGTACCGTATTGTTGTGGTGTTGAATCCTTAGTAAGAGACTGAGGACAAACAATGTACTGTAAAACAAAAAATGTTTGCGCATGATTTATATTTCTCCATCGTCATATATCACGGCTATATACGCAGTATATATATATGTTGATATGATCAAGGACTTGTAAAGGCAGTGTGAATGATCAACGCGTGAAAGCAGACGATGATATTTCTCAGCATTTAACCCTTTTAAAGTATGACCAAATAACAAGTCAGATTTCAAAAAGGCCAATTCTACATATTTTATGGTTTATTAAAAATTCTCAAAATTATGAGAAAACCATAGATTTTTTTTCCCAATATTTCGTATGTACCATATGTACAAGAAATCCTGATTATTCATCGTCATATCTCACGACTATAGCCATGATACCACCATATCCAATTCTGCGGAACTTATGCTCAGAAACCGACCAATCAGAAGGCCCACTGCCAAAATGTCCAGTGGGGAATTCAAACACCAAACGTACGGTCTTGCTATAAAAGTAAGATGAAACCCACTATTGATTTTGTCTTTGACGCAAGACTAACCGAAAGTAATTTTTCCACATAAAAGCTACAACTGGGCCCACGGGTTGGTATGAACAAGGACTTTAAGGCAGTGTGAGTTATCAAGCTGTGAAAACCGACGATGCTGATTATTGTACAATGTTCAGTTTAAGCTTTGGAAAAATAGCTTACAAGCCTTGTTAAACATGATTGCATGGCAAACAAGCAAAAGAAATAATTAAGAGCAACAAAAAATGAGGTTATTCTAAATTTTATTTCTTCCCACACTCATACAGATATTCTTCAATCTATGCAGCAATCTTTGCCTTCTTGTTGTGTTTCTTAGCAAACCTCATGTTTCTGACGTACTTAGGGTCAACCTGCAAATAGACAAGAGTATGACAGCTTTGCGTCATCAATCTGGACAAAAAAAATTCAAAAGCTACTTTAGTGTGTTCAAATGTGATAGCTATTACAAACTACCAGTAATATGTTTTTAGCATGGTAAGCTTATCTTTTGAATAAAATACATACCCCTTTAAGGGAAGGGCACTTCTGCCTCATGGGTCTTCTGATCCTGTTACGATGCTGTTTGCGATCTGGAAATATGAAGAAAACTTTCAACTTTTGACAAGGCGGGCTACTGCAGTTGATTAAATTAATCAGGTGAAGATTTGGCACACTAATTATGTACTTCAGCAATTTCTAGGAAACTTTCAGCTATGGGGGCAAAACTCCAGAAGGGACAAAGTTTCAATCAAGTACACTGATTTGAATACTTATAATGGAGGTCACCTTATGGTCATGATCTGCTTTATGTCACACGATCACTGGGGTAAAGCGGTTTGGGGTAACTGGGGTATCATGACAAAATTAAAATGTGCTTTATGAACTCATTGAAGAGTGTGACGCATGTTCAATATGTGCAATATGATCATACATGCATATTAATGATGTATACATATTAAACCATGAATCTTAGTTCAACATATTCAAATAGACAACAGAAAATCATTTGAACTGACAGACTATGCCTCCCTCTTCTTGGGGTAACTCGTGGAGTTGTCCCAATCTAATTTGTATGTGCCATGAAATTTTTAGCTTAACAGTAGCAATAAAATTTAAAACATAAAAAACAAAAAATTAATTAAACTATCAGATCAACAACGAAAACTTTATTTATACAATGTAAGTTTCACTACAGGGAATACCAAAACAGAGTTGCCAACCTCAAATTTTAAAATTTCTGAATCTTACATTAAATATGTATTTCTAACTTATATTTAAATAAGACTATTTTATAACACTACTTTGTGTTTAAAAGGGTCAATGGACAGTAAAAATGCACATGAAAGTGTAATTAACTTGGTTTCAACATATTTGATTAGAAATAAATACGAAGGTTTGGACGATAGTCGTCCTACTTTTTGCGAAAAAACGTTCAAAGTAAAGAAAAATCAATGACAAATGTACATGATGTTTTTTAATTTGAACCATTTTATTTTAACTATGTTACATATAGTACGACCATTTTGAAAGTTATGAAATGAATCTTGTTGGACATTTGAAAAAATCAAAGATCTATTTAAAGTGTTTCAAGTCCAAAATTTTGCTGTAATTTATACACTGGATTGCAGAAGAATGCATCACATTAAAAAAAAATGGGGGGATACCCCAAACCCCAGGCACAAGAGGGGGTTACTCCTGCCCCCCCCCCTCCACTGCACAATGACGTCGTATCTACCACTATGTTTGATACTAAAATCACCCAATATCGGGCGTGACGCATACTCTTTTTTTTATGCAGTGATATCATTGTTCTTTTCTTTAATACTCGTCCCTTTAATTTTGCAACATTACGTTACTGGAGAGCACAAAAATTAATTAATTTTCAATAATATTCTCAGTATTTTAACTTTCATATACCATTAACAGGTCGTGTTGGTGCATTTCACGACATCAAGCAGTAGTCTCAATCATCGAGGCTGTCTACCGCATAAATCACAGCACACGCAGCCTGGGCTTCGTGATCGAGACTAAATCTATCTACGACACGTCATTTAAATCGAGTGCATTTTTGTGCGCCGGTAAAAGCGTATACACGAAGACTCGACCAGCCAGCCTCACTTTGACACTGTACGTTGGTCTGTGTTGCACGAGACTACGTATACACGATGCGTAGTTCAATCGAGTACATTCGATAATGGCTGCGCCCATATGCAAACAATAAGTATTTCATGGAAAAAAAGTACAAGTTTTTATAATATTTGGTCATTTCCCCTGAAATTCGGAATTTCTCAATTCCGATCGGAATTGACTTCATATTTCGGAATGATTCCGAAATTTCGGAATACTTGGCAACTCTGCCAAAATTATGGATATGACGGTCAGGTTGGGCTAAGATAAAACAACTAGTATTTTTTTATGGCGTGCCTAACAGGGCACAGGAGCCCAAGATTTGATGTGCCCTGACTTAGATTTTGTGCACAGAATACCTGGGCAATAGCTAGCGTCAAGCCCTGCCCCTGGGTTACTTTCTAAAATTGTACCTTCATCTTATATCATCACATTATCGCATAATTACATCCAATATTTTAATCAAACTTACTCTGATTATGACTGGTGTGGTTCTTTGACTTTGCCATCGTGAACTGTTCTCTGAAAGGGAATAATGGAAAAGTGAACGTCATTATTCAACACAAAAATATTAAAAATGCAAGCTTCAGGAGCAAGTAAACAAACCTATATAATCATATGTAAACATATGTTCACTTTGAGTAGTTTTACGATACACACCGCAATCATAATTAACACCAACACTTAGATATTTATTATGCTAATTGCTAGACAAGTGTTTGAAAAAGTTGCATGCTTGGGAGGTTCATATTTTCCTCTAATATCGCCCAATAATACACTATTTGAACCATCATTGACATTCGGCATATGCAATAATCCGGGGACATATGAGCATTCAATGAGCATGACCCACTGCTTTTTTTTTTCGTGGCGAGACTAACATGAGTAACTACATTAAATAATTAACAAAAAATAATGTTAAAAATGCACAAAATACTTTAGCTGTCATGTTGGTACTCTTTAACAAGAGAAACATTATTACACCCCTTATAAAATGGCACGTATACATTACTAATACTGATATAAATAGTTATAAGCGTCGATGTTTGGCAGTCTTAGAGATATTTACAGATTTTACATAAATTGGGCAAGATAAACTTACTTGCAGTCAGACAAGATGTCGAAAAGGAACTTCCGGTGTACACATTCCGAGGACGTTGTGGACAATGTTATCCCATTTAATGAACGAAAAACTGTCAAAAACTTATACATAGCCTATCTAAGCGAGTGTTAATATATAGGGACCAAAGTAATTTTATATTGAAAGAAACGTACATACAAACAGAAATGAAGCTAACACGTTATATAGCTAATAGATTTCGGCAGACATTTACATTTCCTCACAAGGAAGTTACTCATTTTTTCCCTGGACACATGGCAAAGGGCATGAAGCAGATGCAAAGAAAGTTAAAACACATAGATTGCATTTTGGAAGTTCATGATGCACGAATTCCGATATCTGGAAGGAACTCACAGTTTGAAGAAACAATTAACGTTAGACCTCATATTCTAGTATTGAACAAAATAGACCTCATCAATCAAAGGCAACTGGCATCGATTGAAAAGACCATATTAGAGAGAGATAGAGTGTCAAAAGTATTGTTTACAAACTGTAAAAAGCAACTTGACAAAACAATCAAATCTAAATTAATACCAGAAATAATAGATTTAGTTAATTCAGGGCCCAGATTCCATAGAAGCAATGTCGATCAGTATAATGTTCTAGTTATCGGCATACCAAATGTAGGGAAAAGTTCTCTGTTGAATGCTATTCGAAGAAGCTATCTTCAAAAGGGTAAAGCAAGTCGTGTCGGTGCTGTTCCAGGTGTTACGAGAAGTGTTGAAGAAAAAGTTCAAGTTTCTCATGATCCTGCTGTATACATTTATGATTCACCAGGAATCTTACACCCCAACATTGTTGATATGGAAGTGGGATTGAAGTTAGCAGCTTGTAGAACTTTAAAGGATTCTCTTGTAGGCGAAGATATTATTGTCGACTACTTGTTGTACTGGCTTAACAAACACGAACAATTTAAATATTGTCAGTATTTTAATTTGCCGGAACCTACAGATAGTGTGGTCAATTTACTTGTCCATATAGCCAAAGGAAATAATTATGAAATCAATGTAAAAGTTTCCACAGGAACTGCACAAGTTTATAAAATGGTACCTAATGTGAACAAAGCTGCAATTACTTTTTTGAAAGCATTCAGAGAAGGGGAATTAGGAAAGATTAATTTGGATATAGATGCATTTCTCGTTTGAGATGTTTTTGTCGTGGATGTATAATAAAAATTGATAATAGTTGTTATGCATGCATTTGGTGAACAAATAGTATAGATATCAATTACCATTTTTAGCTCACCTGTAAGAGACAAGATGGGCTTTTGTATGATCACCTGTTGATACACATAGCTGGAGGTAAAACCCCATCGATGGACCCCATCCCAGGGGTCCATCAAACTTTTTTAGTGTGAAACATAATCACAACGAGCTCAAGCGACAGTACTTCAGTCTATTAGGCAATTCCTATAGCAACCTCTAGCATAATGCAAACTGCATTTGTTTTAAACTTGTCACAGTGCAACCTAATGCCAGCAATATGATACATGTACAAAAGATGTCAATTTTGTAGTGTCCACGTAAAGATTCTGTGGTGCTTGGTTTTAATATATGTGAGACTAGCCACCAAGATACAAGTAGTATAGATCTAGAGGAGATTTGATTTATTATTATTTTCAAAGATCATTACATCTACACAGCTGTGATTTATGGTGCATATTGAAGTTGCAGATAACTGGTTGGGCTGCCAACTTCTGAGTTTATGAATGTTACAAATCTTTCTGCGACTCCATCAACTCTTACATATATTTCTCTTTTTTGCTAAGAATAGAACATAGTCAGGAGAGTTATTTAGGCGTCGTAGAGCCTCTTGTTTGTTTAGTTTAAATTAGTTATTTACTGTACAATCTTGTGAAATGTACCTATAGTTGAGTCCATCTTTAAAAAAAAAATACAGGATGAAATTATTCACTTAAAACTAACATGGAGAGTAGAACCTCCAATTGAGATCACCTCTGTACATAGGCCATTTCCATATTGAGACCATTTATAGAGGGTTCAAGTCTTCATAAGAGGAGACCACTGTCCACCTCCATACTGTATTTGAAAAAGTTTATCCCATTTGAAGCATCCAAAGCAATCAAGTTGACATGACTTGATAAAGAAAGACCTAAATTGGCTACATACAGCTACATTTTTCTTTCAACCTCTATGAAATAGCCTATCAAACGTGAACAAAACAAACAAAAATTAAAACAACAAAACAATTGGCAAGAATCAGTTCGATTTTACCCATTTAACTTTGTCTCATATGCATTATGCACCTGCATTTTAACAAAATCATGCAATAATTGCAATTGTTTGAAAGAAATAGACAACAATCACGTTTGTTGATTTGGTAAAGTTCAGAATAATTATTCACATTTCGCCCACTATCATGAGCTTTTACACAGCATCTTTCACAGATTTCCGTCCGCTTTTGGCAAATCCATGAAGAGCATGAAGAGTACACGTTAATGTCCTAAAATTATACATATCGATTAATAATCCCAAATTAGAATAAACTTAATTTGCTGATGTAATATCTTACTCTGAATCCCACTTATTCATGGACGTAAGCTTAGTATTGTCTTGGAATTAATAGACTCCAAAAATAATATCGCGACGGACCCAATAGCCTTATTCTAAATGCACCATGTGAACGCTGGTAACCAGGTTCCACCAAATTATCTATGTCAGATTGTATATATTGTCTTTAATAGTCTATATTTGATGTAAAATAGGGGATGTGGGCCAACTCAAAGCAACCTTGTAAACTGTGGCTGCCCGGTAAATCTTTTACTTTGTATATATATCGGGTGTGCACGTTGGAAAAAGCTGCATGTACAACTATGGTTTGAACTGGGCTCGCGTTGCGTTGATAAGTTATACGTCGTACTGCTGGAATATTAGTGAAGAGGCGAAGAAAAAGGTAACAACTATACATTCAAAGTTTATTATTGGCTACGTAACATTCTTCGCTATTTACATGGAAACAACACCAACACAGTAAACCAGCTAACACTTAGTGTCAATTAAATCAGCACCCCCTCTTTTTCGCACAACCCACCACAATATAGCGAACAATATGGTTGTCATTACGCTACAGGTCAACATCATGTACGGGAAACACATGTGAGTGATTTCGTTGAACAGATAGCCCGTCAACGAAGGAATAGCCATGAAACCCACGAAAAAGCCACACCAATAAAAACTACTAAATTTCCCGTCAACGTCCATAAATGAATTCGCCCACGTGAAGGAAGAAGGCATGATGCAGGCATACCCCGCGCCCACCAACGCCGTGCATACCCATAACATACCAGGTGTTGATTCCACTGTAAGGCACAATAATATCAATGACAGCAACACCACTACCAAATCTATCAGTACAATTATATGTGGCTTTACGTATTTTGAAAACACAACGGCTAAAGCAGTTACCGTGGCGTTTGAAAATTGAACAAGTGCTACAACGTAGGTGCCGTTAGATTTGCTCCAGCCGAGATGCTTCACGGCAAAAGTCATCACAAGTCCCGCATAACCTATTTCTATACCACCGTAGAATATATTGAAGAGAAAAAATAAAACGGATACTTTTAGTTCAAAATGATTACTATTTCCAGCACCCTCCTTTGCCACAGTTTCGTTGTCTTGATCATTTCTAAGTTTGCACCCTTCCCTAGCAAACGTAACCAAAACCCACACAGCAATGGCTAAGCAATATATTCCAACGATTAAGTATGCATATTGTACCAGACTTCCTCGCACAGTTACTTCCGCAAGATCTACGTTTGAAGCATCAACGTCCCTTTCGTCTGCTACAAGAAATATTGTTTCCAGCTTGACCACAACCTTTCGTACAAGAGGCTCAGATGTGCTATTTGATTCCGTGGTTGAAATGGTATAGTTAGAAGAGTTACTGCTAGCTTCAAATGCGTCCATCTCGGGAGCCATGAAAGGTTTCACGATCAAAGGTGCCAGTGTGAAGCCAACAACGGATATCAAGTTGAGTAATTGCAGACTTGGTCCTGATTTGTTTTTCCAGATGCTTATGCAAATAAGGTGGGTTCCTGCAATGGCAACAATAGTCATAAATAAAACACGTTTTATAACATAGTTCTGACATCATCATTCTACGTCTAGTCCTGTAGCGAGAGTGTAACTCATCAATCGCTGCTCATCATCTACATATACATCTACATATATCGAATGTATACCGGGCTACTCTCTTTCTCTGCACTTTTTTTCTGTAGCAACCTAGTGTAGAACACATTATAACCTAGTTAATAAATAAACCAAAAAAATTGAGACAAGGACTTAGTAGAACTTCTAATTAAGACCACCTCTATAAAGAGACCACCTCTATAATAAGGCAATTTTCATGATTAACAAAGAGACCCGTTTGCACATCCATAAAGAGCACGTCTCTATCGAGACCAGTCTCAATAGTGGTCTTGATAGAGTGGTTCTACTGTACGACATTTAGGAGAATTATGTTAAAATACACACAAATTTCTTGCACCATGCCACTTGAAAACAGTATATTTATTTTATAGTGTATACAGTTTGGGCGCACATTACGGTATGTACGGAATATGGTAATTGAAAATAACAGTGTATTACCCATCCCGATCGCGCATCCAAAAAATTCCGGTGGTGCCAACACTGCCAGCAACGCGATGATATTTTTCGTCCATGGAGCGACTGTTACAAAGATGGAAGTAAAAAAGAGGGACACTCCGACAAGCAGATAGCGATTCATTCTGTCGAACATAGGTCCTACAAATGAAAATATACAAAACATCAGGGTATATATATATATGATCGCAATACGAATATAAACTTGTATATTAATAACGGGTTTGAAGAAGACGGCAGGTTTGCTGACAGAACATGTAACAAGCCATTTAAATAAAGTGTATCCTGGATACTTACCTAAAATAAGACTCCCAACAATTGCCAATATACCACGACATGTAAATATTGTGGATATCTGACTCGTTGTTGTTCCTGTTAATTGTTCTAAATCAATGAGAGACGGTCCAAGAAGTCCTAAATTCAACGCCTGGAACATAGAAAAGTAAGCAGAAAATAGGTGGCGTGATTCTGCATGCAATGACTATGAGGTGATGTGGTTAAACCGTGTACATGTGTAGTCTGAAGGGTTAGAGCACTTTGCGTCGTATCAAAGTTTACATTGTCTGTGACTGTTGTACCCTGGGGGAGGTTCTTCCACAGTTGGGTTGGGTATACATATATGCTTAGCAGAAAGACCCACGATTTTGAGATGACTAACATAGACAGATCCAGGTTTTTGGAAAGGGGGGGGGGGCGCACGTAAGGAAAAGAGCGGGCGCACTTACGGGATTTCATGAAAAACCCTGTGAAAATGAAGTATTTTGGTGGTAAAAAGGGGGCGGGGCGCCCCCTGCGACTCCTGAATCTGCCTATGACTAAATATCTAAGACTCTATTTCTTGGCAGCCAAATCCAAAGACCCCCTAATTTCTCTAAATCTCTAAGCAAAACCCACACTAGCGAGGGCTGCCATTGGCACTTGTCCATGAGCCGTGAGCCCGACTAAGGAGTGTGGTATATGATGCTTACCATTGCTGCTCACACTTTTGCAAAAATTAAACTGACGCATGATGATATTCAGTTTTTGCCTTCAAGTTTCATATAGATTCAGTGTATTGTTTTAAAAACCAATGTTTAAGACCCCTTTACCCCCCATTTCCCCATTATGAACTCACCTTGGAACATACCTACCCAAAACAGATGCTAATGCCCCCACCCCCTCCGGTACTGTACTGCTGCTCAAACCGGTCCATATGAGGGTTTACTTTTACATTTTCACTTCTGCCTCAATATACTTGCCACTACTCTCTGGTTTGCCACATCTGGCGAAGCTTTCAATTAGATTAAAGAAAAGTTTGCAGCGTAGTGTGTGATGTTTGCAACACAGTGTAGAGGACACACACATCACATATTGTGGCATAATAACAAAGCACGAAGAAATAATAGTTACTTACAACTCCAAAGTAAGCGGCACAAGCACACGCCGTTTTCGTGATTTTCGAGCAAAAGCTCTCTTCAGTTTCATCTGGACGGGCATTTAAACTGGTCATCGATAAAGTCCTCCAGGGTCTCGCCTGAGTGGTGAAGTTTATGTTGATGTCATCCAAGCCGAATTCGCGTTTTATTTTATTTCCTTGGTTCCTGTGAATGGTGTCGTAGCCATAGTTGCAACCGTCAAGGTTGTGTTCATTTAATTTATCTTCCGCGGATTTCGTTTGCTTCTTACGATATTTAACATCGCCGACGGAGCTGGCATTTAGTTCTTCGTCACTCGCGCGGGTACCGTCAATAGTTCCACTCTGGTCGTTTTGAGGAGAGGTGTCTTCAATCTTACAATCTTCTGAAATCTCATGGTAATCACTTTCATTGGCGTTTATATCGTTATCATCACAAGTTTCAATTCCTTCCGTGTCAGTCTTAAACACATCATCCTCATTTTCAGTGTCACCGTTGGTTTCCCACTCACACCTACTGCCGTCTGACTCTTCTCTCTCAGATTCGATGTTTTTATCCATTTCCCCCTCCGCTGACGCCTGAGAACAATTCCCATCCTTGAGAGATTCTATGTTTTTTAGGGACGCACTTGTTTTATGGCTGTCTTTGCAACCGTCTAAAATGTTTACACTTTCCTCCAACACTTTCTTTTTTACATTTGTTTTTTCTTTATCAAGCTCGTTAACAAGCTCATCTAATTTGTTTTTTGCGGGCTTTTCGGAATCGTCATCTACTTCTCCCTGCTGGACAGCATCCGTGCTATGATAACTAGCCGGTTTCATAGAATTGAGTAATATTCCAGACATGGTTTACCAGTTGCCTCAAGATAATCTAGTTCACGCGACTATTGCAACATCTTACATTTTAATGAAAACATTTTTTGCACAAAACGGACTGCATACAGACTGTAGCAAGCGTAGCATTGTTGTAATGTGCAACACATAAACATTACTTATGTCAATCAAATGCAATCAAGCCATCTCATGCCATTGCATAGCAAATAACACATGACGCCATATCAATTGACCACGATATTATTTTTGCCGTATATAATAATCCTTGTAAGTGACCGCATAACGCCATATGGTGCTTTGAATAGTCACTATTTGTGCTGATGTGCGCTCTGAGACACCAACATTAGATAGTTGTCCGACAATTGTTTTAAGCACTTAGGCTGTCAAACTGACGAAGAACACATGAAATTAGCAATTTCAAATGTTTATGACCATCTGTTTGCTCAATACATCCATCTGCGAAATGGCTCATACAATTTTGGTATAAATTTTCCTCATAAGAAATGACTTATCTTTTTACTTTATCCATGCTTGTCGTAATTTTTCTCTGGTTGCAAAACTTTTCAACGTTCTCTTGTGAATAGCATTTGGTTGAAGGATGCACAAAAGTGAATAAAAAGTCTCCCGATTCTTATATCTCGATATAATTGAGGGAGAAAACAGATGCACGCGGCACGACGCTTGCAGCATACGCTAAATATGTACAAAACTTGCTGGCAACAACGTATATATATTGCCGATGTCCCGTCACCAAGAGCTCGTATGTGAGTCTACCCATCTGCATGGGAATGACAAGCAATCCCCCTAAAAGCGCAGTAATCTTCTTGTAATTGCAAATGGTGTTGGGCACATCAGCAACAAGTCAATACACAGACGGGCTGAGACACGTGGCTTACCCGTATATTACGGTTAACAAGAGAGGAACAAGATAGGTTGCATTTACTACATTCCAATTATCGAACACGATTTCGGCTGATGGTTTAGTTAAAAATCTAAACGACTATTTGTGCAATTTGTTGCTAGCCGTAGTCATTAATATCTAACAATCTCGAAACAATTACCACATAAACAGAAACTTGGTATTGGAACAAAAACGAATATTTCTCTATCATATTTCGTGGGCAGTAATCACCATTAATTATTATCCGCTGTAGATTTGGTGAGTGGGCCTGGGATGTCACGTCGACCATGGCAAACGTCGTGGTAGTTAATCGTTGATAATGAAATGCCAGCAAATGGAATCGACTAATGAGTTGCATAAGGGCGAATATTCCACACCCCCATCGTCATATCTCAAGGCTACATACGCAGTATACGCAGCCGTTTCTATGAACGAAGGCAGTGTGGAACCCAGCAAAACTGGTCACATCACTTTGTTCTTTTATATATGTATATTGCCACAGAACTGGGGTGTAGTGTGAGTGATCAAGCAGTGAAAACCAACGATGTCCACACCCTAACTCCAAAAGGGTTATGAACCTTTTACAAACACTCCATTCATATGGGCACTCAAAGTCTTGACTTCTATAAATTTTTTACATTT
>CM032663.1:27514822-27556070 GCA_019095985.1 Streblospio benedicti | reverse complement strand
ATGATTCAAGCTTAAATCAAGCAAACCTGTCATTCCACTAAAAGATTCTTTGTCAATGTCAGTAAGTTTATTTGTATGCAGTTTAAGCGTTTCTAGTTGCGATGAGTCAGTAGATATGTTCACGAATGATGATAGCTGGTTATCATTCAGGTACAGTAATTTTAATCCGTGAACCTTGAGAACTTCTTCTGGAAAAGTGGTGAAGTGATTATCGCTTAAGTCCAACATATTTGTTCTCATGTTCTGACTGTTCTTAACCTAAAACATAAAAGGTTGACTTAAAATGTAATTTGCCATGCATAAGTTCATCGTCCCAATAAAAAAAATCTCTGTAACAAACACAAAGATCTAAGAAACGTTAAATTTTCCATTCCAGTGTTTTATACACTGGCTAGTACCCAATTTATTGCGTCAGACCATCCGTCCGTCCGCCCAGTTCGTTACCCCTCTACAGGTCGCATAGGTTGAGCTAGGATGCTCAAATTTAGCATGTCGGTTGGAAATGGTGACCACAAGAACCCTATTTCACATTTATGTTCAATTATTTTGGAGCTTTTCTTAGTAGTTTAATAAAATCGATGGAGGTTTTCCTAGAAGTAGCAGGTGTGCTAGATTCTTGAACATATTTGTAGTGGGGCAAAAGTAGTCCGGTTGACAACTAACCATGTACGGAATCCGTATTTGGACAGTCCTGATACAACATATTTTTACAAGGCAAAAATAAAATGCTCCGAACGAGGATATTTGCGATCCGAGGGCCCATTTACGGGATCGTAACGGAGTGCTTTCCGGGCGGTGTATAAACGCTATCGGAAATCGAGGCATCGTTCGTGACGTACAATCCGATATGTAGTATTTCAAACAGTACTCAAATCCACCTGATATTCACTGGACAGCGGTCTCAACAAAAAGTGACTTCTTTAGAGAGATGTTCATGATGGTGGTTTTAAGGTCTGGGACCGGGGGAAATAGCTTAATTATAGAAGTTGTCTCTTAACAGAACTGTTCTTAATTTGGAGGTTCTATTGTACGTCCAAACCGTCTCGTGATTTTGTGGGCGTGATTGTCAGTGATATAGACCTTGTTAAGACATGCCACAGCCGATTTGTACACGTGGAAGGACGTGGGGATAAATCCAAACGTCGTCGGACACGGACGGTAGACGTGATTGAGACGTGCAGCAGACGTGAAACAGAAGTTACAAGTCGTGTTACAGCAGTGTTCAATGTGTGGGAGGACGCGGCAAGATAGTGGAACTGCCGCCGATGCCCACACCGTGTGCAAAAGCACGTCCAAGTCTAAATTGACCACAAATGACAGCTGATAACCACGTTCACCAGATTTTCATAACTTATTGGATGTGATGTGGACGTAATATTGAGTGTGATCAGCTTTTAAGTTTATGTTCTAAATTTACGTTGACACTAGGTAATTGACATTTGTCACACATCGTTATTAGTTACTGTCCCTAAATATGTTGTGCAATATTAAGGTACCGATGTTGCATTCTTATGTGGCCACCTATAATATAGATAATGTGTAAACTGTCCACATAAGATTGCATTTATAAAAGATCATTCACAATATATATGTTTACAAAAAAAATCATTGGGAAGGGAGAAGCGAACTTTCTACATAACTACAGGTGTTGTTAAAAGGATATGTTCCACTGTATAAGGGTAATTGTAAGTTTGAGTCTTTACAGATGATAATAGCCATGCCGAGTCAGTAGTTTGGAGATCAGCATGGACCTATATAAAGAAACCACATCTCTACTGAGACCACTATCGAAGGAAGTCCACGGGTGTTCTTAATAGAGGTTTAATGTTTAACACGAAATCAACATACTAATAAGACAAATCAATAATGTTCATTAAGTGGAAATATCGTATCACATACGGGCGCACCTTTGTGCCCGTAAATATACGGCTTAGTTCCAGCGATTTTTAAGAACGAGCAGCTGCGGAAACGTTTTATTCACACCAAAACGATCCGAGCGGACCGGATCCGAACGAGAATAGTGTCCGAGCTCGTAAATAGCTTTATACACCCCATCCCAGAGTTCTGGGGGTGGATATCGACTGAAAATACATGTAAAAGACTGATAAAAATCAATATTGTATAACCACAAATTTTAGACATCCCAAAAAATGCACCCCCCAGTCTTGGTAGTGGATGGTGGATATCGACTGATTCCGTGCAAATACCATGTAAAAAATGGAATTGAAACCCTTTATCAAGATGATAAAAACTAACTCAAAATATTGTTGATAAACCACAAAATCAATACAGCATCAGTCCATTTAATGACAAGTTAAGGCCATTTTGTTTGTTGACAACAGTTCGGCTGCAAAAATTGTACAGCACCCAATGCTATGCTAAAACAAAAGGGCGAAATTGGGTTGAATGTTGAATGTTACTAATATGGGATTTCATTTTCAAATAAAAATGGTAGTGGATGCTGCTTGACCCCCAATTCTTAAATAAATCTCTATGTTCTGGGGTTTTCGACAATAATCAGCCATTTTCATCCAGACAATCAGCGTGCAAAATTTTGCGTGGATGGAAAACACACAATCCAAAAATCACCGCCAGTCTAAACTCCGTCCATTATCAATGGACGCTGATTGGTCAATCAGCGTGCTCAATTTTCATACTAATCACCGCCTCCCACGCTGTCTCAAACTCCGTGATGGAAAACACGCTTGCAATGAGAATATGCGCGTTATGATTTAAAAATCAAAATGGATTTTAGTCATGATAGAATGGTGATTGACATGCTGTCGTGTCAATTTTGCGAAAATTGACACAATTTTGCAATCTCGTGGTCAATTCCTACAATATATAGACAGTGACATTCAAGTGTATTAATTAAACACTGGTTTGCCCACCTGTGGGCGCTTTTCATATTGTTAAATAAGTCCAAAGAATAAATTACCAAATGGTGAAAGCGTTTTAAGAGATACATTAAAGATGCATAAAAAACATTGTAACCTCAAACGTGGGTCTAAATACCAGCAAATATGGGTATGATATAACATAGATTACTTATCTATACCAAACATTCTGCAAAATTACATACTTGTCTACCAAGAACTTACAAAACACCAACACAAGACATTGAAAATAACAAATGGCCAGATAGCACAGCATTGAAGATAACTGCTTGTTGTACATAAAGTTACTCATAATGCAAACAGATGCTCCAACTATAGATGCTTGGTGAAACTGTTTTGTGCCACCTTAATAAATAACGGTTAGAAGGACGGTATCAGTTAAATTCACTTTACCTGTGTTTATATTCATGAAATAATGTTGAAATACTCACATCTTGCAATTTGTTGCCTTTCAAATCTATAATCTTTACCGTGTATCCATTAGTGTAGTAAGCACTGTAATGTGGCACAGACACTAGACCTCTGGAATTGCAGTAGATCCAAAGTAAGTTATTTTCATCGTTAAAAGTGCATGTGCAAGGATGATCCATGGGGCATTTTGGTTCTTCAGTGTCTACTGTAGTGGAAGAACCAATCAGTAGGAACATGTACTGAAGATAGCAGGCTTGAAGTATTTTTGGAGTCATTTTGATTTTTCTGCTATTGAAGTAAGTTAAAGCCCGAGTTAATCTCCTACAGCTACTTTTCCAACTATCCTGTCTTGGGCATTTTCGTAAAAGATTCACATTTAATGATTTGGAATTGCTTTTACAATGTGATAATGTTTAAAGTAACAAATGAACTACGGTGTTAAACTGCAGGGTTATTTCTTGTTACTTCAACACATTGACTAATTTGATGGGCATTTTGTCAGGTAAATAAATTTGATACGTGTATTTCAGCTAATGATGTAAATTGATCATACTTGGGATCATGCTATATTCGTATTTGAGAGTGCGTTGACATTGGTGTGCCAATGATAACTGTCAACATCTAATAACACGTTCGGGTTCACACACTGCCTATAGGGGCGGTAAAAAGCAGAAAACGGGAAGCGGGAAAAAAGGCAACAAAAGAGGCATGTGCAATATCAAGGACGAGGAATGTGGGGAAAATGCTTTAAAATCTGTGGGGTTTGGGGAAAAGACCAAAAAATAGGGATGTTGGAAATAGGGTCAACACAATTAGGGATGTGGGATTTCTTAACCTCTTATTCCCCCCACCCCCACCCCCTTATACATGTAGGTCTATCCATTATACTAACTCTAGCTTATTACCTAGTAAAATCTTTGATTTTCATGCATAATAGATTGACAAATCGCTTTTAGATCATAATAATAACATGCCACGTATCGAACCACTAAAATTATTACTCGGATAATTGTCTCTGTAAATACTTGATCAAATATCAAATATCAACTCAAAGCTCTTGAGTTCATTAGCTCGAAACTTGACACAGTCGAAAAGAAGAAATGTATTCAGCTACCTCAATATAGCATTAGAAAGCACTTATCTTTGAGAAGAGAATCTAATAGAATGGAATGTTGATAATTTTGTAACATGTAATGTGTTGTGTATCCTACCTATCGAGAATGAATTAATGCTTGAAGCTGACTGTCCGGTGAACATAATGCACACGTGAACGTTGACTAGCCTGTGAGTACTGTCCTGACTACAACTGTCCGGAGTTCACAACGTACTCCGTAGAAACATTTTTATAAAACGTGGGTATGCCAGCAAAATATCGCGGTGAGTACGGACGTGCCCTGAAACTGGGTGTCTTGTTTCCACATTTTTGGTACATTGCTGGTTGTCTTTTTTTCACAATTTTTGTAGATTCTGTTTTTTCCCACATTTTTAGTATATTTATGTCACCTTTTTATCAGATATTGTGGATCGTGTTTTCTCAAAAATAGGTATATTGGTGGGTGCCATTTCCAACCTGTCCCTGGCACATTCATATCCATTTTCAGACCCCCCCCCCCCCCCTGCGAGGTTATATGTTAATAAAGTACTACCATATGATATTGCCTGTAATACGTGCAATTAATCAATGACCTTAATATATCTTGATAATAACTACATGTAATTGCAAACTTAAGTATTGCAAAATTGGAAAAACAATTTATTTTAAGGGAAAAATTAATAAAACTATAGGGCATCATTTTTTGGCTGTTGCCACCTCCTCTATCTTTGTTACAGTGACATATTATGAAATTACATTTTAAAGTTACCTTTTTTTTTTTTTAATAATGAAAGCACATCATACCATTATAAAATATATATTTATTTATAAAAAAATACAACCTGAAGCTTGCATACAAAACACACAAATCCCATATATCTTTTACACATCTGTTGCACACAACATTCAAACTCATTGACACAAAATTAAAAAAATATATATTAAAGCTATTTTGTTAGTTTGGCTGACAAAATATTAAAATAACTGAAGTACAATATACTTGCCACATAATCTATACATTTTGACTAGATAGTTATCAATACGCAATGAAGTATTTCACAAATCTTACATTTAGCAAAAACATCTATATCATCATAAATCCTATGACAATACAATTTACAATAAATTTATCTTTGGAAATAGACTGAACTTCATATTTTAGGAATGTTGTACTATTGCAATAACATGTAGCATCTGTCTACATTAGTGTTTGAAGAGGCTGGAGTCTAGATTAGTAAAAAAAAGTAAGCGAACATCTAAAATTGTTTAACCAAACTTGATAAATTATCATCTTAAAGCTTTCAAGTATGAACATTTGACATACAAGCTTCATATTTGCCGTACATTTTAAATCTAATTACAATAATTCTGAGCAACAGTAAAAAAACACTAGTTTGGGGTTTTAAAGCTATAACACAATATACAACCATCTTAAAACCCACACCCAGTGAAGGCTGACTGAAAATTTGAATGAAGCTGAAATCTGGAAAGTCCATATCGCAACAAAAATAAATATTCATGTAATTTAAGCACAATTCTTCAACCTAAAATCTATTGGCATTTAGATTGCTTGTATATGGTAGTAAATTTTACAGCCTCCATACCTCGAAGCCATAATTAATATTTTTTGCAAGAACTGATGTCATATTTTTGCTTCTTCAATTATTAGCACAAGTCAATAATATATGGTACATTGTATATTAAAGATAATATATGGGATTAGCATAAGATGTAATCTCATCTTAGCCCTTTTGTACTAGGATACGATGCTTCTATTGAAGCCTAGAATAAAGCCTAAATAAGCTAAAGTTTACCACAATTAGACATTCATGTTAGTAGAAGTGTATTATTAAATTAAGTATTGAAAGAAATTCTCATTCCTTCACTTTGAGCCTATGATGAGAGAAAATTCATCAATTTACATTTCAGTTGTCTGAATGATATTTTGGAAATATCAATTGTATGATACTTGACACAAAATATCTTTGAAAAAATAAACATGAAACACAAACAGCCATTTTAAAACCCTGTATACATAAAAGCCATTTTTTCATCAATCCATGTCATACAATCGTCAGTGTACCTTATCACAGGTATATTATACAATAACATTAAAAAGCTGCATACAGTAAGTTTACAAATTTTAAAGTCTCTTCTCTGCTATTTGAGCATTGCAAAGACTTGACATCATTCACAAAAAATCCACTACATCATCATTTACCCTTGCATATACCGGATTCAATAGTGTAGAACAATTTACCCAAAACACTGATTCCAGACATATACTCACAAGTCGCAAATCAACTCGTGAGTAAGATTTCTCTGACAATTGCATAATTACCGTTTTGTGACAAAAACAATAAATAGCGCTACTTATTGCACCCTCGATTAAAGTCTACAAGCTCAAATTTACCTAGATGGAAGTCCATATTGACCCAAGCATAGTGTAACGGTGAATCAGACATCAATCTTGGTAAAACTGTGCTTATATTAAGCTTTAATAGGATGAAATACTTGCACCATTTACTACTCCAGGTGGTAAAAGATTAAAGCTGAGTACAAAATAAAGACCTCCCACCGGCTCTTGGCTGGTAAGTTTCTGCCAAGGCTGACTTGCTTAGCATGGTTTGAAATGTAGCAGGCTACAAGTTAACTTAACAAAAGACTGACCACATCTTTGTCCGGGCTGGCTTCAAACCTGGGGTCCAGGAGTAAATTTTCCTGATTGTCATCAATCAAATCCTAAATTTACTTAGACAAGGCCTAACCATTGCTCAATTCGAGTATGTGGCCTGGCGGCCTAGACTATTTCTCAACCATGCCCTCACACCACCAATAAAGCCAATCATTCTTAGCACAAGAATGCTTAAAAAGCGGTCCGTCCCTCCTCCACTGTGGTGTAGATGCTGTCTCCGTTACTGGTCGGCTTGTGTGGTTCCTCGTAGTCATCGTTTTCGTATCCTGCATTGTCATATTTTTTCCACAGGTCATCGTGGTTGCTGGTTGCCAATCTGAAAACACATTTTGTTCAATATGATTTAACCATGAGCATTCAATATAGTACTACTGTACAGTACAAGTTGAGAGAATTAAAAAGTGAACGTGTTGTTTTCTCATTAAGTGCAAAATAAAGTTTTATAATGCCATGTCCCCAGGCATAGGCAGATATAGGGAGGCCTCCGGGTTGCACAAGGCCCCACCATTTTTCAACCAAAATACAGAATTTTTTCTTAGTTGGGTTTCTTGCATATCCGCCAACGATTGTGCATACAAAACCCATTTAATCCCTAAGCGCCCCCCCTCCCTTTTCCAAAAACCCTGGATCTGCCAGTTCCAAGTAACCAGTTTCATTCAGCACCATCCAAGACAAGTGCCATCAAAATCCATTTCGTTTTAAGAAGATATAGTACAAAAGTGCAACTTGTGAGTAAGAATTCTCTGACAATTACATAATTACCTTTTGTGACAGACAATAAATAGCGCTACTATTGCAGCCTCGATTAACGTCTACAAGCTCAAATTTACCTAGATTGATGTCCATATTGACCTGAACACAATGACAGTGAATCAGACATCAATCAGACATCTATAAAAAGCCTAGTAATAGTCTTCATAAAGATATAGTACAAAAGATAAATTTTTTCACTTACAGTGAAGAACTAAAACTCATGTCATCTAGATGACGTGCAACACTTACTTTTTGGGTGTACCACGCTGTTGGCGCCGACAGCAGACACAGATGGAGACAACGAGGAGTACCACGGTGACAACACCGAGCCACACGAGCAGCGCCAGCATGAGCGCCGGCGTGAAGATGGTGCCGCACCAGGCGCAGTCAGACCAACCCGTTTGTGCTGTAAACGCGACAAAAACGTGAACGTGTCCTTGAGTGAGTTCATCGTATTGATAGTTATGTAAAGTTACTATTTTTCATCTCTCACAACACAAAAATTAGTAACCGTTTGACTGTTTCGTCTGGTTCTGCAGACATTTTCAAAAATGCTGACCACGCAAGTCAGGTCATGATGGTCAAATGGTTAGTAATTTGTGTGTTGTGAGAGATGATCATAGTAACTTAAAAACGTGAACATGTTATATAAACGTTAATGTGGTGGTTTATAGTCGGGATCAAAGTCTTGCTCTCACCATTTTGCATTTTACACCAGACCATTGGCACACTTGCCGTCGATCAATTGATCTTTTAATTCATACTTGCGTCTGCAGCAGATTCTGCTAGGTACTCACACCCTCTTTCAATCCAATGATCTGGGCATAATTAACTTGTAGGTGCCACGAGGCAGTGTGCAACTGTTTTAGGGATGAATTTGCTGAACACCCACCCACCACCACACCCGACCGGGAATTATCAAACCCACGAGCCCTAGTCCCGAGTCAAACCCCTATCCATTCTGCCACAGATGCACACAGACTGTTTATGACACTAGTAGATTCAGATTTTGTGAAACGGGTTACAACCAGTGGATTTCATGGACTTCCTATCGGCGATGACAAAATCCTCATGAAAGTGACACTATGTTGGAGAAACAGAAGAGCTGGCAAGTAAAGAGCAGATAATTGGAATATATTTGTTGGGTTGAAATAAATATGACCTCATTTTCTTCAACACGGAACCACATTCTCTGGGAAGCATTTTATTTTATAGACAGTGGTACAACCATAATATTAACCTCTTCTGCCGCAATCATTGAAGCCTAGCAGTATTGCAGTCTAGAATAAAGCCTAAAATAAGCTTAAACATATCAACATACATCTTGACAAGAATGCAGTGAATCAAACAGTCTGACAAATAGACACGCAAGCATCATCCTCACCTCCAGTCTTAATGACCTCCCCTGGGGGTCCCTGGTCTCCCTTCTCCCCCTTGGGCCCAGCAACACCAGTAGCTCCGTTCCAGCCCTGCTGGGCCAGTTGCACCAGTTGCTCCTTCGGGACCAGTATCTCCAGTCTCGCCTACGTGTACAAAAAACCAAGTCAAAGAATGATTCTTTAAATTCTTTGCCCGTATTCTTTGTTCGTAAAATTATTTTTTGTTTGCGAAGTTACATACAAAATATGCTTTTGTTAATATACCCTGGTATCATGATCACTGTTATTTGTATATTTATTTCTATTGTTTATCTGTATATGGTATAAAGACAAATTTGATACAGTTGTACCCATTTATATCAAATTTTGGTATGTTGAATTTATGAATTGGTTGAGCAATTTGCTCATGATATTTCATATGTAGATCAATAAACAAAACTCAAAATTGCAGTGAATTCACACGTTTTTCAGATATGCCCTTGAAACTTAAACTAAGCAGGAACAACTGTACACAAATGTCAAACATACAGTCTCCGTGAAGGTTAGAAATTTTGCATGACAATTACATTTCAACAATATTCTTAAAGGTCCACTTATTCAGAATATTGTTGAAATGTAGCAGTAGTGTTGCAAAATTGGTAACCTTTATGGATATTCCTACTACTAATACTACTATAAAAAGTTCATGTTTTTACCTGTTTCGCCCATATATCCGGTGGCACCCACCATGCCCGTGGGTCCTTGCTCCTGTCATGCCCCGGGGTCCATCAGGTCCCGTGGAGCCCCTAGGACCAGTTGCTCCTTGTGGGCCCTAAAAGTACAAATAGAGAACATGAAAGGAATGGTTAAAGAACTGATTAACCCTTTTCTGGTGTAGTCATTGGTGCAGACTTCTGCAGTCTAGAAAAAATCCTTCATATTATGCTATAATTTCTCAAGATGGGTGTCAGATTTACCAGAATATAGAGCAGAAGCATGCTTATTTTACACTCTAATCTAGATTGCAATAGATGGCATCGATGACTTTCCCACCAGTAATAAAAAGGGTTATTTACATTATTTTCTACATTATACTTGTGACTTTGATGTAAAAATGTTACTACTGTAATTTCAACATACAAGTCACTATTTATGACACCAACACGCACTGACCGTAAATCCAGTGGCCCCCTGGGGTCCGGGGGCGGGGGTGGGTGCCTCGGTGGTGGTCACCATGCTCACTGGAAGCTGCAGTGTTTTGCTGCAGGCATACGGACCTGAACCTGACCTAGATGCTGGATCTGTGGGCAAAATACTGTATAGTGAACATTCATGTAAACGAACACTGGCAGATCCAGGTTTTTGAAAATGGAGAAGGGGCTACCAGTGGATATTGTGTGTTTTGTATACGTAATTAGGTTACACAGATGCCAAAAACAGATGAAAATGTAATTTTGTTTGCGAAAAAAAAAGATGCAGTTGGAAATGTGCACGTATCTGCCAGTTAACAATGCAAATCTTATATTACCTTAATTTACCTCAAACGAGTTTATCTGTATTTTCAATTAATATTTGAACTAGTCTAGCTATCCTTATGTAGTGAATGAAATATCTTAACATTAAACACAGTAGCCCACCATATATAAAGAGCTTATTTCATTTCATTAAATGTAAGATATATCTGATAATTGATAATAATACAATCACTCAGGAAAAAACACGAAAACACAACATCATCAAAAGCATAGAGGTTAAAATAAGTTACTCTACTAATTACTATTCAACAACACACTGACGTTGCGGCTTCCATCACCGAGCCTTTGACCGTAGTGATAAATATGATACCCAATGTTACGTCACCACATCAGATTTGTCACTTTGGGCAAAGGCTCCGTGATGGAAGCCACAACGTCAGTGTGTTGTTGAATAGTGAGTAGTAGAGTAACTTATTTTAACCTGTATGGATATTCCTACTACTACTAATAGTCTTCATAACGATATCATCGAAAGCGTCACTCACCCGTATCGATGAAAGCTGCAGCTGAGAACCTGTAAGGGTAGGTGAGTGAGTCAAACGTGATCTTGTCGCCCGTCTTGGGCCAGTTGGCGGGTTGTCGCCGAATGACAGGGAGTTGGACGTGCCCTCGCTGGGAGAGAATGTGTAGGCGAAGGGGGAGTTGTCCTGGGTGACGAAGATGGCGGGACGGTCGCCGGGCAGGAGTTTGATGCATGAGGAGTCGTGCAGATGGAGGTATAGCTGCAAGGAGAGGTGACCAGGTCAAATAGGCTCTTTACTACATTGATTCATATATTTATAGGGTATTAAAGTCGTGAAGGCTTGCTCATGGACCACAGGGCTGGCAATTGTAAGAAGTAGGAGGCACTGATGAAAAGTTTGTGGACGTTAATTTTGTTGAGTTTGAGGATATCCAGAAAGTAGCCTACCCATCGGGTCGTGAAATTTTGATATCAGCCGGCCCAGGCAAAAATCACGTGGCCACAGGGTAGGCTCTATTTCATACCCTGATATTTGTATGCAGATTATAATCTTGACGATGATTTGCATTTTTGATTTTTTTGTTATATGTATCAGAATAGCAAGAAACTACAATACAATAGAGTATATGTTCCATATCAGACATGTTACTGTGCTTTTCGTGTATTATAAGGTCTATTTCATGATTTCTAGAAACATCTATATTGAAAAGGAAACACATTCTACTTGCAACTAAGCTTTCAAATAAGACTCGAAAGCAAATCAATTACAAATAGCAAAAGATGTTGTACTTTAGCTGATATAATTAAGACCAGCTACCACTCAAATGCATTGCAAATTCGAAAAACACAGATTAGTAAAGAAAAATATGTATCAGAATAGCAAGAAACTACACGAGCAGTGCCTCATAATATCTAAATCCCAAATACACGCGTCATTGGTCTTTGCTACACCCAAAGCAATTCACTTTCCATTGAATACAAATCCTACGTACATCATCCCTACTGTTGGCTCCTGCCGGTGTGAAAGTCCACTCGTGTATTAGAGTAAATTCCACGTTTGTCGGATCCGCTGCATTAGACGGTCGCCACATTTGGTACGTGGCATTGTTTCTGTTTCTGAAGTATCCCGAGAAAGCAAACAGTATCCCCTCTTCTTTGACCGCTTCATTGAACAAGTATGCGGAGCCAGCTTTCTCAGGCCCTCCACTGGCTGATATCACAGGGTTTCCAACCATGACTGGGTTTTCTGAAAAGATGACAATTTTAAACATATGAGAGGTTAGAGAGAGAGACAGTCATAGTCAGATCCACGGGGATGCAGGGGTCCTTTTCTCACTCCAAACTATTATTTTCATCTGGATTTTGGTATCCCTAAAAATGGACACATATTGACCAAAATTTTGTAATATGTAGTTTTGTTAGGTTTATAGATTGTGTTGCAATTATAGTTAATATTGATGAAAAAAAAATTTCTGTGTATGTTGTGTGAACTTATCATCATGATCATAAATATGAAACCTTAATTATAAATATGTGTTCTGTCCTTAACATTTAAGATCATTTCAAATTCAGATCAGTTAAATTTAAGAGTTGAGCAGCACCAACTTCTTTCATGATCATTATTCTCGTCTGTTATCTGCTTTGTGAATTTGAATAAATAATTGTCAAAATTGCTGTATTAACGTTTTCGTTGCTGAAGCACCCTCCTCAGAAACATTAACAATCAGAATTTTAAATATAAACATTGAATTAAATTATAAAATGGCTTGGAATAAATGTTAATGAATTAATGTACACTAATTAAGAGAAATACAATAAGGTTGTGCAAGATTGTGAAGAAGTTTATTAATTGGCAATTAATCATAGGTATTGGTAATAGAATGTGGACATACATATTTTATTACATATATGTCTATACAATATCTTAAAACTGTTTAAAAACAATATACATGTACTCATGATATGTTGTTTTTTTTACAATAATTAAGAAACAAAAAGGGTAATAAATGGATATATTATGACAATGGGGTTATAGGTATTATATGAGGCCATATGAGTCCTCTATGGCTACTCTGGGAATTTCTCTATGGTGGTACACTGCTATTGGAGTTCAGAAGAATAATTATGATAATTTTACTATATTCATAAATTTGAATAATCATGTTCAGAGGAAAATGAGTCTAACAGTACCTTTTATATCTCTATTCTAAATGTTGTTATTACGCATGGGAATATTCGCACAATCTATTACATCATAGAAGGAAACATTATTTGCTTGATTGATATAATAAGATCACTTACATACCTGAAAAACATAACATTGGCAACATTGCCAAAAGGCTCGCAATCGCTGTATACCCATTTAAGTTGTTCATTTTCTTATGTTGATAGCACCTGTAAAAGTAAAGATTGGTTAAAAATAGCATGTTTATATTGATATACACCAGTTAGATAACAATCATCAAAATAAATGGAATTTATGAATTGATGTAAAAATTTTTAAAAACCCATACAATTTATGAAAATTAACGACAACAATACCAATACCACAGCTGATGCAGCTTCAGAAATAGACCCTACTTTGTATCAAAATTGCTTAAGTAGTTTAATTATCATGGCCTTAAGACTTCACAGATTTTCAAGTGCAAAAGTAGATATTCATATAATTCAAATTCTGATTTAGTCATCAACCACCTTTTAAGGAGTGTAGATTGAACATTTGGCAAAGAAAGGAACATTTTTTAACAATGAAATGATTCATGCATTCCGGTATAAAGAACAAAAGAATGCTGAAAATTAAGTGTTAAATGAAATGGATGACAGTGGCAGTAAAAGATGAATATCCTTTTGGTCATTATGTAACAATTTAAATGGAAAATGGAAGCCAAACATTTCCTAGCATTGAGTTGAAATGTTTAGCTATGTGTCTTATGAACTAAATAATTGTACAGTTCCAATAAAAGCTTTCAAATTAAATGCATATAATTATATGATGTGAAAGTACATGCTGCTTATACAGAATTGTTGACAAAAAAACTCCATGTGTAGAAAATTTGCAACAAGATAGGCCCAATACCATATAAAACCTTAATTCCCTAAATGAATCATATAAAATCTAAATGTATATCCTCCAATTCCTATATGAATATGCATTCATGGAAAAGACCTTTCTCAAACTGACAATTTTTCAAACTAGAATCCCATGGGGATATGTATGGTCAGACATGGAATTTAGGAGCATGCAATAGACAAGTTGCATCTTATTACAATCCATCAACCAAACAATCAAAATCCAATTCAACATCTTTGTTTTCCAAAATAGAGGTCAGACAACAGAGCTTAAAATATCAAAAATATATACAATTTCAGCATCATCATTTTATAAAGATTAGTGTTAGATGTAGCTCAGCTGATTTTATACTAGTATATCTCTGAACCATAATTAACGTTAATGGATCAATCGACATGATTCAATCACAGAAACTGAAAGTGCAGTACAACTGTATTGGACATGACCTCAAACAATTGATATGCCTTCATGTATTTGTGAAAAAAGCTTATATTGATAACATTTTGACAATCATGACTTGCGCGATGACTTCATCCCATAAACATTACATTTCATTCATTCAACCAAACCTATCTTTTCTAATCTTACTTCATTTCAAGGCAGAATGAAAGTTTTACAAGAACGTCTTTGTGTAGTTAATGCAAAAATCAAGTCTTAGTCTTTTGTTACAAATAAAACTGATGATGTAAAAACTAAGTAATAATATTCCCAGTTAGTTCATCCGGTATTATGATACGTCTTTTAGCTTTTTAGCTAATATCCATCATCTACAGATATATCCTCCCAAAGTCTTTGATTTTATACGCTATTTCATTTTTATTTAAAAATTTAATTTCGCCCAATATATCACTGCTTTAAATATGAACAATAATATTCATCTGATATTGACTACTTTCATATATCGATATATATATATATATATATATATAAAAATGTAACTATAGCAAGCAATACTCATAAAATACCTTTAAATGAAAAAACTCAAGATAAAACACATCAAAATCATCTTACCAAATGTGACTACACGATCCCGAAATGAAACTATTACCAAGATATAACTAATAAGTGCAAATATTCAACCCAAATACATCTTACAACACAGAAGTCTACGAGAAATCGAATGCTCATCTGCAAGTGGGTGGATCTGACATCTATCTATCAACTTATCCCTTCATCCTCAAAATAATGTCCAGCTAAAGATCATAGGTCGTGAGATATAAGTTATGAAATACATGTACTCTGAGTCTCATGTTTGAGTAATATTCCACAGTGAAATCATTTTGTTTTTACACTCATATCTCCAAAAACTGATGGAAAAAATCTTAGAGTAAATTAACAAATGAAAAATTATAAACATATACAGTACAACATGGGTATGAGGACACCTCAATAATAAGGACACCTCTAATGACGCTTTGTTTATTCTGCACAAATATTAAACAACACCTTAAGAATGGGAACACTTTCCTTTACTCCGCATGGTGTCTCTAATATCAAAGTTTTACTAGAACAATAAAATTGCAAATAAAGTCTAATGAATAATATAATATGACGCAGATATGACATCCTCAAAATTCAATCCTCATTGTTTTCATACTTACATGGATTATGGTATCCAGAAAAGAGGCTTCCCTTGATTAAAGTCATTCAACAATTGCTGAAAGAGTTTGTGTCAAGTCTGGGCAAAGACAAGCTTTGTCAAGATTGATTTTTTTACTGAGTAAATGTTGATGCTGGTGCCAGATTCGGCACATTAAGAAATCTTGGGCATATTGTCTGGTTTACAGATGATGCCTTGACTGTACTATACGAGGTGTTATATGCATTTCAGTTTTTAAATTCACAAAATCAAAATACCAGATACATTTATATTTTGTATTCAAATTATGGCGTATATTCCAAACTTTAGAAAATCAAACAACTTCTCTAATTCAAAGATGATAAATTGAAATATTATTGCTAATATAATAGCTAAACTCGAGTATCCATTTGAGAACCTAAAAGCAAAAAAGCTCAATAAATATATGGATCTTATCCTATGATAGATGGAAAGTCTATATTGCATTAATGCAACTTGTTGATATGCTCAGGTGACGGTTATGTGGGGGCAAGATGAGTAGACTTTTCCATGACTCATTCTCTATAATGAGTCTTCCTTTGAGCTCCCAACAACAGAGGTAAATACTCCACAATAACACCATGTAAAGTATGCCTCTATGGAATGGCACACCTTTATGATTAATTAATGCACACAATAGTGTGCCATAAATAAAAAAGACAGAAAGTAGATAGAAAGCTACAGAATGAAACATTCAATTGTTATCATTACAGATATTTTTAAAATGAAAATTCATTTCCAATGTCTTTGTCCAGTTAATAGTAATAAACGTGAATAAAAATGAATGTCACTATTTCTTTTTTTTATCTCTGTAATCTTTTGCTTACACATACATACACTAAAAAAATAATTCTGAGACTTTACATTTCAAAAACGCGGGAAGTGAACTATGTATAATATTAAAAACATGGCACAATCTATGAATTATCAACATTGATGTATTTATTATTATCAATAGCATATTATTTAAGATTTCAAGTTTTCAAGTTAAGGGAATTTTGTTTCGTGTTACTATTAAAACAATCCTATTGAATTTTGTTTGGATTGGTCATAATATTCTGGGCATTTTGTATGCTAAAAGTTCTTTATTTTACATTGATATCTCCATTGATCACTGACTGATGCTAGAATTTAGGTACCGGTTGTAACCATATTGTCAAAACCATGCACCCAGATGGTCATCTCATTTGTAAAAGTGTTTATGGTAAGTATTATATTTAAGTAAGGTCCTTTAAGTAATTAGCCACTGCACTGTCATTTGAATCGAAAACTAAGTACCCATTATCATTTTAGAATTTACATTTTTGTCACTTTAAATTACAAATAAAAACCATTTCCCTTAATGTTCACCTTTGTTTCCTTCCCAATCTATAATTTTTGATTACGTATATTTCTGATGACAAGAGAATTTTATAAGCTTTTTGTGTGATTGCACATATATGCACAAAAGATGTTGAAACTTCAGCAGTTGCTCTAGTCATATATCTAAGAAATGTATATGACAATATCTTAAAAGTAAGAGGGACATTTACAAACTGTCAACAATGAAGATTCATTAGCGAAAATTAACCATTCCTGCTGGGCATTCAAATACAGGGAATTCACCAAATTGTATAGTCTTCATGATAGTGACCAAGTCAAAGGTTTGTTTTATGCCGGTTGGTCATGAGAATTGTCCATGTTGGTCATATCAATAGGGTGCCTTTATATCAAGCATCCAGCCTTTTAAAAACAGCAATTTGTGAACTTGAAATGGGGTTAATTTCAAGGTTGGCTAACTATAATAGTCATTTTGTCCAGCTTTGATTTTCATTTGACCATCGAAAATGATTATTTGAGAAGTCACGATTCATTTGGTAGGCAGTGATAAATTATTAGAACCGCCTGTCAACTTCGAACTGTAAACATAGCAAGAACATTTATAACCATCAGATTTTGGACGAGACAACATTCAACAAAGGTTTACTGTTCATATTATATGATTTACATCGGGTTTTAAAATGTCTGAGCCTGGTATATTGTAGTTGAAATTTAAATATATGTGCTGTATATAAATGTAAACAAATAAACCTCACAAGCAGACCTGTGGTCAAATACTTTATACTTTTGTTGGTTAAATAACCTTTGAAGAAAAAGACAATTATGATAGCTCAAATTACAACGGTAACTTTTTCAAATCAGACACGACTTTCCAACTCACCTTAAGAATGAAACTATCTAATATTCCCTGATATTTAACACGGTTTCTTGTTGATTACAAACAAATACTTATTCCTTTCAGTACATACTTCAAATGTTGGTAAAATTAATCCCTTCACTAGTTATAAGGAAAGCCCTGTGTTCACCCGTGCATGGTAAAAAGTGTCAATCTTGTGGAAAATGACGATAGCAGGAACTCCGCTTACCTTAAAAGGCAATAATTACCATATATGGAAAGAAAGGTAATATTAGTCAACTTAAGGAATTCCCGATTTGAATTCTTATATGTTGAATTTAATAGATTAAGAACATTTGCCAATTAGAGTTTTGGCACCATCCATATGACTTCTGTTGCTGATTTTGTTTTTTTTTTTTTTTCAAATTTTTAAATGGAACTGAAAAACACTCATACAATAATATGCAACCAAACCAATACAATTACCGTTAAACTATATTCTTACTTTTTATTTTCTTTATTTTCACACGTATGATAAAATTGGGAACAAATGAACACCAGACTGGAGGTAAATGTAAATAAATGTAAATGTGTCGTTAAGTCCTTGCAATGCAGAATCAGACACCTCTACATTCACACCAGGTCATTGGTCATAGGCAGACCCATTTCTTTCTTTTTTTGGGTGGGGGGCGTACTTAAGAAAAAGGGGGGGGCGCACGTATGGGATTTCATGAAAACCCTACGAAAATGAAGTATTTTAGTGGGAAAAGAGGGGGTTGCGCCCCCTGGATCTGCCTATGTTGGTATCCATGTAGTGTATGCGTCGCAACCGTAGCGCAGACCTACCTGCTTGTTAATAAATTCGCCACTGTACTAGCTCGCAGGGGGGGGGGTCTTGGTCAGAAAATGGTTACGGACGTGCCTCGGACAGGTTAAAAATGGCACCCGCCAATATACCTATTTTTGAGAAAAAGTAACCCACAATATGCCAATATCTGAGAAAATGTGACCCACCAATATACCAATATCCGAGAAAAAGGTGATAGGCCAATATATCAAACTCAGATCTAGTACATGAAGATATCAAGAATGAATATAATGAATATCAATATTTTTTTTAATCGTGATAAATATACTGAAATTGTGAAAAAGACACCCTGAAATATACCAAAAATGTGAAAAAGACACCCAGAATATACCAAAAATGTGAAAAAAACCACCCAGTTTCGAGGCACGTCCGTACCAATTGCGAGAGTGTGAGACACCCCCCCCCCCCGAGCATAGTAAACTGGGAATCGAACGCACAACCTCATGGTCTCAAGTCTAACTGTCTTTCCACTCCCCCACAGGGGCACACAGATAAGGTGGATTAGTAAAATAAAATATCTTATATATTCACCCATTTTCCTAAATTCAAAACGCATGTAGTGATCAATCTCTCAGTTGGAAACAACATCCTTCAGAAAAAAAAATGCTAAAATGTTAAAATTCAATTGTATTATAACAAATATACATACCATCTATCAAAATACATTATAAAATACAATAATGCAAAGTATTATTCACAGACACGCAGAGAGTGCTGTACCTTAATTACTGTCCAGATGATCATGTGCCGTTCTTGCCTAAATCGCTATCGTACATATACCATAAGGCAAACTGACCTCTAGTGCGTTATGATTCATATGACACCATCTTCTGAGAGCGAACGCCAGGGTCAGACAGTGGCGAATACAGGACGCTAACCTGTTGCTGGATCTGGATCTGGATCTGGATATGTAATTCACAAGTAAGCCAGTCTCAGATGAGAGACTGGCCTCCTCTTATGAGGCAACGCGTGAATGGGAGGCCACGTGGTGTTTGTACATGTACCAATCCAGGGGCAGGCTATGTAGCCAACTGAGCCTCAGGGGTGGGGGGATCACACTAGCTATAGTTTTCAAACTAGGTGAGTTCTTTTTACATGCAGAGGTGTGGCTCTCCTCTACACAAGACACGCCTTTTAACGAGGCTTCCGAACCTCCGCTTGGCGTCGCCACCGTCTAGTAGTAACACTGTACGGTGGCGATGTGCTGTGTGGAAATCAGCAACTCAATGGCAGACGTACGACGTATCGCTTTTGGCGACACTGTGTCTGCCATGACCGGGCCGCGAACTTGCAACCAGGCAATTCTTGTTTTCAAGTCGTACGCGCTAACGACTGAGCTACTGAGGACCACAGGTTGCGGTACTGTAGCCATTGTTTTGCAGTACATTGTCTAATAACGGTCGTTTTATCATGTAAAATTGTATTTCCTATTGCCAAATGTACATGTATATCCTATCTACTAGCTGCAACGTAAACATTGGACGAGGAACCACGTTTCCCCTTCTTGATGATACCCGGTATACATTATATATAGCATGGTGCCAACCCCTCAATAGTCATTTCTGTAGGCCTACTCAGGATGCCCAAAATTAGTATTTTCAGGGTATTCCGTGTTGGAACGGCAAACAGTCTAAAAAATGCTGGGTGTAAAAAAAAATATCAATATTGTCAGAACGTTGTGCGTGTGTGTGGTGCCTTTGATAAGTTTATGCCAAATATGGCGCCGAAACGGTAAGCTATGTTTCAAAATCTCTTGGGGAGTGGATAATTTCATCATGATATTGTAAATCAACTGACATGGTTTGAATGGCATATGCACCAGCTTTACGCATGGTACGTAGTACAGACTGGAATAAGCGTACACGTTGGTTAAACAACCGAAATTTTAATAAACGTACAGGTTGCAATAAGGTCGTACAGGGTTGTATTTTTAAAAATAAATAAATACCCGTACATGTACGCTTATTCAAGAGTGAAGAGTACATCAATGTGAATACATGCCTTTCACCTAGTTCAAATAACGAAAAAATCTTGTCTTTGTGATTTTGACATGAACACATGATATAATCGTCGTAGTATTTGAAACAACAGCCGAATTGTGCGATTGGTGTTCTAATATGAAAGAAAATATTCCTAAATATACTACATGCGCGCGCGCGCGAGGGGCGGGGGCGGGGGTATTAACACGAATAGACGTAGGCCACTTCCCCAAAATAGTATTTAAATAAACCGTCGAGCTCAATAAAATGTACTGTAGAACCTCGACACAGGGACACTTCTTTAATAAGGCCACATTTTAAGTTTCTACATATTATTAAAATACTTCACAAGTAGGGACACTCCAGTACCGTGGACACTTTCCCTGATCTACTGTACATTCATATAGGGAGCTGTCATTATTTATGAGAGGGAGGGGGCGCGGTCAGGTTGGGTGTGCGTGTGAAGAATTTCAGTGCAAGAACTTTGAGGGGCTGGGGTCACATTTAGATGCACGCACGCACGCACGCACGCACGCACGCACGCACGCACGCACACACACACACACACACACAATATGTGTGTGTGTGTTGGGGGGATGTCAATGCACAAAATGTGAGCGAGGGGAGGGAGGAAAATTTTGAGTGCACAGGGGGAATTTCAGTGTAAGCTTACCAATGATACAAATCCAACCGCTCCCTCCCACTCATAAATAATGACGGTTCCCATATGTCTGCTTCGTAAACAATAGCTCTGCCAAAAGGAACATTTATAGAAAGTGCAACCTCTTTGACCTTACTGGCTTGATAAAGAAGTGAACCCTGCACACAGTCCCCTACTGATAAACATTCTCTCCCTATTGTCACCTACACCCTTGTAATCTGAACTGTGCAGTTTTTATTAATGAGGGTGTTGACTACCAGGAGGGTGATTAGTGAAACGTGTCTAGGTTTAGACTGAGATAAGTGGTCTATTTTTGCAGGTTTTGGTCCGCAAGAACCGGTCTTATTACAGAGGTGGCATTTGTATATAGAGGTGGTCTTAAATTGGAGCTTCTATTGTATCTAGTAGATCTATTTCTTCAAATTAACCTTACCCACAACCACAAACCCGCTCATTTCATTTCTTTCAAGCCGCTGATCAATTAAGACCTGGAGTCTTGTTTCACAAAATGTCTCACGTAATTGAAATGCCAAATCACTTCAGAGGAAGCGAGAGCTGCGAGACGTGCTTGTGCTGTCTGTTAAGTGTAGGGCACATCCGGCAGTACTGCTTGCCTACTGCCAAAAAATCATTACCATGGACATCAATGAGTAAGTATGAGTGTGTATAGATAATATGAGTGTGTATAGATAGCAGTACATGTAGTGAGTGTATAAAGAAATTTTAAAAGGACCAACAGGTCAAAACAATGTCATTAAAAAAAATTCTTTTTAGACAATTTTTGGAACTTTGAACAGCTATGGAGAAACTGAAAAAAAAAATAATATAAAATGATTTGTAAGTTGAAAATAATGATTTTATGGAGCCTATTTCACATGGACCCACACAGTCTATACTTGGGTCCATTCCAGACCATTATTTGGTCCATTTCTTAGTGTTACCCCTCTACAGCTCACGCCGTTTGTCACATGTTTACATTTGAATGTTGTGTGTGTGTGTGTGTGTGTGTGTGTGTGTGTGTGTGTGTGTGTGTGTGTGTGTGTGTGTGTGTGTGTGTGTGTGTGTGTGTGTGTGTGTGTGTGTGTGTGTGTGTGTGTGTTGTGTTTATTAGAAAGTTTGAATTAAAAATGTGAGGGTCAAATGTTCTAATTTATAGACTTTGGGGACCTTGGATAGCGGTTGAAATATTTGAAACGGTTCTTATGGCATCATCAAGTCTCCAGCACACTGGACATGGATGTCTATGGAAACAATTGAAATAATCTATAACAAAAAACAAACAAACAAACAAAACACTTCAAGTCTATTTTTTCTAATTTTCCTGTAGTTGGGGAGCACAGTCAGATTGTATATAAAAATATTCCATGTTTATGAATGTTGTTAGCACAGCTTTCTTTGGGAAATAATGAACCATTTCATTTGTGGAAGATGTCTCCATGGCCGTCTATTGGCATATAGCATGAACAGATTCTCACCATATGCAAGAAAATAATGACAATTTTCTGATCAAAATCCTCAATAGATTAAGAAGCTTTATAGGCTTATGGTGGCCAACGAAAACTTCCCACACATTTTAATCATTAATAGCCCTTGCTACCCTTTCAAAATCCTACATCTGACCCCGGAGCTAGCTACTACATTGTACATGCGTATTACATTGCAGAGTATAAACCTGTCATGTAGTATAGAGCTAGGAATAAGAGCAGGTTATGTAGGACGGCATTAGTGAGTGGACTACGCTAGAGAAAGGACGTGATTGAATAAAGTTCTCTGTACATATGTGTTCACTGAAGGTGTTCATCTTAAGCACACTATTGTATAACTGACGATGGGCTCTTATAGTATTGCTATTAAAGTAAACTCCATCACCTTCCAACAAGTTGTTTTAACCGATCCGGCATCACACTTTTTATTTGCTTCATACATGTATTTAGGATAGATTTTCTTATATGCAGTAAATCTGGATTTCCTCATGTTGCTCCATTATTTCTTTTAAAAAGTTCATATCATTATATAGCTAACAGGACATAAAAAAGACATCTTTAGGAATGATGTGTTGAGTGGTTGTAGGGTATTTAGTTTTGTTCTCTCACATATATACAAGTGGTTTTGTGGGTGGGTCGGAAATTCATATTTCAGACATTCTTTTAATTGGCGGGGTTGTTATATGTTTAAAAACCTTCTGACCCCCCATGCCTTGAATAATGACTCAGCCCTAAGAGTTCACAATATTGGTAGGTATGTTAACACCGGTGAATAATCGGTGTGTTTCAAAACGACCACAAATGGTCCCTATTTGGTTCCATTGTAGTTGTTATTTGATCTTACCGTAATAGACATTGGTTTGTCACCTTGGGTGACTCTTTTCGTGAACAGTTGGTGTATTTTATGTGATCATGTTTTAACAAGTGTTAATTAGCAACGATCTTCAATCAAGAGATTATTAAAGTCAAACTTACAAATACAATATGCATAACCAGATATTTTTCTTAACAAATACAATTATTTATAATACAATTATGTATCATATTTTCATATATTGAAAAAATATTTCTTGAAAGAAACAACAGAATAAAAATACATGTGCATACACCTGCCACAATGATGTTGGATATCGGTAAACGATGTATATAATACACTACAATAGAAATGATCAGAAATGTGTAAATGAAATCAAATGGACATGAGTTACATAACGTTACGGATAACTTTACATGTATAAAGTATTTACAAAGACAATGCAATGATTAAACAACACCAGTAATATGTACTGGTAGTTATGTTGCACAATTCTTTACCAATTATAATATGTAATTTAAGAAGAAACTTAGATAAATTAATAAACAAATAAACTAACAAAAACAAACACTGACCCAAAAACATCAACAAATATTAAACGCAATGTCATAAGTTTTTCAACTTCATACAACCTAATTCATTAAAAATGGTCCCAATGTAATTTCCGCGACACAATCGATACTGAGCCACTGTTAGACCTTAAAATATGACCAGCCGTCAAGTGTGACCAGTCACAATTACATTAACGTAAATTGTGATCAATCTATCAAAACTGTCCATTTGCCGTAAGATGTAAACATATTAATCAAGTTGGCGCCGGTGGCATTCTCTTTGATAAGCGCCGGCCTTGAACTAACAACTGTCTTGAATAAGCGCCGGGTGAATGGCATGTTTTAAATGAAGGCTATTCAAGAAACTACGGTAGTCCCTGTACCAGCTTAAAGCTGGTGCTGGGACTAAATAACGTAAATTATGACCGGTCACAATTTACGGTTTAACAGCCTCTGTAGCCCTCAGATCAGTGGCATCTAGACTGAGATGAAGTGGCAAGTAGCAGCAGCTACTATCATCCAAGCACTGGTAGAGAGGCGGTGTTCTGCCGAGTTCTTATCGGAGGACTCGGTGTTGTTCATCTGGGCCTGATCTTGGGATGGGGGTGCCATCTGGCGCTTCAGTTTGCAGTAGAGTGGAACCCCTGAGAGCTGGAAGTCACTGTCACAGGTCTGTGTCACGTCTCCACATGCCCTCTCATAGCCGTCAGCACACGTGTAGCGGACCACTGTATTGAGCTCATAGAACTCAGCCAGTTCTGGGGTCAACTGCAGGGTCTTGCTGTGGCGCTCGACAGCCGGACACTTGTTTGGCTTGCACACGGGTGGTTTACCGGTGAAATAGAGAGGTACAGCGCGGTTGATATCATGCTGGCAGATCCTCTTCAGGTCACCGTCTTTATGCTCGTAGCCATCGACACACTTGTACTGCAGGGCACTAGAGATGACAATGTCTGTCTGGTCCGGGCCGATCTGTGTGGCGAAGTCCGGCAGCTTGGGCACTGGGCAGCGCATCACATTGCACATGGGCGGAGCGCCAGAAAAGCTCTGGTTGGCTTGACAGGTTCTCTCCAAGTCGCCACAAGCCACAGTGTGGCCTTCATCGCAAACATACGTAATCTTCACACCTGGGACATAGACAGAGACTGGCTCAGGGAATACTTGTCTGGCATTGCGTGGCATCTCTGGTGCAGGGCATGTGAATGCTGCAACAAAATGTTCATATTATTGGTCTACTGATTGTTGCATGCTACAATATAAAGTTATGGTTCATATCATAGCTTAGTTTTTTTTCAATACTATTTTTCTGTGAATGTTTTGTAGGTGTTTAATATAATCAGAGTTCTGCAACTCTGGGTCCTGCTTGAGCAAAACGTGGTTGAGATTTGTATATACTACAGCTCTATTAGCTGTTTTCAGTTTCTTCTCATAATCCAAATTCATTAATTATCTCCAACTGTATTATTACTTAATAAAATGTATTTGAATACAATCTGGTAAGTACGGTATACTTGTTATGCATCACCTATCAAGATGTGAAAGTTTCAGAGATTGTAATGTACAGATCAAATAGAAGCACCCCCAAACGCCAATGGTATTACTGTAGAAAAGACCCTCACAGACAGGAAACTGAAGTGAGGGTTTTCTTGAGAATTGCACGGACATTTTAGTGGCAAAAACTATAGCGATGTACGGCAGCCGTACAGCAACTTCATTTTATATAGGGTCGAACCAACAGTGTCAGACGATCGCTGCCCCTCCACACACAGAGCAACGTTGTCAAAGGCTCAGGACGTCAATCCATGTTTGTAAACATTACTTGGAAACGGAGCCGCAAGGACTCTGTCCGCAGCCACCCACGTAGTCAAAATGCAACATACAGAGCCTTATCACAACGCCACAGAGAAAATCGTAAGCAGACGTCGCCGCCGCAACAACGGACAGAGCATGATTCGCTCTGCCACAGGGCGAAATCACAACGGACGCAGCCTTTGATTTTCCATACAAATCAATGCACTCGGCGACGTCCGTTGTCCTACCACGCTACGTGTGGGCTCCGCCCGCTGTCAAATGACTGCGCGCGCAGCGAACAAACGGTGCCACTAGTCTGTCCGCCGTTGTTACTGTACAACTACCAAGTAGAATTAAAATGCATAATTTTCCTTTATTTACGTGATAGACAATTTGACATTTAATGTGAAAATGTTACATTATTTATACATTTAAGTTATCACTCGCCATCATGAAATTGATCTTAATATTAATGTGACAAATTCAGCATGGTAATTTTATTTCATTACAAACAAAAGCACACAGTCACAATTGTTAAAAATGCACCAGAGATACACCGAAGGTGCACACAAATAAATATGTTTTTTTTTTAATTTGTTGGCTACTCAATATTTTCAATGGAATTATCACCCATCTTGCATCTCTTCATTATTGTCTATGTCACCATCATCAGCACGTTGTTGTTGGAGGTGAGGAGGAATATTAATATGTATCCTGGCAGCCACACGTTCTTCTTGCCACGGCACCGCTCCAGCAGGACTATTGAAGTATGCCACCAAGGTCTGGCGTTGAACCTTGGCTGCTTCCAGTTCTCTCAAACCCTGGTGCCGAGCATCAATAGGTTCAAGATTAGCAGTTGCACGCCATGCTCCCGGTATAACATTGTGTTCTTCGTCCTCGGCATCGGGCTGGACTCCAGGGGCAAGGTCTTGCACATTGTCTCTGACCAACCTGATCCGGATGAAGTTGTGCAGGCAAATTCCAGCATGTACTATTTGCTGGACAATTTCAGGTTTTTGTTGCATGGTAGTTAAAAAACACTGCCAGCGCTGAGCGAGGATACCAAATGCATTTTCAACCACCATCCTGGCACGTGAAATTCTGTAATTGTAGATGCGTTGTTCCTTGGTCAAGTTCCTTTGGCTGAAGGGTTTCATCATGTATTCCCTGAGTGCGAATGCATCGTCCCCTAATATGAAGTAAGGAAAGGGAACATTGTCATTGGGCAAGTTATCTGGTGGTGGTATATCCAGGTCACCCTCATCAAGCCCTTCTTTTAGAGGGGACGAATTGAAGAGCTGCATATCCGATTGGTGGCCAACCCCACCAACACCAGTGAACATGAATTTATAATCGGCATACACCAGGGCCATGAGAACAACAGAAAAAAAAAACTTGTAATTATGGTATAAACTTCCAGACTTGTTGGGTCTTCTTATGCGTATATGCTTACCATCCAAGGCTCCGAGAGCGTGAGGCATATTCCATTTCTGCTGGAACCTTGCAGCCACTTGTCTCCATTCGTCCTCGTTTTGTGGGAACGTAACCACCTCCTCTGCGAGCTCATCTTGTATAGCTTTACAAACCTCTGGGATAATCACAGCAATGGTGTGGCGGCTAACTCAAAAACCGTAACTTAAACATGGGTAATTCTCACCTGTGGCCATGTACCTCAATGTGATGGCCAACTTCAAGCCAGGTGAGTGTGCTTTCCTCCAATTTGTGTCCTGTTTCTGGATTCTTGGCGACAGACGGGTGAGAAGTTCCTCAAACATTTGTGCAGACATTCGTAGGAAGTTGAAGTAACTGTATGGGTCTTCAACTCTCAGTTCTGTCATGAGGTTGTCGAAGTGTCCAAACAGCAGTCTGCGATCACCAGACCCCCCCACGGACGAACCCACCACTGCCTCCTCTTCCTGGGGCCTCGCTTCCTGCGTCTCCTCCTATATACCTTGAGCATCAACTCGAGCCAATAGGACTTCACGTGCTTCTTCTTCTTCGTCATCAGCATCTGCTTCATCAGCTGGCACGTTAACTTGGAGGTGGCCAACATCTGCTTCAGGTGGCTGGTTTGGTAATAGGTTTGCTTGATAATAAAGTCCAGCATCTTCTGGATGATTCGCAAGGTACAGTATTATTAGATTGTACGTGTTTTTGGTCAGCTCTTTCATTAGTGTCACTGCTAATCTCAGACGCACCACATCATCAAATGCAAGCATAGACATATTCCGAAATTATTATTCAATTGTTTAAAAATATACATATATATGTCCACTACACTGATAGTTGTACCAAATGAAAAGGAATCTTCTCGATTTGGTCATTTATATACGGTTTCGAACGGTCACCATGGGCCCTCTGTCCAGCGCCACTGACAGCGAAGGACGTCCTCACAAACGCTGCCCACGTCGTACGTAGACTACGGACAAAACGCACCGCTTCGTTGTATCATCGCAAACGGAGGGCATATATTGCCCACACCAACGGCGGACGCAGCCAAATAACGACGTCCGTCGAGAACACCAATTGAAATTGATAGTAAAACCAACCCCGCCCGGCGCCTCTGGACGTTGCGAAATGCTCTGCCCTTCACGCAAAACAGAGCCAAATGACTACGGTCTTGATATATCATGATTATCATGAGACGTCCGCACACGCCTGGCAGAGCCCATACGTTGCCTCAAGCCTGAACGGAGCCAATTTACTCTGGCCGCAGTTGAAATACTCCTGACAGAGTGGACGACGGACAGAGGATTTGACGACGCCACAGAGCCCAAACAGAGCCAAAATCAGCCAAACGGAGCCCAAACGGAGCATTTCCTCTGTCCGTTGCCTCCGCCCGGGGGGATTATCCCCCGATCAATACTCATGATTCTGGCGGAGGGCTCTCCGACCTTTTTCCAGCCCGTGGCGTGGATCCTCTGGACGGATAGCAAACAGAGTCACAAAACAACGGCGGATTTGGTCGACGTAGCGGGACTTTGTCATGTATACTGTTTTCAGAGACTATACTTTTTCTTGTCGTTAATAATGACAATAATAATACTAAGATTCATAATATTTGTTTAAGATTAATAATAATCAGGTGTGCTAATTCCAGGTGCCGTACGGCAGCCGTATGTCAACTAATATGATCTGTCACTGTGGGTTTATAATCGCCGTACGGCAGCCATCCGTTGCTGTAGGTTTCGCCCCTTACGGGCAATGTAAGTTTGAATCACGGTAACATCGCGTACAATCCACGTATGATATGATAATCCATTCGCTCAAATACCTTTGGATGAATGATATTTGGAAGAGAGTTCCTCACCTGTGCATGGTTCTTGTGTTCCACTCCAAGTGTTAGGTGCCTGACATGTGAATGATTTAGAGTCAACTCCCACACTGAAGTGGAATCCGGCGTCACACGTTTCTGTGCACACGTCTCCTTCGTTACTGGTGCCGCTTGTGCATGAGCTGGGAGAGATTTGTGCATTGGCCCCAGCAGTAAGAGGCGGACACAAAACTGAAACTAGATCAGAAGTGTTCAAATATTAAGGCGTCGCTAGAACAACTTTGACTTATGGACAATTAAGATATATACTGAAACAATGTATACTTTACTGTTAATCAAGTTGACAGTTAACAGTTAACAGTTGACTAAAATGTTCTAGAAATCTCGATTTATTAAAAGTACACAATTACGTAATCAGCAAAAATAATATTATATGATAATATATAATATATAATAATAATATTGTACTGTGCATGTGTGTGTTGAATAATACTGGTTTGATCATGCATATTGATTTTATTAATTTGCTATATATATATATAGCAGCATATATATATATATATATATATATATATATATATATATATATATATATCATATATGTATATATATATATATATATATATATATATATATATATATATATATGCATATATATATATATATATATATATATATAAATATATATAATCATATTTGATATATAGTGCTCCGATTTGTTATAGTTATAGAGCTATTTATAATTAATTGATTGAACAAGATCTAGTCCATTTTGGATTTGTTTATTTGGTACATTAATTTTCATGAGGATTGCACTCATCAGCCAAATGGCTGATGAGTGCAATTGAATAATGAACTATAAGCATTTCAAACATTAATGTACCAAATAAACAAATAAAACAACCTATATCTTGTTCAATCTTATATATATGGCATATATATATATATAATATATATATATATATCTCTCCATATATATATATATATATATATATATTGATTTTATCATGTTGGCCAAAGTTCTGCTGAGTTGAATATTGATTTTTTTCTTTCTAGCTAAATTGAATATCAGTAACTACTACTAGATCAAAAGTGTTCAAAGAACACTGCGTCGCTAGAACGACGTTGACTTATGGACAATTAAGATATATACTGAAATGATGTATACTTTACAATCAAGAAATGAATTTGAGGAGAAAACATCAGAATGAATGAGAATCAATATATCAAGTGAAAAGATATTTGTGTTGCCATACAATAGTACTATTTAAATAACAGACACTAATCAATATCAGTTTCAAACCCAATAATCAATATTTGCTGCTTGGTTGAAATTTGGATTTTTCTGGGTAAGCAATTGCATTGAATATCAGTTAGAATGTCATGAATGGGCTTCTAGAGAGCACAGTTTAATTGGCAGATTGCCCAAAATCGAATCACTTTGGTGTCGCCTCATACCTCATAGTTGTGTAAAGTTTGAACAGAAATCGGTTCATCGATGCGCCCGCTAGCTTGTCCGGAGCCATACATACATAGATACATAGAAACAAAGTGATCACAAGGCTTTTCGCTTCAGCTACTGACGCATGCAAAAATGTCCTAAATGGCTTTCTAGAAAACATAATTTAATTGGCAGAGTGCCCAAAATCAAATCACTTTAGTGTCGCCTCATACCTCATAGTTATTGTAGAGTTTGAACGAAATCGGTTCATCTTTACAACCTCTAGCTTGTCCGGGAGACATACATACATAGATACATACGTTACAAACGAACAAAACACAATGCTTTGCTTCAGCAGCTGAGCTGAAGCGACTTTAATAACATTATTAGGTATGACAAAGTTCAGTCTATTGGTAATATCACTTGATGCAATTTTTTCTCCACAACATATGTTTTCAAACTTCTGACCCCCCCAACATTCAAATTTAAATATATGACGCCCTCAGTTTTTCCCCGACCCCTCCCACCCCAAAGATAATGACTCAGCCCTAATAACCTCAAGGGGCAACTCTCGGCAATCGCAATGATCAACATGAGATTGACCTATTTTAAGAAAAAAGGAAGAGAAAACTTGGCCTTCATAACCTTGATGCCTCAACCAATAATAACAGAGCCTCAGCGGATGTGACCAAAGAGCAGTTTCACACAGCCCACACGGGTAACCACCAACCATTTCATCCAGAAACCTGGGTGAAATAATAAAATAATGATCACTGCAAGGATGAATCATGTTTGGAAGAGAGTTCCTCACCTGTGCATGGTTCTTGTGTTCCACTCCAAGTGTTAGGTGCCTGACATGTGAATGATTTAGAGTCAACTCCTACGCTGAAGTGGAATCCGGCGTCACACGTTTCTGTGCACACGTCTCCTTCGTTACTGGTGCCGCTTGTGCATGAGCTGGGAGAGATTTGTGCATTGGCCCCAACAGTAAGAGCAGGACACAAAACTGAAATAACATTATTAGGTATGACAAAGTTCAGTCTATTTTGTAATATCACTCGATGCAATTTTTTTTATTTTAATTTTTTATTAATTGATGGATGTATCCTCAAGAATTAAGATCATTGTGTGGCCATCAGAAAGTTATAAAGCAGAAACAAATAGTGGCTATGGCATAGCCTATGCAATCAAACAGTATGTTTTGCACAATACACCGCGTGTGTAAACAAATGGGCCCAGGGTACAGCACTGCCGCAGGACCTCACTCTTGAGTGGCACGCGCACCAGACCTCTCAAAAGGAATCTTCGTGGTCATAGACACTGTACAACCCCATCTTGGTGATGCAGCTAAGCGAACAATGCAGAACGTAGTCCTGAAGAGGATGAGTATGCTGGCCATGTTTGAGCACGTCAGGTAGCTGGTGCAATTGGTAAGCATGCCTGATTGCATGCATATGGCCAGTTTGTATGATAGATCAGAGGTCATGAGTTCAAATCTACGCCCACCATAAAGTTTTACAGGCTTGCCCAACAATTTCACACAAGTACTATCACCAGGGAAAAGAAGTAAATCCATGTGATGTATTTCATCCAGGACTGTTGGAAGGGAACATGTATAAATCAAAACTTCATTGATCGAGTCAGTCCAGTAAAAATGCAATGCCATCACAAGGTCTGATGATGACATGATGATTTCATCCTTTTAAGTGTAGTTGGGTGAAATACAGTAAAATTGTGCCATGGGAACACTTCATGTAAAATTTAAAAAATCATCCTTCCCAGTTGTTAATTAGTATAATTGCGAGGTTTGCAGTAAGTGGGCTACCATTTATTATGGCACAGGGGCTATGAAAAAATGAAACGATTTTGGTAAGACTTTCAGTAAAAAGGTTGAGCTTTTCAGTCTTCTCGCCCCTTTTAGTCTACTTGCCAGTCCATAAGGCCCTGTAGTGAACACAGAAGTTGAGACTACAAAAAGGTTTTTTGGCTGATTTGGCATCTGTAGGCCCCATAGAGTTCAAATCCACCGGATGCTAAAAAATTAACCTTGGACAACCATTTTTATGGCCATTTTTCAAAATGGCCGCCATGAAAATGATGATGAATACGGCTAAGAATGACTATAGAATCCACAAAAACATAATATTGGTGTCAAATTGATGAGTAATTGGTAAGCTGTAAGGTTTTTGCATAAATATTATAAATAAATCAGGTGGCCATCTTATATATTTTTTTCAAAATGGCCGCCATTATGAAACTTGCCACCAAAATGTGACACAGGAGAGAAAATTCATTGTATTTGTCTTTGTTTCCAGACTATGTTGTTGTCTATTGATTTTAAACTTCGATATAAATATGTACTAAGAATAAGTCAATAAAATAATCAATAAATCAATATGTTAGTGCAATCATGTGTTGAGGGAAGAAGAGCCAAGGGTGCCGCATTTAGAGTTGGGAGATGTGGGGGAACCGAGCCGTAACGCCGAACCATCCAGTGAAAGCGGAGTCTCGGGACAAGACGAACCAGGTTCATGACGATTGTGCAGGAAGGCGATCTTGACTCGAAAGGGAAGTCCTTCCACGAGGTCAGGCGGTGCAAAATTGTGGAATAGGTGGTTTTCGCTCTGTCAGTGGGACTGCCAAGAAGAAGAAATTGGTGGACCGACTGAGCGGGTTTTCTTCCTGGGACCCGTATGCGATGTGGAACCCAGGGAGAGACTTGAGCTCAGAGTGGAATCTTGTGAAAAAGCTGGGAACGCCAGGGTATCTGCTACGTTTGGATAACGCCGAAAGGGTCCTGATCGACCTACTCAAGACGAACCAGAATGACATCACAAAAAAATTGGCTGAAGGGGGAATTCCTAAGGCTATGAATGTGCAGCGCAAGTGGACCTCTAAATTGAAGTCCCTCCTGGTAGAGACGCAACCTGGCCAGCGAGCTGAGTTGTGGGGGTGGATGAGCAGAGTGCTGGCCAACTGGCAGCACACTAACATCCCCGTTGCTATTTGCACCAGGCCTCGCTGGACGATCTGGTGTCGGGAGCGAGTTGGAACAAGCGGACCTGGGGAGAGCCCCACCAAATGGAGAAGGGAACCAGGGAGGCTGGTCGCTGCCCGCAAGGGGAGAAGCTCGACCAGTGCCACAAGACGTCTGGTGATCTTAGCTTAGGCGCGGACAAGGTGAATCCAGCGACAGGCGAGAAGGATGGGCCAGGGGTAGCGCAGGAGCTGGGTGTGAGTGTCGTTCCTCCTGATGCGCCCAGGTGGGCGATGGTGGACTCGATCCTGCTCATTCGGAGGCAGATTACAAAGCTAGAGCCAAGGGAGCTTGGAAGTACTCGCAGTTTGGGCCAAGATTCAACACAGGACGGGAGGCTTGGTAGTCCGGACAACAAAGAGCCAAGCAAAGGTGTAACATAGAAACGGATGAGGATTGAATTATGTCTAATTTTGTTTTGTTTTATGGTATGATAATTTCAGTACCAAATTTCCGTAATAAAATAAAAATTTACCCCTCTCGACCACCTCGGGATGAGTGATTCTAACCTTTCCGATCGTAAAGCATGATGGGGAAGGTTGCGTGCCCGACTACGCAGACAGGCCACACCCTAAAGTTGAGGATTAATTTAGGTCTGTACAATATAAAATAGGATAGCAGTAGTAGTAGTTCTTAAAGCTGAAATAATAAGGTGACAGTCAGTGGTTTGCAAGCTTGCAAATGTTTCATACATGTTACCTTTTTTATTTTTATTCATTTAGATATTTATTGCAGCAATATTACAGCCATGAAATAGGATATGTATATACACTATTTACAATAAGGTTTAATTTTATAAAAACATAAAATACAGTAGAATATATAACATAAATGGAGTATTACAAATACAATTGACGCGATTCATACAGCTAAAATAAGTTTTGCGCAGTATCACAGATGAATGTAGTATACGAGAAGTAATAAAAACTTTAGACATACTAACTCTCTTTTCTAAACCCATGAGCACCCTAAAAATTCTGTTGTAGGCAACCGTAAAACGTCTGGCTGTTTCTGATGAATAATTGCACCACAATTGACAACAATAAAAAGCACTACAGTAAGACTTAAAAAGCGCACACTTCACATTATCTGTACAACAATTTATTAAAATATTTTATTAAGGTATTACCTCTTGCATATAAATTGCGAATTTGTGTATTTATAGCACCATCATCTTGCATGCTATCGCATATTAAAACACCCAAGTATTTATACTCATGAACTAAATCTATGCATCTATTATTGAGAAAGATTTGTGGTACATTCATTTTACTGTAGCTCTTAGGTTTAATACACATGTATACAGACTTTTTAATGTTAAAAGTGATTTCACATTTCATTGCATATTCTTCACACAATAAGATTAAATGCTGTAAACCTTTAGCAGTAGGAGCAATTAAAACAGTGTCATCCGCATACATCAAATGATTTAATGCAGTACCATTGACATTACAACCAATTTTAGAGCTATTCAATTTTAAGCTGAGGTCGTCCATGTATAGATTAAAAAGATGTGGGGAGAGTACACCTCCTTGACGTACACCATTGGATGCCACGAAGGTCTCACTGTATGAAGAACCCCACCGAATTATGAATTTTTGCTTAGTATACCAAAACACAAGTAATCTAACAATAACAAATGGTAAACCCCTAATAATCAGTTTGTTGAAGAGTATCCAAAAATTGATTTTTTCAAAGGCCGTGGAAGCATCCAAATAACAGATAAACACAGGACTACCTTTGCTATTATAGTAATCACTAACCTTTTTTGTCCAGTAATGTACCTCTTAACCAACAACTACAGTTACCTGTAGAGTTTATTTTCATTATAACCACACATACATGTACAATGTTGTACAATATCCTTATGTGAAGCATTTGTTATAAAGTTGTTAGAATGTATGTAATTCTTATTGTGCATTTATTTTTCTTCAAAATACTGCTGTTTTCTTGGCGTTTGCTTGAATGGCTGCCATGTTGGAAGCCATTTTGAAAAAAAACAAGATGGCTGCCCACATTAAAATAATTTTTTTGTCAGAAAACCTTTTAGCTTACAAAATCCTCATCATTTTGACACCAATATTTGTTTCTATGTGTTAAACAACTAATTTTAGCCATATTCATCATTTTCATGGCGGCCATTTTGAAAAATGGTCATAAAAATTGTTGCCCTAGGTAAATTTTTTAGCATCCGGTGGATTTGAGCTCTATGGGGCCTAAAGATACCAAATCACTCAAAAATCCTTTTCGTAGTCTCAACTTCTGGGTTCGCTATTTGGCAAGTAGACTACTTAGTTTATCATACCCCACTCAGGCAGTGACATATGTTAGTCCCCTAAACCGGTGTCCAAATAATGAATTGTTATATATAATTTGTACCTGGGCATGTCGGCGGATTATCAATTGCGCCAGCGTCTTTGGTGATCTCACTTTGAGTATACCAGATGTTTTGTCCAACAATGTATAACCATTCGTTGTTCAGTCCAAGAGCCCCGTCAGCTAAATCTGTAGGGTAGGTAGCCCTTTGAAAAACAACAACATGAAGTGAATATTTACACATCGACACTATACATGTAGATTTCCACGCTTTGGTTAAAGTGCATATATCAATTTGTTCCACAGCACCGAACGGGTTGGTTCTGTTCAATACAATACTTACAATATTATATACCACAAAATCCAGACACTACTCTGCTTGTGGTCGCTGATTAAGAGAGGGGTAGAGGTAGGAGAGGGTGTGTGTGGGGAAGGGTGTGGGGGCGCTGGGCGGCAAGCAACCTCCAACATTGAGGGGGTCCCCAGGTTTTTCCCATATTTCTAATGGTGCAATTGTTTTACGATTGTTTTACATGAAAATACAACATAACAAATGGGTTAGAGTCTGATGGTGGGTGTTGAGCAAACCTACCTCTAACAGGTTGCACACCGCTCCTTGGTACCTATACGTTAAATAGGTACAGGTCAGGCGCACAGGACGCAAATGTGAGTGATTAGTACGTCTGTGCTACGGTAGCAGTGATAACTCTCGACCGCGATATTGCAACTTTTTACACATAAAAATGGTGTCTGTCGCATTTCTAGAACTTGGCTGGGACAGCGGTGTCGCAGATTTATTTGGGTCGGTACCTTTATTCAAAATAAAAAGAAATAATATTTTTCTACTCGGCCACGGAAGTTTGACATGGGCGCGGCCATGTTTGTTGTTGTTTTTATGGAAACGCATTGTGGCGCCACCAAACGGCACTTGTAGTAGGCGCGCGGTTTATTTAAATGACACCTGGCTTTTTGCGCATACGCTTTGTATACCGGAAAATCCATATTGAAAAAAACAACAGAGGGAAAATCTTATATATTAATACGCTAATGTTTGGACTTTGTTCGGCTATCTCCTCTTTAACCTGACTAGCTGGACGCCATCTGACTACAGAAGATCGTTCATGGTACAGTGTACTTTTGCACGAATATTTGTTTCAACGTCAAGATGACCCTGATGGTTGTTAATTAGCTGTTTTATAACAAAAATAGCAGACAGCGGCAGCCATGACAGTGTCATGTGGAGTAGTATGATGTCATGAAGACGCCACAGGCGTCACACGGGTTCAAATACTAAGGATTACCACCACTTTGCCAATTGGGCTATGTTTACATTAGATCCTTCAATCAATTCCACCTCTATTATAAGATTTATAACAGTTCCAAGCCTTCATAAAATAGACCAGTGCAAACGTCAATAAAGAGACCACCAATATATATTACACCCTGGACGCCAGTCCTTGGGCAGTCTTAATAGGGATGTTCTACTGAAGTGTGTGAGAATATCTGTGCCATGGAGAGCATTATGTTCCCATTACCTTAGACACTATTTTTTCATCCCATAGCTTTTGCATATTAGATGCCAAGTGCATATTCAGTGATCAATGACTTACGTGAGATATACTTATATACGTGTAAGTATCAAAATGTGTCTGTATCTGGGCTATGCCAATGTGTATGTGGCTTCAAGCAGGATGAGAGGGTGGTATTGTTAGTACTGGTGTGTGCTATCAAGTCATGGCTGCTGTCAGGATGGGAAGCATGCTATCAGGGCCTGGCGATTGGATTTTGAGCTGAGCATTTTTTGGACAAGGGTGGGTGCTATCAGGACAATGGGTGGGGGTGGATGATGTAGACCAGTGGTGAAGACTCGAACTACATAATATGTATTTGTTGTTAATTAGTGGCCTGGAGATGGGGGGATGTTGGCAGGTACTATCAGGAAGTACGTGGTAGGTGTCAAAATGCGGATATTGCGGAGTGGACTTTATTTTTGGATGATTAGTGTCTTGACTTTCTTTTCATCATCGACTGTTGTTATATGGTTCTGAAAATCTCAACCAATGCATCATACTTGATGCTTATGTTTGCTGTGTAGTTAGTGTGTTAACATTATTTATGTGTTTGTAGTTTGTACTCTCTAAATAAGAATACTTATGGCCAATGTGAGGGAAAAAATCTTTGATTTTCACTGGCTATTACAGAGGATGGTCACCATGCCATGTTTACATAGTAAAAAAACTGCCTTTCAATGAATGATTGAATTGGCTTGATCTTGGATTGTGTAAGGTACATGTATGGGGATGCTGTCAGGGTGCTTTCAGGATGGGTGGTGGTGCTGTATGGGTTGTGGTGCTGTCAGGACGTGGGCAAGTGTCGTATGGACAAGGGTGCTTGAAAAAAATGCTGTAAAAACATTTATACACTCACCAAATATGTCATTTTTTCTATGCCCATGGAGGGCATTGTGTTCCCATTTACATGGACACTACCATTTCTACCCTTAGATGTTCATTTTGCATGCCAAGTCACTGGAATTCACCAATGATTTAGTTGGAATCTACTTATACGATTATGTAACTGGAGCGATTCAATGTGATTCTCAGCATGTCTCTTTGGCCACACGGGTTTAAACTAGTTAAATAGTAATTTTTAGATTATGGAGGTTATACCAATGAATATATTTGTAAGAATATGCTAACAAAATAAATATTCGTGTATCAGAGAAGTACTATCGACAAACGGAATATGCATTCGTTGTTTCAAGCAGAAATTAAAAATAAGCTCATGATTGAGCGATAATGGATGCCGATGTTAGCAAGTACGTGAATATTCTCAAGGAAACCGCCGCGTCATAAGTGACGTGATTTCACCCCCGTGAGGTGATTGAAAGACATGATTACCATATAAATGTACGAGAAAGTGGCCGTTTTTGACGTGATTTTCTGTACTTAAAGTTGCTATATTTTGTTGGTTGTGGATTAAAATATGTTGTTTATAATCTATTATGTAAATAAAAATGTTAAAACATTCAACCCCGTCCATTCCTTAACTCAATAAGTACAATAAGTACTTCTTCCCCAGAACAGTCTCTGAGTGAAACCAGCTTCCCAGGGATACCATTGAGGCAAAATCATCGGCAATGTTCAAAGGAAGAGTTGTCACCCTGACCCATGCACGTCCATATTAATACTATACCCCCAATCTCTTGCTTTTATCTTGAACTATTACTAACATTTTTACACTATGTTCTTTATATCTAAACTAATCATTTTTATCTCTATCCTCTCTCTAGCTCTTTCTCCAACGCACACAGCCTATAAGCTTCTCGATGGAAGGAAGGCTCCAAACTTGAAGCTTGAAACATTTGTTGTTTTTATTAATTTTTATTTTTATTTACAAATGGGTTTAAGAAAAAAACATAATAACATTACAACTTCATATTACTGTTTTGTCTCAATTTTTCATGGATTTGCCACATTATGTCTCAGTTTTTTCTCATTTGTCTCATATTTAAAAATTGGGCGAGACATGTGTCTCACTTTGACAAATTCCCAGAGCGATCACTGCGGTAGCAATGTGCTGTATGCTCCATGGGGAGTTGAGAAAGATACAGTGTGACAAAGATGCCAATGACCTGGTGTAGATGTATAGTTGCTCGCTAGAGCACAGCAAACTGTGAATTGCGACTGTAAATAAGCACATTTACACATGTACATTTACGTTTAGGGGCCAAAAGTGATAATTTTAGTTTAATGGATGTTGCCTTGTATGTTGGACAACTTTTCTTAGGGTCTATATACACCTAAAATAGTACTTGAAATAGAATTTATGAGGTATATAGCATGTGGTCTCATGTTCCTTCAGTTTGTCTTATCATGCAAATAAAAAAATTGCCCAAAATATAGTCCAAAACGTGATCCAAAATTTTTATTGCTAACAGTTTTCGAACCCACAGGTTCCTTTTTTGTTTGAAAAGGAACCTGTGGGTTCGAAAACTGTTAGCAATAAAAATTTTGGATCACGTTTTGGACTATATTTTGGACATTTTTTTTTATTTGCATGGTAAGACAAACTGAAGGAACACCTAAAATAGTGTTTGTATGCTTTGTATAACAAATACTGTATTTTACCATTCTCTTCAACGGATCAAACTTATTTGAAAACTTTCATAAGCATAATTGATTCTGTTAGACCTTAAAATGTAACCAAAGTAAATTGTGACCGGTTGTAATTTACGGCCCCCAAAATGGTCGACATGCCTTAAATCTAAATACTATAAATTGTAAACATGTTCAGGAATCACAACCGTTTTGTTATTTGGTGTAGAGTGGTTGGACGGACACCAATAGGAGTTTTAGGAGTAGATGATGTTTGTCGTATACACTCGTGCCCTTGATGTGCCCGTCCACCAGTCAGCTCGGTATAAGTTTGGTGAGGGGTATAGTCCAACAGCTGAGGTAGGTCCTGTATGCATTTGTAGGTCCGCGGAATTTGACTTTATTTTCTATTAGAACATGATACCAGCATTACAAAAATCAAGGGTGGCCACTTCACAGCTGGTCAAATACCCATTTTTTCAAGATGGCCGCCAAAATGGTCGATTTTTCACAAAAAGCTTCATATCTCGTTCATTATATCACTTATGTAAGTGATTTTGGTGTCTAAATGTATGTTTCAAGGGTCAAGGAAAATAATAAAACACAGAAAAATAATAAAAAACTGAAACTTAATCCACTATGTTTATTTTTCAAGATGGCCGCCAAAATGACCGATATTTTAGAAAAAGCTTCATATCTCACTTGTTATTCCACTTATGTAAGTGATTTTGGTGTCTAAATGTATGTTTAAGAGGTCAAGGAATACACTAAAACAAAGGCAAATAATATATATGAACATGCTTTATTGGTATACAGAAGTGGGCAAATACAGTTTACAACACATCATTGAATTTACTTTGACACCTATAGTGATGAACATATATACT
>CM032663.1:27475976-27509125 GCA_019095985.1 Streblospio benedicti | reverse complement strand
TTTTTTTACTTCGTTTTTTAAAAAAGGGGTTACTATTTGCTCCATTTACCAAACCAAACTTGGGCCACCATTCCAAAAACCCCATTTTTTGAATTTTTTTTTTCCCCCTTTTTTTTTTTTATCATTATTATCTACTGAGTGAGCAAAACAGATTCTACAAAAATTCTTCATCCTCATAATTTTTCTTCAATTTCATTTTTCAGAAACCCCATGTACAACTTTCTTGTGTGCTCCCTGTCTGTGATGTGAAAACTGCGGCTTTGGTTGATTATAGCTCACACTTCTTGGTCAGTATCAGTTGATTACTTCTTGGTTGAGTATCTGGTTGATTTTGACTATAAAAACACATGACCTTGAAATGGTTATATTTTCCACAATTTCCGCACGTTTTCCAAATGCTGGGCAGCTTCTCGGAGGATGACTCCACCACATTTTTTACAAGTTTTACCAGAATTTGTAACTCACTACTTGATTTCTTAGGGAAATTTCTCGCATTTTTTCTCACTGCATCAACTGTTTTTGCATCAACTGTTTTTCTGTTACCATATCCCCAAATCCGCAATTCTCGTTTGGTGGCTTCGCAATTTCTCGCCATCTAATGGCTTGCTCTAGTGGCAAGTCTTCTCCTTTATTCAAGATACTGGCTCGACATGCTTCATCTTTCATCCCAGCAATTAGCCTTTTTGTTTGATAAGCGAGTCTCTCAAACTTCAATCACTAATATAAATCTTTGAATTTTTCTTGAATTTCAGACAAAAATTGGTCAATAGTTTGGTCTCAGACTGCTTTAGTTGCCATAACACTTAAAAGCGGCTTCTGAATGTGCGAGGTGCACCCAACGAGCTGTTCCTTCAAAAGCTGTTCTTTGCAAATTTCCATCTGGCTGGGACTTTCAAATTTGCATATCCAGCTGGCAGAAAAAAGGAACAGGTCAACCATTTGAATGCCAGCTGGTAAATTTCAATTTCTGACCACAGCTTCAGCTGGCAACTGTGAAGGTACAGCTTGGCTGGCAAATTTTTAGGTACAGCTCATCTTCTCTATAGCAATGATTGAAAAAAGTTTGCATTTCATTTACTTAGATGTATGGTTTTCAATCATTCATTATTCACATGCCTGCTCACAGACCTCATGACTACAATGCAATGCTTATGGAAGTTGATAGATATTTAGACAGATTAATGTCTGTATGATTGATAAATTCACAATCGACAGATACATACATGTATGATTGATAAATTCACAAAATCATTATCATTTTTCAAATGTGTCCCAAAATTGAGACCATATAAGAATTAAAACACTTGAAATTCAAATTTACATTCACATTCACATATGCACAGAACAAAAACTCACATGATATTGGATCCCTTAAATTGCCAAATATTCAATTTAATTGCCCGTGGGCGTTTGTTTCTTTGTATACTATGTATACTTTTATGTGGAACTAATATAAAGTTCTAGCTTCAGTAACTGTGCTATTTGCTTAAAAGCTGCCAGTTATACAAAGCTGTACCTTTAAGATAACATTTCTTTAAGTATAAAAAGCTGTACCTTCTAAATCGCATCTACCCAGCTATGGGAAGCTGTACCCTCAAAATAACATGTTCCCAGCTGGCTAGAAGCTGTTCCTTCAAAATCCGAATTTTACCATCTGATTTTTTACCAGCTGGGAAAATTAGACTTTTAATCCTCCTGGCTGGCAAACTTTGAAAAATCCTTAGCTGGCTGGGGAATGAAGGAACAGCTTTAACTAATTCATTTGACTAATCAATTATTAGTAAATAATTTTAACTGAATTTTAATGCATTCCAATGCATTGAAACATATTTAGAAAAAATGTGTAAAATCGGGTGCTCTGAATGTGCTTTTTCTCCCTTTGCAGTGCGTTTCAAATTTATTGAGCACTTGAAAACTAGGTCCCATTTATCATCAGGGTTTTGCCACTTTCGAATCCTCGGTATAGATCGTTCGCCGTCACCTATGATATTTAACATCACACGGTTTTTACCTTTGGACTTTTATTCTCATAACCAATTGCTATGATATATATTTCAAATCTTTCTTTCCACTCTTGCCACTTCTCCGGAAACATTACCAGTAAGCTCCAGCAGTTTTGGCGGCACAATTCAGGGAACACTCACACCACTGGTACTAGTCACGAACAAGGACTGATAATTAGTTTTAAATAATGTTTCTGGCCTTCAGGGAGTCAGGATCAGTAAATATAACTCATGGTAAACAACCAATTATGCTTACATTTTCAACTATCGACGATTGTTTTACATCATAGTGTTCCTCACATTAGTGGCTATACAAACAACCGTAATTGGTCCCTGTACAGTCTCTATTAATGTACAAATTTCTCAAACAAACAACAGTACACTCATTTTGTAACTTATGTCGACTGCTTATCCAACATGGAGGCCAAAAAGCAGGATCGCAGCAAATGATATTTAATTGTGATTTTAATCGGTGGTTTAACTGTTACTTTTTTACCTGTCAAAAATCAAGAAATAATCGTATCAAAGTACATGTGTAACGATGGTAAAATAGATACTGCATATTTTGTTGGAAAAACAGAACGTCGAGCAGACGTCGGACTTAACCCTTTGCCGGTCGGAAAGGCATTTATGCCTTAATGCATGCCGAAAAATGAGCTAAAAATATAGCTTCTTCTAACTCTCGTAACTATCAAACTGTCTGCAACATGCATCGTACAAGACCACGTGTTGGCTCAAAATGCCTCTCCATTCATTAGTCATCACCTTGTTCGCTATAAACCACTTTTTTTATAGTAAATAATATATTTTTCAAAGATACTTAGAGATGAAACACCAGTTTTCGGTACTCAACTTTGACCACTAAATCTAATTATTTGTGATCACAAAACCCCATGACTTTAGTGTCAAAGATTTGGCGTGCATTTTTGCTATCTGTTGTAAACAGAAAACTCATTAGTATGCGGTGAACCCTGACCTCAAAAATAATTTATTCCTTCATTATATTTCCTGTGTTTACGCCCATTTCTGGGGGCTGGCCTCTGCCAGCAGTTGGCACAAGCATAGTAGCATTGCAAAACACGCATGCTGGGGCCAGAGGCTACTGTTTCAGCCAATCACAAGCCTGCAGCCCGAGGCGAAATTGACAGCTAATATGGCGTAAGCATGGGCCAGAAAATATTTCTCTACAAAAAATGTCGATTTTAACAATAATGATGAAATGGAAGCATTTATAACATCCACCACTGTTTAGCCGGATACGATGTAGAAACTTTAATATGGGTATGTCACAACCTGTGCATTATGTCACAGCAGGATATTTGGAACAATGTCAAGTGCGACACGAAAAATGAAAACCGGTAGAAGCGTAAAGAAAATCCTTAGTTTTTTGCAGCCGAATTAAAATTGGTTCGATAATAATTTCTTTTTTGGTCCATAACGTCTAGCATTCCTTTCTGTGTTGATTGATAGTTTAAATAAGTCATTACACCACAGAGTAATGCGATAATACCAAACAGCCTGGGCTTGTCAAATGACATTGTTTTGAATCGAGAATCGGAATCTCGGATGGTTATAATTAGATTTCTTCAAAACGTATAATAATACGAGTTGTAAGTGTGAAAAATAAGAATCTAAATCGCATTTCATGTCTCCTGTGTAAAGTATAATACTATTGGGACTCTTCAGTATACCTGTGGAACTCAAGAGTATCTACGACAATAAAAATCTGAAAATCAATGACTTTGTGTGATGTGAATATACGTCAAACGTCAAAATACGGCGACCGTCAAAGGGTTGGAGCATGACAACAGAGGCGGCCATGTTGTATAGGTCGTCAAACGAGACTTCAGAATATCTGCATTTCGTTAAATATCAACGTTCATAATCAACTCAAAGATACCACCTTTAATGTTATTTTGGATAGCCACAACATGAGGAACATTATGATACCAATAATCGTTGGTTGAAATGTAAGGATAATTGGTTTTTTTACCACTTGATAGGCGTTTACTGTGAGGGCCAGAAACATTATTTAAAACTAATCACCAGTCCTTGTTTCGTGACTAGTACCAGTGACTCACACTCATTTTGTTATTTCTCACTTGTTTTCTCTTCCGTTTTCGTATCCAATTACAATCTCTAGAAGTTCTACTATGGTTCTTCTTTACATTCACGAAGCACCATGTTATAGTTTGTATCCTAAACATTTATTAATCAAGAGAAGATCTTTTTACGTTCTTCAACAATATTTGTTATTATACAAGATGGCGGCTCGGTCTACTACAACGTCCTCATACTCACTTGAGGGAGCATGTATTTTAACATACTAAATCTTAATTCATGACATTTGCCACGGTATGTCTCAGTTTTTTTCTCATTTGTCTCATGTTTAAAAAGGTGGGCGAGACATGTGTCTCACTTTGACAAATTTCAGGCGATCACTGCGGTAGCAATGTGCTGTATGCTCCATGGGGAGTTGAGAAAGATGCAGTGTGACAAAGATGCCAATGACCTGGTGTAGATGTATAGTTGCTCGCTAGAGCACAGCAAACTGTGGTGCGACTGTAAATAAGCATTTACACATGTACATTACGTTTAGGGGCCAAAAGTGATAATTTTAGTTTAATGGATGTTGCCTTGTATGTTTGGACAACTTTTCTTAGGGTCTATATACACTAAAATAGTACTTGAAATAGAATTTATGAGGTATATAGCATGTGGTCTCATGTTCCTTCAGTTTGTCTTATCATGCAAATAAAAAAATTGCCCAAAATATAGTCAAAACGTGATCCAAAATTTTTGTACTAACAGTTTTCAGACCCCACAGGTTCCTTTTTTGTTTGAAAGGGGCCTGTGGGTTCAAAATTAACATCATCGATCACGTTCTACAGACTATTTTTATTTGCATAGTATAAACTAAACCAACTAGTGTTTGTATGCTTTTTGTATAATAAATACTGTATTTTACCATTCTCTTCAACGGATCAAGCTTATTTGAAAACTTTCACTTAACCAAAGTAAACCCCCGTTACACCTTAAAATGTAACCAAAGTAAATTGTGACCATTGTAATTTACCACACTCAAAATGAATTTGACATGCCTTAAATCTAAAAGAAAAGGACGATCCAAAACATGTTCATGCCTCCACAACCGTTAATATTTGGTGTCAAGACTGGTTGGACGGACACCAATCAAAGACTACGAGTAGATGACTAAGTCGTATACGCACTCGTGCCTGATGTGCACGCCCACCAGTCAGCTCGGTCTAGAAGTTTGGTCACTCGAAGATCCTGCAGACCCACTGGAGGCCTGTGTGTCATTGTACCATTCTCTATTTCCTCCCAGTAATAAAGCGTCACAAGGCCATCCAGGGAAGCCCTTGAAAACATTTTCGGCGTATTTTTTATATTCGCCGCTCACGCGTGTCTCCCTGAAAAATTTTTTGTTCCTCCTCGATAAACTTAGGAAATCCCGGGAAACCCCTCATGGCGTAACGGCAATAGTTATCGCGGCGCGATTCGGCGCATACTTCAAAGCAAACTCACAACAATAGATCGTCACCTTTGATTTGCCGCCTTATAACGTGTGCTTTAATTTACCGCCTGGTTAGAACTTCAAATCAGGTAGTAGTTGTTTTACAAATCTATTGCGTGTTGTAGGAACAAGTTAGATGTTGTAGGAACAGCTAGTTGTAGTCGGGTACAAAGCATACTTGAAAGAAAGTTCTTGATAAGCAATGTTGTGGGAAAAGCTCTAAATTCCATAAATAGCGAAAGCAGGATAGTTTAAGGAATCATTATTCGTTCGTATGCCATAGTGTGTGTTATATAGAGTTTTCTAAAATCAAAATCAACATGTTAAAGTGGCTTAAAACTTCGTCAACTCTGGATTACCAGACAGTCAACACGGAGCAGGATAAAGCAAAGCAGGATTTGACTAGGCCTGCCAACACAGCCATTTGGTCACACTCCGCTTTATGGGTGCTCGGTCTTTTTCCCTAAGCGTCCCCGGGTTTGGGTTTTTTAAAAAAGGCCCAGATCATTGAACCCCCCCCATCGGGTGGTGTCGTCCACTTTGCTGGGCCCCCAATTTGGGGAAGGGGGGCGTGGGGGAACCCTTGCGGGAAAAATCCCCCCGTGGGGGAAAAAGCGGCGTAGGCTTTGGGGCGGCGGGTTTGACTTTACGGGTGGGGGTTGGGCTTTTCGGCGCTTCCGATGGCTCGGGAGGGGCGTCGATTCTCAAAAATTGGTGGTCGATGTTTAAATCCCAAAAGGGGCCCGTGGCGCTTATAAGTCGGGCGGGCGTCCCCCGGTGGCGGGCGCCGTCTCCTCAGGCGGAAACCCTCGTCGCCGGATGGCGGTTTTGGGGGGGTACCCCCCTCTGGGGGCCCGGGTCGGGGCGTGGGCCCCAAATTTCCCCAAAATCCGATTTGTCGTGGGGATCCACGAGTTAAATTTTTTGGGGTAATGCGCCGGGATCGAAGGCCTCCTTGTTGGCCGCACCTCTTTTTATGACCGGGCCCATTTTGAACGACACCCCCCGGGGGGGCATGGGGGGATTCCCCCTCTGGGCGCCCTCGATGGGGTCTCGTCCCATTTGGTTTGTGGCGGTTTTGGGCCCCCTCGTTTTGCGCCGGGCCCCCGGGCTCTCCGCTGAATTTCTGATCGTACTGGCGGAAAAGGTTTCTCCTTAGGGCGCCCCCGGGCGCGTCCCCGGGTTTGTAGGTGGGCTTGCGAGATTTTTAGGGTTTTCCCCTTTGCCTTGCGGCACCAACCCTCGTTGTCCCCTCACGTCGCGGGCGTAGCCCCTTTTATGGCGGGTTGTAGCGGCCGGCTTACTCAGGATTCACCCACCGGCTTTGGGGTGTGGAAGCCCTTAAAAACTTCCGGTCTTTTTGGCCTTCGGGGTGGGGCGTGGGCGTCGGGTCGCTATGTATGGCGGTAACGTCTCGAGGGACCTCTCAAACTCCTCCACCAACGATATAGTCAAAGGCGGCGTCCGGCCGTTATACTATTCCGTACTCCATCACCACCACCTTACCCGTGCATACAGGATTATAGGGGGCACAAAACTTGCCCACTCTGCACCGCTGTGGGCTGGCAACAGCATGTCATCATCAATGCCTTGAACACCGGAAATAAAAACCGGCGTCCACGCTACACAGAAGGACTGGACCAGCCTGTCGCCAACTTCTGAAAACAATCTTTGGACCCTGGAGCTGGGCGGAGCTTCGTCACTGCCTGAAAGCCACTACCCTCCCCCACCCAGCCTAACCCCCCACTAGTAACATCCACCCCCCACATCTTTACACAACTTTAAAGCCACCGTCTAGTATACACGAGGGGGTCGTGGCGACGTTAGTTAAAAACGTTGGCTAGGGAGTGAAGGTCGAATGATACCAGGCAGCTAAAACCACCCAACACGGCGTTGATCAGGATAGGACACCATGACTAACCCCACCCCACCCCCAAGTGCCTGAGCTGTATAGGTAACCCACTACTTTAAGCACGGACAAAGGTAATACATTTTTCACCTATCACATTCACACCCTGGGTGTCAGGCAACTACATAATACTTTAAGATAACCAACACTCTCTGCCCACTTAACAGCCTGGGACACAGGGGCTTATATCTAAACTCCTCATTTTATCTCTATCACCCTACCTTCTCTCCAACGGACACAGCCGTTAAGCTTCTCGATAGAAGGAAGGTTCCAAACTTGAAGCTTGGCGACATTTGTTGTTTTATTCCTTTTATTTTTACCTCAAATGGGTTTAAGAAAAAAACATAATCCCATTACAACTTCATATTACTGTTTTGGGATCAATTTTTTCATGGATTTGCCACATTATGTCTCCTTTTTTCATTTGTCTCATATTTAAAAATACGGGGTGAATGTGTCTCAGTTTTGACAAATTCCCTTACACCCACTGCGTAGCAATCCTCTGTATGCTCCATGGGGGTTGAGAAAGATGCAAGTGTGACAAAGATCTAGTGCCGGTAGATGTATAGTTGCTTTCTACGTTCCACAAACTTTAATAATACTGTAAATATGTCATTAACACATGTACATTCGTTTAGGGGCAAAAGGATAATTTTAGTTTAATGGATTTGCCTTGTATGTTGGACAACCGCCCCTTAGGCATATGCACCTAAAATGAGCACTCCAAATAGAATTTATGGACGTAATAGTGCATGTGGTCTCATGTTCCTTCAGTTTTGTCTTATCATGCAAAATAAAAAACTGTCAAAAATATAGTCTAAAAACGTGATCCAAAAATTTTTTATTGCTAACAGTTTTCGAACCCTCTGCTGCCTTTTTTGTTTGAAAATTAATGTGGGTTCCAGCATTGACGCAGCGTAAATCCCGTGGGGGAACTATTTAGACATTTTATTTGCATGGTAAGTCAGGCTAAATTGTTTGTCTACTAGGGATAAACTAAATACTGTATTTTACCATTCTCTGGATGGTGACGGAACGAACTGAACTGAACTAAACTGTATTCTGTTAAACTTAAAAATGTAACTCCCAAAATAAATTGTGACTTTGTAATTAGGAGTCAAAATAGTTGATGATGCCTTTGTTGCATACACTATAAATTACAAACATCTTCAGGAATCACAACCGTTAAGTTATTTGGTGTGCGAGTGGTTCCTGCACCAATAGGGTTTATAGTAGATGCCATTTGTAAGTATACACTCGTGCCCTTGATGTTAGCGTCTGCAATATTTCGGAATAAACCCTTGAGTAGATTTCGCGTATTTTGGTATTCGCCGCTCGCAGAATTGTCTCCTGTAACATTCTCATTCCTCCTCGATAAACTTAAGAATTAGGCGTCTACAATACTTCAAATCAGGTGAGTAGTTGTTTTGAAATCTATTGCGTGTTGTAGGAACAAGTTAGATGTTGTAGGAACAGCTAGTTGTAGTCGGGTACAAACATACTTGAAAGAAAGTTGTTATGATAAGCAATGTTGTGGGAAGAGCTCTAAATTCCATAAATAGCAAAAGCAGGATAGTTGGGAATCATTATTCGTTCGTATGCCATAGTGTGTGTTATATAGAGTTTTCTAAAATCAAAATCAACATGTTAAAGTGGCTTAAAAAACTTCCTACAACTCCTGGATTACCAGACCCGAACAAGGAGCAGGATAAAGCAAAACAGGATTTGTGTGTAGCTGCCAACACAGCCATAATGGAGGCGACTGGGAATGACCCCTTAACTCCCAGAGGTGAAAAAAGGAAACGAGGATCCTACGGGAAATACACACCTGAGGATAGATTCAAAATGGGCAAGTATGGAGCCATCCATGGAGCTTCCACTGCTGCCAAGCATTTCACTAAAGTAATGCAAAAAACTATAAATGAGTCGACCATCCGAACTATGGTCAAGGAATACAGATCAAAACTAGCAGCTCACCCTGAAGAGGAAACCTGCGAGCTCCCAACATCAAAGAGAGGCCGCCCGTTGCTGCTTCCCGATATTATAGATGAGCAAGTTGCCTCACATTTGAAATCGATTAGAGAGGCAGGTGGGGTTATAACCTCCACCATTGTGATCGCAACTGCCAAAGGGATTTTAAAGCACAAAGATGTTGGTCTGCTGCAGGAGTACGGTGGCCACATTGAGCTCAGCAGACCATGGGCAGAATCACTATTAAGAAGACTTGGCTGGACCAAACGAAAGGGCACCAAGGATTGCAGGGCAGCGCCTCCACCAGAGACCATGGCACCTCTAAAGGAAGAATTTCTGGGTAAGATTAAAAATGCTATTGAGGAACACAATATCCCTAAAAACATGATTGTTAACTTTGATCAAACAGGGGTTAACATTGTACCAACTTCCAACTGGACAATGCACCCCACAGGTGCATCCCAGGTGCCAATTGCTGGCATTGATGATAAAAGACAAATCACAATGGTGCTGGCAAACACACCAGAAGGTCACCTCCTACCCCCTCAGGTGGTTTACCAGGGATCTACTGACAGGTGTCATCCTGGTTACAAATTTCCAGCTGGATGGGATATTACTCATACGCCAAATCATTGGAGTAATGAGTCAACAACACTCACAATTTACGGCTGTTTATGTTTTACGGTCTAACACAATTCCTTGATGACAACAGTGTATAAAACCAAATTAGGAGAGCAAAAAATAGTATCAATGCATATGTAAAACTTACTTCAATAATGGGACGGTCGCGTCAAGTATTGCTGTGTCGCCTGATAGTTTGGCGATAGGATCGTTAAGACTGTATAGATAGTATCTATTACCGTAAGTCAAACCCACAATGTAGGCCTCATCAGCAGGATCTAGAAAATATATTATAAGTACTGTACTAGACTATCATTTAAACGAGTGTATCCAGTAATCATTATGTAAAAGGTGACTGAATGATAACAAACTATTCTAAAATGAATTCTATAATATAAATAGTGGACTCACTGAATTGGATGGCAGCATCAACATTCGTATTTGCTGGGAAATCAGTGAATAACTGTGAGATGGGCTGAGGAAATCCAGTGTCTATAGGATACGGCTTTGATTGTTTAGGTGATGCAACATACTTTGTCACTTGGAAATCTGAAGTGCCCGATGCATGTAGTTGAAAGTTAAATAGAATGTATTAGGGAGCTATCATTAAATTATTTATGAGGGGGAGGGGGCAGTTGGATTTGTGTCCTTAACTTGCACTGAAATTTTACCCCCGCCCCCTCTCTTTGGAAGTTGTGCGCTCAACATTTACCAACCCCCTCCCCGCTCATATTGTGTGCATTGACCCCCCCCCCTTCATTCCAGAGTTAATGCAACATAACACTTATTGAATTTGACAAAAGACTAACGTTACAAATCATAATAAATGCGAATTCATACAATGCTTTAAGATGAGTGTAGCGCATACCATCGGTGAAGACATACATATCATATTGATACACGATCATGGCTGTGACAGTTTTCCCCTCAAGGCCCTGGAAGTAGTCACTCCGGGCATAGTGAGTGTAGGACGCACTGCTCATGAGACTGGATTCTGACCAAGTTCTCTCGACATTTTCCCACACGTGTTGGGGAAACACCAGTGTCTTGTTTATGTGTAGAAAATTTAAGGAAAAGGAATTATTATGAATGATTCTTTATTATGATAATGACTATGATAAATGAATACGAAAGATTGTCATAAAGTATAGAAAAAATATTGGTATGAGGACGCACACAAGTATAGAGAGAACTCTATATAGTTATAGACACTATAAGCCGATAGTGGCTGCCTCCATTGACATCTTCTTTTTATTACGCTCATGTATAATAGAGAAAAAATGAAACACAAGTTGAAGAATAAGTATAGAGCTATATAACATCTGTCTGTCACACTTTCATAGCTGTTATAATGATGGCTGATGTAAGTCCACGTGTGCAGGTTCACTTCACTGTACATGATTCGTGATTTTAATAAAATGTTAGCACTATGGGAATACCAGCAGAGGAACATAGGCTGCAAAATCCAGCCTCGTAAGTTCATATTCAGTATCATTTTTTTTTTTTGTACAATGATGCTTGCACGGCACACGGACAGATGTTTGGTTTGTGTCTTCTAAAATAGTTATTTGATGACAATTCAAATGTCGGATCACAGATAAGGTGTTTGATAGCAGTCTTATGAAAGCTGGGCTCCGTATATCGTGTGTTTCTTTGAAAACGAATAAAATGATGGTGTCAACTACGCAGATATTTTGCCATCCAGGGAATAAACAACCAAAATTTAAAAATGTTTTCACTCAAAAATGTTGTAAGTAAACATTTATTATGCATGAAATCGGATTCAGTAGTAAATTAGATGTATGAAGAATTACGCAGTGTTATAAGCTCCACAACCTTAAATATTGAACTATTCCCCTTTTGATAAACGTACATTCGCAGACAGACCACCGGATTTCAAATGCCAACGTTCAGTGGGATAATGACAGCTAGTATCCACATTAAACTGTTTTTATTTGCATTATTACTTCCCCATAGCCGATATGAAAGTGTTACGTTATCCATTATTGAGTACAGTAGGTGCAACCACCTCGTTTATCAACATATGTCTGACGTAGTTATCTGAACGTGATGCACGTCATTCGTTAGGGGTCATCCGTACTAACACGGGGTCATCCGGTGCGTTTTGCTGAATTTTTGTCTGAATTCTGAGTTGAGTTCATAGTCTACGGACCTCGTGTGTATAGTCTTAACCAACCCAATCGGGGCTTGGGTATAACAGGGGATTAAAAGTGAACTAAGTGGATATGTGCATAATTTTTTAATCATAATGATAATCTCTCTTGATCAAAATGTTGACACTAGGTGAGCGATAAAGCCAGTGCAGTCGACACACTAATAACAGGCGCGACGACTTATACTTTTGACAGCTAAAACCAACATCGGACGTTTGCATGTTTTTTTACACAGGTCTGTGGATTTTTATAATTCAGTTCTAGAGAAACATTAAGATTTTAACACTTATTAATATCACATTTAACAGATAATAGAAATATATTGAGGAAACCATCCAAACTATCAATGAGATATTTAGTGATAATTAGTAAAACCTAATTTTGTGCTTGAATCGGGGGAAAAACCGCATATTTACGTCACATTCTTTATCGCACAAATAGGGACAGTCCTGTTGCTGTGCCGGCGTGTCCATTGTCGAGTGATCGTGCATTTGCTGCCAAAACTCCTGCTATTACGACATGTAGACTAATCGCACACTCCAGAAACTTTCCTTGTGTATTCTATATCGTGTCCACCAAACACGGGTGGATATTATAAATGCTTCCATTTCATCATTATCGTTGAAATCTGCCATTTGCCAGAGAAATGTGAACAGTCCATCTTGTGTCTTGCCTACCTCTATCCATGCTATTGAGATGGTGTCATGTCATCATCAGAATAGATGCTGATTGGTCAATCCGAATCGCCTGCTAGGCTTTATTGTGTTTTAATATGATACTGCGCATGTTTAATGCAGTTGATAGATGCTATGGGCTCGTGAACCATCGTCATCGCCCGGGGAAAATATATGATGAATAAGTTATTTTTCGTGAGGTCAAGGTTCACTGCATGTTAATGAGATGTTTATAAACAGAAAGGAAAATGGAGGCCCGATCGTTTGACACCAAAGCCGATGGTAGTTTCCGACGTCAAATAATTAGATTTAGTGGTCAAAGTTGACTACCGAAAACTGGAGTTTCATCTCTAAGTATGTCTTCTTTGAAAAAAAAATAATAATTTACTTTAAAAAGTGGTTTATAATGAAATAAGGTGATGACTAATCAATGGAGTAGGCGATTTTGAGTCACCACGTAGTCTTGTATGATGCATGTTGCAGACGCTTTGGTAGGTAGGAGGGTTTGAACAACATATGTTTTAGGCTTATTTTAAGCCATGCATTAAGGCATAAATGCCTTAGCGACCGTCAAAGGGTTAAATATTTGTTATCTATGATATCACTGTAAATTCTGTGGCTATTATAATTACATGTAAAGTGTAGTAGAGCAGTAAATTAAGCATATAGGTAGATGACATTACCTGATCTGAAAGCTGCCACTAAGAGGAGTGCGCACACTATGAAGCACCTGAAATTGTGACAAATGTTGACAATCATTGAAGACAGCGGATAATGCAGATAATGCGGGTAAGAGTACAAGTACAATTAAGATTAAGAGTAAGAGGGAGAGAAAGGAAGAAGAAGAGGTAGACAAAGAAGACAAAGAACAAGACAAAGAACAAGTCAAAAAAGACAAAGAAGAATAAGAAGACAAAGAAGAACATTTATTACATCTTAACCTTTGGCTTGAAGATTCCAGTCATAGATTGGGTTACTGATATCTACCATATATTAGACTACTGTTGACTGATACCTACCGTAGATTTGAGTAGTACTGACTGGTACCTACCGTTGATTTGAGTAGTACTGACTGGTACCTACCGTAGATTTGGTTGGTGCTGTGGTGCGCCGCCTCTGACCAGCTGGGACATGGGCTTGCCCTGCTGCTGCTTCCTCGCCGCTGCCTCCTTTGTCTGCTGGGCCTAGAACACAGCACCAGGTCATTGGAACATTAGTAGAAGATAAAACTTGCCAATGAATAAATAACATAAACCAAAAAAAATGTGAATGATTCAGAATTGTTTTTATTTGGCACCTGCACCATTTCTGTAAGTTCTGTCAGGATATTCATGCCACTGAAATATGAACAGATTCAAGCAGACATTTAGTAGAATGGTTAATATCCAATGACAGCTTATCCTAGCATTTAGCATGAATTCAAGTATAAACAGAAAAGAACAAAATTAAAGAACTCGATGTCTATAACAGGGCCATTTGAATATATACATTTTTAAATGTAAGAAAATCATACTTATGTGTAGAACAAGTACCTAGAAAAAATACCTGTACTAACTAAAATTTACAATGCTCTACATAAATAAATTTGACACTTAACTTTGCACTGATAGAAAATACACACAAAAAAGTACTCATCCATAGAAATCACTCAAACCATTTTTACACGTCCAGTGCACACTCCACTGATACGTATCCGTGGCCTTGCAATCTTATAACCTTCCCTCCTTGAGAAACATCCACCTTTAAAATTTTATCCCAAAATCAACGATACATATGCCTCTCACCCAGAAAACGTGACACAGAAGTGAGTTTTTTTCTGGAATATTAACTCATTTGATCCTCAAATTGACCCTACTTAGCCTCTCACCTTGACGGGGTCGAACGATGTGGGGATGAACTGGACGTCATTGTCCGAGTCTGAGGAGATGTTGATCACCTCTAGCTCAGGCTCCGGCTCCTGCTGGGGGGGAGACTGCGCAGGCTCTGCTGGCACTGCGGCCGCCGCCTCTCCTTCTTCCTCACCCTCACTCTCATCAGAGCTGCAAGTATATTATTTTTTTGATTACAGGTTTACAGGTTTACATCGCCAGCGGCGAAAACTGCCAACCCTGGGGTGAGGATTAGCCACTTGTCCCCTCGTACTGTCCCCTTGTGGACTGTGGAGGATGAGTAAAACGTTTTAGCAACGTGTGTTGTGTTTTGACATTCAGACAAGAAACAAATTCTGGTCCATTTGGCATACAGGTATAGAGTTTTTGCAAGGAGAACGAGTACATTTTTTTGCAGGATGAGATATTCGAGTGCTACTTGTCCTGCTGTACCAATGTGGGTGGAACCTGTCATTCAACTCCTATTCATGTGTATAGGTCATAATCATTTTGATACATTTTAAGTTTTTGCTTCACTATTTAACGACAGCACAAAAAAGAGATGTACATCTGGATTCAATAGTTGGTTGACCAGATTCATATTACTATAACAACTAGTAGCAATGTCCCACCTAATCATCACACTGTGAAAGTGACTTCATGGTGTGGAGATCCTGGCCTTCCTTACCTGAGGTCTGCCCAGGTCAGTCCCTCTGCGGCCATTTCCGCCTTTATCTCTTCCAGTTTTGCTTTGACTTCAGTCATCCGTTTCTCCATCTCCTCGTGCCGTGCTAAAAATGGAAACACAAGTGTGAAAACATCATGAAGTTCACTCCGAATTAGTCTTCAACTTGAGACTGTGTGACTGCAGTTAAGACTGCTCTGCACTCATGCCCTCTACTCTGGAAAGAAGACATCTCATCCGTGGTGAAAAGTTTGAAAACAGCTTCATTACTCTCTAGATACTTTGCTAAATAAAGAAATGTTTTTAGAGTTTAAAATGTAATTTTCTAAAATGATCCCATTAACTAAGATATAAGCTGGACCCAGCATACTCAAATCAGTTTTCTTCAACTCACTTTTCATAGCGGCCAAGCTTGCATGTAGCTCTGCGTTGCGTTTCTGTCTCTCGGCCTCGAACTCGGCCCACACCTCGTCTATGATGGCTTCCACGTCGGCTGCGACCCCATCCTCACAGGTCACCAGAGCACGCAGCTCCTCCTGAAAACACACAAGGCATCATGTATTCATATGCACTGTTTAATTTCAGCCAATTAAAGCATTGCACGCCGAGTTCAAATGGGGGGCCCCAAATAAAAAGAATATGAAAAAACTTTACTGTTCAAGTAGATTTATTTATTTTGCAAAGAAAGTTCTAAAGTAGAGAGTTATGAAGCTGTTTTCACCACACTTTGACAGTTGTCTTGTTTCCAGAATAGAGAATAGCACAGTTGCAAAGCTGACTGGACAGTCACACACACTCAAATTGAGGACTATTTTTTCATATTTTTTGATTTGCATACAAATTAATGTATCACTGGAGTGACTAGCCATGTGTATGCAAATTAAAATACTGCTGTTCTTATCATGGAACCTATAGAATAATGCCCAATTCAGACTTGTTAAAAATGTCTGACTCTGTCTCTCAAAGAGACTGAAAAAATACCATAAGTGTTCACTATCATATAACCCAATCAGGATAATATAAATTACACTGTAGATTTGGCAAAAAGAAAAACGTATCATTCCTACACTACTCCATGAACTTGCTGTCAGCACATTGATTCTGCATCACAATAACTGATATTTTAATGCTCACGACAGTCTTTTTCTTTTTAGCTGCCTTCTTTTCTGGATCCTTCTCTTCCGTTTCACTGATGATGAGATCATCGATTAGTTTGAAACCTTTCCATTTAATTGCAGCAATCTCCTCTGCTTCTGAAGCCCCACCAGTCGCCATTTTTCTTTGTTGAATACGTCTAGGTTGCCTGCAAATATCGCACCAATCAAGAAATTAGATTTTCTGCTCACTCAAAATCTAATTCATGGATATTTTTTACTGTAGAGAATTATCATTGCTCGCGTCATCCAGCATCGATACATTTGATTTGATTCACAGATCTGATAGATTTGACAGGTGTAGTGATTGATCTTGGCCGCAATTTTGCAACTTTTTACCCATAAAATCCGTATTTGTCGCATTTCTTAACTAGGCCTCGACATTGAATAGCTCTTACCAGTATAGAGTCCACACCGTAAATAAGGATAGAGATTTTAGAAATATCATTTTTTATCATTATAAAAAATTCTTTTTGCAATTTACTTATGGTATTGTTTTATTGTTACCCACCAGTGACCTCACTTCACTGGTGGATATTGGTTGTATTCTGTTGGTCAATAGTGACCTCTTTTCACTTGTAATGTTTATTCTGATGTAACCAAGTTTCCAAATACTGTAGTGGTCAGTATACCTTTACTGATCAGTCTGTGTTTAGAATCCGTTGAAAGCACTTGTATAATTTTGTTTCTCTCCTGTTTTGGACTATTTATTTCTTTTACGTGGGTTTTGACTTATTTTTAGATCACTTTACTTGCTACAAGTTATTTGAGATAACTGAGGATATTGCGTATCGTTCTGCCAGTGATAATAACGCTACTAACCTTGCTTTATTTTGCTCACTGCCGGGTTCAACTTGTTAAACAACACTACGTGTTTTCGGATTTTTCCTTGTACCCACAAGTAGCCGTATGACTTGCCTGTTTTAACTTACTTTATGTGGTACACTTTGTGCATATTCACTAGGATTTTGTGTCTACAGTTCGCCAGTCTTTCCCCCTTTTGCGCTGGTTATGCACTTGTTATTCCTGGAAACCTGCTACCATGCCTTTAGTAAGTCAGTCGTGCCTTTAGCACATAATTGCACTTTATGCATGTATCTTGTAACTGACGATGCCGTAAGTAAGTCAGTCGTGCCTTTAGCACATAATTGCACTTTATGCATGTATCTTGTAACTGACGATTCTTTTAGTGTGCCTTTAGCACATAATTGCACTTTATGCATGTATCTTGTAATTGACGATGTCTTTAGGAAGTCAGTCGTGACTTTAGCACATTTTTAACTTTATACATGTATCGTGTAACTGACAATGCCTTTAGTAAGTCAGTCGTGCCTTTAGCACATATTTGCACTTTATGCACGTACCATGTATTTGACCATGGTTTTAGTAAGTCAGTCATGGTGTCTACTTTTAACACGTGCCTTGAGCACATTTTTGCACTTTTGCAGGTACCTTGTTACTGGCGATACCTTTAGTTAGTCTATCATTGTGTCTACACTTAATAAGTGCCTTTTGCACTTTCGCGTGTACCTTGTAACTGAAAATCCGTTTTAAATCAGCCATTGTGTCTACATTTAATACGTGCCTTTAGCACATTTTTGCACTTTTGCAGATACCTTGTACCTGACGATGCCTTTCGTAAGTCAGTCATTGTGTCTACACTTAATACGTGCCTTCAGCACATTTTTTTGCACTTTTGCAGGTACCTTTTAACTCACGATGCCTTTAGTAAGTCAACCGTGCCTTTAGCACATACTTTGCAATTTATGCATGTACCTGGTAAATGGCAATGCCTTTAAAAAATCAGTCATTGTGTTTACATTTAACACGTGCCTTAAGCACATTCTTGCACTTTTGCAAGTACCTTGTAAGTTACAATGCCTTTAGTAAGTCAGTCATTGTGTTGACACTTAATATGTGCCTTTAGCACATTTTTGCACTTTTGCAGGTTCCTTGTAACTGATGATGCCTTTAGTAAGTCAGTCGTGCCTTTAGCACATATTTGCACTTTATGCAGGTACCCATGAAACTGACGATGCCCTCAGTGAGTCAATCATTGTGTTTTCTTTTAACAGATTTTTTTCCAGGTAATGGTTTAGGATGCTGTATAACTCATCCACTCTATATTATACAATGGTGTATAGTGCCTATTGTGCTACCTGTGAGTTTCACTGATCATTGTCTCATACTGTACCCCTTTTATCTGCCGTGAGGTTTTATTTTAGGATGCCACCAAAGAGAGCAGCAAGTGGGACAACTAAAAGAAAAGGTCCACCTGAACAGAAAAGCTCACAGGACGAAGATTTACAGCAGGTTGGCTATGGCTTTGCCACAAGATGACAGCGGCCATCAAGGTGCCCCTATTTTCTAGTGTTGCGCAGGCTCCTATGGAGTAGTCACAAGTGGCTTTGCTCACGCACCTCTCATCCTTGGTGGCTCAGCTCCCAGCCTTGGTCCAGATATCCATGCAACAGCAACAGGAATATCTGGCGAGACAACAGCCCCCTATCAGCTACAAGCAGGAAGCAGCTTTACAGCAAAATTTAGAACCTTTAACAGAGCAACAGTCGCCTTCTATTATACCCCGGGTTAATGGTGCCACACTTTGGGCCAGGGGAGCATCCTCTTCAGGATTACAGTGTGTTCAGATCATTGCAGGCTATTATATAGAATTTTCCTCGCTGCTCACCAAACACGAGGACACCCTGGCCATGCGCTTGTCTAGGATGCTAGGAAATTGTTTTGGGGCCAAAGACCCTAAAGCTATAACCAGTATTTTTGAATGGCTCCACCTGTTCAAGATATATGCGGCCATCTTATCAGCAGCTAAACCTGCAATGGGCCCCCACCTCATACTTATAGGGTCTGTACCTTCTTACGCAGACTCATAGACTTGACATGTGGCTTATTTAATGGAGGGCAGTGGATTTAGCTCAATAAAGGTGCGAGAAGTGATATTGATGTGTGGCTCCAGTTTTTGGAACTTTTTAATGGCAAGGCATTCGCTTTGAACGATAATGGCTTTCTTCAGACTCCCTCAAATTGTACTCTGAAGTTTCTGGATTAGGTTTTGCTGCAGTATGGGGTCAGCATTGGATCCAAGGTAGATTTAATCAGGACTGGCAGCATATCATACTCGCAACAAATAACTACTTCCCTTTGTACTGGCATTGTATCAGTGGGGCTTGCATGCAAACCTTGCGCTTTTTGTCCATCTGTGACGATGAAGTGTCGTCTATGGAATCAATAAATAAACTTCCAGGGATGCTATGCTTATGACTTTGCTTAGAATTTTAGTATTAGCTACATTAAATCCAGTGTACAACATAGTTTGACTCCATTCATGGTAGATACCAGTTGTTACAATTTGAAAATCAATGTAATCTTCCTAACTCAAACCTATCTTCATTACATGTCATTGTGTTTCTTATGTAATTAATTTTGGTTGTTGTATTCACATGTTTTCACAGTTTTTGTATTAGTTTTGCAAGCACGCCTTGGTTGGTTTGTAGTTCCATTCATAAGGGATACCAGTTTAGAGATTGTAACTCAATGTAATCTTCATTACTCAAACCAACCTTCAATTCACGTCATAGTACTTTTTTATCTAATTTTTGGTCTTTGTATTCCCTTGTATCCACAATTTAAATATTTTTGCGAGCACGCCTTGGTTGGGGTTTTGGTTGTCGTTTTTTGTACCCCAACTAATTACTCAATAAACTCGTCAGCATCTTCAATGCTGACAATTAACAACATTCATCTGTCTTTATTTTCATAATTACATAGCTCGCCATAAGTCACAATGCAAAAATATCATTTTTTATCATTATAAAAAATTCTTTTTGCAATTTACTTATGGTATTGTTTTATTGTTACCCACCAGTGACCTCACTTCACTGGTGGATATTGGTTGTATTCTGTTGGTCAATAGTGACCTCTTTTCACTTGTAATGTTTATTCTGATGTAACCAAGTTTCCAAATACTGTAGTGGTCAGTATACCTTTACTGATCAGTCTGTGTTTAGAATCTGGTGGAAGCACTTGTATAATTTTGCCTCCGTCTTCCCCACCACCACCCTTTTAAGTTTGTGTGTGTGTTTTATGTATTTTTAGTGTATTGCATTATTATTGTATTTAATTTTTCCATGTATTCAAGTTTGTAATTAGTTAGGTTATCTATGTGTCATGCTTTTCCTCCCCCTTTTCCCTTTGAGGTTTTAAGGGAGGTTTTTAAAGCAGACCTCTTTTAGTACGATGTTGTTTATTTAAACATCATTTGTTATTTTGTTTTGTTGTAATCTCTGTATATATACTACGCATAGTGACTTGGATAAGGTTAATATTCCATCTATGTGAATTGTTTCTTTACCTATATCTTGTTGTACTAATCTGGGTTGTCGTTTGTTGTACCCCAACTAGTTACTCAATTAAGTCGTCAGCATCTTCAATGCTGACAATTAACAACATTCATCTGTCTTTATTTTTATAATTACATAGCTAGGCGTGCTCGCCATAAGTCATAATGCAAAAATAAGACTATCCAGTTTTTAACTGAGACCACCACTTACAGTGACTACCGTCACCACCAATGCCATGGAGTACATTTTCTAGGAGCTGAAGACCTGTTTCTAAAATTCAAAACAATAAACATATTGATAAACACCATATTTTTCTTTCCCTGCAAAAATCACGCCAATAATTTCTGATTGGTCCAGCAAAAAACCAAACCAATAATCCACAGAAAAATTGAGCATTGGACGTCTTCGTTGTAAATCAGACGTCAGCATGCTCAATTTTGCGATTGACATGACAATCGAGTGGTCAATCACCATTCTATCATGACTAAAATCCATTTTATTTTAAGATAAATCATATTATAATCTTCTCATTGCCAGTCAATTTCGTTTGTTTTGAGCGCGCGGAGACCACTACTACGGCGTTAGTCTAAACTGTTGCTCTCCACTACACGGAACACGCCTTGCGTCGTCAGCGGCTGTATTGATATTGTGATTGACCAATCAGCGTGGGTTATTGGCGGTGATTTTTGCACGGAATGATAGAATGTACGATATGCACGCTGCTAAGGGCTGTAACGCGCATGCGCAAATCAGCACAGTAAACTTTTTGACACATCTTCCAACTTCCAACTAATATTTTACATAATTATAGTTGTTGGATTAATTACTTCTTGGTGTCAAATCAATCGCATATTCGTCCTTTATCATTCACAAATATTTTCATAGTGGATAATTTCGAAACTATGCTAAATATTCAAAGGTTTTAACTGAATAACAGCCGCTGAGTCGCATGGTCAAAATGGCGATGAGAACGTTATGATATTATTTATTTTCAAATAAAAACGAATATGACACTCATTTAGTGTGGATTTTAGTCATTTTAGTCATGATGGAATGGTATTTGAGCGTTAGTGTCAATCACGCATCACCGTGCAAAATTCTATGATTGACCCACAATCTCGTGCTCAAAACCCACAATGTTAACACCTGAGCCGACGACAAACCAAAATCACCACTATAATACACTTATAATACATACATGTAGAAATACACAATTGTAGATTAAAATAACAGCTGTCTTGTGTTAAGTACCTACTGGTTTAATCTTGCAAAATGTTTGTATTCCAATATACTACAGAGTATATTTCATTCATGTTATGGTTTTACCAACTGATGCTGTGTGTAAACACGAAAACACATGTTAAAATGCAGGTTTTAAAAGAATTTCCTTCAATTTTAGAATATAAATGATTCGCCATATTGGCAAAAGAGTTAGCTAAATTTTTAGCCAATAGGCGCTAAATTTAGCTAATGTGAAGCGCAAACCCAGTCATTTTTGGTAAGAGGCATATGGACAATAATTAAAACAGCTGTGTTAATTAATTCATGTATTTTTTTGGAAACATTTGAATAATCCCTATATAAGGTCAAGATTTCACATCCAATAACTGCATACGGATCAATTATGTTGTATAATCTCCTATTGGATATAAGCATATCTAGGACTAATAATTTATTCTTAGTCCTAGAGCATATAGATATTTGATATGATATGCATATGGGCCAATCAAAGAAAAGCTTTCATTCACTGAATCAGGTGGCTGCAACACTCACATTACACACGTACATACATAGATTCACATCACATACATTTAAGGGCTGAGTCATTATTTAAGATGTGGGGGGGGTGGAAGTTTTTTTAGACATCGGTGTTTCTAACTTCTGACCCCCCATGGGTTTGCAAAGCAAATATATGACCCCCTACAGGTTTGTAAATCAAACATATGACCCCCCACGGGTTAGCAAATCAAACATATGACCCCCCCCCCACATCGAAATATATGCCTGAAATATGAACTTCCGACCCCCCCCCCACTTTAATATATAACTTACCTAGCATATGACTACACCATTTCCACATGCCCTGTGTATGTATTAGATTAGTATAGCATTGTACTATCATATCTGCTGTACAAATTTACAAACATATTTAACATGAATGAAACTATGAATGAAAGAAACTAGTTTTTCCCCGGTTTCTTATAATAAATGCAATAGACAAAATGCTATACAAACTGTATATATTATTTTGTCATGATATAAAAGGACTGGTACAATTTAATTGAATTTAGAGAAAGCGATTTAATCTTTAATCTGTTATTTTGAAAAAAAAAGTAAAAGAACTTATAATGTATTTTCCGAAAATAAAGTTAGTAGTATTGAAAGACAATTAAACATAATAAAATCAATCTTGATGAAAGGGTTTCATATTCCATTTCATTAAAGCTGCTTGCAGTGGCTCAGACAACTGCTTTCATAAAAGAGCCGATGAGCTATTATCAAAAACTCTAAATTCAATTAATAGCACCAGTCCTTTCATATCATGACAAGTTAACTTTGATATATTTTTAAGCAGTACAAATTCTTGGGGCACTTGTTACTTAATTAAAGAAAAACTTTCCATCCAATCACTAAAATCCTCTGTCAAAAGCATTGTGGCAAATATTAGCAATGCAATTGCTTCTGTTGAGTGTTGACATATGAAACTAGGTACAAAATTACAAGATATTTTATACAACCAAGTGATTGATCACAGGCCAAAAAAATAGATCAGGACATTCTACCAACATTTATTAAGAAATATAAACGCTTGCCACGGCCCCTTTCAGTAAATTTACAAAATTTGAACATTTGACCCCCCAGTAAAATTTCAAGAATCAGAATATTTGACCCCCCATATTCTTCCATTTTAAACTTCTGACCCCCCCACAACTTCCATTTTAAAACTTCTGACCCCCCCACAACATTCAAATTCAAACATGTGACACCCCCCAGTTTTTTCCGACCCCCTTTCCGACCCCCCCACCACCACGGCTTAAATAATGACTCAGCCCTAAGAGGGGGAAATATACTTATTTTGAGATGTGAGAATGGCCCTTGATTCGTTATGAGAAATCAGAATGGAGATCAATTTCGTTTGAAAATTTTGAGAAATTGCGAAATTGTAAAATTGTGAAATGAGAATGGTTAGAAAATTAGTGAGAATGGCCTTGGATTTTTGCTGAGACTTGAGAATGAGTTTGGGTATATTCCCGCCTCATTTAGATGTAGTTTTAACTGATCATAATGGGTAGATCTATATTTGCATTACTAGATATAACGTTTGAAAATGATCTGCATGGTCCAGATTCTGGAGGACAAATCAGTAGCATAAATGACCCAAAGGAAGTGGAATAAAACTGGTAGGCCTATCAGCACAATAAAGTATATATATATTTTTGGTTTTGACCGCTCGAATGTCGTTTTTTTTCAAGTTCGGATGCTGAATTTTCATGACACCTTCCCCCTCCCTCCCCTCCCCCCCTCCCATAAGATAAACTCTAAAGTACTTCATCACTTTTTGTTGACTCCCCCTTTTCTGCATCAGCATAAAATTCACGACCTTTACTTGAACTTCAATGAACGCTTACTAAATGTACTAGTAGTACTGACACTAGATCTAGATACTAGATATTTTTTTAGTAGTATAGTAATATCAATAATCAATTAACATGATGAACATACCTCTTGTGGTAGGCTCTACTGGGGCTGGGTGTCCCATATTGGTTATTTTCTCTCATACTCATGGTCTAGGCCAGATTTCCTCCTTTTCGTGATGAAATGTATAGGTCAACTCTAAACGAACAGACGATCTACTATCAACTATATAGTACTAGATCAATTCTAGTACTCAGTACTGTATAAACGTTCAGGAATAGATCTATATGATATGCCTCTGTTGCGTCGTGCGGTGGGTTACGATTGACGTACTTGTACGTGACTTGTACGTGAAACTTAGAGGGTCACTAGGGAAACTTAGAGGGTTTATTCAAAATCCCATACCCGCCATTACATTCTATCAAAATAGCGGACACTACCTTCAAGCAAGACGGCCATTTCCCTATCAGATTCTTGCTCAGGACACTCGAAAGAATCCTAACCAGCCATCATAACTTCAACAAAGCAACTAATATTTGGGACTCTTTTCTAGATGAACTGAATCGAGCTTTTAGTGTGCCATCTAAATTTATAAAGACCATTGAGAGACCTACTTAGATCTCATTGGCAGTTCGTAGATTGTTAAGGAAACAGAGGAAAGGGAGTCTCGTCATAATCACATTATTATATATATTACCCATGAAACGCAATTGTTGTATGACATATACCTGACAAAACTGCACACATATTCAATTTCGATAATACATATATTAAAAATTGGCTAGATTAGATGGTTAACTGAGGGGTTTGAGGTTTGTACGTGTTAGGATGTCATGAAATTGACATCACCGCCACGGTTGACAGCTTGACAGGGGTGGGTGGGGGTGAGGGGGTGGGGGCAGTCGTGAAGTTGACGAAAGTTGACGAGGGGAGGGGGGGTTCAGAAAGTGCCAAAATGTGGTTGACATCAATTGTGAACGCTCTCAGACTAGAAAGGTATCCATTGAAGCACACAATTAATCCCAGCACGTGTGAACATCTATACGCGGTTTAACCCTCATCAGTACATTAAAAATACCTTAATCAGTACAATAGGAGTCCATGTGGACCCCAATCATTTGATGGGATTTTCTTTTCAATTCATGATCTTTCTGTGATACAAATACATTCATATGTGTCAGATAAAAATAACAAAGAAAGAGTTATGTTTTTATTATATACATATTCTAATAGGTCAAATTATAGAACAACTCTGTTTACTCTGTACTCATCTTGTCTGGGGTCCATGCGTACTCCAATAAAATTGCTTTTGTATTGGTCCTTATGTATAACCAAAGAAAATAATTTTCATTCTTGATAATGGGAAGATATGAGCTGACAACTTCATTAAAGGCCTTCAATCACCCTGCATTTTCTGTTCTCAACGGGTGTGGGGTCCAAGCGAAATATGTTTTATGTACGTCCTAATATTTAACTAAATCAAATAATCTTCGGTACTTATAAAGACAAGATAAAGGGTGACAACTACTTAAAAGGAAAAAGAGAAATGCGGATAAAGTTATATCACATAAAATATACCCCTGGGGTACGAACGGACCCCTAATGTACTGATTAGGGTTATAAACAACATGATTATGCGAACCATCAGCTATTCACACGTTTTTGTAAGCAAATATGAAGCTTTTAATCTGCTTTATACTCTAACTGTCTGCTAACTTGACGCCAACGTGTATTTCTGCTTTCCATCTGCCTTTGTCTGCTCCCAAGAGGCTGCGTCTGAATAACATCAGAATAGCGTCAGAATACCGTCTGAATAGCGTGTAATTAGAGTAAAAAACATTGATTTTTTTCCAGCTCTGTATGCTTTTGGTCTTTGAGCAGCCCAAATACCAAAAGTGGAAAGAATTGAAAAAATCAATAATCTTCATAGAATATTTCTAGGTGTACGAATAGCGTACATAAAGTGTCAAAAAAGCGACAAAGTAGCGGGTGGATCTCGACTGTTGGCGTGGATTTGCGTACAAGATATTTTTCGTACATTTTACACGGTATCCAGAAGCTTTTCTGACTCGAGGCTCAGTGGGACTTAAAGCAGTCCGGTGCGATGGGAACTTATGCCCAGCTGATACAAATGAGTCGGATATCCAGATTATTTCATCTAAGCTAAGCATCTGTCGGCTACGCCCACCCAACGCCGACCCAACTTTCCTTTCCTACGTGCGTGTAACGTGCGTGTGATGCTCGCTGCCAGTACGCCTGCAAAATATTTCTCGGAAGATTATCGATCTGTCCGCTCTTTTACGCTCCTAAGTATTTGGGCTGCTCAAAACATCGAAAGCATAAACGGCATACTTCAATGTACAAAAATCAATAATCCATTGATTTTTGTATGTCGACCATACGCCAAACATACGTTAAACTTACGCCAAACATGCGCCGAACATGCGCCGCGTATTAGGAGCAGATGCTTGGCAGATGAAAACGTTGGCGTAAGCTTGGCGCACCTTGAGCGTACGATGGCGTATATTCAGCAGGCGTTCAACGTATTGTAGACGTATGTTCAGGAGTAGCAAATATGAAGCTTTTTGAGGTCAGCTTTAACCCCGACGCACGTCACGCCAACGTGTTTTTTGCTTTCCATCGCTTTCGGTGTGCGTGTCTGAATAACATCTTGGGGTTACAATGACCTTGCTTTTACTGTCTGCTTTTCTTATGCCGGGTTTACGCCGGCTGTGAGTTGGCTATGGGCTGGGGGAAAATCATTTAATGCCAAAAGGGGTTATCTATCAGCAGATGCTCGAAGTATATATTTTTTTGCAGGAAATCCCTAGAATTTATGCGTCGACCATACACAGAAACTAGTGGGACGTGGCTTTTTAACTGAGGCCGCTTTGTGAAAGGGGTATAAGGCCTTGCATTGCCGCAAAAGAAGTTTGGCTTACTACACTTTCGCTACGACCAATGCCTGCGGCGGTCTGACCGTAAGTAGGCTGTACAAAACCTCACGTCAAGTATGTGATATAATACAAAGGATTTGCCCGCACGTTGTCGGCACATATACAGTTCTGGCGCAGTACGTTAATTATACAATGAACGTGCGAATGCCGTGATTTAGGAATCACACCGTTCGTAGAACGTAAGTAGTAGGTGAGATCAACGCACGCTCGAGGCCAACCATAGACTCGACCAGCCAGCCTCACTTTGACGGGGCCACGTGGTGGCTCGATCAAGATCTGAAGCTCGCTGTACGTTGGTCTGTGTTGAGCGAGACTAGGCCAACCACCAACAGGGAATCATAACGTCCTCTTTCAGCGAGACGGACGGACTTTCCTAGGAGCCTCGATTTGGAGGTTGGCTCGAGGCATGTTGATCTCACGGCCACCTTCATGAAATCAGTCCCACAAAATGTGAAAAAAAACAACAACAACAAAACAAATTGCTTTTCACAGAGATCATTGCATATCTATGTCAAGCAGAAGAAGAGGAGTGGGGTGTCTCATTGGCGAACTTACAACGTACATACCACACCTGAGATGTTTGCTTTTGTTTTTTATGGTTAAACGTTTTACCATCATATAGTAGCATATGGATAATATAAGGGTAAAAACGTCTGCCACAATGGTGGTATATGTACATGTATGTAGTAACTACGAAAAAATGACTAGAAAGGGATGTTGGTTCTTGACACTATCTCATGTAAGTCGCTTATAACCTCCACGGTCGTATTTCACTATGAGACGTATTTCCCCAGACATTCCCTATCAATAATAAGGGCAGTGTTTTTATTTATGAAATGTGATGTGGACACATGATACAGACTTAGTCTAAGACCACGTGTGTGGGTCTCAGGAAAGGAGCCCAGAGAGCCTCTGCAAGGAGGTGTTTATGGTAATATGACGCCCCTCAAAGATGGTGTAATGTGTTCTCATCGTTATAGCTGGTTAGTGTAAACACGGAAATGGCAGAAAATTTGTATATATGGACTTGCTTATTACGTTGCTTGATAAACAGGATGGTTTATAAATATGTGCATTTTTTTCATTGGCATTTTTCTTCATATTTTTAAAGATCAAAACTACAGTTTAGCTTGTATACAGCATTAGGTCTCGTTCAATGGTATTTTTGATTGTAGCCGTATTTTCAAGAAAGTAAACATTTAGAACTTGAGAAATTATTACAACGTTATAAGCTTCGGAGGCTTCCTGTCAGAATTGAAACACAGGAAAAGTCAAATAGAGACCAGTGATTTTTTTAAATCCAAAATATAGATTGTTTTATTACACATTTACCTACATCTAGCAGATGAGCCCTTTCCCATCAAAATAATTAGTCTTCAGGTGGCTAGATTAGATTGCGCTTTTGAAACCCACAAGATCCCTTGGACACACACCCATTTTCCAAAAAACCTGAATCGGCCAGTGATTAAAGCGAACACTGCATTCTATGAAGAGAGATGTATTAGTGATATTTATATCAATAATAATTGTGCCCAACCATTGTCTTTGCCATGCAAATACCATTTTGCGACTAGTTTATGCATGCCCATAATTACTCACCCACACAGAGACAGAAGGCACAATCACAACGTACATCAAATTAGGCAGAATGTGTTGGGCAAACCGATTTATCTCATTGTGCCGTCGTAAGTCAATTGCGTGCGTTTTTAGTATTTGCACAAACTGCAAGGGCTCGTTGTGTTTTGCCCACAGGCGGGGAATATGTCTCATGTACATACGGGAGACTAATCCTGGTAGAGCTCGGGGTGGGGTTTTTGGTGCTAAAACGATGCACAGTAGAACCTCTCTATTAAGAACACTCAGGGGGCGAACCTCAACTGGTTTGCATAGACAGGTGGTCTCATTGAAGGTGGTCTCTGTGTTGTGATTTTGGACAGCAAAAATTAATTCTAGAAACTGTGGTATGTGGTCTTAAGTGGATGTTCTACTGTATTTAGAAGCGCTTCAAATTGTTATACATGTAGTCTGAAGCATTGGTAATAACTTCACATCACAACAATTGTGTCTCAAGATAGGCATCTGACGAAAAAATTGTTGGAGAATTGGCTCATTCTTTGCTTTCATTGTTGCAAATGCATGACGAATATTTATATTTGAACACAACACTTTTTGTAACATCTCAGTTTCTCTAGATCACAAGCCATCTTCCGCCGTATGGTTTTCAGGGAGTTGAGAATGAACATCGGCTTCCAACTATGGATCCGACGAAAAGAAAGTAAAATAGGCTAAGCAACTTGCAGAGTAAAAAGCAGAGTATAAATTATTCACGCATTTACATTTATTTGCATTAGGTTGTGGTGACAATTGTATTGTATTACGTCTGCTGGAGACACTTCGATGTGTGCTGTGTGGCGAAGCCAGTGTCAGACAGTCACGAATATTTAAGTCTAATCTAGTAATTTGTCGTTGTTGTGTAGCCATTGGTAATTGGCTTTTGCTCTCGACATATGCAAAGTAGGTGCTTTTAAATGGTAGAATAATATATCCACGATTTTCATGTGGACCAAATCCCATTAAATATTCGGGGATTAAATGTTTTGACCGTCAGAGTGGGGCTTTAGCCAACTTGTCGGTAGCCCCATTTAATAGGATTAGCGTCTCAGACGGTTGGGGATTAAGTTTTCACGACAAACTGGCGTCTCTGGGAGGAAAATTGTCACCAGCATCAGGGGGGATTAGTCCAAGGACGGCTTTAGATTTTGTGCAGACATTTAAAGCCCCAGTCGGACAGTTTGAAACATTTATTCGCAACGCTTTACTATATGCAGTAGCTGAAAAATAGAAATGCAAAGTGCAAAAGATGACTTTGCCTTTAAACAAAACGACTGTGAATAGATTCTTGTACTTTGACTAATCATGAAGATAACATCGCTGCTGATTTGGCTTCAAACATCAGAACCGTCTGACACTAGCGTAATATGTGACATATTACTTGGCAGATCCAGAATCTTATCTACAAGCAGCAATAGTAAATTTAAATCAAATCCCATGAAATATGGAAATGCCAGGTTATCTGTGTGGATATCTGGCTAAAATCAGGGACACCTCACGCAACTTTGCATTGCTGGTTTCCTATAAAGCTACTACAATATATATTGAGGACATCTCACTGATCTGTGTAACTTCAACTCCTCCAACTAGTGTTCCCAATAAAGAAGTTTTCCTTCATAATTTCAAGTACATGTACATGAGAAAATATAACTTTTTACATTTGACATACACCCACCACCCGAAAAGAATCAATGCTCTTCCGGTCATCACACATTCACGGAAATACCATTACTTATTGGGCAACAAATTATAGCCTAATTTGATGCTCCCTGATGACTGGGGTTTGTACCTGCTTGTCATTCATCTCAGGGTCACATCTAGATTGGGGTCTCATGCCATCCAAATCGTATATTTCCCATATTTATTCACATTATATTTGTATTGCAAAAACTTGTATGTTCCTGCTGCTTCAGCTGACTTTACATACCATACTAGTTTTAGTTTTTCGGTGCTGCTACAGTTATTACAATTGACTGGTGCTCAGCACTCTGCTTTTTTATATAGATTATTAAATGTTTTCATGTTAAAGTCTGTCAGACAGCCACGAATGTCATCTCTGATTTTTTGTAGCGGATGAGAAAACCCACAGTAGATACCGTTTATCTCGAAGTTGAAGGGATGTGAATAGAAATTCAAGATAGCCAATATTCGAGAAAACCAGATTGATTGCTAGATTGCAATTGGAGATTGATCAAACAAAGGAGTACTACAGAGATATCCATTACCTACACGTATGACAATAGCTACATTATTACTCTGATGGCGTTTTTAGCTCATCCATTTTTTTTATTACGCGCTCATTCTTCAATTTACACATTGTTAGAAATATCTTTGTACTTATTTGACAATGATTAGCAGCAAACATGATATGCACGTGTTTAACATGGACGAGAATCAAGTACACCGATGATGCTTTTTTCTAGGATTGACTACATGTACATATATATTTATACTACTTAGACTTAATATCCTCCAGTAACGATTATGATTGGCAGATTCTTTATAGTACTTCTCGCGTAAATTCTCACGTAAATTAAACCTACACTATTATATGCATCAAGTGATTTCTTTACGCTAATGAACAGTCCCATAAAAGACGGCCTGGGCTATATGAAATATCAGTTTACCCTAAAAAATGCAAAAGTGATAAAAAAAATGTTCTCTATTTGTATGGAATGATGCAAAGCCTCGATTGAGCACAAGGTAGCAGAAAAGCGGTAGCCTATATAGAAAATATTGTATGTGCAATCAATAAAATAGAACTCCGCAAGAATAACAGAAACCTCTATCACACTGTTGTGTTTCCCTCAGAATTATTCATAATCGTCTATCTGCTCGTATGCATGGACGCATACTTTGTAAGATACAAATCATAAGTTGCAAATGACATTGCTGCGGAATGGCATACATGTACCTAGTATATGCTTTGCTGAAAGCTCTCATTTCTAGCATTGAATTTTAGGCAATGCTAGTGAGGCGAGTTTATAAGAAGTGGGATGTGGGAAAAGCTCGAAATATTAGAGATGTGGGGAAAAGGCACACAAAAGAGGGATGTATGATTTCAAGGAAATGGGATGTGGTGGAAACTCATTAAAATTTGTAGGATGTGGGGAAAATGCCAAAAAATTAAGGGTGTGGGAAATAAGGCCAAACAAATTAAGGATATGGGATTTCTTGACTCCTTATAACCCCCCTTCTTTTTAATGGTTTAATTGCACAGCTGGACACTATTAACAAACATATATATGGTGTAAACAGGACAGCTGCTGCTGATATCATATATGCGCAGAGTACTTTATAGAGATTTGATGACTTCGGCATTATCCAAGTCTAAAGCGAACAAAAGTCAGTAAAATTCTGTGTAATATTACAAAAATAAAAGCAGAAGTCAGCAAAATACCACAAAAAACAAGTCAGCAGTTTTAGATATAGTATAATACGACCTCCACCCTTACACCAAGCGGGTACAGGGCATGTGCAAAATCTTGAAAATTACAGCAGGAAGGGGGATCAGCCCACCATCCCTCCCATACCCATCACCTCTTCCGGATTTGCCACTGGTATTAACTGGAAATTCTGATGCTTAAGAGTGCCGCTTCGATCCCACGTTATCAGCAATTAACAGTTTCTCACAGTAGCTTAAGCATGGGGCCTGATGGAGTGACAATATGCTCTATTACTATTGGCACTTTACTCAATAATGGGGTCTTAGAATTATAGCATCTGTGGGATAGTGGCTTTTAAAGACATTACCAGAAGCAACATGCTACAGCAATCACGGAAGTTCGTTATGGTTTTCTACATGGGTCCTTGAGGTGTTTCCCTTTTATGGGTGGTTTTAGTTGGAGGTTCTACTCTCCTAGCGAAGGTAGTTTATGTAAAAGAGAAGTGAAATGCATGGTCAATTCCTTTTCCTTAAAAAGAAAACAACACATAAAACATAATAAAATGATAAACGAAGAGCTCCCTTTTTCTAGATGCCATATATGAATT
>CM032663.1:27432168-27475876 GCA_019095985.1 Streblospio benedicti | reverse complement strand
CACTTTGTAAAATTGTCTACATGCAGCTAGCTTTAATCCCCCAACTCATAACACAGTGCACATGTAACTGAAATTGAACCGAATGCACCAGTGCATGAAGGCATGTCTGATTTCATAAAAGGCCTACCATCATCTGGCTTTGAATATGTCTTTGAAGCGCAAAGGAAATTTCTGTTTAAAGTTTGATGAATATTGTTTTTGCTTGGTGTGGATGTATTTTAAAGTTTATATGCAAATGTAACGCTTATTGATTAAAAAACATTATGATATAGATCTGATACCTAACTTGGCGTCGATGGAGATTGCGTTAGTGGGGATTCCCTATTAGTTATAGTACTGTCAGCTAAATACAGGAGTCAATGTTGTTTTTGTATCTGAATCTATATAATCTATGATATATGTGTGTTAAATGCACTGCACGTAGAATGAAATCCATCCCACGTACTTTTTTGTGGCCCCACATTCAGTTTATTTTCAGCTTCAAATGTACTAAATACTCCTAACTGTTAAGACAAACTGTTAAGACACCAGAATGATTAGAAAAGGATGGCATATCAAGTTTTGTTTTACTAAATGTCTCCTGGGAGAGACGGAAAACCACGGATTTCATGGAGTTTCGAACCTGCAAAAAATAAACTAAAAAAAAAAAAAAAAAAAAACCAATCTCTGTGGAATAAACCTAGATACTTACCCCATGCTTATGTAGATTGAAGTGGACTGGAAACTTTAATTACGCCGTACTTACCTCATGAATACGGCTCAATGAGTACTCACCGTTATTCACATTGCCAATCAAATTGCTCAGTGACCTGGTTTGTGACATGTGAGCTGTACACTGGACTTTCAGTTTAGCGTGACGCCGACTGTTATCGTTTGGTTCATATTTCTTAGTTGGTGTTGGATTTTGATTTTTTCCAGCTTTTCATTCATTACCATATTTTAATAAGAATACTTTGAACTTTATGAAGATTAGACATCCAGGATTGATGATGACTGAATTCGATCCATACATCTACATTTTACTGCTCTTACACAGACATCCGCCATGTTGGTTCAGTCGTCACGTGACACACTGAACAAACATGGCGGATGCCTTGTGAAACGTCTGTGTTAAGTGCGTCAAAATCTAGACGTAGGGATGTAGTAATATCCAGCTAAAGACTTTGAACATCTTAAAGAAAAAGGTGACCTACAGCTAAAGTCACATGACCTACTTTCAACCAAGCTGTTGACAAAGTCTGCGATTTCTTACGTTCTTCAAATGTATTTTTGAAATATTACGTATGCAGACAGGTGCAATCGATACACTAGAACCTCTCAGACTATCAAGTGGAACGGTTTCAAAGTGGTCTCAATAGAGAGTAGGTCTCTTGACGAAGGTTTATATGATGGTTTCTATATAAAGGTGTAGTCTTACCAGGAGTCTGTGCCGTATTTATGACAATCCAGGATTGCCTGCAATCATGAAAATGTTCAAGTTATGAGTGATTAGAGAAAGTATATCACATTGCCAGTATATGACATGAATACATGTATGACATGGATGAAGACTTTTACCTCTTTTTACGACACAGGGTCAAGAAATTACACTTCCCTCTTGTTTTAGTCTTCTTTCCCGCATCCATGTCTTATGGCTTTCCCCCCCCACTCCGAGTTAGACCTTATCGGTCATAACTTGCCATTGCTGAGTCACACAGACACAAAACTAGTGACTGAGATACCTATCCCTTTGCTGCCTTTCGCTCTTTTGTGCTTGTGAGACTACTGACTAGCAGAAGCATGCATGGTGTATTAGTATGGACAAAGCTAATACCATTCTCAATTGGGTGTACTCGGCTTGGTAATGATACACCAGATCCTGTGCACAAATGAATGCCCCCAGGTGGTCTAATAGGTTAATGCACGGCTAATAAGAACGATGTCTGCATACATATGGGCACGCGAGGACCCGAGTATTTGCCACAACCTTATGAATAGATGGGCCCATGGGGAAACGTATTATGCATGATTTCGTGCAAATGTAGTGAGTAGGTAAGAGTTAGATCTGGTGCGTGTTTTTTATTACCTGAATGGGCTATTTTGTTGCTGAAAGAAACATGGCTGGAATGGATTGTCTTTGCAGCAAATATGTAGCCACGCATGCACTGGTAATAGATAAGTATCCTCCAGCTTGACTGATATTGATATTAGGTTTGGACTGCTGTACTCCCGGGCTGGTGTCAAGTGGTCTCAATAGAGATGGTGGATTCTTCATACAGATTTGGGACTGCAAGAATGGTAGCTGTTGTATATAGAGGTGATCTCAATGTGATGTTGTATTGTAAGCAGGACCAATACTGATTTCAGAAAGGTCATTTTTTACATGATGTACTTTATGTATACTACTATATATACACGATATACCATTTGTTACAATCTCATAAATGCATATCAGTGTTTACCGTTATAACTCAACCAGTGATCGCCTTAAATTCAGCCGCGACGCCCAACTGTGTGCAATGCAGCAGACCGCCAGCCAATATTTTCCCGCCATTTATTCCACACATCCGGGCATTTCAGACGAGCAGACGAGCTGCGACGTAGCCTAATATGGGAGCAAGGTAAGATGGCGGCTGCGGCTGCATGGGGCAAAAGCCGAGAGCAGTCGACATTGCAGTCTGCATGAGATGAAGTCTATGAGGGGTTTGAGCCTAATCTGGGGTTTCTTTTTCGGTATGTGTGTGAAAAGTAGTATGTGATTAGTACTAATCTGCTGGTGATACTGCAGTTGAAAAGGTGCAAAGTGTTTTAGTGCAGTACTCAAAAACACACAAACGATATAATGAGTTGTTTCATATTATGTAAGTGATATGTATGATAATAGAGTTGCTGCTGTTGAATGCAAAGCAATCATAAAACCTAGTGACTAGGGAATTGTGGCTTATAGGAAAAACAGCAAGCACATAATAACAATGGTTATTGTTGGCACAGAAGTGTGAATTGGAATCGCCAGTCGGATAATGGGATGTGTTTACAGGCTTGCGTTATATGCCCTGGGATAGGATTCAGAAAATGATCAAAACAGTTTGTCTTGAACAGTATATTGGCTTTAGATGGGAATTCGATTGCATCTCAAGGGTGCAAAGGTTTCGGGCTTGATACTGAATATGGATACTGGAAAATCAAATATATTTACCGTTGGTTTAAGATAGTGCTGTTGTTTTCTGTTATTTAATTATTATACGGATAGGTAAACGCTGTTGGTTGGGGTTTTATTATGCCTTCATAACAGTGAAGCATGAAAACGGATATATATGTATATGTATAATGTATTCTAAGGAATGATTGCAGTAATATTATGCTAGTATATACACGGAATAATATTATGGATGAAGTGAAATATGACAGGATTTGCCAACAGATGTATTGTAAACTTACAATTCACTTATCCGTAACTTCAAAATATATGTTGTTAACATATATAAATTGTATAATAATACAACGGACCACTTATAACACACAGATATGTTATGGGATGTATTTTCAAACGATTTCAGCAATTGTCATGTACGGTTTGCAGACTTATTGAAAACTCATTTTATTAATGAGATTAGCCGGATGAGTAATTCGGTAAACATTCTGCTGTTATAATTTAAGTACTACAAGTATATGGAATGAACCAGCAGAGCGTGAAATCTGACCTCGGCCATACTTAATGCTATGTAATCCCTAACTCAACGCCCAGTAATCTTCCTATGATTAATTCACAGAGTGTGAAGCACTGAGTGTGTAAAGGTCATATTTTGATGGGATACGTCATACGGTTGTTAGTAAGTGAGTTTGCAAATTAAAGTTCCCACCTTGATTGGAGATCATCCATTCATGCTTGATTTATTGTTGATAGCAAAAATATTTGGCGCTGGGCAATTGCTGAAAAAATGTACATAATTGTGTGCAAATAAAGACACGCATTATTCGTGTGTGTTAAAAGTTTGAAAAAAAAAAGTGTGATTCTCATAATGTGTGAAACAAATTGCATCTCAGAGTATCCAAATGAAGATTCCATGTGGGAACCCCCCCCCCCACACACACACACACAACACCCCACACGCGGGATCAATGAATATCTACTGTTCAGCCCTTTGATACGAAATACACATACACTCAATAGTCTGAAGTATAACAGCATATGACAAAACATTAATTATAGCACCTTAGTTCACACTGGTGGGAAAATATGAACTTTCAATAAGTAGGGTGAATTCTTAATGGTTAACCTCTATTTGCACCCAAAGACCTGGTTCATTTTGAGTGCAAACACTTATATTAACGCTAATTCCTTATATGCTTACATTTGTAATAGATCTCTTCAAAATGTACCCATGGCATACAGTTATGGCCTTGTCATACATAAAACGTTTGCACCAACAGGCTTAATGACGATGAAGTGACAATTCTGTATGTGCCGACACCTTTTGAAGGAATGAGTCTGCAATGGTTGGTTTAAAAGTGAACCTTAAATTGCTTAAAAGAAGGCGGGGGTGGGTGGGGGTGGGGATAAACAATGTCTGACATTATCAGCCAACAAAATTAGGGAAACTCCAGCCCCCATATTGGTTATGGACATCGCCGTCTGTTTTCTCATTTACAGATATCATGTAAAACTGACATTTCAACTCACACTCTCACTTTAACAACTCTGAGAATCAGATCTCATGTTAATCTGAAGCACGCCAAGACGTGCGTGCACACACAAAAACTGGATCTGCCAGTTGTATCAAACCACCTGTTGACTTCCACAAACATCGTAAAAGGATGAAGCCGTATAATGTCGTCATAATGCAACTAATGAGGATCGTAAAATCCCCCATTACCGCTCACTCCGTGACCCTGTCCCTCATTATCGCTCACTTGTAGAATTCTCAACAGCAAATTATGCAATTATCGCCCAGTTCTCGAGTGCTGACGGAAATCATCACAGACAATGCGGCATTTAAATTAGATATCACGATTGCTGCTCTTTGCTATAGTGTAGGCCTGTTATTTGGATTCCTGATACGGAGTCTTCAATTATCAGTGTTGGGGTGCATTGTGTTTGTATATCATTTATTATGATCAGTTCGTGCACATGATTTTCATTGGATAATAAAAAAAGCAGGATTATCGGGAACCGTCAACTGCATAAGCAGATCCAGGCGATGGGGGGGGGGGAGGGGCGCAAAAGACGCGCACCCACTTTTCTCCCAAAATATTTCATTTTCATAGGGTTTTTTGCATATATGCAAGCGTTTGCGCGCATAAAACACATCAAATGATTTTAGTGTGCCCTCCCCCACCCCACTCCTCTGAAAACCTGGACCTGCCAGTGACCGGTGCAGAATGGACGTGGGGAAGAATATAAAAATTTTGGTGGGAAGGAGGGCCTGTCCTTTTCCTGGACATGCCACTTAATAGCTTATGGTTAAATAAGGGTATTTTGCTCTTGAGTTGTATGAATATAAGTGGCATGTTAGAAGTACTATTCTAGGCAATCTCCCTACACCAATCTACAGTACTATGCTACAGTACTATGCTGCATCATACCACATTTGTGATACAACCAAAATCTCCTCAAGTAACTCGTGCAGACATCTGAGAGTCACACATTCGTATCCAGCTCCTATCTTAGACATCTCACTGCCATTAAATATTCATTCATTGGCCATTCGATCTAATTTGCGCATTACATTAGGTATTCCCTGAGCAAAGCTTCGGCTGCCTAATGGCTGATATATGATACAGCCACATGAAATATTTGTTGATTTATTACCATAGTTGCCTGATAACTAATTACTTATACAGCAGCACCTCTCTATTCGGACCACCTGCGCGTGGCATGCGGCGGTCTCAACAAATAGGTGGTCTGTTTACGGAGGTTAGTGATGGTCTTTTATTGAAGGGACCACAATAAATGTCTTGTTGCAGAGGTGGTTTTTTAATAGAGGAGACCTGTCTTTATTGGGGGGTAGGTTGCGCAACATACGACGGGGCAAATTATTTCCATGTAATCTCAAATAATGAGTGAGTTTAGCAATCAAGCCACTTGGATTAATTATTTTGAAATGATAAAATCAATGTCTACATTTACCTGCTTGTGCGCACCCTGGTCAACCTAATCAAAGGTTAGGTAGTGATATTACCTCGCTCTGTTAATTGACTTATTCATTATATTCCCTCGAGTGTTACATGTACGTGTACATATTAATTAGCAGGATAATCAGCGTAAATGCTATGGGTAAACTCAAGTGATTATGTCTTTAGGAGATGAATACAGGCACTTGCTTCTTGCGTACATTTCTTGAATAGATTCGTTGATTCAAATGAGTTGTTTTGATTGGTAGTGGGCACCAGTAGCTCTCTGCAATGTGAAGCCAGTTAAGAATGAGTTTGCTCAAGACACATATCCAGTCCTGTACTGGAAGAGAACCCACAACGTTCAGGTCACAAGTACAAGTTCTTATTCGGCCACTAAAAAGCTCATCATCTGTAGTAGGCGCCTCCGTCCTTAATGTTTTTTTTTTTAATTTTTGATTATATTTGTTTTTTGTTTGATCTAAACGGTCTTACGTGCGATCGAAATCTATACAATCCACAGGTTCTAGACCCTTTTAAAAACTGTTTTTGTCCAGTTGATCCGTGTTATGTGGTATAAAAACAGTGGGTCTCATGAGTATTACCGAAGCAGGTAATAACATAAGAATTATATGCCTTTAAAAACTGGATCTGCCACTGTATGTTGCACTATCTTCAATATTCTTTTATGATGCTACTCCCGGGTGTATATAGTAAGTAGACCTACCAAAGCCTATACTTGTTCAAAGTGGGAACTTTAAAAAGCTTCATTCATACATCACAATCACCCACCATTCATGTTGGTGCTAATATATGCAAGTGTGTTGACAAACGCACACTAATGGATGTTACCTTTACACCAAGGACGACATGCAAAGTAGGCCTACACATGGCGTACGTGCAAGACTTGTCAATAGGCTATTGTTAGACTATAATCTGTGCTCAACCCAAATAAAGGACAAAACTTAGTGGACCAGTGAAGTCTACATGTATGATTGAGCACTCACAAAGGTAAAGCACACACTATAGGTACCACTCTGGTTATAGGCAGGTCCGGGGATTTCGGGGGTGGGAGGGGGGGGGGGGCAAATACCTATTCTTTTCATTTGCATGATATTTTGTTACATATGCCCTTTCAATCACGTCTACGAAACCCAGATACGAAAGAGCTGGTAGTCGATAGGTTAAGACAAAAACATCTTTACATCAGGGAATTGTTTACTGCTCATGGAGATGGAGAAAAGATGCAAACTAGCGTGAAACTGATGACAAGATGGCCGAACAGTCGTGTAATCGCACTAAAACATGTGCATATAACAATCATTAGACCTTGCATATTTACATTTAATTTAAGCACCTGAGTTTGACACAAATGCATTGTGTGTAAATGGCATCATTCTAACATAGTCAACATTTATGCAATCTATCTACCACAGTCATATGTATAGCATCTAAAAACCCAAACATTATTTTAGCATTGCTAAGCTCATCTTGTGTCACAGAATGTATTTTTGCAACAGACTGTTCTATACTAAAACACATACAGTACAGACTACCTATTTGGAACATTACCGAGCCAAGCAATGTGACCCTTTTAGTTAGTAGTGAGGTGTCCTCATTAGAGAAACATATTTGGTAACATTGTGCATGTACAACAACGAAACCTGAACAAGTCTTCCTGATTGTGAGGTTATCATATTAGTAAGGTGTCCCATACTGATGGTGCACTGCATAGAGACTTTGAAAACACACAAACACATTAAACTCTTGCCAATATTCATGATTTATGTTTACATGTATATGCTCAGAATTGCCTGTAGGGGCATCGACCCCATTGATCAATACCCAATAATCTATGCTGAGACACACATGCTGTACTGTTATATGGTGACAATGCTACAATGCTTGGGATGAGTTTTACTACCATTGCAACATGTGATGCTGAGTGTAGGAAATTAACTGTTCAGACGTGACTGATGTACTAATAGTATATAATATAAGGGGTATTGCTAGAATAGAGCCTGAAATAAGCTAAAATTTACAGAAATAGATGTTTGATTCATCCTCACTGTGTTTGGATCAAACAGACAGCTGTTTTTTGAAGATGTGCTCTTAATTCAGGCTTTATTCTATGCTGCAGTGGTAGTACCATTTTAAATTGTCCATATACTAATGTATCCACTACAATGTTATTAGCATTGCAACACATGTCATGCTGATTGCAGGAAATTAAGGTCACTGTTGGCCATTTTACTATATTTATGACTGTTTAGTGAGAGCTGTAAATTAATATTGCTCAATGAAAAGTGAACATATGAAATGCTTAATTAATGAATACACTCATGGACACATTGATCAAGTGTGAATTCAAGTATTTAGATTAAATCTAAGGATAAAGACTTCAATTGGTTTTAACTTTTGTTTTTTACTTTTTTATTTAGAGGATATAAACAGTTGATGTTCCAATCTACCATAACTTTCAAGTTAAGATGCAACACTTGCTAGTAGTGGATTCCTACTGAGGATCTGTTCATTGTTGTTCAAATATAAAATAGTTGTTAAAAGTGATAAATAGTTGTTCATATGTAAAGTATTATATTTGGAACTATAAGTGACTCCATAGTGGATTAGTGTGGCTAGGAATATCAGGGATCCGGGTCATGGATACGAGCAGACCATGGTCAATTACACACTGTGATTAGTTTAAAAACAGTTTTTTTGTGGCTTGCCATTACAGTGCAATGACAACACACACATCATGCCTCGTGAACATCAATATGGAGAATTAATAAAACAAGCCGATTAAAAACACACAAAAAATCAATCTGGATCAATCCATCCCGCTTCAGTACAGCATCCCCATACAGCTCCATGAACGTAGAACCTCTCTGTGGCGGCGGTGGTGACCGGACATGGGGTGTGGCTCGGCCAAGATCTCCGGGGGTGGGGGCCTACACCACCATGGATCTCCCCAGCCTAGCATCGGTTATGGCGAGGACCCCACCGGTACCGCCTTCGACCCAAAGTACTCCCCGCGGCACCTCGCATCTGCCTCCTCCGCTGCCGTGACGTCCCCCACATACCACCAATCCGAGTTCTCCACAGCCACGGGGATCAGCGGAAATGCTCGGATCCGCGTCACACTATCCGGCGACGGATCACTGATCGAGATAGAGACTGAGAAGATTGTGGAGGAGGAAAGTGGTGAGCAGGACTTCTTGAACCAGAGGATCAGCGATGTTGTTGAGGATGAGGAAGAAGAAGAAGATGATGATGAGGTAGTGCAGATAGATGGGGGTGCCTGTCAGGAGGAATGTCTCGGGTGCCGGCCCGACCAACCGTCCACCTCGCGACACCCGCCAAAACACACATGCCAGCACCGGCAGCAGAGGCAAGCCCACCTCAACGACACTTTCATCTACCACCGGCACTTCCTTGATCAGAGGCTTGCAACGCGTCCTGCCATACACTCTTCCTTGCCAGATTTTAGGAAGTTCGGTGGTGGAGGTGGTGGAGTAGTGAACAATAAAGCTTTGGTAGCTGCCTGTTCTGGAAACCATAAGCCTTCTGCAGGAAAGATGACTTCTACAGTGAGCTATGTGACTACAAGCGTTGATCACGCCTGTCAGACAACGGACCTACCGCCCGTCTGGAGTGATAAAGGTATTCGTCAGAGAAAGGATGCCTCAGTCCCTCTAGTAGGCTTGCCTACCAGTCCTAGGCTGAGGACCAGGCCTTGCACGGCATCAAAAGGATATACTTGCCTGGAGTATTGTGCCAAAGAGTGCTACAAGCATAGAACTATGATTCAGAGAACTGACTCCTCTCTTATTGGAGGAAACCTTCCTTTGCTTCCATCCAAATTGACAGAGCGTAACAGTGGTGGGGGTGGCACTAAGAAAGGAATTTTGACTTCACGGAATAAGCACAAGGATATGTATGTGAAGCGATCACGGACGTTTGATGAACCACCATCGGGTGGTCTTATTCGATCCGCTCCTCCACACGCCATATCGCGGATAGCCAAAGCAGCACCAACCAATAGTCAACCATATCAGGTGGTCAAGCGGTCAAGCACATTTGACAGTAGTGCTCAGATACACAGTAATGGGATGAATGGGAACCATGTGGTGAAAACTATACCCAATGGTGACGTGAGGCGCTCAAATACATGTGATAATGTGAGGAAATTTGAGGTGGTCAGTCCAGTAGTCAACGGTGGTGGCACAATGCGGTCAAGACTGGTCACCAAGGAACCATTGGCTACGGAGCCGGCTGCGGACCACTTGGGTGAGCTCTAAATTGGAACTTGCTGTATTTCTATTGTGTTCTGATACAGTTCCATGAATGCAATTCTCCTCCAAATAAGCCATAATTTAATTTATTTACAGTGGTTTAGAGATTTCAAGTTAATAAAACTATGTAATTTGGCCATTGTTTACACCAAAGCAAGTATTTGAATATAATATTTGAATAGATACATGTAGCTATTTATTCTAACTCCACCAGTATTCAGGCCCGTAGGAAGCAGAATGAGATTGGTATTATTAGAGGCCAGTTGAAAATTGTAATCTAATACAACAAAAAACTAGTGAAGCGAGTGCCAGTTTGGGTATGTTGTCAAAGAATTTTCTTATTAATGAGATAACATGATCAAACGTGGACATCATATAAATCATTTCTCATTGTGCTTTTTCTAAATTTGTTGCTGACTTGCTAGCTTGAATGTCACAATTTGAGAGCTCATTGTGGGACATCCCATTTCTGCCGTATTTCCATATTATAGGGGGTAGGCAGTATTTTTTTTCAAACATGACTTGAAGGGGCGTTAGAATGAGGAATGAACTTCTAAAGGGAAACGTTCATAGTCCCAAACCTACATGTAGTAATAAATTCGTAATACGCACCTAAATTGGCATATTATAAATTAAGATATATAAAAAAACATAACTGTATCCATAAAGTGCCCTGTCATTTGCTGAGGATGTGTCTACATTTATCACACATTTTAACCACAGTTGTAGAGCTAGTGACAGTTCATAAGAATGAGCCCCAGCCATAATTAATATGAGGCTGCAAGGAATGCCCACGGGGTGTTTCTGTAAAGGAAACGTGTGCCTATAATCTCGTGTGAATTATAAAGAAATTCAGCTCTATTTACTGATACTTGCTATGCAAACTACGGGTATTTCTGTTGTCAGATAACTAGTAATTTCTGGAAATTACGAGCATGCGGCGAAAAACGATGGGGTTTAATGGAAGTTTCTATAATTACTGTATATCTACTGCAGCTTTTTAAGAGAAGAGATATAAACGTGTATGATTATAATATGTGTAAAGCTTGAAAGATACTAGAAAATGTTATTGATAGCCGGCAAGAAGCCTATGATGCAATATCGTTTGACGATTAAAACTTGCACCCACACGAGAATTTTAAACCCTCGCCCACGCCAGTAGAAAAGGTGATAATTTAGCCAGCACCCGCAAATTTGCGGGTGCGGATGTGGGACACGAGGGCTGCGGAGACCCGTGCAGCGATCTGATCTGTATGTAGTAGGTCAGTCCATAAGTCACTTGCCGTAATTCTATAAAGCTTTCTTTGGGGCCGACATAATTTGTTTAAATAAAAGTGAGTGTGTACACGGACCCCCAGTGACCAGATCAACGTGATAGAGGAAATGCTAAGCTTCAAACTTCTACCTAAAAACATATTTCTAGGTGTAATATAATGCAAGAAAATGGACTTCTACACGGGTCCCTTTGACCATATTTTTCGTGATCAGGATTGTAGGCTCACAACATCAAGTGTATTATATAGAGCAAATACTAAGCTTCAAAATGATACCTAAAATATATTTTATGTCGAATATTAAGTGGGAAAATTGACTGCTATTTCTTTTTCTTGGCGAGTGTCTGTAAGGCGTTCCCACCGATGAAGGTCAAGGTTCCATGTAGTATCACAGCGTCCTCTGCCTTTGCCTTCTCATTGTTGGTATTGCTTTTTGTGTTATCGTCCACGGGTATGAATACCACCTTAGGAGATGGGCCCGCTAGTATTGATAAACCCCAGTCCCCAGAGAATTCTGTTCATTCTCTTCGTTTTGATACGAAATACTGTATTACATTTTGTACCGGTAGTCCGGTACCACACATGGCATACAATATGGTATACAATATAAGCATGAGTATCTGATTAAACTATTTATATTTAATACTTGCCGCTTTTTTTGACATACTATTATTATTTGGTTTGGCAATATTATCATGTGAAGTAGAATTTTTAAAACAATAATCCATATTTAGTTTTACTCAAATAACCTTGGTTAAATAGTAATATTGAACAATTAAAATGTGAATTAATTGGTTTATGTGACTACTGTTTTCTCTATTTTAATTTTATAGTCAATATTTGGTTGCATAGCTATAATAAAGCATTTAAGATTCTTAAAATAGGTGTTCTTTAATTGTCACTAAAATACATAGGCACAATATCAAATCTGTCAAATTAGTCCTATGTAATTGTCTTTTCGCAAACTTTTGTGAGCAACCACCATATCTGAAATTTAGACAGTTTTGAGCAACCACTAAATAATGGCAGATCTACAGGCTGTCCAGAAATTATCACTTTCACTGTCACTAATACAATTCAGTATACATCCCATATATCTAGTATGAATAATAATATCCGGATGTAAATCCTAAATAAATATACTATACTCTTTACAAACACATTATATTCCATTTTATAACCACAGAATTACTGAAGCGTAGCGTGCATGAAAGGCTAATCCAGGTACATGGACAATATTGAGAGCAATGGACCTAGACTCTACATGGAGTTGAAAAATATATGCAGTCTCCTATAACCTTTCTATTCCTTAGTTTCTGGTCTAGTGATAGGTCATTTGAAAGCTCTCAATGCGACCTTTTCAAATATGGCTTTGGATAATTATTGGAGCAAATAGTGTTTGAGCTACGTGCGAAAATGATATTCCCGAAATAAAAACAGCAGCTGACTATGTAGGACCCGAATCATTTTTTCGAGTTTCAAATAGTGTGATACATCATTGGAAAGCCCTTAAATCCCACATTCCAAAACTGTTTTTTTAATATTGGGCCATTACTTTTCAAAGGTATGAATGAAACAAAATTTGGAGAAAAAAAAACGGTAGCTTGGGTGTTACCCGTGCAGTTCGTTTTTTATATCTAGATCTAGGAGTTGCTTGACAAATGATAGCTCACTTGAAAGCTCCCAATGAGCCCTTTTCAAATATGTTTCTGGTTATTTTTTAAACAAATCATTTTTGAGCTACACACAAAAACAATATTTGCAAACTAAAATGCAACTAACAATGTCAGATCCAAACCATTTTTACGAGTTTCAGATTGTGTGATGCATAATTTGAAAGCCCTTAAATAGCACTTTCCAAAACTGTTTTTAGAAAAAAAATTGAGTCAGTACATTTCAAGATTTGAATGAAACAAAATTTTGGGAAAAAACCCTGTTGTTTCCCAGCAGCCACATCAATGTTGTTTCAACGTTGAATCAAACATTGAAACCAACGTTGGATTTAGGTTGGTTTTGAAAACATGATCCTGAGTCACATGGTGTAGCCTACCAGAATTCAGGTTGAAATCGTATGGGATCCAGGTTGAAATTGTGTTGGATACAGGTCGAACATAGGTTGGATTACAGTCATAATTGGGATGGTGTCATCTGTATATATAGCATTCTTTTTTTCATTTCTTAAAATTTCTGGTCGAGTGATAGTTAATTTGAATGCTCTCAATGAGCTCTTTTCATATATGATCATATATGATTCATATAAACACGGGATGGAATGGAACGGGATAGTGCAGAAAGGTATGGGATCACTATATTTGCCAGATATGTTTTCTTTATTTGCACTAACTTGCATTTGAAATAAAACTTGACATCCATACATTGTCTACACTGATATAGTGATGCATTGATACCACCAATTAATGCTTTTTAAAATTACTTTTTACTTCATAAAAAGTAACATTTTTGTATTTCAATGTCACCTAAACAATAACATACAACCAAACATTACAAAAGAACACACAATGGATGCAAGCCTGTTGAGTGCATTGATTGTAGAAAGGCTTTAAGTCAAAGGGCTAATATGCACTGTCTAATTAATGAGTGATGGCTTTGCCCATAAATATAAATAGTTCTTTGAACTACCTTGTAATAAAAACACACATAGTTACACCATAAATAATGCATCAAAGCTTTTTCGGTAACAAATACAGAATGAAAAATACCCAGACGCATCTTTTAATACATAAAAGTTATATAACCGATCTATTCCAGGCGATTGAACAAAATGACACTTCTTAATTAAACTTATTCGATATTCGTTTATCCTGTCTTAGTGTACAATGTATTATATTATGCATGGTTTGAAAAGGACAAATGCTGCATCTTAATTATTCAAGCACAATATATGTACCTGATGCAATCAACGCATTACTATAATGACTGTATTAAAAATGTAATGTGCCTGTAAATGACGTCATTATGCGTAGGCTTACAAATAAGTGGCAAAAATTAGGATAGATGAACTCTATTGACAAAGGATGTACGCACATGTACATGTAGGTATTACTTATTTACAATCCTGAAGACCTATAATTGTCTGGTGTTAAAAACGCCTGTGGTCGGTTCATGGGAATCTCTTTCACTCAAACAGGAGAATCTCCAAATCAAGACTATCTAGGGAATAACTTCAACAGAGAGGGGGTCTCTTAAAATTCTTTCCTCACAGATTTTGGGTAAGGCCATGGCCTTATGGCCTTAGCCCTTCCTACTATTAGGTACATTTTCGATAAATACCCATTCCATATATCCCAGTTTTCTTGGAATTATTATGCCAATCCACAAAGTTTATATATTACATAGATAGATCCCATGGGGTAGCAAGGGTCGAGCCTCCCCCACTCCCCGCCGATATTCAGCACCCCTGTGAGCTTCTGCGAGTACAAAACCCATCATATCCAATGGTTGTACTTCTGTTTTTCAAAAACATTGATCTGCCAATCAATATCACGGTCGTCATGCTTTCAAATCTCCCTCTCCAGCCCCCCCAAAAAAAAAAAAAAAAAATAAAAAATAAAAAAGAAAAAAGAGAAAAAAAAATTAAAAGATAAAATAAAAAAATGAATAAGTAAAATATTATTAATCCACAGGCCGTCTGAAGCGGTTCTCCCGTCAGTCGTCTGTGAGGTCTGCCACCGCAGCGGCCACCAGCCTGTCCCGCGAGGACTCTGAACAGTCCACAGTGTCCACCAGGTCCACAGTGCTGTCCCCACAGGTAAATATGGAACAGCGACGAAGAACTCATTGTGTGTTTCACGGCTTTCCCAATCACACAGCCTTCAAAGTCTATGTTCATAAGTATAAGTCATAAGCACGAATAGATAAGGATGCAAAGGACTCTTAGTACACTATAGATTAATGAGGACTAAGAAAGCACTCAAAAATTTACGTACTTAATGAATAGAAGTCATTCTGAATGTGTGCTCTCATTCTCTGCAGGCGTCCGTGTCGTCGACTGACGAGGGCGGTGGTGGGGGCGGGGGGCTGCGCAGCCGGCTGTTCCGGCGTGCCCCATCCCGGGGGGCTGCTAGCGGCAGCATCCCCCAGGTGGTCTCACTGCCAGCCAACATCAGCAAGTACTCCACAGGTGAGACAGTACACTCTTTCAAGAGTTCTTACATGTACATCCAATAGTGATTAAATGTAATTGAGAATCTGCACTAGCACTACACATGCACTAAATGGAGGAAGTAGGAAAATGATTGCTTCTGTAACTAATATAGGTGCACTCTTAGTCTAAACATAGAAGCTTATCACTTGGCCAATTTCCTGCTCCTTATGAATGTGTTGTAATCCACCTACAGGGTACTCCTTATTGGTAAAAACTGCACAAAATATGGAGAATAATTATTAGTAGAGACAGTATAGGTAGAATTATGTATTGTGTATAGTGTGGATCAAGTCACTGTAGTTCTCGCAAAGCAGTCGATAATTAGATAATTAGTATTGAGGATTATCCCGTCTTTATATTATTAACTTTTACGTATACACCAACGAAGAGGGGACATATATCCAGTGGTACAATATTTGTTTTAAGTAACTTGTGATTTGAATAACAACCCCGAAATAAATGAGGAAGTGGTGTTAGGCCATAAAATGACGTTTGAGCTCCATTGCACCTAAAAATGTAGTGGGTGCTATTAACAATTTTAATAAGGTGGTCTTAAAGATTCCACCGCCTCCCCCCACATACCCCGAAAGAATTTGTGCCTTAAGATTTAAGTGGGTGCAGAAAATCCCATAATTGGCATAATGAAAGCAGTATACAGTACTTTATAGTACCTTATGTCGCCCTGCTTGTGCTTTCAGGTCAGCACGGCCGCAAGGGTCCCGTGCTACAGTGCAGCAGCAGCAGCTTGGAGGACGAGGGGCTGGGAGGAGCCACGGCTGCCACCCCCGCCGGGCCCGCAGGGGGTGCGGAGGTGGCCCACGTGCACGAGGGATTCTACAACGGTCAGTGTGGGGTCAGTCATGGAGAGAGTACAGAGTGGCTGGGTAATGGAGGTTAATCGATGGGTGTTTGAAGTCAGGGAAACGTCATTGGCATATCCTCTGGTGCGTGGCGGGTGAAAAGGTTTTCCCTCGCGACATGTCATTATAATTGGGCGTTTTGGCCCATCTGCAACCTTTTGCCCATTCAAAACCCGATGAAATCCAGTGGTTGCAACGCTTCCCTTTTCCAAAATCCTGGATCTACCAGTGAGCCGTCCGTTGTTTTAGCTGGGTGTTGAGAGGATGGTCAGTTGGTCAGTTTAAGGTGAGTGGGTGGTCATTTGGTGGAAAAGAGTAGTCACAACCCCTGTCATTGACGTACTTCTTTGCAAGCCGCTTTCCTTCTCTCTTCAGTGGGTCCAAAACCCAATTGGTCGCAGTAATATCAAATAACATGTTCTTGTTATTGTTCTCTTCATCTGTGCAAGATGTCATAACTCATGCAATTATTGGTCACGCATGAGTACACACGAACAACAAATAGTTCTCTTCAGATGTTGGCAAAGTACTGAGTGTCCCGGATATACTTCATGCACGAGTGCACACGAACATCAATCATATTGTTTTTATAATTACATGTGGCAACTTGTGTGATGGTATAACATTCATATACGGTAGAACCGTGATGATAACCAAAACCGACATATTGACAAATCTGTATGATGCTGATTGCTTCTGACTAAACTATATAATATCTGTCTAATGAGACCATCAGTGCCACTCACCACATTGTCTTAATTCAGAGGTGGTCTCTTTATGGAGGTTTACTTTGGTGAAGCCTTGGGATAGCGAAGTGTTCTTATCTATGCAGGTGATAAGTGTGGTCTTAATTGAAGGTTCTATATTGTATATGGCAACGATTTATTGTTGCATTCCTTACTAATGAATGGTACTCATATGAAATTTCACAAATTTACAAGCAATGCAATACATTGTTATTACATTTATCTAGCGTCATAGCAATGATAAAACAAGAGAATGTCTCATAAATAGTTAGTGTCTAGAATATGCATGAATATCAAGAATCGTCTAAACATAACTCATCACATATATTTCCTGTAATGCAATCATTTCATGTGGGTGTAAACTGGTTTTATAACTTTGTGTATATATCTTAATGCCTGCCCGTTGCAGTGAACAGTGTTGATATTGTATTAGTCGAATCAACACACCTCACACACTTAAAATTAGATAAATATGAAGAAACAAAAACACGTTGAAACAACTCTGTCAGTACCCATAAGTAGATCTTGGGGAACGATTTTCTAATCTCTACCAGACTTTGTTTGTGCCTATTAAATCCATGAAATCTTGTGGGTGCCCCACCCCGGCCCCTTTATCCAAAGACCTGTATCTGTCAGTGGTACCTTATGAGGCATTACCTTTGAAGATAGTCTCCTTATGATTTTGTATTTATTTTAATCAAAATGAAGAAGTCAATCTACAAAGTATTAAAAGGTATTTGTGTGAATTACAAGATTAAAATTATATAAATCATTTCTCATACAAGATGCCAAATATGTATAGAATACTTACAGAATAAACACGCTAAAACCACTTATCAGTTCTAACTACATTTTCCAACTAACACAATCAAGTAACATATATCCAGTACATATTCCAATCTACATTAAACATAGCATATAGTACATTACAATGTCATGTTTATACTCAGAAACAATCCTGCAACCTTTTCAGAATTCTTTCTCTCCCTTCAAGATCGCCAGAACGTATGCTAAGCTATCTAAAATCACCCCAGTCTGTGCCATTTATCAATGCCACAGTCTAAATCCATTAAGGTACGGGTACTTGCTTTAAATGGTTAGATTTAGTACACAACAAACTGATGTGATAACCGCACCTTTGGTTGGGTGTCTAAAACAACTTCAAACAATTCCTTTATATTTTCTCCCCTCCGAACATGTACTATTCGAATTTGCACTGTATTAACCTTGTATCAGCTCCTAATCAGATCACCGGAAGGACAAAATTTGTCGCTCTTCGTAATTTATTTGCCTGCAATCCTATTTGAACTTTCATCCCTCATGAGCACTTGATAGTTCCCTCCAATAATTCCCTCAAGATGTTGGCACAGTACTGAGAACCCCGGATGTCCTTCATGCATAAGTGCACACGAACATCAATCATATTGTTTAATAATTACATGTGGCAACGTTTGTGAGGATAACTTCGAGGTCTCAATAGAGAGGTGGTTTCTATGGAGGTAGATGCTGGTCAGTTTCAGTAGGTGTAAAATGATCTTATTGTAGAGGTAAGCACACAGTTAACGTTAACAATAGTCCCCCAACCAGTTTGTCATATAGGTAGCTAGCAGCTGCTAGCTGTCATCTATATCTGTGACAGCAACTCTCTTTCAAGGAATTTATCTGCTGTAATGGACATAATTATCACCAGTGTTTTATTATCATTACTGGCTGGGAAGCATTGTCTTGCAGCTTTCTGTCCCATTTCCTTCAACTAGGATCAGGCGGTCCCGAATATAGCTCGATCGGGCTAGTGACTTACTTACTTACTTACTTGCTTGCTTGCCTTACTTACTTGCTTGCTTGCTTGCTTACTTACTTCACTTCTTACTTATCTACACACCTACATACCCACTTACTCACCAGGCGATATTATCGAGTTGTTGCACAACTCAGATGCATGCGTTAATGAAGATTGATTGCATCATCGGTAAATTAATTTCACATCTCTATCGAGACCATTGAAGGCAGGCTCCCCCGTTTGTGTAAGAGGATTATTTCAAGAGCAGTATTGAACCTATAACCGAAGTCTGTCAGTCACGAATGCAGCCACTCGGAACACTTTGCGAAAGAAAAACCAGAAAACACATTGGGAGCAAGATGATTCTGCCTTACTACATATACATGGTATTAAGCTACACTTCCAAGCAAGGTGTTTGTTAGGAGACATTGTGCCACATCACGATGGCTGTAAGTGATTCGGCCTCAACAATCGAGACTGTCTGACTCTCAGCTTAATACAAACTCCTCCTCCGCTGTGCTTCTCCCGGCAAAGAACAAGTGTCCAAACGGTCATCTTCCAATTTGACATTTCCAAATAGACCACATGGAGAATATACAGTAGAATACCTATTTTTAAGAGGCTCCGAAGAGACTGACTCCATGTGGTCTCAACAGAGAGGTTGCCTATTTTGTGGAAGCTTGTGTTGGTATCCTTACGGAAGCTTATGAATGAACACAAGATATGGTCTATTTGTAGAGATGGTCCCAACAGAAGTGGTTCTAATTGCAGGTTCCGCTGCACTGTTTTACCAACGACTCCAGGTGCAAAGTCAGACGTTAATTTACAACACAAAAACCAATATCTCAGTGGAAATTTCCATTCGCCCGTTGTGTTGTTGATGTATGCGTTAGAGCGCCCACAGTGATGGATTGAGACCCATATTGCTGCTGAGGCTACCAACCACATGTGGAGTTTTATTTCCGCTTGCACTTTAAAAGTCACCGTATATTGCTAGCCGCATTACCTCATTGGTGGAGGGTTTTGAATTCTTTATCAACCGTTCAGTGGCTAAAGTAGTGGATTGTGATATTATTGCACATATAATTCACCCTATAAATCAACTCAAATTTACCCAGATGAATGTCAGGTCCACCCGATTGGAGTGAGGATGAATTAAGAATCCATGTGATGAATATTTTAGCTTATTTGAGTTTTTGTTCTAGGCTCCAATAGTAGGCATCAATGACTAACATGCCAGTAAAGTCTAATGTTAGCTCTCTAAATTCCTATTACTGCCACTTCCTTTTAAAATCCACCCCAATCCACAGTCTATCATTGCCGCCATCAAAGTACACAAAGTTACTGGTGTCTACAGTCAGTCAAAATAGCTAATTTGCATATCCCAGAATTCTACTCCTATACTGGCACCCCAGATTTTCAAGCGCCCGCCCACTCCTAAATATATATATAAAAATAGGTTACGTTTTTCATACCCCCACCCCCAAGTTTTTCCTACCCCGCCCCACCAGGTCATGTTAACATTGGTAGCCCCCCTATTACAATGTAAAACAATTCCAGTAAACCAATGATGCTCACAGTTGACAGTTGAAGAAACTCTTTGTGTGTGGAATAGATTTAATTACTCTATAGGTGGTATTAAATGCTGATCCTCATGTTTGTGATGCTGGCACAATAAAATCTCGTGTACATTTCTAACCATCTCCCTGGCAATTTATTGGTATAGTATGAGCGTCTCAATTCACACCCTCGAGTTCTGAATGTTTCTATATGTGGTAGAAGGCTGAATTCTGATTGTAGTTATAATTGGATATTGTATTAGCCCCCTAGGACGTGGACTCCTGCTATAAGTAGCAGAGATAGGTACCTGTGTGTCTGTACATTAAGTGCAATGGCATTGCCAGTGGCACTTATGAGGAAAAACTGATTACACAGTGCAACATAGGACTACATATTGGCCCGCTTCAATGTCCTATACAGTATACCCTATGTATTAAGACCGCCCGGTGGGCTGCCTTTCAGGTGGTCTCAACAGAGAGGTCGTCTTCTTTTGAATGTTCATGTTGGTCTCCACTCTGGCGGATCCAGGTTTTTGGAAAAGGGCGTTGGACACATGTAAGGAATCTGATTGGTTTCGTACACACGATCAATCGCCACTCTGAGTATCAGATGTCAAGCAAATTGACCTCTGAAATGTTTCACCTGAGAGTGGATTAACATAATTTATGTGACCTGTTTGAATACTGCCACCTTATTGGTTAAACCCGCCACACCCAGCAACCTGATTGGTTGAACCCGCCACATCCGTCTGATACTTAGCTGGGATTGGTCACTTGACCTCATTTATATTCATCACCGGCCTGTGATGATTATAGATTAAAACAAGAGTTAGGCATTAATGCCTACAATATAATGAAGCAGGGTTGGCAACTGTGATTGGTCAGAATATTCAATAATATGAATAGTTATGTTACAAATCAGTCTTCATTTTTTTTAAATATTTGGTCTCTTCAGGACATCTGATACTCACCCTAGTCAATCAATTTGCCTCCTCTGTTTTGCAATCCTGGCTAGCAGACATGTTACAAATACAATGGAAATAAAAAGAAATGCCCCTGTGCCCGAATCCCACTCCCACCCTCACCTACGATAGATATGCCTGTGGTATCCGTATCACTATGCAGTTTTGGGGCTGTGAGTAATGGTTATATTAAAGTTGGTCGCTTCATAGAGCTATTCGTGATTAATTGGAGGTTCTACTGTGGCAATTGTTTGCACTCAGCTTTTAATGAATACTCTTAGGATGTGGTGTATTAAAATGAATGCATATTTTCTTTGAGCTACTATCTCAATTTTGCCTAAAACACAATAACATATTCATGTGATACACATAACGTTAAATTGAACACAGAAGTCTGCACCATGAATACAATAAAACAATTACATGAATACAATAAAACCTCTCTTATGAAGACCGTCCGACGGTTGGCCTCAGGTGGTCTCTTTCTAGAAGTTCGCACTGGCTTTCTATGTAATGCATGGATTTCAATATAGTAGTGATCTTGATTGCAAGGTACCCAGTCCTTTTATCCTAGATTTAAACAAAACTGTCTACACTTTTAGATGTTTGATTACATCATCACTACAACCCCTGAAGTGTCAAGATTGGACGTACCGAGTTGACACTTTCTAAAGCCTACTTAAGCGTCCCCATTCAAATGAATTCATTGAGATGACAAGATCATCCCACACGAATTCCATGGGAACTCATCAATATTCTTATTTGACTTGTCATGCAACACTGCCCCATTTGCTCATAAGAACCCAGAGGGGCAACTCATATGGCAGCCAACTTACATTGCAGATATGTGACAGCTGTTTTGGAGATTGGAGTAGATACATAATTTTGTACTGAGTGAATATTTGTGTATTAATACTGCATAATTGCTTGTTGGTTGTCTTGATTTTTACAGCAATAATGAGATTGGTTGAACTGCCTTGTGTGTTTGTAACTTAACTACTTTTTGAACAGGTACAAGATCCAAGACCAGACCTCTTATTCAAAAAGTATTAATTTATGTAACAAAAATAAACTAAAAGGGCTTGTGTTAGTTACTATATTAATATAACTGGTATATGGCATTCTGATATCTTAGGACGGTGGCTATTGTGTGGGGCATTAGATACAAACTTTGTTCAGGCACCTGCAAATTATAAACAATCTGCATTAATGGCATTAATCTCCATAGGAATCTTCATAGGAATTTGTAAGTTGTCTAATGGAGGGCATGGGGGTTGGCGACTGTACTTATATAATAAACAGATGCTAGGCAATAAGGTTAACAGATGCTAGGCAACATGTTCTGGAAAACTGCTCCTTTTAGTAAAATGGCTACATAGCGAGATGTTTTACTACACTGTATTACAGTGTAGAGTTCTAGTAAGACCATCTCCTATGAAGACTATCTATATAAAAAGAGCACCATAGTAAAGAATAAGTTGCCTGATCTAATCCCAAACGTCCATGAAGACATGAACAGACCACCACCCCACGGTTTCAAAAAGCGACCCTGTATATTAAGACAACTTCAGCAAATTAAGGCCAACTGATTGTCTAATAAAGACGTTCTACTGTAGTGCAATGCTACTCTACCAACGCCATTTACTTCAAAATGTTTACCAAGGCAACGGTAAAGGAAGTTAAGGCGGTGAACAACATGTCAGGCTCGAAATCATTGATATAAATGTCGCCTGCAGCCTTCTGAGTAATAGTGATGGACGAGACAGGCTGTGCCGAGGCATCAGTCAACCACCGAGTAGCTGGAGGGAAGGGCACCTGTCCGCACATCCATTTTAAGACATATCCAGTTTAACATTGACAAATGTATGGTAATATGGGTTGTAAAAATATCATATCCATGCACTGGTCTCGCTTTTGCCAAGAAAGATGGACGTTTTGTTACATCGTTTTAAAAGGCAGTTGTATGATGCAGTGGTCTAATAATTAAAAGCATGTCTAAGATATCTCAAAATTATATAATTTGAATGTGATCTTACTGAATGCCATATAAACTAATTATAAATTCTACTCTCACTGTTCTGCCAAGCATATATACAGTTATTCATACCATATCAACTCCTCGGTGCCATTCGCCCCTATCCCGTTCATTGTAAGATAATATTATAGTCATATAAAGCAACTTTGCTTGTCATATTTGGAAACTTTTATTCTCTTTTAAAGGAAGCCTTATAATATATGCATGCTGTTTTCTTTTCTATAAAATCCCCATCAAAATATTAAGCAGCAGCAAAGAGAATACGCTATTACCCCACTGAATATTTCAGGACAGAAGATGTTAGGTTTTAACCGTGGTGTGTGGGAGTGAACTTTCTGTTAGACATACACGATAATTAATACTGAATCAGTGGTGATAGTGTAACTGTTATTAATCAACACAATGTATAGTCATAAGGGTGCTTCCATTTAAAGTATAGATCTTATTATTTGTATAACATTTATATATTGCATCTTTTCAGCATTATGTTGTACGTCGCCAACACCACCATTTGGTTTTGTGTGCTGTTCAAAATTTAGTGTTCTATAACATCTACTATTGAACCGTGTATAGTTTAACAACACTTGCAAAGATATTATACACGCCACTATACAATTTAATGTACAGTAGACTCTCCAATTAAGAGCACCTCTATAATAAGACCATTCCTCACAGTCCCAAAACCTTCATAAAGAGACCACTTCTCTGTTGAGGCAGTCTCCAGAGAGGTTTCAATAGAGAGGTTCTATTGCACTTTTGTAAACTACCCAGTTTGTTTAGGCAACCCAAATTCAGACAGTATTCCCTGGCTGACACCAGGGTTTACGCACTGACATTCCTAATCCCTTTTACATGGCATGTTGTCATATTGGCTGGCAGTGGATCTTGACATGCCAGAACGTTGATGCCAAATCACTAAATTGCAGATTTGCTTCTTTTTTGCGCCGTTTTCTGTCATTAGATTTGGAAGCAATACAATTGGGTATACCAAACGTTCATTTTTTTATAGTTCAAGCTGGTATTGAGTATGTTCACATTCAGCCCAATACTTCTCAAGTATACCAAATAGTGTTTGACTATACTGAGCGTAGTGGAATCCAATGTTGTTCTAATACCGTGAAACATCAAATCAAGACCACCTTTACTGATAAACCCATGTTCTGTTGTCCCAAGCCTCCAGAAGTAGACCACCAAGACCCTCTATAACCATATCCATTTCTCTTTTGCGACCACTTGAAAACAGATCGATGCAGTCTTAATGGACTAATTCCATCACCCTTTAATATCATGGGACCCAAGACCTGTTAAGGCCTAATGGCAACATAGCCACTTTACTCACAGCTTTTCGCCTATGTGCTCATTATTTGTTGCTTCATCCCTCAAAGTCTAAGGTTACTTTGACCTTGCGGCGAGAAAAAAAAACTGGGCGCTGGTATTTTTTAGCCAATTCCAATTCCTCTGACACTAATATGGCTAATATGACTGACTGCAATAGAAGAAAGGGTCTTTACCTAAATTTCATTTTGGATAGACAGTCAGACATAAAGAAAAGCTCACAGACAGTCACATGGACATATACAATCAAACAATACATGCAAGACATAAGTCTTAAAATGTATGGCATTGGCTAACACATTGAAAGATCTTTTCATCTCTCTGAATAAATATTGCATCATATTTTGATATCGCAATCCCTGCATAGATGTAACTTTGGTATTTAAAGTCTCCACCTTTTCAAGGGTCTATTCGACGATTCGTCTACACCAGATGATTGTACTTCTTGGGCTTTGTATTTGGTGTGGTATAAGATCTATCATGCTTGTACTTATTGTATCATTCAACAAACCCATAAGATACCACTTTTTTTTACTGGCCACTTTTCATTGTACATAGGCAAACTCGATTAAATTTTTCTTGTGGTATACTGACTGCCACCCACACTGCACCTGTGCATGTGTGCTGTGTAATTTATTACAGGCGTTCAGCAAAGGTGGATGACCGCACGAAACATGAATGGGGCGGTGGCCATTAGTCAGGTTTAATGAGACCAAATTAATTGATCTCCATAGATTCGATGTCATTTTCCCCAAACAAATCCATGTATGAGCACATTGCATAATGAGTAGCTTTACATGAGATCTTTTATTACTTTTTTCAGACAAATATATAAAAACAGAATACAGTAGCATCACCCTGAAATGACAGATGTATGGCTGTAATCCATTAACGACCGTTCCAAAATTGTTGCCATATGTGTCTTTAACGTAGAAACTAATAAGTCATTTATAAAGCGCGTAATTATTTGTATATTTGCAGATTTTGGTGACTTGTTTGATGACGATGAATTCTCCTGACGGTGCTTCACTGTACTAGAGACAGTCTACAGACCTACAGTCTGCTCGTCTCCTGTCTACTGTCTGATCTCTTTGGCTGGCACCATTCTGCTGCATTATTCCAAACACACTGCATGCATCACGCTTGTAACATCAGTTGCCGTCCCGCATAAGTCCACAATAATAACATGGCTAAAGATCTATGTGTATATGATTTTATCATAAATGAAGAGTCTCATTGGATACATGGAACCACTTTTAATTGCTGTCTGTTGCTGTGGTTCACAAGGTACTGGGAAATACAAGTAGTAGGTTTACAGAATGGACTACAAGTAAATCACATATATTAGCAGAGCATGCAGACTGCACAGGGTCCTCGACAACAATTTACCCCAAACAGTAATTCTCTCACCACAATCAGCCAGATAGGTTTTCAGGTTCTGTCTCACACATCAATAAAACTCTCGTAGAACCCTGTGCACGCCTACTGCCCTACGTCATTTATACAAATATATGATATTTAAAAAAAAGAATGCATAAACATATGTGGAAATTATATGAAAAGATGATTTAAGTTGAAACTATACTGTCACCAACATCTGCTGTTTGTTGATAATATAATCCACAATATTGTGACAGCTGCATTGGAAAATGCCATCTCGTTTGGTCAGAACTGGTGTCAGAAAAGCAGTTGCCACTTGAAGTATTAGATATATGTTACTGATAAAAATACACGTTTATATGCACTGAGATATATTAATGCAATGAGTGACAAGAAAACTGGTTACAAGTCTTTTCATTAGAATATATGCTCCTAACTCTATTCAAATTTGTTTTATGCAGTAGCAATAAAATTAATTGAATGCACCTCTGTGTATATGGTTAAAAGAGTGTTGATTTCGAATGGTTTAGTTGACTACACCTGAGAATCGACTGAACGGGAATACAGTGGGAAAAAATTATAACATGTAATTTGTATGTTATCGTTTTGTTGATGTCATGTAGATGTGGTAACATCATTAGTTTATAAATTGGTGAATGTGTATTAATTAAAAGGTGTGTTTGTGCAGAGAAGGGAAACATACGAATTGAACATTGCCCACTTTTGCAATGCAATTATTCAGTCACCATAGAGAAATCATGATAACATTAGATTATTAAAACGTCATGGTTTCATATGTAAAATAAGTGGACGTTACACGTCATTTATTATAATACCAATATGTCACATGGTAAGAATTCAACATCTAAATCTACCCATGATATAATAAGTTTAACATTTTATTGTTATGTGCTTGCGATTTAAGTAGATTTGTATTGAGATTTACAATCCCTTTGTTTTTAGAAAAAGTTGAGTACGCGGGTGCATCACTCTATGCATGTACCTCTATATCACAAAAATAAGGTAAACGTGGTGAATCTATTAGTACATTGTATTTGTTATTATTTAGCAAAAAATTGTGCAACTGGTAAATGTTTATACATAACCTACACACTTGTTTTTCTTTTACTATATTTTTCAAGATAATGACACACACTATTCTATATGGAAATCGATCACTGTACTTTGTTTTTTCTTTGCTCAATTATTAATGGTTTTCAATCTCTCTTCGATTTATATTGTTGTGCTTTTAGTAATGGTGTCTTGATATTGAATATTTAGAATATTTAAGTTATGCTTTTGGATTTTGAATGCTAAGCAACTATTTTGATAGAATGGCATGAATTAAAACACTTACATATCACTGTAACTGTTAGGCTATATAGTTTTCTAGATATTTTATCTAATATACATATAAGATAACATACTGTGTGAAATATACATTACTTCATTATTATTTTGTATTTGGTGGAATTGTTTACGATAAATATTCATAGAGTATTTAATAGTAGCTCTTTCTTGTAAAACCAATGGTGCTGTTTACAAATTATAAAAATATTTGACTTAACATATACATTATCTGAACACTTGAATATCGAAATACCTGTTTTGAGCATGCATTTACAAGCCAGATTATGTATACTCTGTCAGTAACAAAAAAGCAAAAATATTGTATTTTTCAAAACTGAGTTCAAACTAAATGTCCAGCATTGATAGTTTAAAAATCTAATATATGACTTGAGTTCTATTTTTTCTTCACGGATATGATGTCCATTGTAGCAGTGCTTACTGAAGTAAAAATGCAAAGTATCTTGTTTTCTGTGACATTCTTACACTTACAATTGTATGCAAAGTAGAAAATGTGAAATTAAGAAATTTTTGGTGGGAGGTTCGATAGTAGTTAAATGCACATTAACAGTTTAGATGTCCACGGGTATCGATATGCCCGCATAGCACTTAAGAATGCATGCAATAACCTTGATATTAAAGTTAAAGAGATGCAAGGTTGGTAATTGGGTGTGTACATTCAAAATGAGGTCCAGAGTATTCGCTAAGGATGATGTTTTTGTATGGATCAGTGTGTCCAGGTTAGGGAAATTGTTTAGCAAGGTAAACTGTTTGTGAAGGGGTGACAATTGATTTCACTCTGATTAGGTTGATCACATTTTTATTATTGTTACCATTGCTGATTTCTGCTTATGCATTTTATTATAATTTTTAGGATATTGTAATGTATGGCAAATTAGGAAATGTTTGAAATATTGCTAACTTTTTATACAATGAATGTTGTTCTGTGATCATGAATAAATAACAAATCTACATTCCTTAGAATTTGTGTATTTGTAATCTTTGTCCACACATTCACGGTTATTACATGATAAACAACTTGTATATATTGAATGCTTTCAAGGCCTGCATCTAGACATTAAAAGTATATGATTAACTAAGTCCAACTTATTTCCCATGCTCAATAAAACATTAAGTTGTGCGTGTCTGGGGAGATTGGGTGTTGCGTACCCCTCATACAGCATACCGGCTTGCCAGCTATCTCTACAATGCTGTTTACCACTAGCAAAGGCAAATATTGGTAGATCTTTCTTACCATCTTCCAGCTAAATAAACTAGAAAATATTTATATCATTTGGGAAAAAAACGTATCTTTATATAATATATATGATAAATAGCTCATTCGGAACGGTTCGGCCAGTCTCAAAAACTCTACAGACAACCTATCTTCCCCAGGCATATTGTTGCTATTAAATGAAAGTACACATGTTATCAAAATGGCATAGAATACTTTCTTGTAACTATCCTTATACAAAATGATCTACACAACTACACCTTCATCAAATAGAGAGCAACATTGCACAAGCCTGTTTTTGATACCATTGTTCTAAAAAGGTTAATAAATCAGTCAACAGACAATGAAAGATAAAGTCGTTTCCAAACAATGCACATCAGTGGTACAAGAACCAGCTCCATCTGCTGAATTCTACGTGTAGTGTATGATACAGCTGCAGTACAAGCTTATTATCTTGATATTGCATATCAAGAGTTTTTGTCTCCAAGTTAGTTTTGTGCACGTTGAACATAACATAAACATATATGAATGGGGTATCTGGAATGTCGGATAACTCGAGCATTTTACTAATATCCCTACAGATTTGAGTTTATTTCTGCTATATGGGTAATAATGCATAGATGTGTGTAAAGCTATCCAAGGTATAGCTGTGGTTGGAGATTCCGTATAGAAATGCTAGGATTATTGTACTTTATTTTTTCTTTGAATTTTTTTGTAATGATTTTTAGTCAGTTGAGAAAATGAGAAAATGAAGTCGAAATGATAAAGAATTCATGAAATTGAAATTTCAAAGAAAAAATGTGATCTACTGAAACTAAGAAAATGTATATCCAGTTTCATTACAGTGTGATATCTGGCTAATTTAACTGTGAAGTCAGTGAGTGTCTGTGAAGTACTACAAAAGATGTGAGCAGAATTCAGAAAAAAATCTAGCAACATTTAAAATAAGAGCGGGAAAATAGCATTGCATCACTGAATTGTCAGCGACAGATGCAAGGGGCGCTCAGATGAGCTTTTACTATAATAGTATTTGCCATTGGGTTCAAGTCATGTCTTTGAGTTTTCACATGCAAGAAATCCACTAAATCTAACTCCCCTCCTTTTTGGAAAACATGTATCTGTCTGTTACTGTTGTGGGTGGGAGCTAAGCCCTCATCAGTCCTCCAGGAGTTAGTGAGGGACTCATGAGAGTGACAGAGACATGGTAATTACTCACTGTTGTCTGCCCCCATTAGGGACCAATCAATGAGCACTGTTCATTAATGATGACAATAGGCATTATGACTGACACATGGGACCGCATCAGGCTCCGTTAATGTAACATGGAAGAGGGTGGTGTAGGGGAGGGTGGGGGTTGTAAGGCAGGTGCGGGGGGGGGGGGGGGGGGTAATAGATGGGCGGAAATTCCCACATCTCCGTTATTTCCTAGCATCATGGAGCATATTACAATATGTTTGTTTCATCATCAACATCTCAAGGGATGTTCTTATTTTAGATATGTGTGTTTTTTTTTTTATTTTTTTTTTTCTGTTTTTGATATCCATCTATTCTATGGCGATTACGCACATTAAGAATAAACCGTGCTCTTCAACACCGTCTACAATCTACAATATATACATATACATATATCAACATATCAAGGATATATCTAAACCCGTTTGTCTCAGAAATAAATGTTAGAACAATTTCGAATAATAAATCATTTTCGGTGTCACCTGTACCGTTACAGTAATTGAACAAAATTTACGAGCTAGTTGTTTCTTATTAGTGGTAATCACGATATGGTTGCATTTTAGGTGGTTGTACAGTAAATATCACAACTTTACCCCTCAATTGTCTTTAATACTGTAAATACTCTTTATTACACAGGACGTCCATTCAGAGAAGTTCTTGCTTTATCTCTAATGGCCTGTTTGGTTTTGCTAGTCGCAACCAACACCAATAAAGATAATGTGGAAACCAAATGGATCCCAATTTGATTTACAAATTGCTGCAATTTTCCAATTCCACACCAGGGACTGTGGAAACAAATGCTATTCAATGTAAATGCTTCTTGTGCACGACTGAAACTAGTTTTGAAACCACAATACATGGGTGTAGTTTCTAGATTACAATGTATGCATTTAAGGTATATACAGAAAAGTGTGAAGGAGATACTGTATATGAAATGCGAATATTTCAGCCATTCACACTAGTATGCAAGTGTTATTTCTGTAACTGGAAATGGAATGCAACATATCGCTCGGTAGTTTAAAACTACAATACAATTATTTAGAAGATAGAATAATTGGCATACCAGACAGGTCTATGATATAATGAAACATTTTAATTTGGCAGACTCAGCTGATTGCAGTTGTTAGTTAGATTTTCATACCTCCTGAACATTAGAAGAGCTAAAGTACTAGAGCCAGTTTCAGTTTTGTTTTGGGTGGTTGAGGCAATTTGTCCAAGTGTAAAATAGAATGAAATGGCTCGTGTCTATGTATACAAGTATAGTTAGTACTCGACAGATGTCATTGCGATTGGTGGTTTGCTCAATGCTAAGCTTGTTTATAATTATGTTGTCAGAAATTTGATTGAAAAAAAAAGAAATTGCACACACCAAATTTAAGAAAAATAAATTGCATACATACACCAGCATTTTGTTGGCATAAATCACGAGAGATACGTAATGGACGAGCATGGTCTTAATCAGGAAGTTTTGCAGTGCATTTTGATACACTATGGGCTTGTTATGCAGTTCATAAGTTGATGAGGATTTTGGGTCCCTTGGACAATTTATTAAAAACTCACGAGAAATATTCATACTATTATGATTGTAAATTTTGATGATTAATTAATTAGATTAATCAACTGTATTAAAAGTAATTAAACTAGAAATATTAAGAATTGCTAAATGAAAACAAAATAAGATAAATAAATCATAAACTCGTAAAAATTAAACAATTCTTTATTTGAATCATAGAACCAATATTGCACATCACATAAGTTCACCTGTACAGTACATAACATATGTCGTACACATGCAGAGTAGCTGCATGTATGAAAAAGTACAAGCCTAAGGCTACCAATGAGTGATTAACAATATTACCAAGGTTGCACCTAATATCATGTAATTCTGTCCACGTGACAAAACCCCGTAGCTATCGACCAAGCCTTTATCATATTGGAATGTCTGGCCCACAAATCCACATTATTGATTTGCTTTCACCCAGCAGTTTAGCACCCTGGAGAGAGACACATATACGAAAACAAATAAGAATAGACGTGGCACCAGGACACACATGTAGCTGGCTCATGTAATATGCATAGGTCAGTTTGGAGTTATACAGATTATTATGCTAATATATTCAATATTCAGTTTCACACAAAGTATTTCAATATAAAGAAGAGTGGCTTTGTTTAAATTCCAAAGGAAACATGGGAAAGAATGGCAAATTATTGCGTACATGTTTTATAATGTACGCTACAAACACAACATGAGGCTCTAAAGGTGGCTATCACATTGACACCCAATATAATTGCACAATTTATTGCCGTAACACAATACCTAAATGTGATATAGTTGATATATTGTATTCACTTGCTTACATTATATTCTAAAGAAGATGCTTTAAAATCATGTGATTCAAAATCATATTTTCTACTAACTGACAGTACTACTGATCAATGCCACTGAATCTGTTTCTGCTTTATCATAATAGGTTCCAACCCAAATCCATCTACTTAAAAAATAACCATTTGCGCAAATCCCAGGTGTCTTTAATCTAAGGAGGTCCTATTTTCACGAACACGGCATCCTGATTCTGGACTGATTTCCATGGAGTATAAACGTAATATGGCAGGCGATTTTTCAGGAGATTCCCTGTACTGGTATCTGGATTTTAAGGACAGAAATAATGCAGTTTTTATCAAATGTGGTGGTGATATCCGGTGTCAGTTTCCTATATACGGTCTAAGAGAACTCATCTATGATATTCTTGAATTTAGATACAGTGATAAGCCCCATAAATAATAAGTGTCATGATATACATTCATAAATAACTTTACTTGGCCTCCTATGATGCCTTTATTGAAGCAAAACAACCAATTTTAAATTTGTCACTTTTGCAGCTCATATAAACTAACCCGTGGCATGTAGTGAGACACTGAAATCGCCAAATAAGACAGTCAGTTTTATACAAAAAAGACAAACCCTTTATAAGACACAAACTTGCATCAAGAAACCAATGCAACTTTCATAGAAAGAGCACCCCTCTATTGAGACCGAGGTCTATTGAGGCCACTCGTTTACAAGCTGGACCTAATGCAGATGATGGTATACTGTAATGAGGAAACTCATAGATTTAAACATGGTTTCTACTAGACTACGGTTCTTGTCCCAAATTACATCCCAGTCTGACAGTCACGACTCTTCATTCCTGAACGTTTACTGTGCTCTAGGAGATGCGACATACATGTACATGGGGTATCCCGATTCTACCTTTAAACATATTCTAATTAGATCTGACAGTCACGACTCTTCATTCCATTAGAACGTTTTTGTACGTGTAAAAATAAAAGTGTGTATGATTTTTTAAAACTGGCAATACTGTAATCATTGCACCCTAAAATTGTGGTTCTATTTAAACATATTCGGGTTCACATTATCCCAGACATTTTGCTGACTTCAGACCATACTAATATCAATATTCTATCGTGACTTTTCAAATATTTAATCTAATAATATTCTATTTGATCGATTTTCTCAAATGGAAAAGTCGCTTTCCTATACTAAATATTTTTATTACACGAGAACTCCTACACTTTATCCGAATATCATTTGTACACTTTTAGTGTACTGGGAAAGTCTTCAAAATATTTACCAAACATGTAACATGCAACATAATGCACTAAACATCAATAGCAACTGGCAAAATATGAAAACTTTAAAGAACCCCCATACGGTGCCCCAGTAACACATTATTCGTGAGAAACGATACGCATGAGCAATTCCGTTCAAGCTACGCGGTTGGGAGGCCTGTTTAAGGGAATCTAACATACTTTGTCATTCTTCCCAATCTATAACCATACCCGTGCCCTCTTACATCAGCCTGTCGCCTGTCGTCTGCTGACACAAAGAACCAGACGTCTGAGACAGAAATACCGCCAAATCCTTATGAAGACAGACGGCGCTGCGACGCGCACCTGCGCCGTGTATCACTCATGGGGAAATGATTAACCCTTTAGTGTCTGAACCGTGCATCACTCACAGGGAATTGTTAACCCTGTTGTGTCTGTTACCGTGTATCACTCTGACGGAATTGTTATCTCTTTTGTGGTTGTTCCGTGTATCACCCACAGGGAATTGTTACATCATTTTGTGGCTGTATGTATACCGTGTATCGCTCACACGGACCCCTTTTTTTATCTCTTTAGCAGTCCAAACATAGACGCTCCCACTTAGCTACGCTAATACAGCTATAGCCCCCCCCCCCCCCCGTCCTTAAAACTGCACAGTTTCCGATAGTAACTACGCATTACAAGCTGGGACGAACGGAAATATAGAGATAATGATACCATCGTGGATAATATATGTGGGGGAGGGGGCATAGGGGGAAGAAATCCCACATCCCTAATTCTTAAGGCATTTTCCCACATCCCACTTCCTTGAAATCCCACCCCCTTTATTATTTTTTTTTTTCACATACCTCTTCTTTTCGACATGTCTTCTCCACATCTCACTTCGTTATTAACCTGCCCCATTGTCAAAAATGTCAAATAGAGACTGCAGGCAGGCAGTGCCAGAAAATGTAAAATTGTGATTTTCCAGCCTATACTCCAGCCTAATTAAGCGCAAAGTTACCAGAATGGATATAACTATGAGTTACAAGAACGGCGTTACGGTGATTCAGAGATCCAGTGTGGTAAATTTAGCTCATCTGAGGTTGTATGGTATTATTCCGCGAGTGCTGTTATCAGCAACTTGGCAGAAAATCACAGGGGGAAAATCCTGCACGTCTGCCTCATTGAACAAAACATGTGTTCTGAAAATAGTCATATACGTCCAGTACAGTAAAACCTCACTTTAAGAACAGGTAAGAGTGTTGTCCAGATCCAGGATTTGGTGCAATAGTCAATTGGGTATGAAGCCTTGAATGATGAAAATTCAGTCACCAATTGTTTTCCTTAATCACCAGTCACTAATAAAGTTCAGTGTCTTTCACAAATAACCAGAAATTGTAAATTGTAAATTGCATAGGTTGCATTAAACAAGTAAATACAGGCAGTTTAAAATTCACACTTAAGATTTATCGCACATCACCAATCACATTTCTGCTATATGACCCCCTCATACACCTCTGATCCAACTTGTGACATCAGAGGGCGTCCACTTGATCCCACATGCCAAAAACCTCTCTCGGGTGTCATTTTAGGACATGCCGTGGATCTGCATACAGTAAAACCTCCCAATTAAGACCACCTGGGGGGGGGGGGGGTAGGAGATGTTTGGCTTCAATGGGTCGCATTGAAGAGGCCGTCTCTTTATGTAGTTTTGTGGGTCACTGGTGGTCTCTTCATGTAAGCGCAAGACAGCGAAAGATTTATCGTATTATAGAGGCAGCTTCTTTATAGAGGAAATCTAAATCATCGTTCAACTGCGTATAGAAATAAATAATGAAGCCCAAGCAACACGAACAGTTTCCCGAAAAGCTGTCTTCTATCTTAGTTTAACATGTTGCTGGTGCGTGGTTGCCATAGTTACGGCACTATCCCATCCAAATTGGTGAAAAGGAGAAAGAAAAAAAGCAGTCTGCCTTTATCCAGTAAATGTTGTGGGGAGCCCTATCGATTTGGCCGGGTATGAAAAGGGGCCAGTTTGTATTTCATAACAGGCTGATTGCTCCTTTAGTAGACCTGGCAAAGTGCTTCATAATTAAGCTCGGCCCTCAGGGAATTTGGAGGCAGGGGTTTTCTACATGGATGTTCATTTTTTATGAGAAGGTGGTTTCTTTAGATGAGATGCGTGGTCAAGGTGCGTGTGTGTGGGTTGGTAGTAAAGAAAAGTGTCAAAATTATTAGATGCTGATTTTTTTTAGTTGGCTTTAATATCCGTTTTATCATAGTATGTAGCCACTTTCACACCATTACTATTGATACTATATACTTATTAGAGCTTTCGTGTTCTTTCTCAACTTCTGTTACTCAGTAAAATGTAATAGAACCTGCAATAAAGAGCTATGGTGTAATGAGCTATGGTGCTATGAGTTATAATGAGCTATGGTGTTACACTATGAAGCAGGAAAAAAACTACCCTGGGGTGTCTTGTACGTACCAATGGAGCATGTAGATACCCATTATACACTACCAGGCTCAATTTGGAGTAGAAACTTAAACATTGTCATTTTTGTATCACTCTTTTTTTCATGCCTGTTTTAGTTTGCAAGTTGGGAAGCCTCATAGTCAAGTTTACAAAAGAGGTGAATCCCCGAGAGTGCTGTTATTTACGGATACTAGGAAACTGGAGACTGTAGTATGAAGCATTCTCTTTTCATTTTTTGTTAGGAATGGTCTTGTAATATGAAAAAAGGAAAGAACTTAATACTTTTGAAACAAAACTTAATCTGTGACTACGAAATCTACAAGGTGTCTATTTTTTCAGGTAGGCTGTTTTCACAGAAAGAAATGTTTACTCTGGAAATTTTAATTGACACTTTTGCAATAATATGATGTTGTCTTACCATAAACACTCTTTTATTAGTATTGCTTAAGCTGGAGTCAGAGATTCCTGAATATTGAAGCCGAGTCAGCTAGTGGTACTGTAGTCATTGTGAATTGTTACATTGTCTTGTCATAGACGTGTTAAAATGATTAAAGTGACTTTTTCCTCAATGTGTTGTTTTTGATCAGCAGCATATAGTATCTAGTAAAATTTTGTAAATTAACAATGGTGACTGTCAGACTCAATTTGACGCCGAATTAAAAGAAATATCTGGTTGCATGTGAACATGAAAGCATTTGAAACCCGCAATGCTGCAAACCGATTAAAGAAACATTCACCTGTCCCTTTGTACTATTGTATTTGGGTTATGGCCTGTTTTAGAGGCAACACACTAATAGCACTGAATCCCTAGTTCTTTATTAAAAATTCCAACTGGGGTTTTCTTCATTTGCATTCACAGAAAGACTTCCGGGCCTCCTATAAAACTGTCCCAAGAACGCTTCAATTCTTCCAGGAATGTAAATTGACACAGTGGCATCTATTTTTAGGCTTGTTTTTGCCAGATGTTATATAGACTAACGTAAAATAGTGTCTTATTAGAAGAAAATACAGTCAGAAACCTGTATATCGAAATAGGTCTGACTAATGGGGTAAGTTACATGCACCAGCTAGCAATATCATTATTATAGAGATGATGTCATTACAGGTTGGTATGGATAGAAGGCTTTACTGTTGATATGTAATTTCAAGCTTATATGGAAGTTATTAGCCACACGTTTGAATGAAATATTGCGTTGATTTATACGAATATAAAAACTCGGCACAACTGCTAAACGTACATTTATCACAGAGATTGGTCATAAATTTTGTGAACTCCAATTTCTGAAACCAACATTGCAGAAACGAGACTACTACTCACTTTGCCAGTGCAGTTAAGCAACAAAACTACTGGAGCAATCTATCATGTAGAATATGCATGGCCAATCCAGATGTGTGCTATATATCTCTAAAGCCCCCGTCTGACAGTCACAAATGGTCATTCGCGACAATGTACTGTCGGGTGGTATATGATAATTGATGGGTTAATTTTGGGCGCAGACGGTTCTATCTCTAAAAACATGTCTGAAGTGAAAGAGCGTGGCAATTAATAAATAATGACTACAATATCACAACTGGTTGGGCGTTAACAGTCGTGACTGTCTGACCCTAGTTTTAACAACAAATGTTCACCCACTCCAACCAATAACCTAAAAGTAACCAGTGATCCACTAAAATATCTGCGAGGCATAAGTTCTCCCAAATGCTAGTGATCTTACAGTGCTGATAGCAAAAAACGTACGCAAAGCAAACGTACGCAAAGCAAACGTACGCAAAGCAAACGTACGCAGCAGCAGCAGCAGCAGCAGCAGCAGCAGCAGCAGCAGCAGCAGCAGCAGCAGCAGCAGCAAACAACAACAACAACAAACCATTATAATTCTTATCAGAAACTTGTTAAAACTAGATCCCAACCTCCTCTCCTAATCAGAAAACCACATCCCCATCTTTCAAAAAACCTGGATAGCACAGGACCCTAAAGCATCCAGTGACCATACATTCCTATATCCTGCTGACCGCATGGTCTGGATCAATATGGATCACTTATCCGTGTCTGCTCAATACAAACCTATGACTTGGCTGGATCACTAAAAATGGATTTACCCACTGGATTTGAGGTATGAGTGTGATCCATGGAAATAAGTAAACAGCCTATTATGAGTACACTGGATACTTACTGGTGACTTCTGGATTACAGCTTATTCAGGTTTAATGATGTGTGTTATGATTACTAATTATTACTACAATGATTATTGTCGATTACTATAATGATTTATTTGTAAATTTATGCTAAGATTATTAATGTATGTTATTATATACTCATTTGAAGAATTTTTTCTATTATCTTTATCTTTTAAAAATGAGCATATGAGTAGTGCATGTTCAGTAAATGTAACAGTGTGTATGGGTTTATGTTTTGTTGTACAGTAGACCCTCTCAATTATGGATACCAACTAGAGTAGGGGAAGTATTGTGAATGAGAAGTTTCAGTAACATTGTACAGCAAAAGGGAGAAAAAATGTCCATTTGAGCGAGTTGGCCCTATTAGTAAGGTTGTTACAAGGGACAGCATTTATTGTGTATATCTGTGTCAAATAGTATACAGGTTTGTGTTTCGGCAAACTGGTTCAGTGCTTAAACCTTTGTTAAATGATATTTCTGCTAATATTATGGATGAATAATCTTCCTCGATAATAAGACCATCTTTGCATTCTCAAGTCATAATATGGCCACGAACGAATGTAAAAATAACAATTCTATATTGACATGACTTTAGAACAGTCCCTTGGGTGCCCTTAAGGAGAGCATTTCAGCTAGCATTCACACTTGTAAATTTTCTGACGAAATACCATATGTTTCACAAGCATTAAACATTGAGCAGCAAAATTAGTGAACAGTGCTTCAATTGCAGCATAGGAGGCTGCAATTTATCATGACCCATTGTGTGACAAACAGAAAGAGTTGGGGCTGAAAAATGAAAAAAAAATACTGAACTTATTTTATTTCTTGTGTCTTTTTTTAGAGGTGGGGTCGGGCTTGAAAATATTGTGGGTAATTATAAGGACGGCGTAGAAAATTGATTTTCTAAGGGTGACTTTAGGTGTGAAATTTCAAATCAAATTTCGGCAGGGGGGTGGAGTTAAATATCATATAATAATGGTTTCATTTATTCACACTACTTTGCGCCATAAAAATGGTAGCTCAATAAAACAAGTTTATAACCACAAATGGTGCCTGAATAGTCACCCACTCAGCTTGAAGAGTGTGGCTTTAATATTGTAATTGCAGCTCATTATAAATTGTAGTTTAGCGTAATCCTTTATTCTAGACGAGAACTATATCCCACGCCTACCACTAAAGTCTTGAACAGGAACTAACTTCAACTCCCTGTGGTGTATACGTAGGTTATGATTGAACAACAGAAGCAACCTATCCCACAATGGCTGGCAAAAAGAAACAGGAAGTGAAATCCGAAACAACAGTTGAGAAGAATGGTTCTGGTGAAAAGACCCAAACGACAACGACCACCACCACAGTGGAAGAGGATGACAGTGAACCTGAAAAGCTCGACTTTGACTTTGACCCTAATAAACAGTTGGCGCAGGCCATAGAGGTAATAACTGGTTTGTCTTACTCATTCAGATTATACACTGAGAGCTACTAATATAGTTTTATTCGTTCTCTTTCTCTCTCTCCGTCTCTTTCTCTCTTTCTGTTTTCTATGGCAAGCTCCTACCACTGTATTGACATCGCTGAATTTACAATTTTTGATATAGTCAAATGGAAGCTTGGGGCTGTAAAACCGGATTTTAGCTATGTCAATACAGTAGTAGGAGCTTGCTTACCATAAAACAGAGAGAGACACAAGGAAAAAATTGAATGCAGCAGCAAACTGTGGAAAAACACAAATGCTATAATCTTGACTTACAAAGGAAAGACTCTAATATGGTTGCAAGACTTTCGTTCTTCATTGAAGTGTGTAATTCAGCCATGAATCAGAGCGCAGAGTTGTTGTGCATTAGCCATAGGTTATCTTAAAAAGATCTTTATATTCTTCTCTCTCTGTGTTTTCTATGGCAAGCAACCTACTATATTGACATAGCTGAAGACAGACGGGTCTCCAGCTATGTCAATAAAGTGGGTAGGAGCTTGCTTGCCATAGAAGAGAGAGAAGAATATACATGTATCCACAACCAAACTTGGGAAGAACACATTAGAAAAATGATTTTGCCTCTTGTATAAGAGGCCTATGTGACAAGCATGCGGTATATCGCCCCACCAGGCACAGCACGCTGCAGCGTCCTCGGCGGTGCGTGACCTGGTGGACGAGAATGCACGCCTCACTCGGGAGAAGCGCCGCCTGGAGGAGGACGTCAATGAGCTGCGCGCCCGTCTGGACGCCGCCACAGGGGAGGCACAGGCGCAGCGCGAGAACTACCAGAGAGGTGAGGGCAGAGTATTGGTGAGGTGAGAGGGGATCATTGGTAAGGTGAGAAGAGACTGTTAGAGAGGTGAGAGGGGATTATTGGAGAGATGAGAATGGATTATTGGAGAGGTGAGAGGGGATTATTGGAGAGGTGAGAGGGATTATTGGCGAGGTGAGAGGGGATTATTGGTAAGGTGAGAAGAGATTGTTAGTGAGGTGAGAGGGGATTATTGGAGAGGGGATTACTGAAAAGTTGAAAGGGAATTATTGGGGAGGTGAGAGGGGATTATTGGGGAGGTGAGAGGGGATTATTGGAGAGGTGAGAGGAATTATTGGAGAGGTCAAAGAGGGGAGAGGGGATTATCAAATACCTACCTAAGGCATGGGGGGAAGTATGAAAGAGGTCTATGGTATGGGGGAAGTATCAAAGAGGTCTAAGGTATGGGGGAAATATCCGAGAGGTGTGGGAAGTCTTGAGGTATTTTCTATAAACAGTTTAACTGTTTAACCCTTAATTAACCATTTTACAGGCTGGTTAGTCATTGAAGAGTTTGGTTGAAACATGCATATACCATGTAGGTAAACTTCAGCTTGTTTGTGACTGCATTATACGCTGGAATATTAGCACTATTTACTGTATTAAGCCAGTAAATAATAAAGGACGTTTACATTAAGAAATCATTCACACTAAAATAAGGCCCAGTTTTGGAGAAACGTTCATGTATACAGAAGAAACTCCCATTAGGACCGCCTCTATAATAAGACCATATTTGCAGTCTCAAACCTTCATATGCAGAGACCACCTCCGTATTGTGACCACTTGTCCCAATGGTTGTCTTAATGGAGGGGTTCCACTGTAGATCATTGCGAACCTTCACAAAGAGACTGCCTCTCTATTGAGACCACTTGACGGCAGTAGCCCGTACTCCGGTATCATCGAAGCTTTGCTATCAAAAGCAGAGCGAACTTTTTATTACATGCTGACTTCACTAAACACAATTTGAAAACTTACGCACAACATTCTCAGAGTAAATACTGGTCCTCGAAATTGAAAATGTGATCTAGTGAGAAACACATATATGCAATAAAGATTCAAATGGTGTATTGTGTAAAATCTGAAACAATCATCCTGTGTGTGCGACATGGGAGGCTCTGTCCACAAAGAGTCAAAACGGCATGTCTGATGGAAACAGATGGGCTACCGAGGTTATAAATTACTTTACAAAGGCTTTTCTAATCAGTTCACTTTATTGATGCTCAACCGCAACCTTTGTGGACTTTGTTTGTCTTGAAATGCAATACATATATAACATTTTTGTTGCTTTGAAGCATGTCATCTCCATTAAGACTACCAAGGGCTGCCCTTAAATGGTATGGGTATGGGATAGATTATAGATAGATAATCTCTTTGCGGGGGTTCATTGTGTTCTCTTTTTGAACACCTGAGACTGCGATAAGTGTTCATATTATGATTATTACATGTTCAGATGGTCATTTTTATGGGGTATAAAGCAGTGGGTTTACAAGAAGAGTAAGCAGAGAATTAGGTAAGTAAGTTAGGGTTGAAAGGAAGGAAGTTAAAAAGAAAAGTACGGAAGTAAGCAAGTAAGGAAACAAGTAAGAAGGCAAAAAGCAACCACCAAGCAAGTAAGTATGTAAGTTAATAAGTAAGTAAGTAAGTAAGTAAGTAAGTAAGTAAGTAAGCAACTACAATACTAAGAAACTAAGTACATGCAAGTAAGGTGTCAATTGGCATAACAAGAACATCTCTCAATAAAACTGTGCCCGTTTCTTCAGGCTTGCTGCAGATAGAGGAGCATAAGAACAGCCAGAACTCATCGCAGGAGGCACTGATGGCCAAGCTGCGCGACCTGCAGGCGCGGCTCCGTCGCCTCGCGGAGGACGACAAGGCCAAGGACAAGGTACAGTACAACCACCAATTCGGACCTCTATGAGATATGGGATTAGAACATTGGTTGTGATTTAAGACTATCATGCTGAGACCACTGCGAACCAGTGTTATTAAAGGGATATGATCTCTGATGAGGCTCTGATGCATCGCGGATGACGACGAAGCCAAGGATATATTAAAGGTACCTAACAACCACCGATTCAAACCAGTTCAAATTTAAGATAGATTGCAAAATATTTATTCTTAATCTAAAAGGTGTACTTGTCAGTTGGGTATCACCAAAGATGGCCACGGTTGTGTGCTGTGATTTGGAATTAGTAGGTCCATTCATGAGGATTAAGATAAGCCATGATAGGAAACTCAGATGTGTAGTTAAAAGGTTCAAAATGGTTGAAGAATTTTCATACAGTGACCAATGTGGGCATCTTTGAAGAAATCACCTCACTATTGAAACCACGACTCTAGAAAAATATTTCCATCACTTATTATAGATTATCGAGGACATGGTAAAGCAGAAAGAAGAAACGGCTAAATATGTGAAAGTTCTGGAGGGACACGTTGGTAAGATAGATACATTTCTCTGTGAAACTTTGTGAATTCGTGCAATTGCCATTTTTGATTTGTTTTTGTTGTTATTTTTTCGTGTTTTTTTCAAATGATAATAACTTATTGAAATAGTAATGTGATAGACGTTCTATACACTGGCTAAAATAGAAACATGTGAAATTCCATATATGATTGAGTATGGAATTTCATATTTTTCTAATTGAGCAAGTGTCTGAAGACGTATTTTTAATTACTTTATCCAGTATTTTCATGAACTTTATCCAGTGTCTTCATGTACTTTATCCAGTATTTTCATGTACTGTCACAATACAGACATTCACTAGACACACGATGAACATATTCAATGTCTTTTATAATATTCCCGTGACACTAATATTTCTTAGGACCACATGATTGCGAAGAAATAAGAGAACAGTTAGCGCAGTGTAAGTTTTAAAATGTACA
>CM032663.1:27420506-27431616 GCA_019095985.1 Streblospio benedicti | reverse complement strand
CATTACTCTTTGTCATTTACTTAACTCTATTTCTTCTACTTCATTTACATAACTTTTCTTTTTCTACTTCACTAACTTAACTCTTTTTCTTCTTCTCCATTAACTTACCTCTTCTTATTCTACTTCATTTACATACCTCTTCTTCTTCTTCTTCTAAATTAACTCTTTTTCTTTTTCTCGATTAACTATCCTCTTCTTTTTCATTAACTTAACTCTTCTTCTTCTTCTTCTTTTCTTCATTAACTAAACTCTTTGTCTTGTTCTTCTTCTTCATTACTCTTTGTCATTTACTTAACTCTACTTCTTCTTCTTCATTTACATATCTCTTCTTCTTCTACTTCACTAACTTAACTCTTTTTCTTCTTCTCCATTAACTTACCTCTTCTTATTCTACTTCATTTACATACCTCTTCTTCTTCTGGTTCACTAAATTAACTCTTTTTCTTTTTTTTCTCAATTAACTATCCTCTTCTTTTTCATTAACTTAACTCTTCTTCTTTTTTTTCTTCTTCTTCATTAACTCTTCTTTTCTTCTTCTTTAATCTTCACTCTTCTTCTTATCTTTCATTTACATAAGGCTTCTTCTTCTACTTCACAAACTTTACATTTTTTCTTCTACTCCATTAACTTACCTCATCTTTATCATTCACTTACATTCACTTACTCTTTTTATTGTTATTCTTCAGTAACCTAACTCTTCATCATTAACTTAACTCTACTTCTCCTTCATTAACTTAACTCTACTTCTTCTTCTTCTTCTTCTTCTTCTTCTTCTTCTTCTTAACTCTTTTTCTTCTTCTCTTCTTTTTCTTCTTAACTCTTCTTCTTCTTCTTAACTTTTCTTCTTCTTCTTCTTTTTCTTCTTCTTCTTTTTTTCTTCTTCTTTCTTCATTAACTAACTCTTCTTCTTCTTTCTTTCTTTCATTTTTAACTCTTCTTCTTCTTCATTAACTTAACTCTTTCTTCTTCATTAACTTAACTCTTCTTCTTCTTTCATTAATTTAACTCTTCTTCTTCTTCTTTTAATTTTTCTTCTTCTTCTTCTTCTTCTTTTTCTTCTTTCTTCTTTAATCTTCTTCTTTATTTTTAACTCTTCTTCTTTCTTCTTTTTTCTTTTTCTTCTCTTCTTTTTAACTTAACTCTTCTTCTTCTTTTTCTTCATTAACTTAACTCTTCTTCTCTTTTTTACATAACTTTTCCTCTTCAGGAACGTAACTATTTTTCCTCTTCTTCATTAACTTACTTTCTTTTTTTTCATTAACTTAACTCTTTTGTTGTTCTTCTTCTTCATTACTCTTGTCATTTACTTAACTCTATTTCTTCTAACTTCATTTTCATAACTTTTCTTTTTTTTCTTCATTTCACTTAACTCTTTTTTCTTCTTCTCCATTTACCTCTTCTTATTCTACTTCATTTCTACATTACCTCTTTCTTCTTCTTTCATTAACTTCTTTTCTCTTTTTTTCTTTTCTTTTTTTTCTATCTTCTTCTTTTTTTAACTTAACTCTTCTTTCTTCTTCTTCTTCTTTCTTTTCTCTTCATTAACTTAACTTCTTCTTCTTCAACTTCTTTCTCTTTTCATTACCTCTTTCATTTTTCTTCTTCATTAACTTATTTTCTTTTTCTTCTTCATTTTACATAACTCTTTTTTCTTCTTCATTTACTTAACTCTTCTTCTTTTATTCTTCTTCTTCTTCTTCTTTCTTCTTCTCCTCTTCTTCTTCTTCTTCTTCTTCTTTTTCTTCTTTTACTTAACTTCTTCTTCTTCTTCTTCTTCTTTTCACTTACTCTTCTTCTTTTTCATTATTCTCTTTTCTTCTTCTTCTTCTTCATTAACTTAACTCTTCTTCTTCTTCTTTTCATTTTTTTTCTTCTTTTCTTCTTCTTTTCTATTCTTCTTAACTTCTTCTTTTTCTTCTTAATTAACTCTTCTTCTTCTTCTTCTTTAATTTTCTTTCTTCTTCTTTTTCTTCATTCATTTTTCATTCTCCTCTTCTTCTTCATTTCTTTTTCTTCTTTTCTTCTTAACTTCTTCTTCTTTTAACTTAACTCTTCTTCTTCTTTTTCATTAACTTAACTCTTCTTCTTCTTTCATTAACTTAACTTCTTTTCTTTCTTCTTTAACTTAACTCTTCTTCTCATTAACTTACTTTCTTAACTCTTCTTTTCTTAACTCTTCATTTACTTAACTCTTCTTCTTCTTCTTCATTAACTTTAACTCTTTCTTCTTCTTCTCCATTAACTTAACTTCATTTTTTTTTCTTCTTTTTCTTTTTCATTAACTTCTTCTTCTTGTTCTTTTCTTAATCTTCTTCTTTTTTCATTTAAATTAACTTCTTCTTCTTTTTCTTTTCATTAACTTTTTCTCTTCTTCTTCATTAACTCTTCTTCTTCTTCTTTTCTTTAACTTAACTTTTCATCTTCTTTTTCTTCTTCATTAACTTAAGACTCATTTGTCTTCTTCATTAACTTAACTCTTCTTTGTCATTAACTTAACACTTCTCCTTCTTCATTAACTTAACTCTTCTTCTTCTTCATTTTAAATTAACTTCTTCTTCTTCTTAACTTATCTTCTTCTTCTAACTTAACTCTTCTTCTTCTTCTTTCTTCTTCTTAACTCTTCTTCTTCTTCTTCATCTTCTTCATTAACTTCTTCTTCTTCTTCTTCATTTCTTTTCTTCTTCATTCTTCTTCTTAACTAACCTTTTTTCTTCTTCTTCTTCTTTTCTTCTTCATTTCTTAACTCTTCTTCTTTTCTTCTTAAACTACTCTTCTTCTTTCATTTATTAACTTCTTCTTTTTCTTCTTTCTTAACTTCATTTCTTTTCATTAACTTAATTCTTCTTTTTCATTAACTTAACTTCTTCTTCTTCTTCTTCATTTACCTTTTTCTTTCTTAATTCTTCTTCATTCTTCTTCTTCTTTCTTTTCTTCATTAACTTAACTCTTCTTTTTCATTAACTTAACTCTTCTTCTTCTTCTTAACCTCTTTTTCTTTTTTGTCATTAACTTCTTTTTCTTTTCTTCTTAACTTCACTCTTCTTCTTTCATTTACTTAACTTCTTCTTCTTCTTCATTAACTTAACTCTTCTTCTTTTTCTTCATTAACTATTTCTTCTTCTTCTTCTTCTTCTTTACTTCACTTTCTACTTCTTATTCTTCTTCTTCTTTAACTTAACTTTCTTCTTCATTTCATTTTTTCTATCTTCTTCTTCTTCTACTTAACTCTTCTTCTTCTTCTTTTTCTTCATTATTTAACTCTTTTTCTTCTTCATTAACTTAACTCTTCTTCTTCTTCATTACCTCTTCTTTTTTCTTCATTTCTTAATTCTTCTTCTTTTCTTTATTAACTTTCTTTTACTTAACTTCTTCTTCTTCTTTTCTTTTCTTCACTTTTTTTTCTTCTTTTCATTAACTTTTTCTCTTCTTCTTCTTCTTCTTGAATTCTTCTTCTTCTTCTCTCTTCTTCTTCATCATTCAAACTCTTCTTCTTCTTCTTCTTCTTCTTCTCCATTAACTTAACTCTTCTTCTTCTTCATTAACTTAACTCTTCTTCTTCTTCATTAACTCTTAAACTTCTTCTTTCATTTTCTTAACTTTACTTCTTCTTCTTCATTCTTCTTTTCTTCATTAACTTTTTCTTCCTTTTCATTAACTTAACTCTTCTTCTTGTTCTTCTTTATTAACCTAACTCTTGGTCATTTACTTACTCTACTTCTTTTTCTTCTTCATTAACTTAACTTTTCTTCTTCATTATTTACCTAACTCTTCCTCTTCTGAGTTTACGTAACTCTTCTTCTAGTTCAGTGTTAACTTAACTTTTTTCAATAATTATTCTTCTTCTTCATTTATGCACCTCTTCTTATTCTTCTACACTAACTTAATGCTTATCCTTCTTTATTAACTTAACTCTTCTTCTTCATTTACGTACCTGTTCTTATTCTTCTTCATCAACTTAATTATTCTCCTTCTTTGTTAACTTCAATTCATGACCAGAAAATCGTGAGCTCTATTCACGGTCAAGTCTATTGTATCCTTTGCTAATTGGCACTTCCCTTCACCAACATGTTTTCATGTTTTTAAAGGTATAATACCATTTTGCCCATGCATTACTCATCAACTACCACAAATTAGGGATGATTATAATATATACGACTCCTAGGCAATAGCATAAAAGGCATTGCAATATCAATGTGTAGCATTAAATGTTATAATGCAATGTGCAAATTCATCCTGCAGTTACCATTGAGTAACAAGATGAAATTAAAACCAATGTTTAAAGCTGCTTTGCAATTTATTTGCTGCACTTACACTTATAAACAGAAAATATCACCAGTCCATTGGCACCATCACTAAACACACATCTTTCAACATTTTCATGATATATAAACAAATATGTGGTTTTATTCAGTTCTTTGTTGAAAAAAGTCTTTTATAGTAGTTAGAACCTACTAATAAATCTGCTTTTGAAATATTGTTGCCAATAGATGTACAATTAAACCTCACCATGGGTACATCTCGCACTTCAATGTAACCGCATCAGTGTTTCCAACAATGAGGATGTACTGTATTCATAAAAAAGCACCACTTTCAATATAATATTAGTCAGTTGCTACTAATGCTATCCTTATGTACATGCATGACTGCAACATTCAATTGAAAAGCTACAATCTTTTAAATCTCTACCAGAGTTTCTACATTTATATTACAGAAATATCAGCAGTTGTAATGATAATATAACACATTGAGCTTAAAACAATACAAAACTGATGTTCAGCAACACAAAGAGGATGTAAAGAGGTTTTACAAATTAATGAGAAACAATGTCCAATGGCAGATTCAAGGGGAGTGCAAGGAGCACATGCTTTGCTTTACACTCCTTTCTTAAATGTGATTTTCACAGTTATCTTTACAATTCGGCATCTCTGTGAGCATTTGCGCGTACGAAGCTAATGAAATCCATTAGTTGTACTACCACCTGTTACAAACAACAGTATCTGCCAGAAAATATCTAAATATATTCAAAAACACCAGAAACACCTTACAATAATTTGAGTTTTCGCCTATATCAATATAGTTATAGTATAGTGGTGTAGAAAATCAGAGACAAAGAGTATTGAACTTAACAATACATCTTACACTAAGACTGTTAACAAGGATAAACCTACTGAATGACACTGAATTAAAGTTTATGATATCATACCATTGAAAATAATACAACAACATGCCAGATTGACCTGTTTATCTAAAACTCTGATATCCACCAATTAATGGATAATGCAAGCTGAATGACCGTTTCCGTTCATTTTTCTTTGGATTATGTCAAATCAAACATGTCCATCTGCAGTTAAATTTTGCCGTTCCAGACCAACTTTCTAGTTCTAGTTCTAGTTCTCAATATGGTTTACATTTTGGGTAAAAATCTAATTTCATGTTTGATTTGGGCACCCTTAGATACATGTATGGTATCATTCAATGGAATGGAAGACCCATTGCATAGTTAATCTGAAGACTTGAACTTTACTCAAGCCATCCTTTCAAGTTTCTTCATGCTGCTACTTTTCATCCTCCTCCGCGGTACCGTCTCGCTGCATGAGGTCCATCTTGCGTATCTCATTCACCCAGCTCGTTGAGCAGAGCCGCTCATCTGCACTCGCTGAACCCGCCGTAGCCTTGATCAATGGCCAGAATGGGTTCTCTCCATCCTCAGTCAATAGGTTTGGTAGCTGGTTCTAGTTGAATAGATTTTTTTTAAATGTAAAATGTATTTGGCAATTATGGATGATAATATTCAAATGGTCGTGTATGAGTGTTCAGGTATTTTTAAAAATTCATGGCTCTTTGATCTTACATTGCACGAACGGCAACAAAAGGGGAAAAAAGAATTTGTTACTGTTAAGCAATTTGTCAATTTTGACAAATTTAGAGCTATTTAGCAATCTAATACATTTAGAAAAATTTATGGCTCTTTGATCTTATATTGCACGAGTAGCAACAAAAGGCAAAAATGAATCTTTAACAAAAGGCAAAAACAAAAAGAAATCTAAACTAAAAATGGTTATGTCTTCCCATGTCTCAAGCTGAAACATTGCTCACACAGTCAAAACTCATGAAATCCTGTCAATGAGTATTCGTTGCTATATTACTATATAAAGCCATTCACACAATTTAATATGTTGTAGTAAAGATGTGACCACTCACAGTATTAGCAATGAGGTCCTGCAGACTGGATTTGCGCTGAGCCTTGAGCGCGCGGTCCTGACTCCACAGCTCCCACGCCATGAGACCGAGGCTGTACATGTCAGCCTTGGCGCGGTACACACCACCGGACAACACCTAGGGGGCAATTAAGGGTGAAAATCTGTTTAAACCTTAACTCACAAGCAGATCCAGGCAGTACTGGGGCGGGCGACCGCTGTTCCCTTTTGTTACCCCCCCCCCCAAAGAAATGATGGTTTGTGTTTCATTCATGTGTTCAAAACTCATGAAATTCTATGGGTACGCCCACCCAATCCCCTCCTTTTCTAAAAAAACAAAAACCAAAAAAAAAACGGATCAGCACATGCTACTGGTGGAGTTGTTAGGAACACTGGTATGTCTATGGTGTACATGATCCTGATCATCCCAAAAATATCATCATGGGTTGTTGGGCATCTCAACATATTAACACAGTGTATCCTTGAACGAGTTCATCGTGTTGGAATACACATATATACATTATTTATTAGTTCATCTTTACACAACACAAATATAATATTCACTGTTGACAGTTTCGGCAACTCCTGTCACCATTTTCAAAACCCTCTGCACATTCAAGTCACTCAAAAAATCGGGTCATACACGTGAAAAAAGGCCCCCTCGTCTCGGTTCAAAAAAGGATGTGGGCAGAACAGTGGGGGATCGGATCAGCACAACAGAACAATCATGAGATAGACTGGGAGGAAGGAGTGTACTGGAGTTGTTAAGAACCATCAGGGGAGGCGAACACTGAAGCAGGTCATGAACCGAGACAGGGCCTTTATGGTGTACAATACATTTTCGGCATCGGATATCGTCCTGATCATCCAGAGACGTTTTGAAAATGGTGACAGGAGTTGCTGAAACTGTCAACAGTGAATATTATATTTGTGTTGTGTAAAGATGAACTAATAAATAATGTATATATTAACACAGTGGTTGCACGGCCTTAAGAAACATATGCATTTTGTGTCTTATTCCAAACTAGACATATTAGAATATATTCTTGCATGTTTATAAGTAGCTTGTCATCCTGAGTTATCCTCAACCTTTGGCTTACTAATAGTTTCCATTTGATAAAACTGAAATTGAGTAAATATTACATTTTTTTTCATTATTTGTCGTCCATTTTTTCTATTGTGTATTTTTGCTACGCAATATTTTACATGGATTCCATTTGTTTTATTTTCATTCCCCCCTTCTTTCATTTTTTATTACACATTACTTAAATATCCTTGAACAAAATCAGGCTTTAAAAAAAAGAAGACTTACATCAGGAGCCAGATACACAAAGTCTCCGGCCTCATACGTTAACGTCTGCGGGAGGTCCGCCTTCCGTGGCTCACCGATGTTAGTGAGCTTCACCAACTCCTGGTTTGGCACAATCTAAAGAGAATGGAGTATAAGTGCCTAGCTTGTGTTCTACCAGAATTCAATTTACGTGGGGACTCTCATATATACATCTTAATATGATTTGATGTAAGAATGAGAAAATACTGCAACAATTTTACTTGTACGATTGCACATTGTCCTTTTAATATTCTAATGAGCAGATGACTGTCCTGAGCAGCACGTTCACAATGCACTCTAGTCGGTAGTTCACTGTCATGGGCGACCGTTTTTTATCACAATGAATGGACTGACTCTCCGAATGGATAGAATGATTACAATGCATCCCACTGACAGTCCAGTGTCCAGAGAGGCAACGTGATTACACATTGTTCTCATAATTTATATCCCAGCGGACAACATTATCATAATGAACTCGTCATGACTGTCCCGAATGCACTCATCGAAATCGACAAGCGGGAACAGGTTCACAAAGCACTGACCATCATCATATAAATTAGAGTTTGTCCACCCACCATGACTGTGTCCAGTGAGAGCTCCATGTGGATGAGGCCGCGGTAGTGCAGATACTCTAATCCCATGCCCACCTGGAAATGTGTAAAAATTAGGGTTGGCCAAAATACACAAATATTCCAGATTTGTACGATCTTCTGGATGTGGGTTACCATAGACCTAAAACTTTTGCAAGATTTTGCTGAAAAATGTAGGGGTTCTCACTTTAGAGTTGCAATTTACTGGTATGTCATGCTCTAATAGGTGATGCTAATTACTAACCAACCACGGGTTTGTATTATCTTTTGGTGCTCCTCATCCCATCCAATTCCAACGTGACAAACTACCTTAGTTTATAGGCATTGGATAAACACTTTCTTATAGTGTAGTTTTAATATATCATTCCATTTTGCCCTAATGGAGTTCTTATTTCTTCTTTCATCGTACATATTTGCAGACAACTACAGCTACAGAGGACCCTCTATTAAGACCTGCTAAAATGTTCTCAATACACAAGTGGTCTCTTTACTAAGGAACTACACAATGGTCTTCTTTTTCGTATAAAATCCAACAAACGAAACCAGTCTCATTTCAGAGGTGGTCTATTAGAGATGTGGTTTTAATTGGATGTTCTACTTCTCGTTACAGAGGTGGTCTATTCATATATATAAGGATCGTCTTAATCTAAGGTTGTACTCTACCTGCTCGAGGATCCTACGGCCGCGTTCCATGAGCACATTTCTGCCTCGCGAGTGCCTCGGCAGAGCCCGGAACCCGAACAGCTGGGCGCGGGCGCGCTCCAGGCCAGGCTCCAGCAGGTAACCGGGCACCCCGCGGGCAGCCTCAAAGCTGCCCAGGAACCGTGCAACGTTCGGGTGGCGAGCTTTTCTGGAACAGGACATTGTCAAAACTCTTTCAATGTTTTACTGTATTTGTGCATATGTGCGTGTGTGTGTGTGCATGCGTGCATGCGTGTGTGTAGAGGCACTACAATCAAACTGAGCTAGATTAAAAAGTTGATTTCCCTCCCTTTTTTTAATTTTTTTATATATATTTTTTTTTTGCTAGAATTTTGATAAGATGACTTCTGTCTAAAACAAATTTATGTAAATTGGCTAAAATAGTTTAATTTAGTTCATCGTGATTGCAAGGCATGTAAATAGAGGAAAAAGCACAACTGCAATGAAACCATATGCATATACATGATATACATCTTGCGATGTAGGATTAGTCCTTGATACATACTTGCAGAATAAGATAAAGTCTTAATTAAACTCATACTTACTCACATGGACAAATGAAATAACCAATTGCAATGAGGGTCAATCAGACATACTTTAAGTTCAACCCTCATTCAAATCCTAAAATTCCTTAACAATACAACAAAACAATGAACCCTAAAGGTTCAATTTCGACCGACACAAGTAATACTCCTTTAATGTTAAAACAGTATGAAATGAGAAACACATGAGTTAAAAGAACAAAAAAGACCTCTATACCATGGACTCTTTTGACTATTCTAACCTCTATTGGGACCGCATGACACCAGCTGCTGGACTTAACAGAACGGTTCTACATTAATAATGCAGACAGTGCTACAGTGCCTCTTTACATGCAATGACTACAACACCACAGTTGATATAGCTTCATCAACTATATCATCGCTGACTTATCTTTTGTACCTTAGATGTGTCTCCTCGTTGAACAGGTGTGTGCTGCTGACTTTGCGCCGGTACCCCTTCACGGTGACACAGACCGGCACCATGGGCTCCTCATCCTGCGCTGTCAGGGCCAGTGGCGGGGGAAGCGCCCGCGCCGGCTGCAGCTCCGTCCACAGCCCCAGCGCCTTGTTGGTCTTGAGCAGGCCCCCGGGAGACACGGTCACGAACTCCACACCGCCCGCCTAGTGGCAGGGGATATTGAGGATGAATATTGAGTAAACCTCACAAATACAACATAGGCAGAAAGAGAGTGGTGCAGTTTGGGGGGGGGGGCGGGGGTGTCCCAATTTTTCACAAACAAAATTCATTTTTCATGGGCTTTGTTTCTTTTGTGAGCCATATCGCGCGAACAAAACCCATGAAATTTAGTGGCAACGCCCCCACCTCACACACACTTTTCTGAAAACCTGGATCTCGCAGTTTCAAATGCTTTTTTTAAACTATTTTGTAAATGAAAAATTAAATGATGGTGTGCTTGAGATACCTTGAGCTTCCCTTTAAACATAAGAGACAGTTAACACACTCTACGACTGTCTGCTTCGGTTTTTTTTATGAAATTGTATCATAACGTGTTCATCCTTAGTGATCTCTGCGAGAGACAATGTTAGAATCGTGATTTATGAAATAATAGTCAAATTTTAACAGTCTCATCAGACATTCTACACTCTACAACTTAAACATTGAAACTAGAAACTGGAAAAAAAAACTAGAAACATAAATACTAGTATAGCCATACAATATGCACGCAAACATAACATTGAAAGTCGCAGACCTGTCATGGAATCAAGGGATAATGTAAGGGTTTACAATTGCGAACAAACCAGCGTCAATATTCGGATCGTCTGATCCTAAATCGTGGTTGGAATTGTGTGAGAAAATAGATTTTCTAAGATGCATTCAACAATTGATACTTTATACACAACTGACTACTGTAACTATCAAAGTTGATCAAAGTTGCTAAAACAACACATCTACGACTGCACAAAGTTTGATTTCTTTGTTTGAGACCGTTATGTTTATAATATAATTTTGACAATAAAGGTACTGTAACAAAAAAAGTAGCGTTAATATCTTCCAAATCTATTTTTTGTAATTAATTATTATATCAGCAATATATATGTTATTAAATATAATGATGTATGCCGAGACGTTATATAAAAACTTAAATGCACTCAGCCATTTTATTAGCAAACCATGTGTACAGAGAGTGCTTGCGTTCATTCACTTCATGATAATATATTAATATGCAAAATATTAACAGTATTTGAGGTCGGTGTGCCTTGCACTCTGGTCAAAAGCATGGAAACAGA
>CM032663.1:27395645-27420406 GCA_019095985.1 Streblospio benedicti | reverse complement strand
GTGCAACGTTCGGGTGGCGAGCTTTTCTGGAACAGGAAATTGTCAAAACTCTTTCAATGTTTTACTGTATTTGTGTGTATGTGCGTTTGTGTGTGTGTGTGCGTGCGCGCGCGCGTGTGTGTGTAGAGGCACTACAATCAAACTGAGCTAAATTAAAAAGTTGATTTTCTTTCCTTTTTTTCATTTTTTTAATTTTTTTTTTTGCTAAAATTTTGATAAGATGACTTCTGTCTGAAACAAATTTATGTAAATTGGATAAAATAGTTTAATTTAGTTCATGGTGATTGCAAGGCACGTTAATAGAGGGAAAAGGACAACTGCCATGAAACCATATGCACATACATCTTGCGATGTAGGATTAGTCCTTGATACATAGTTGCAGAATATGATAAAGTCTTCATAAAACTCAGACTTACTCACATGGACAAATGAAATAACCAATTGCAATGAGGGTCAATCAGACATACTTTAAATTCAACCCTCATTCAAATCCTAAAATTCCTTAAAAATACAACAAAACAATGAACCCTAAAGGTTTAATTTCTACCGACACAAATAATACTACCTTAATGTTAAAACAGTATGAAATGAGAAACACATGGGTGAAAAGAACAAAACAAGACCTCTATATCATGGACTCTTTTTTTAACCTCTATTGGGACCGCATGACACCAGCTGCTGGACTTAACAGAACTGTTCTACATTAATAGTGCAGACGGTGCTACAGTGCCTCTTTACATGCAATGACTACAACACCACAGTTGATATAGCCTCATCAACTATATCATCGCTGACTTATCTTTTGTACCTGAGATGTGTCTCCTCGTTGAATAAGTGCGTGCTGCTGACTTTGCGCCGGTACCCCTTCACAGTGACACAGACCGGCGCTATGGGCTCCTCCTCCTGCGCTGTCAGTGCCAGTGGTGGTGGAAGCGCCCGCGCCGGCTGCAGCTCCGTCCACAGCCCCAGCGCCTTGTTGGTTTTGAGCAGGCCCCCGGGAGACACGGTCACGAACTCCACACTGCCCGCCTGGTGGCAGGGGATATTGAGAATGAATATCATGAGTAAACCTAACAAATACAACATAGGCAGAAAGAGAGCGGTGCAGTTTGGGGGGGGTCCCAATTTTTCACAAACAAAATTCATTTTTTATGGGCTTTGGGCTTTTGTTTCTTTTGTGAGCCATCGCGCGAACAAAACCCATGAAATTCAGTGGCACCGCCCCCACCTCACACACACTTTTCTGAAAACCTGGATCTTGCAGTGCTACGGTTACAAATGCTTTTTTAAACTATTTTGTAAATGAAAAATTAAATGATGGTGTGATTGAGATGCTACCCTTTAAACACAAGAGACAACACACTCCACGACTGTCTGCTTCGGTTTTTTTTATCAAATCATATCATAACGTGTTCATCCTTAGTGATCTCTGCGAGATACAATGTTAGAATCGTGATTTGTGAAATAATAGTCAACAGTCTAATACTAGTATACCCATACAATATGCATGCAAACATAACATTGAAAGTCGCAGACCTGTCATGGAGTAAAGGGATAATGTATTAACGATTTATAATTGCGAACAAACCAGCGTCAATATTCGGACCGTCTGATCCTAAATCATGGCTAGAATTGTGTGAGAAAAAAGATTTTCTAAGATGCATTCAACAATGGATACTTTATACACAACTGACTACTGTAACTATCAAAGTTGATCAAAGTTGCTAAAACAACACATCTTTTACGACTGCACAAAGTTTGATTTCTTTGTTGAGACCGTTATGTTTATAATATAATTTTGACGATACAGGTACTGTAACATAAGAAATAGCGTTAACATATTCCAAATGTAATTTTCTAATATTATAATTATGTCAGCAAAATATCTGTTGGAAATATAGTGCTGTATGCCGAGACTTTATATAAAAGAATTAAATGCACTCAGCCATTTTATTAGCAAACCATGTGTACATATTTTGCTTGCGTTCAATCTACACATGATAATATATTAATATGCAAAATATTAACAGTATTTGCGGTCGGTGTGCCTTGCACTCCGGTTAAAAGTATGGAAACAGAAATGGCAAGCAATGTGGGTATTGTGGTGTGAATTCACGTATGTGCAGGTGGGAATCATACCCTACTAGGTTTTCAATATTGAGCATTGTGGCCGGCAACGGCAGCCAAATGATTGAATTAACGAAAGTCCCACTAAATATCCCACGATTAATTTTGTCAGTGGTTTGTTCGTTACATTTTTGCAATTGTTTTGCAAAACTATTTTTTGTCATCGAGTAAACAATGGAAATTCTCCACGTACGCTCGCAAAACCCAACTTCGTGCGTGATTCACTTCAATGCTTCAATGTCATGATGTCAATTGCTAAAATAAGTAGATGTTATTGTCACTAATTATGTAAATAGTGTACACACGCCACAGATAAAAAAAAGTAGAATGCATCAGTCGTTACTCTGACCAGAACCGTGGATTGGTGAAGATGTGATTGGAGGTGAAGATCGTGTTTCTTTAATGACAATTGACCCCCCCCCCCATTGAACTAAAGTGGCTCTGTGGAAGACACACTAATTGACAAAGTGCCACAATTGGACATAGATAATGGGAACCGTGTATCTACGCCTAGTTGTGAATTTGAAGTTACGTGTATTTGAAATGACAATTAAAGAATGATTTTTTTTTATTTTTTTTTTGCACGCGTTGACGAAAATGTCGAAAGTAGGCCTACAGTGGCTCTGCAGAAGTGTAGAGTTTGAACAAAGCTGTCTATTGATTTCATTAATTAGTACGCACAGTGCATTGTTCAGAGACATGCCGATTGCCTATCAGCTACATACAAGTGAAGCAAACACAATTCTCATCCAATTGCGGCAGGTGCATAAAGCCTAGGGCACATCTGGCAGTACTGTTTCTCTTCTATATACTGCCTCTCTACTGCTAAAAACCCTGGGCGACCGTGGATATCAGTACGTGTCCAGTGCTAGGAAAGTACTTTTTAGGCAGTTCGGAAACAGAAGAGGGAGTTTGACATGCCAGACTTTCTCTACAGGCATTTGCCTGTCCGTGGATAGGCAGTACAGAGCCAGTACGTCAAACCTTCCGTAATTACATGCCATAGATACACTATCAATAAAAAAATACGAAGACAACATATCTGCACTGCCGGTTGTGCCCTAGGCTTAAGAAAAGACGCAATTGCAACTGCATCCTACCCACCGTAAAGTCATATTCTCTGATATGTAGATTTCCGTAATCCGCCAGTTTCTCTTGTAACTCCGGGATGAGGCTCTCAAATCCAAGGTATTTCTCTTCAATTTCTTTGCTACAAACCAATATTAATGTTGGAGATGCTACATGTATATGGTCTGATTCGTATGCATGGCAGTGCTAAGATGTAAGTGATGTGTACACTTTGGACCAAGTTAAATCATAGGGCCTAGAAACAAGGGGTGGGGCGCACCCCTACACCCCATCGCCATTTTTTTCACCACAAAACTTTCATTTTCATGTGGCTTTGGGCATGTTTGAATCCTTTATCCAGTACAACACTCTATCTAAACCATTGTTTGCTGAGAGAATACAAATTTAGAGCTACATTGTATTTTAGAAATCACAATAAACCTTCATCTCATGTCTCAAACTGAAATATTGAGCTATTCAACAATATCCAAAATGCTTCAACACCTCATAGGCAGATCCAAGGGGCGAAGATAGCGCTTCTCCACTACACCCCCACCCACCCCCCCCCAAACCCCCTTCTTTTACACCCCAAAATATCATTTTCAAGCAAGCCTTCAGCCGTATGAACACCTTTTGAATGTCCCCCCTTTTTTCCATAAACGTGGATCTGCCCTTGTTACCTGGTGTGTTTGTCCTGGGCGATGGCCTCGATGAGGCTGCGGTTGGCCTCCATGAGCCTGGGCACGGCCTGCCGCATGCTGTCCAGGACGGACCTCGCGGGGTCCAGCTGCCGCGACACAAACTCTGCAACGTTGTCCTCGGCAGACACTGGAACAGGAGGAGCAGGTAAATAAACGTGATGTACGCTGAGTATAAAATTGACCTTTAGTTTTGCTGATTAACTTTTGCTGCATATAAACGTGATCCCCTTTTAATGAGTGTAAAAATAGTTCAGATACTGGAACAGGTAGAGCAGGTGATAACAGGTTTACCAGTTTATTGTAGGGTTTACGGAGGCGATCTTACACCAGAGGTACTTTGGGGAAAGTTTACAATGTTGGAGGAATTATGGTCGTAAAGTGAGGCAAATAAACATGATTTTGCTGAGTATAAAATTGACCTTTCTATAGCTCTGTAGAGTAACTCTTGTGCTGCACATAAAAACATGATTCCCTTTTACTGAGTATAAAAATTGTTATCGTAACCTTTGCAGAGTATAAACATGGTCATTCTGCATCACCTCTGAGTTATAAATAAGATTCTTTAAGGTTTTACCCTTGGCATGTATGTAAAACGATTATCTTTACCTTTGCTGAGAATAAACATGGCCCTTTTCTGCATAAATTCGCATGGGTTGTCGATGTAGTGTGCCAGGTTCTTCTGCGCCATACTCCGTCGGCGCCATTTCTTGAAGTCCCAGAGTAGGAAGATTGGAGCGCCCACAAGCACGCCTTTAAAGACACAGAACCTGTCCAGAATTTTTGTAAAAACACATATACCAATATGTGATAATTGGGTTGTAAAGTAAATTTGACCCTGGCTGAGAAATACCATGAGGCACATGTAGTTATGTGAGCGTAGGTAAGTACAAAGATATAATACTGGTGCCAAAATGATTGAGTATTTTATGGTAGTACCTACTTCTAGAGATGGATTGAAGATGAAGTATAAAGAGTAGCAAGAATGAGTGGGCTACTACAATGTAGCCAATGCAAATTAATACTACATTGTTGTACCTATGGCGACAGGAATGAGTACTGGCGCAACAATACTCAGCGCAATCTTTTCCAGCGTGTTCATATTGAACTCAAAGAGCCCCTCGCTGGTGTTGACATTGTCCGTGATAGTCAGGTACTTGGTCATCTCCTCATCGGACTTGTCAGCCAGCGACAGGGTTTCGTCACTCTGGATGAGATGCTCGATACTGAAATTGAAGAGATAATAGAGGACGATCCACTGGTCCTAGTCTTTGAAAATAGTTAATGCTCCTGAAGCCCCATGCCAACATTCCTATAAAAAAGACACTTCAGTATGAAAAAGAAGAACACATGCCTCGTAGATCTGCCATTGCAGTACTTCATATGATAGTGTTTTATACATCCTAAGATTCTGAACTCAGAATGACTAACTTGCTTTATACAAACATCAGTAAGTCGTTTTAAAATGAGATGGTCCATGAAGTGTGTGACAACCAGTTTGTGTGCGTACCTGTGGAGCTGACTCTCAAGCACAAGGAACTCTTCCTTGAATGCAGCCAGCATGTCTGTCTGGACATTGTGGAAAAGTCGATGTTTGTCATCCCAGTCCCTCAGTACCTATTGTAACAAATTACTATATGAACATATAAAATCTATTCTGTTATTCCTTGCTTCTGCTGACCAACCTCCTCTATCATTGTATTAAATTCAGCGCCCACCCCCTCCCCATAATCCCCTCTGGCAATTCCAACTGGGGATGCACCGCACTCCCTTTCACCCCCAACGATTGGGTTTTCGGCATCTCCACAAGCATCCCCATTTTGTTAACATCTGGATCTGCCAATGCCCATGTCCATACAGACGTAATATCCCTTCACAGCAACCTCCCCTCCCTTAAAAAAAAAAAAAAGAAAATACTTATGCACATAACTTCACCTCAGCCAGCCGTTTTTCTATGAGGCCATCCAGCTCTGCCTCGACATCCATCCAGATGTCGTCCTCGTGCACGGCAGGCAGCTCGAAGAGCTGCCACGTGGCCACGCGGGACTGCGCCGGCGTGCTGCGCAGGAATGACCCCAGCTCGCTGGACACACTCCTGGAGAGCAGGGTGCATTATGGATTGTTTTTATTTGCATTAAATATTAATTGTGATGCAGAAGTTCTGTTGATTAATCAGCACTGTTGTTTAAATGTAGCATATCTATTAGCCATCACATTTTTACAGAAAATTGAACCTGTCAGTGACCTAATCTTGTCTCATAACACCCGATAAGGCCCTAAATGGGTTTAAAATGTCTGTTATAAAGCCGCACGGAAAATTCTTATATATCAACACGAGACACATGCAAGTTTCTTCTTTTACAAACATCATATTAAAAAATGATACAGAAACTATTAAAAATGGACTCAGAGACACGGCACTTATTTTTGACCTCGTGTAGGGCCCTCCCACTGACCTGGTGCTCTTGGTGAGCATCTTGTCGAGCCTCGCCATGATCACCTCGGATTCCTTCTCTACCTTGTGGAGCCGGCGCTGCGTGAGCTTGTGGCGGAGCTGGAGCTCGCGTGCCGACACGCGCGTCTTGGTCAGGTAGGCGGACACATGGTGCAGGCAGCGCGACAGGAAGTGTTCCAGCCACCTGCGGTACAGTATGATACGGTGAAAGGTGATACAACACAATTGAACGCAATGCAGTAAGTGTAGGTAGAACCTCCGTCTTTGATTTCCAAAGATGATGATCTGGATCACATCATAATATAATAAGTATCTGGATTGTTATATCAATATATCAGATATTTCAATATGGAACGTTCATCTAAGTATTCAAAAAGGTATCTTTTTGGATCAGTGGTTTAATAAATCTTACTCCTATGCCATTCTGGACACTATTTAATATCGGGCCCTGATATATGGCCCTCTATGTTCTTCACAAGTGTAACCTAGAAAACTAGCGAAAGCTCTCGCAAAGCTCTCGCTAACTTGGAGATACTTTGGCCTGTCAATATCAGCTAATGCATTATGCATATTTTGACCTAATTGGGAAGATCTCAATGGCTTTAAAGGCAATGGTGGAGCAATTAAATGAGCCCTTGATATTCAGGGTGATTCTGAATTGTACGGATCTTAAAATCCTGAATCAGTTTCGTGAGTTCACCCACCTGTACGAGTGGTGGATCTTCCTCTGGAGCCCCACCGGGATGAGTCTCTGGATACCATCCAGCAGTCGGCCGTAGTCGTCAGACACGTACCCAGCCTGCCGGGTGCTCCAAGCCTTGGTCGTCGACAGCCTGGCCGGTTAGATAAGAGCAGGTTTTCAGCAATATCAGTCATTTCAGGAATGAAGTACCAGTATTAGCTAACAGTCATCCATATCTTTGAATAAGATTGCATTTTCAAAAAATGAAAATGAGGACTGTTTCGCAAGATAGGGGGCATATACATACTTTTATACATATTTTAACTACAATGTCCTGCGATCCGTCTTTTTATAACCTAGCATGCAATGAATGCCAAACAGTTCATTAACAAAGCTAGAACTGACCATACTTGTCCTGATTGAGAGTGGGCTCACAATGCACTCACGTTTACTACAAACTGATTGATGAGTGGAAGGGAAGTTTGATTAGCGCATGTGTAGATTATTTTGTACCTGAACATCTGGTCCTCCCTGAGTTCCGGCCAGCAGCGAGACAGCTTCTTGAATGTGTCCTCCCAGATCACCTTGTCTTCATGCTCCGGGATCAGGTCCCAGCTGAAACAAGGAAAGGACACCAATGTCAAATGACATGGGATTACACCACAAATAATTGACATCTGTCATACTGGATTTTCAAACGATTTGGTTGGTGTCTTTACAATTTTACTAATTATTCACAACCTGTCCAGTTTTTGACATAATCTTACCGGTTGCAGACAAAGATGGCTGCCCGGGGATGGAAGTTGCTCAGAGCGCGGTTCTGCTGCTTGTCCACGATGTAGCGCAGGATTCGCTGGAGCTGAAGTGAAAGAATGCCTACTCAAACATCCTTATGTTTATTAAATAAGCAACTGTCCATTATATATTGTTATCTGGCCATTACAAAATGAAACAAATCATGTAAGATTCAGCACATTGAATCTATTCCTGATTGTATGGCTGACATTTATTGTAATATTGATTACAGGCCACACAAAGAAAATTGTACATAAATCTGAGCTCAATATGCAATATCTATTATACACAACATCCAAACACTATGATGATTCGAGATTGAAATATAACCAGCCATTTGGATGTTGAGTCCATCAAACCTCAGCAGTCAGCATAATAATATATAATTGCATAAAGTTCTCTCTTTCATATTATGACAACGATAGCTCCATCATGATTTTGCAAACGATGGAATTCTTTTTACAAATACTACAGCTATGATATTTGTGTCTCTCCTCTAAGCTCACCCTATCCTCCTGCACCCCACCGGCGTTGTCGCTCTTGATGACATAGATGAATGCGAAGATCTCGTTGGCTGCAATGTAGTCCATGAGAACCTGGTCCATGGCAGGGTGCTCACCAAATCCCGGGCTGTCGATGATGTACACACCAGTCTGGTGATGTAACAAATGGCAAGATGAATCATTAGACAAGCACATATTGTTTCACAGTATTTCAGTATTTTGCAGTATCAGCTTTTAATCAGGCCGGATCACATGTACGATAGTCAAGAGTGAGTCATGATCATTGTTGATCTTATGTGACTCCATGGTGTGATTCCATGTATATTCAATTTTGTGTGAGGTCGGGTGGATAGATTAAATTGAAAATTCATGGTTATTACAGCTATTCATATCAGAATCAGATGGTAAGTTTCAAGAAAGTATCTTAATATTGAATTGCGTGCAATTAAGTACGGCTATACAACTTGATTGTCGCAGAAGTTCTTTCCTGATACAACGTGTTATACATGTACACATTGTGACATTTCCGGTTTGCAACCATTTAAATTCAAAATGGCCGACATTAACCCCAATCAAGATATACCTAAATTTTATATCATATTAAAAGTCTGGCAAAATGAGCAGCAATTTCGTGACCCACCTTGAGCAGCTCAAGAGGCAGGAAGATCTCCACCGCCTTGTGTCCCATGGTGCCGGGGCCGGCATCCCGGTTCTCCTCCTGGAAGATATACCGCGACAGCTGCTGCACCGGGTTCTCTGCAGGATCAAGCTCAATCTCTTCCATTTCATTGTTGTCCTGGAACATAAAATGTGTTTTATCAGGACTTTGTTTATCTTACCTATGGTTGATTATGTTGTAAGTAACTACATTTGGATCTAAGCATTGATATATTGGAGGATTCAATACACAAGCCTGTAAGGGCTATATACTACCGGTATGTGATATACTTCTGGAACTCGAACTCAGAACCACTATCTCTATTGAACCCAATCACTGAGAAAGATCAATGACACGAGATCACTAGGTAAGGCCATTCTGCCAGAATTGTGTATCTTACAACGTTCTATAAGTAACTCTCTTGAACCAGACAAAGAAATAAAAAGTTAATATACTCGCAAAATACTTTGACAATGCAACATTTGATTATTGCATACTATTTAAATATTTTTGATCCACATAGCTGTCAACTGTCCCACTAAATTTCAGACTTGCCTTATGTATGCGGGCCTTCAACTGCGCTCCATAGCGCAGCTTACAGATGACAGAGGTGCAGCTCAGAAGACGCTGTGGCAGAATTTCTTCTCCCAGCAGTAGGTTCAGGAGCGAACTCTTCCCCGAGGATGTTTCTCCTGGTGAAAATATAGGGAAAGACACAAGTTGAAAGTCAATGAATGCTCATTTTTACTCAGTGTGGTATAAGAAAACATGGCTAAATGATGATAGTACATATCAAAAACATTGCTGGGAGCGGCCATTTCGAATTGTGGCCAGGCAGGTGTCAAGTAACTTGTTTGCGATGTTTTTTAAAACCTTATGTCCATATATATATCACTGTGCCAAAAGTAAAAAAAATATATACATATCACCAAGTGCACATTTTTATTCCTCCATCCACCATCGTCCCTAATTATAGCTATGTTTAACTTTTGAAATATAACTCTTGTGTACAATGATTAAAGAGAAATGGGAAACGTGAAAACGCGAAAAGTTATATTGCGCTTGGATATGTCATAAAACTATCAACCAACCTGCGACAAGTATGGGACACTCGCTGTTGGAGAGGTTTTGCACGTGTTCCTCAAAATCTTCATCCAGACCCTTGGTCAGGGTGCCTTCTGCGATGAGGTGCTGTAGTACCTGGGGTGGACAATATAGTACCATTTGTAATGAGACCCTTTTGAAACGGATGTTGATTTGTGCCTTGCATGCGTTGTAGAAACATTTTAGTGTAATTTCCGATTACGTCTGAAAGATTTATTTATGCATTATACATTGTATGAAACTTGACATATAATCAACCACAGTCATATTGAGTATACATATGCTCATAGGTAGATACGGGTTTTTGGAAAAGGGGGGTCGCACTTAATTAACGAGAAAGGGGAGGGGGCACACGTAATGGATTTCATAAAAAACTATAAAAATTAAGTATTTTGGTGGGAAAGGGAGGGGGCGCGACCCCCCCCCCCCCCCCCCCCAAACTGGATTTGCCTGTGTATGCTCAGATAACTTACGTCTCATGTCACAAGTCATAGAGACACATCAAGTGAAATGTAAATAGAATGTTTTAAGTGTTCGTGGTACGTGGTATGCTATATGTTGTTTAGGAAACACTCAACTGAATAACAAAATGGCAATGTTGAAAACACAGTCATGATCTGTCAAATTATAACAAGACCATCCTGGTGCCAAGTGTTCTTAACAGATTGGTGGCCCCTTTATATATGTGCATCGTGGTATATTTATTGCTATCTTTATAGAGTCTAGACTGGTCTAGATGCCACATCAAGACAGTTTGGCCATACACACACGGTTCAGCTGTGTCCTGACCATTAGGTACTCATCACCTGCTCATCCAGCGACTGGAGGATGCCCTGGACATTGCGGAAGACGTCGCGGAGCTGTGAGCGGCGGCTCTCGTCATCCTGCTGGATCTGGGTGATCACATGGTCCGCCTGGATCACAGTACATGGTCTCAGACGTATGGTTATATAAATATGTGTATTATATATAGAGATAATTTGATTCAACGTCTGGTTTCTTTGTGAATATATTTCGTGTCATGGACACATTTTCAGCACCATCAACAAAATTAAATGAGATAAATTACAATCTAATAGGACAGCCCATATTTCATGTACAAATAGTCAGCATACAACAATGCAGAATAGGGATTATATAGAATAAAATATTCACAGTATTCACAGTACAGCTCACTGTGTTCAGGTAAATCAGATACGTTACTTAAGGGTTTATTCTAGGCTGCTAAAGCAGTGACCAAAAACTACTTCAGAAAATAAATGGCTATTCTTCAGTACTAGTTCTAGCACGAAGTGGTTAGTCGCAAATACTATCATTAGCAGGTGTCAAGCTTGAAATTAAACTTGAAGTAGCACTTCATTAAAACCTTAGAAGATCCAAGAAATACAAGCTATCTGATATTCCAACCTTTTAAAGGTGCTCTCATGTATAGGTCTTTGAACTGCTTTAAATAAGAAAGTATCATAATGAACCCACGGCATGAGTATCTCTGCCCTGTCCCGCCAGACGGCGCCTGTGCAGTCTGAGTCTAGCCTTCATGTCGTCTAGACTCGTGACGCCGGCCGCCGCCACGCCGTGACGCTCCATCAGACTGAACCCCGCCAGGATGTCGCTCAGCGACGTGATGTCATCTTCTGACAGAGAGGACGCCATCTTGTAACAGGCAGCTGAAAGCAGTAATAACGGATCATGGTGTGTGAGTTGTTTCCTACCATGAATTATGAATCCAATACATAAATCACTCACAAAATTACTTTTAAAATCTAGTTTATTATGGTAGATATATGCCTATAAGAAAGATGTATGAGAGAGAACATAGACCATCAGTTATCAAACCAAATGGATTCCTTGATTGACAAGGCACCAATTGCTTTAAAAATTAGTTTTTAAATGAATCTGCGGATGATTTATGTATTGGGTTTCTTAATGCGTGGTGAGGACAATATGCACGAAGAGACCACATGCTATGCCATAAAATCTCTGCTTTAAGTAGTCATGAGGGGGCTACCATTTTTTATGGTCAAGGAGGGTATGACAAAAATGAAAGCATTATGGCACGATTTTCTCGAACGGCCAGGAGATGACTCATCAATGAGTCTTCAATGAGCACCATCTACAGTCACTATACCCTCCGATTCAGACCACTTCTATATGGCCACTTCCATGATACCTTATTATTAATAAGACCAATTTCCCACAATCCCAAAACTTTACAAAGAGAGCTACTCTCTATTGAGACAACTCGATTCCAACCCCCGGGTGTCCTCAATGGAGAAAGTTACATCTACATGTGAATCAATGAATGTGTACTATAATTGTACTCTGATTGCGCCGATGCCAATTTCAAGATTGTCCTATTTGTAAGTTTTTTGTCCAATATAGAGTCCACATTTTACATCAAGAACAATATGTGTGGATATATTGACTCAATGTACATGTCTAATTAGCATCACCAGCATTAATCAGAAGCTGTGTGATAGACACACACCAAGAATAGTGCGCACGTGCACGTACAAAAAATATACTTTTCACCAATGGATATACGTATACTATTTCCATGGCCTTTCTAGACACCATTTGCATAAAAAATATACGAACCGTCTAAATTCTAGCAGATATTCACAGCAACTTCCAGCCTTTAATCCAAAAACCATTAAAGGTCCATCCTGCACCCCGTTGCATTGCACCGAGTCATCGCTTGACCCAAGTATGAGTAATCCAGAACCTCAAGAAGCCAATCCAAGACGATTAGCAGGCTGACATCTTATACTGCTCCCAGCCGGTCTTTTAAAAACACGTGTGATCTCCTCTAGTTTGTTAATAATGCGTCCTTAATCCTGCATTGACTATCGCAATAAATGCTGCCTAGAAATAAAGCCTAAAATAAGCTCAAATGTCTAGCATGAAGTGTGTGATTTAAAAAAAGAACCAGTGATGGTGAATCAGACATCCATCTTTGTAAACTTGAGCTTATTTTAGTCTTTACATTAGCCTGCCAAAGCAGACATCTGTGCCTAAGTCTCCTGTAAAAGATCAAACATCTATACATAAAGCAAAGTATTCTCTTGACAGTAGTACGCCAAAATAAAGTTCATGAAACTTATAACAACCATGACTTAGTCCATCTTAGTGATTCACGTGCTTTAAACAAACGAAACTCAATGTTCATGAGATGAGACATTCAGATACAATGTCTCACTGTGAGATATTTAGGCCTGTTTCAAGGGAGATACTGGGAGTGAGCCAGAAGCCTGCGACCATATGAGGCCGTGTGAGCAACACTGGATGAGCAGAGCACGGGGACAGTGAGTAATATGGACATTGCAATGTGGAATACTGGGATGGTGGTAGTTGTGTTTTTATGTAGAATGTATGGGTGGTGATTGTGTGGTTACTTTGAGATTATACCATTTGATGATTTTTTGGATATTAGAGATTTTGACTGTAGGGGGTGTTGTTCGTGTTCTTAAGCTCATTGTATGAAAATTAAACGATGTTGATGTTGATTTAACTAGTAGGGTGTGATTCGAGTGGTTATATGGTTAGTGGTGATTTATATTCTATTTCTGAAATTATTTACTGTATGTATACCTCGTGGCGTTGTACCTGTTTAGTGTCAAATATTCCTACTACTTGCACTTGCTAGTAACATGATCAAACCATTGGCATATTGCAATTTAATGTGTGATAAATTGAAAATGAAGCTGTGAAGTTACATTGTATGTGGACCACAATGCAATCATTATCACATGATAATTTGAATTCTTTCATAAGGATTTATAAAACTGATTTGCTTGACGAATCATAGTTATGTGTATTATAGATCAAATAGCATGCTTGCATTAATCCTCATAAGCAATATATATAAGCAATATATGTGCATGTAACATGACAAACTTTGACGTAAGTGCATACATGAGTGATCTGTAGTTGCGAAAGCATCAATCGTCCATGAGGTTAATTCAGTTGAAACGAAATACTGGTTCAAGTGGGAAAATGTTTGCATCTTAGAGTGCACGTGTGAGTTTGATCCCGACTAGGAAAATGACCCCCCCCCCCCCCCACCCGCGCTCCCTCACCCCACCCCCACCCCTTCTCTCCCGTTGTAAATGATGGGGCTATATCGTATCATCGTCGGTTTCACGGCTTGATCACTCACACTGCCTTAAAGTCCTTGTTCATACCAACTGCATATAAAGTCGTGAGATATGACGATGTGTCGTATTCAGTATATCTATATATATATAAAAGATTCATGACGCGCATAAAACCTATGGCACAACCGGTAGTGGTGACATTTTGACAATTCATGTTTCGTGTTTGTGTGTCAACTGAAATATAAAAACTTATGCTACAGTCACACGGCCACTTACGGTAGATGCGGATGCTTTCGGATAACAAATACGTAAGCATACGCAAGAATACGTATCTTGCGTAAGCATACGTATATATCCGTAACTCAATACGCAGGATACGTAGACATAAGCAGATTCGTCACCAAATTCTCAAAACTTTGTTGCGGACCACACATACGTAAAATATACGTAAAATACGTAACTTTTACGTACGGTGCGTAAACTCATCCGCGAGGCTCCGTATCGTACGTAATCATCCGTATTCATCCGTAACCCAATACGCAGGGTCCACAGTAATATAATGATCTATATATTTACTGTGAAGTCAGGTTGACAACTAGAATCAACTGGGTCTCTGCTGCGTATTTTCATAATATTTACGTATTTTCATTATGCAAGTATCCGTATGTTCGTATCGTGCCGTAAGTGGCCGTGTGACTGTAGCATTAAGGATTGGTGTGGTGGCTATGTACTGCCTACCTGCGGTTCAGCAACTGTTTATTTGACTGTAGAGAAAGTTTGGTGTCAAACTTCCGAACCTCTACTGCCTCCGTACTGCTTCAAAACGTACTTTCGCCACACTTTCACACCATTGGATACGCACAAAAAACGGTTGTGCCCTAGGCTTTTAAAAACGTACATTGACGGCCCATTTCGCCAATACTTAGTGAAATAACGGCGGAAGTGTGTGCGTTTTTGAGGCAGTACGTTGACAGTAAAGGGAGTTTGAAAAGTTAGACTCTACGATCAATTAAACAGTTGCCATACCGTGGGAAAACAGTACCGACCCCGTACAGAACCAGTACAGAGCCAGTACACCAGACCGAACGTCATTACCTGCCGCAGACACGGCACTCAAATACATATTCGTACTTCCAAAATGTCCGTGCCGCCGGTCGTGCCCCTAGCTTTACGCTGTCGACAATATTACAAATCAGGCGACAAAGCTGTGATGACATTGATATAATGGCTGTTGTTAACATAATCAATAGTAATCATCCCGTCATAGACGTGCTGTATTGTGGTAGAATAATGTTCTCCTTCATCTTGTAGTCTTCTTACACAAAGTAGGTTGTCCGTGATTGGATCTCAGACTGTTTTAATATTCCTCCATTAAAAAAGGGTAAATTATAGATAACAGAGCATATATTAAAAGAAGTGCATTGATGTAACTCATGAAATGCATCTTTACAGTAGCTTACAGAACACCATATTGAATGATAACAATACACAGAAACATTTTAATCGTCTAGCAACAAAGCCGTTTATATTTCACGTATTATAAGACCGGTATTTTGGTTGCGCGTATTGGTCGGTTTCGGACGGGGACAGTGTCACAATGTTTCAATAACCTGCGAATGAATCAAGTGAGCCGGAAATAGACTTGTCGGGGATGACCATCCTTGAACGTCACATTGACCCCTTAACTTAATTGTTGCTCTCTCGCAAACTCAAAGCAGGTGGTTTTACTCAAAATGTAGGTCAGTTGAGGTCGCGTGATAACAAACAAATTTGCCGGCACCATTAACCCACAGATGTGCTGGCACATTGTTGGTCGTATCCGATTACATCCGTGAGGAGTTCATTCCCACATTCTCGAGTACTGTATTTTGTGAATGGGAGTGTCCATCTTGCGGAGTTCCTGAATTCCTTAAGTGTTTACATGAGTATGTTCAAGTGGAATTTGTATTTTCAAGGTATGTTGAATTGGATGTTTGAATGATTTAGTTTTCATTTAAAGGGAAACTTTGCAGGTAGCCATGGTTTAACTTATCGGGAAATAAGATTTAAAATACAATGTATAGACAAAAACTCTATTATGGTCACGCTATAAGCTAGGAGTCATAAAGACACGGGAGTGTTGAGAATGAAATCACAGAAATGTTCAACGTCATAGTTATGTGTATGGAATCGTGTTAAGCAGTGTGTTTATAATGCTGTTTATGATTAGCTGATTTGTTGAATTACATTGGCGACGTTGTAGAATTCTATGCTGGTAATAAGAATGATAAACGTTTACTGCTCTTGCTGAGGACAGCACTTTTTATTGTAGTTTTTATTGTTATTGTTGTGAAAATTTCGCTTATTAATTTCCACGCTTTGTTTATATACAGATCATTTTAATGCAGCACTGTTTGCAGTTTATTTTTGAAAGTAGCATGTGCTTCATCTTCTAATCGCTTTCGTTGGATACTATGTGATCTAGAGATTGGTTTTATTTGAAAGCTTTAAAACATTGTAAGTAAGACTGTGTCATGGGGTAAGTGGCTGAGTATATGGGAGTTGTTCTTGAGACCTGAAGGTCGTCAGTTCGATTTTCGGTCGGTTCTGGACTTATCTCTAGCTCGCTGCACAACATCACAACATATGCACGCGTAAGATAGGTACAAGGCAGCGCACGAGAGCTAATGTGAGCGTTTATTAAGTTTGTTCCTTTATAAATAATAGCAGCAAGTGTGGTATGCTCCCCCGGGGAGCCTGAAAACCTCAATTTTACAATGATGCAAAAATTAATAAATTGAATCGCCACACTGGTTAGTAGTCTGTTCCATTCAGAAGCATCAATCATTTTAGACCAACCAAGAAGTTTCCAGTTTTTACATTCCTTTCAGTTGTCCAAACGACTTTACAAATGACTGACAGTCTCTCGTAGAAAATAATTGAGGTTTTTTTTTGTGTGTGTGTGGGGGGGGGGGTAATCTTTCAATAGTGACGAAATGTTATGAAAATAGAGCAAATACTGTAAATCTTTCAACGAGATTCACGTGATGTAATGTGTTGTGTAAATCTTACAAATTAGTGGCATGCCATGTTTACATATAGATCATTTATGCAGTTTTGTTTGGAATTATTAAAAAGTTGTGCGTGATCTTGAATTTATTTTTGTTAGATACACGGTAATGTATAATCTAGTGACTTTGTTTATCTTAAAACATTGAAAGTGGGACTTCTCTTATGTAGTGTGTTTTTATCTAGTGAATGAATAGTTAAACTCATGACTGGAAGGTACTGGGTCCATTGCAGGCCAGATCTGGTGGTTGGTGTTGAGCAAACTCATCCCTAACTGGATGCACATTGCTCCGTTGTACCTACAAATTAAAAGTATAAGTACATCTAGTCCAATTAGCAAAATTGTGCTACGTCATCAACTACTCCATACTCCTCAGGGAGTTAGGAATATAATGATAGTGTGAACAAATACATTTTCATCTTTCGAAATAGGGGAAATAAACGAATGAATGTGTTACTTAGCTTTAAACCAAACGAAGTCCTACTTTCAAGGTTTATACGTTTATACGTTTATACGTTTATAATCATAATGCAGCCTTGTGTTTGATTCTTGCGTTGAGTTGAAGCAATTTTACTTTAATTTCTGCCACTTTTGTTTGTTTATTTATCAGCTACAATTATGGATGTCGTGCCTGTGGTAGAAGTGTGCATTTGCTTAACACTTTCATCGTTCGCGCTTCTAGCGGTCTACTCAATGTCGACCATCACGGACGCACTGGCCAAAGGGTTAAGTGAAACATTTCAGAAGAGTAAAAACAAACCTAAACCCCCTCCAAACATTGCTGGAGCTATAGAGATAGTTAGAAAACCTTCTGCCAAAAGAGGATAACAAAGTCAATCCATACTTTCTGTACATTACATATTTATCGTTATGTAATCCATATTTTATGCTAAAACTCAGTTGTGTATGATTTTGTGTACGTGAATATGTGAGATCATATTTGTATACGGATATTCCAAAGTATGAGAGAGTGAGGTAAGAGAGTGTCAATTTGAAGAAAAAAAATGCAGGACATAAAAAATTCACAATGCACTATCTAAGAACTTCAAACAATCCAGACAAAAATATGTTGCTGCTTGACTTTGAATAACATGTCCAATTGCATTATTAATATGTAAATCGAAAGGATGGGATAGAACTCAAAAACGGGACATGGAACATAATTAATAGTTTTTATATAGTGCCTTCAGCCATGTCAATATAGTAGTAAGCACTTGCCTGCCTAAGTAACTGAAAGAGACTACCAAAATTAAAAGTATGCTTGGTTATATTAGAAAGAAGAAAAACACTAGAACATTCACAGCAGCAAACGTATTCGTGGGTTAGTCTCACATGAGTAGTCCCGTATTCAGAGTGCAACCTTTAAAGCTCCGGGAACCCGTACCCGTAGTAGCTGCCAATCATAAAACAGACGATGTATTTATAGTACAATGTATCTAGCCTTGCTACATGCACTCCCGTGTAGCCTTTCTCAGTGCATACAATGCTGGTGTATAATATAGTCATTAAAGAGTGAACAAAGCGGATACTCATCTTCCCCACCAGAGAGTGATACATGAGGTGCTCAAATATGGACGTACGTGGATGTAAATAGCCCGGTCAACATTTGTTACCATAGCAACAGAGAGATTGCAGGACATACCGTATAAAGGTGAGAAAGCTTTGTTCTAAGGGATGGCAAAGAGTTTTGTTACATCCCAGTATACTTAATAATAATAAATAATAATAATTACATTTGTAGAGCGCTCTATCCATAAAATGTTCTAAAGCGCTTAAACAATATTTGAACATTAAAACAATGATGCAGTCCTAAAACAACAGTTAAAAAGACAATTAAATTAATACAATATCAATATGTACGTAAACAAACCATTATATTAAAATTACAAGTAAAATGCCTCTTTAAATAAAAATGTTTTAAGTTGACGTTTAAAAGAATTAACAGTGTCACAGGTCCTAAAATGTCTGTTATCCATTCCACATTGAGAATATATAAAGTTACTTGTGTTTTCAACCAATCAAAATCAAGATTGCTTACATATTTTTATACAGTCATCCCTTAAAAATATCAAGACTTGGTTTTCTCCCCGGTCACCCAGAGTTTTCATGAGTTTCATGTTAAGCACGGTTGGGGATGTCGTGATACATTCTTATGCAACGTGTACTGATCAAATTAAACATTTTCATGAATCAAAGCGTTTTTAAATGTCATACTGGGGCCTCAAGCAGGCTGTCTTAGTAAACATATTTTACACAATGTATTCCAGCTAGATTAGATCTGGTTTTACACAATGTATTTCCAGCTAGAATAGCTAGCTAGCAGGCGTCACCATGTCTTCGCCCGGTGGTGGAGTGACTGAGGCGTCCATCAGCCAGCTGGGAGACCTGCTTCAGGCGTTCAGGCTCATGCAGGAGTTACAGGTATCAACATACCACTGGCAGATCCAGGTTTTTAGAAAGCGGGGCGCACTTAAGGGATCTCATCTCATGGATTGCACACGCGCACTTGATAGCGGACATGCCAAACACCACATGAAAATTAAATATTTTGGTGGAAAAAAAAGGGGGGGGGGGGTGCAACTTGCGTCTACACCCATAAATCTGCCTACGACTGTCTACGTATACAGCATCAATCAGTCTTAGTGTATATGGATTGCGTGGATAATTACATACAATTTTACACCATATTTGTAAGATATAACTGATTTGGTTGAAGATCTTAATATAAAATTTATGCAGATGAATTTTAATCAAACATCTCGGTTTGCGTGATTTAGTCCTATAGACTTGTAGAGAGAATCCTCTAATATCAATACTTACACCCAAGTCTGAAAGTCCATACTTATAGTCAAAATGTGTGTGATAGACTTCATTGAACACTGATGCATGTCCTGTAAGACCCTCTGGTAAGACCCTCAGTTGTATGAGGTGAAATGACGGCTCTTTTATGCCTGTCAGGACGACCGCGTGTTCCAATGCGCCTGCTGTTAAGTGCTTTTTGGGTAATACAGAGGTAGTGGTCCAGGGTTCGAGTCCCGCCAGAGGCTATGTGATAAACATGCACCTCTCTATATATGGCGAAATAATCCTCTAATGCTAAAAATAAAATGTTGCTCCAATCCTATCGTGCAAATCGTTTGTGTCATCCATGCCCTCTATGCTTTGATAATTGTGAACACAATACAAACTAATAATATCATATTAACCCCTAAATCAACTTAAATTTGAAGGGACTGGTGTTTTTCTGCAGGTGGACTGCCAGGGTGTGACGTCACTGGATGACGCAAAATGCCGTCTGCTTCAGTACATCCAGAGCAAGTTCGGGGCCGGAACTCACCGCCACTCAAATGTGAGTGCTCAATCTGGATTCTGGACAAGATTCAGATTTTTTTAATGGGGTGGTGAGAAGGGATTGGTGTATACCGAAGTATGGTGCTATGCTATGAAAAGGAAAGGGACCTATAAAAATGGGGGCGGCGTAGAGATATGGATTTCTTTTTAGTTGGATCGAGGAAAACATTGAAAAGGCGTTTCGAAAGTGGCCTGGTGAATTCAGAGGCATGACTCCCAAACTATAGATCAATCATAGTTGATATGCCTAAAATAGAAATAAATTTGAAACTTTTCCCTGCAAAATAAGTATCAACTGACTTTTTGTATAGATAGTCACACTTTTTGCAGGCATCAGACCTGATGAAAAGCGTGCTAGAAACAGACCGGAAACACAGAATGATGCTGGAAGCTCTCTACAGGTGAGGACATTATTAAGTCTAAACAAATATGAACTTTTAGTTATTAAAAGGCCATTACAAATCTTATTAAAGCCAAGACCGCTCATGGCAGTTATCATAAATTAACAGTGCATCTCAAGGGATCTAATGATAATTATGACTAGGTCAATTAGATTTTTTAAATGAAATACTAAAATTGAAAATGGAAACAATCCAGTTCGAAAATGTATGATTCGGCCCATAATGGTTTAACTGATTTAACCAAAATTGGATACTCGTAAGCTCACGTTTTATACACAATATCACTGGATGTCAGCTTCTTTTGTACTGTATTTTTGCCAAGTTTACCTTGAAAGCTTTTTGTGACGTCACACCACCATCACGTGACGAATAGGTGGATTGGCGGCAGACTGAGGAAGATCTCGAATTGGTCAAAAGCTTTCAAGGCAAGCTGCACAAACGAATGTGACATCCAGTGACATTACAATATGACCAAGTATCGATTCCTATTGTGGTCAACGCCTAGTATCCCACTTCCAGCACGGCCCTGGCGTACTTCAAGGAGCTGCCTCGGCCTCGCAAGGAGGAACTGGAGACCAACATCCCGGGCTTCGAGGCGAGCATCAAACGCAACATGGACAGCATCAAAATCACCGACTGTGCCATCCTAGTGGCAGGTGGGAAATATATACAGTAGAACCTCCAATTAATGCCACCTCTATATGGAGACTACCTTTATAATGAAACCACTTTTCACGATCTCCAACCTTCAAACAGCTACCATAGTGAAGATAGAGACGACCTCTTTAGTAATACCACTAAACACGGGTCTGAAATGTGGTCCTAATAGAGAGGTTCTACTGTAATGACTTGGCTTTGATAATATATACAGTGGAACCTTCTGTTGAGACCACCTTATATACAGAGACCGCCTCTTGTAGTGGATTGTAAGCTGAACTTGGGACCGGAATGCTGTTGGTTCGATTCGTAGCCGGGTCTGGTAAAATGAGTGTTGAGCAAACTAATCCCTAAACGTCTGCACACTATTCTGTGGTACCTACGCGTTAAATGGGCACAGGTCAGGCATGTAAATGTTAATTGATAAGCATGTCAGCGCTACAGCTGCGATATGATGTATGCCCTTCTATGAGTTCTGAAAATGTGACAATGCTGCCAATGAGCTGGTGTGAATGTAGAGTCGTCTGACCCTGCACAGCGGGTATTTAAGACCATGAACTAGACATTTACATTTACATTTGAATCTATGATTCGAGCATTCCATGCGGTTACAAGCCTTAATAAACAGTCCATCCTGAACCTCCTTAAAGAGAACACCTCCCCATTGAGACCACGTGGTACACGTCTCCTGTGTGGTTTTAATACGGGTTACAATGCTGTTTGTGTTCATCAATGGTCCAGAGATGTCTATCATGGGTTTCCCATTTGTGTGGTCAAGACAAAGTGACGTGTGTTTAATGTGGCAAGATATTTAGATGGCCTAAGGCCCTCACAAATAAGTATTCCGCGTCGAGTACCCGATTTTTCCTCGGGTTTTTTTTTCATTTTTTTTTTCTTCCAAAATTCAAAAATTTCATGAAGATTAACATGGTTACTTTGAAATATCTAACGTGTAAGTCACTGTAGAAACAAACACGTTCAAAGGCACTGCTTATTAGATATAAACAAAGACGCTTCTAACATTTGGGGGAAAACACGTATTCAATGACAATACCCGCTAATCATTCTAACTTATTTAAACGCCATGCTAGTTATCTGAATGCTGGTTTTAAAAGAGACAATAGCGTGGCATCGAGTTCTTACGTAACTGATCGTTTGGTCAGTTAGAACAATGACCAGAGCACTTATACAGGCTTTTCTTTGCATGGGTCCTGAGACAACACGTGTAACCCACACTAATTACAAGGTGTATGTAACCAAACATGTTTATTACCAAACATGTTCACCATGAATTACTTAATCATGCAATTATTTATTATGAATACGATTGACTGCCCTGTCCGTCTGTCTTTACGTGGAAATCGGCCTACACTGTAAAATATTAAACCATATAGATGGCAATGTTCAAAAACATTTTATGAACATTCTTTATGTATTATTGTGTGATTTGTCTATGACCATCGGGTATCCGACTTTGGGTCGGGTTCGGCTGTTCGGGTACCCAGGTTCAAAATTCTGCACAGATGAGGACCCTATCTGAATGCCACTTTTTGTATTGTATACCCTCATCTCTGAAAAACTGTAACCTGTTTATGTTATGACCGCTCCACCCCCCCCCCCCCCCCCCTCCTCCCCCCACCCCCACCCCACCCCAAACAAATAAAGAAAGGAAAAAAAAAAAAAGGTCTGGGGTCGAATGAAATCTGTTGGTTCAGCCCTAATTTCTGGCGTGGGAGTGTATCATCATAAATCACTATATATCACTACTTCTGGTTGATAATGACTACGTTTTTTTGGTGATCGTAATGGTCGAGTATGTACATGGTACATATTGTGAAGTAAGATTAAAATAATCCTTTCACACCTTATAATTCGTCTCACTCATCATTTAATTGGCGAATGGCGAGCGTGGGCTGAGGCCTAAATATTTTTCGTTTTCCAAAATATCGGAACGCTAAACGTTTGCTACGTAACGTTACGTAGTGATTTTCTCATACGTTCGCACATGTATGTGGTCCAGGGATAAAAACCCATTGCGCGAATAAATTGAATAAATTGAAGAATATTTATGCTGTAAACGAAGAATGAGGTCGTTAGTTAACCATGAAGTTGCAAAGCTAAATATAGTTTATCGTATGCGTCCATAATGGCAATGTCATGGATGCAACAAACTTTGCAAAAGTGGAAAAGATATTTGATTGGATTTTTTTGTAGAGTTTTCTCATATTGCTTCCCAAAGTACCGTCTAAGAAGTAAGTTTTTACATCAGATTTTATGTTTAGTTATTATTGTTGTTGTGCATGCTTATGATTGTGTAGTGACTGTATGGTCATTTAGAATGCTTAATAATCAAATTACGTGTATTTAACAAACCGGTTAGGTAAATATATGAGCTGTCATAAATATGTGGACATATTTTCCTTTATTTAGAAGTTAATAATAATGGCAACTTGTTTAATTAACTAAACTTTGATATGGACTGTGATATTTTACTATGCATTTTATGCGAAATAAACTGAAACAATACAATTGTTCACTGCTCTGGAAAATGTTTGTTACTTGACATTGTTGGAATGCAATTAAAACTACATAATATGGATTTATTATGCCCAATTATACAATAATTGTATGTTGCAGGATCAAATAAAGTTGCCGATATATACATGTACTCCTGTGGTGGAGACTGCACAACAAAAGTGACATTTCCAGCATCCAATCGAATACCAAAAGGTGGATGGGATACATTCACAGTGGTGAAAACAGGTCAAGATACTGTTGTCGAGTCCATTGCACTTCAACAAGATATTGACGAACAATGTGAAAGTGAAAGTCCCATCAGAATAGAGAAAAAATGCACGACTGATACTGACTCAATTTGTACCTTAAATGTACCTTCAGTAGATGAAGGTGAAGATGATGAAGATGGCGTGGCAGAGGTGAAATAGTGCATGCTACCATGGATGAATTTGTGACAGATAAAGCTAACGACGTAACGTCCATGGAAGCGATTGCCGTTGAAGATATCAAACAAACTGAACCAGCTCTGGAAGATAAGCCAAAAGAAACAAGTGAAGAGCAGATAGCAAATGCTGTGTTCGAAGTTGTCACTGATTTCA
>CM032663.1:27359821-27395545 GCA_019095985.1 Streblospio benedicti | reverse complement strand
TAAGATCAAATCAATAAAGCGGTCAAATTGCCGCCCCTTGTGCTATGTGGACAACCTGATTGTAGCCACCATAGCGCCTGCTGTTATAAGTCCCCCTTGAAGCGCCCCCACCCCCGACACGACACACACACGCGTTGATCTCTGCCAGCACTGATTATCTCGTCTGCTTCATTGTGTGTTGCACGTCTTTATCACGTGTACCGCCGTCCACGTGTACCGCCGTCCACGGTTGGACGCAGACTCAAGACTCAAGTTTTGAACTGTTCAAAACTTGATTCCGTGTCCGACAACGTCCCGATTTATCCCTGTGGAGCGCATTCTGACCGGTCCTTTACGTATAATCTAATGCACTGCATGAATAAGCACATTCCCTAGCAATAAAGAAAAGTGTGTGTGTGTGGGAGGGGGAATCAAATTTCTCAAATATCTCAAATGCCCACCATTTGTTTTATATTAGATACAACTTTCATTTACGATAAACATCTTTCCCCCACCCCGCGCGAATATTAGTGTTGTTGAATCACCGTGAGGGTGTCTTGACAAAGGCCGTGATAAACAAAACTGTCGTTTAATTTCCCTACTCAACCACGACTATTCGTCATGCAATCGATCGCCTATTTGTCCAGCCGGCGTCACAAATTGACGGAGCTCATAATTATAGTCAATTAGGTGTAATTGACAAATTAGTAGAAATTACCAATCAGTACAATCCACCCTAGAAGACAATTCACAAATTTGTATGTTTAATTATTCAAAGTTTATGTACGCTTTACATAAAGTTATAGTTTTTTTTTTGTTTTTATAGTATCGTATCGTTAAAATATTTTGTATACTATGCCTATGGCATACACGAATTCACACTTATTCGTGTTTTCTAAGTACTAGATACATAAATTATATGTGATTTAATGTTTTCTAAACACTAAATTCAAGGCGATTGGTCATTTAAACACCCGCCGTGTGTGTTGATTGTTACGCAATCCATAAAGATACCAGTCGCTTTGATTTCACGTGCGCTTACTGTCCCTCGGTTAAGGGTGTTTAACTTTATCGCTTTGAAGATAATAGGGTTGTTGTATGTTGATAAATTTGAATAGCATGATTATTTAGTGGTTGTTTCAACAATGTACACAACTAATTATGCCAACCGACAACGCTTTCACAAAGGAAACAACATGGAAACAATGGAATACACGGGCTATATAAGCCCGCTTTTCGTCTGTAGACCCATAACGACCCAACACGCTGTGCGGAACATTGTATTGGAAAGAAGTATCCACTATTCTAGTTACTGTACGTATTTGGAAATACAATAGATTATGGGATTACCAACCAAAAGTTACTCTCATTCATCATCAGAGATGAGGTGTTTAGCAGATCTTGCTAAAGAAGCCGCTATCGAGCCATGTGTTATAGTGATGGTCGGTCTGCCTGCCAGAGGCAAGACTTATATTGCTAAAAAAGTTACCGGCTACCTCAATTGGTGTGGCATCAACACAAAAGTGTTCAACGCGGGTGACTACCGGCGTACCATCCCCAAGGAGGATAGACAGGACCACGACCATAGCTTCTTCAGTCCGGACAACAAGGAAGCAAATGCGATCAGGGAAAGATGTGCGATGATGGCGTTAGAGGATATTAATGTTTGGTTTAATGAACAAGGCGGAAAGGCTGCCATATTTGATGCCACAAATACTACCAGAAAGAGACGGGGCATGGTTCAAAACTATCTCACAAAACAAAACGGGTTCAAGACTTTCTTCGTTGAGTCTGTATGCGAGGATCCAGAGATTATCGAAGCCAATATCTTCAATGCGAAAGTGGGTGGCCAAGACTATCAGGATGTCGACAAGATGAAGGCGTTGGAGGACTTTAAGAAGCGCATTCAACATTACGAGGATGTTTACCAACCGATTGATGAGAGCCTGGATAAGGGGCTTTCCTTCATAAAGATTATTAATCGTGGCAAGAGTTTCATTGTCAACGGTGTGAGCGGTCTTGTGCAGTCCAAAATCGTGACATATCTTCAGAACATCTATGTGCTTCCACCTCGCACCATCTATTTGACAAGCCCCGGAGAAACCAATGGTCGTAGCATCATTGAGGGAAATGGTGATCTCTCAGCCAATGGCAGACAGTACGCAGCGGATCTGGCTGCATATATCGAGAAGGAGAAACTCGACAACCTGCGGGTTTGGACAGGCTTCAGGAAAGGAACGATCCAAACTGCAGAAAAGATCGGAGTGCCAAAGACGAATTGGCAGGCCCTAACTTACACGGAACCTGGTATTTGTGATGAGAGCATCGTAAATGAAGAGATTCAGGGGAAATACCAGGAGCAACCTAAACCTCGATACTGCCCGGCAGGATTAGAATCGTGCTATCGATGCCTCGTAGCCAGATTGGAGCCAGTCGTCATTGGGTTAGAAAGATGCAAGGAGGATGTTGTGGTGATCTGCCACGAAGCCATTGTGAGATGCTTGTTGGCCTACTTTGCGGATAAACCACAGGTAAAGTGTTTTAATTACAATACAGCTATGGCTAAATTCTAGAGTTATAAATATGTTATTGTTACATATTTTAATTAAATGGTTCTATGGGGAACTTATTATATAAGGAGCTCAAGTTTGTTATAGTGTGTAACAAAACTTGTTGCGCGGGTTCATTGCAGCATGACCGCAGAGTATAATTCCCCGTTAATAAGCTGCACTGGACTAGGTATAAGATCCATAGTTACATACACACCTTGATAGATTGTTCTCTCTTTACTATGGATTAGGGAACAAGTACTCTTTTGTACTGAATAAGCCGAATAGCCCCAGTTTCTTACCCCAAACTATAACTCGTACATAGTCGTGATACAAGTTCTGTTTCTCACGACTTAACAGTTTACACCTGGTCATTGGCACACATTAAATAACTTTTTGTTTGACTTTCCCCCCGCAGGAGGAGCTGGAAGACCTACCATCCGTGGTCAAGCTGACGCCCGCCGATGCCCACGGGCGGTACGACGTGGAGCACGTCCACTTGCGGGGCCCAGGCGAAGACGACGACCCGGAACGGTGCCACCTGTTTTAGAGGCTGGTGCGACTAAAACCAGGAAAGGCACAAAAATCTACTAAAAGACTACTATTTAGAACATGTTATTTATATATTTATTTTGAGTAAATATCAATTTTAGCTTATTAATATGTGTGTTTGTGTGGATACAATTATGGTTAACTAGACTTTTGATATTTAGTAGGGTTATAGTTGAGTTTTAACATGCATGGTACTTTTAGTACATTCAGAACCAAAGTAGACTTATACAGTCTTTGACTTAGCCTGGGCGGGGATCGAACCCCGGACCTCTGGGCCAAGTCAAAGACTGTATAAGTCTACTTGGTTCTGAATGTACTAAAAAGTACCATGCATGTTAAAACTCAACTATAACCCTACTAAATTTCATATCAAAGCATGCGAATCTCCACAACAATACTTCACTAGATAGACTTTTGATGTATATTTGATGTGAGTCATATTTTAAACACATTTTTTGTTCGCATAGATGAAGCAATATGTGGCTATGTGTGTTTTATCAGTATATGCAGATAATGTGATTTGTTCTTAGTGTTATTTTTAGACAGATAAACATTGTATAAAGCATTTTTTGTGGTTGGACATGGGTTTGTGGGGATGTAACATTTAGATAGTTACTTTATAACCCATTAAAAATTGTACTTTCTTAATTTATGTTGTCATTTGCTAGACCTATGATTAATACAATTTGTTTAAAAAAATTCTGTACCTGTTGATATGTGCGGAAAAAAATAAAAATCTGGCATACAGTCATATACGTGTTCTTGTTCTCTTTGATCTTTACATTGATGCTATGAAGCAAGAATTTTTTAGATAGTCATTGAATTTCAATACACAAAATTCATGTTGATGCATTCAACTAGTTTGTTTGTTTTTTTTTTTTTTGTTTTTGTTTTTTGTCTTTACAGAGTGAGTATCAAGCTCATTTATCAATATATCACTGTATCACTATGAGTAGTGTCCCCTATATACAAAACTTTTAACGTCTCAATCTAAGTTGCTTTGTGAAGCTTCTGCAAAAAGCAGGAAACAGTTGACATTACTCGCTGATGCATACTTTGGAAGAATCTTACTTCTCAACATGTTCAGTAGTAAATTCAGGGTTGGGCCCTAGCATCATGGGAAGTGTGTGTGGTATGTATACTGCATTTTTTTACGAACACTACAAACGTCACTCCTAATATACAGAAGGGGTATCTAATAAGGGAACGATCATAAATAATGATACCAGGGGATCATCCAAAAAGGTGGGGTGGGGTGGGGGTGGGGGGGGGGTCGTCCAACATATCTGATTCCTTTTTGGGATGAGGGTCGCTGAACTTTGTTATCATGCTACGGTATATTTTTGCAAATATTTTCTTTTACAATTGTCCAAAAATCAATGACTGTAGAGGACTTTTGCTTTAGATGGGGGTGGGATTCATACAATAAGAATTTATTTTCTGGTGGTGGGATTGGGGGTCGGTCAACTTTTTAAAATGTTGATTGGGGGGTGGTGTCGGTTAACTTTTTCTTCAAGCCCCAAAAAATGGACGACCCCCCGGTATCGTTATTTATGATCGTTCCCTAAGCACATAGACCTTGGTAGCCAGGGCATGCATTTTAGGCTTGATTTATGCTCTAGCATATACTTTATCACTTCACATTATTGAAATAAGCTGACAATACAATACCAATTCGAAAATTTTCACTAATATTCCGTGTATTTATATGTATTTATTCTTCAGTAAGTTAATTAATCGGGAAACCGTTTTTGATTGGCTCGATTAAGATTGCATTTGAATGGCCAGTTAAGTTTGTTTTACCATAAAGACTCTCAGACTTTGTTTAGTATTTGTAAAGGTGACGACAGATCGGGCCTGTTTATCATCTACATGTACTAATATGCTTAGTACTCGTATTGTTTGGTATACCATATCATGGTAACAAAACAAATCAAATTAAATCATTTCAAAATAATTCACAATGCAAACCAATTATATATACAGTCTACAACTATCCTTTTGTGCTAGTTTTTATAAGCTCACATTGATAGCCTTTCGGACCTTCCCGGTCCTTCTTCAGTCTGCCAACTGCCTAATCGTCACGTGATCGTGGTGTGACGTCGTCGGCAGAGGCTGGTAGGATGTTGGTTCTACATCAAGGTCCGAAAGGCTATCAATGTGAGCTTATAAAAACTAGCACAAAAGGATAGTTGTAGACTGTATATATAATGTAAAAACCTTGTGCAAATGAGTGTTCAATAATGCAAACCAATTTTAATCCAGCCAATCAAAAGCAACTTCCTGATTAACTTACTGCAGAATGAAATTATGTAACATTGGTGGTAATATTTAAATTGCAATTCCATAGGACTGTGTCAGCAAATGTGAAGTGATAAAGTATATAATAGAGCATAAATATAACCTAAAATGCCCTGACTACCATGGTATTTGTAAATCATAGTAGTGTACATAAAAAATCACAACACACACATACATACGCGAACGCACACACACGACATACACACCACGCGCACGTGTACCTTTGATGAAAACAATCTTTAACACACCCGGACCCAAGTTAAAGCCACCGTTTATCTTCGAAACACTGAGCAACTATCCTACCCCATAAAAAGATGAATCCATCTGGATGTTACAATGGTTTACTATATGTTGGTAAAGCTGTTGCTGAAAATGACCTGCTTTCAACCTGTATGACTGTGTTGTTACCAGGTGAGGTATCTGCCGGAAAGAGTTCGCTCCTCAACCTGTTGCTGGGGGAAGACCTGCTGCCTACGTCACTACTCAGCTGCACGTCAGTCATGTGTGAACTCAAACACAAAGGTACTGGGAATTCCCTCACAAACCAAACCCCATCTATATAAAAAAAAAGACCACCTCTGTTAATTTTAAGTTGATTTTAGTTCCCATTAACCTCCCGGGATTAACCTTCACAAACCAACCAGCGGAAAACTTCATAAACAACACCAGCTGTCTTTTGAGACCACTTAAGCTACAATAATAGTGAACTACTAGTATACATTTCATTCCTTGATCTCTCTAGACAGACACACCAGTCACACCTGTACTGAACTGTACTACACGGACCTTCACTGTGCTGTACAGTGCTGCCGTGGCCGAATGAATACTAAGTTGGACTCGTGACCAGAAGGTCATTGGTTCGATTCCTGGTCAGGTCTGGTGGTCAGTGTTGAGCAAACGTTCCCTTAACAGGTTGCACATTGCTCCGTGGTACCTAGCTACACGTAAAATAGGTACAGGTCGGGCGAGTAATTAGCACGTGTGTGCTACGGCAGCAAATGCTGTATGCAACCAGTGTTGTATGCTCCCCAGGGAGTTGAGAAAGATAAAAGCTTTGAATGTCAAAGACGCTAATGACCTGGTGTAAATGAGTCGACTGAGCAGTACAGCCCCTGGATAGTAGATTATAACCTTCAACATTTTCATTTACATTTACTGTACTGCACTGCAATGACCTTCACTGTGCTCTGAAACTGCACTGCACTATCCTCAGTAACCACTCCTAATGCCTAAGTCCTAGGTGTTGTTTCCTTTTACATGGAATAGAATGTCTATGTAAGAGTAAAGACATATTTGGTGTGATTATGTCCTCAGCTGACAAGTACGCCGTGGCGCACCACGCGGACGCCACGCGGCCGGCTGACTGGCTCGACCTGTCGGGCCCCCGCCCCGCCGCCGTGCTCTCCAAGTACGTGCACCAGCAGGACGCGCAACGCCGCGAGTGTCGTCTGCCGTACACCCGCGTGGAGGTCTTCTGGCCGTTCCCACTACTGCAGGTGTGTTCTGGCGAGGATTATATAGTACTCAGTATCTTTCTTTGGTCGAAGAGGTACTGTATTATATCTAGTTAGGCGCGGGGATTTTGATTGGGGGGATGCCTCATTGTCAGAAGGCCCGTTAGTCAGAAAGTCTCTTTTACAGAATCTTTCATTAGAAAAGGAAGGGGTCTCTTTAAGGGGTGGGGGTGAGGGTTGTAAGAATGTAAAGGTTGGGTTAATGATACTCAGACAGTATATTTTGTGGAAAAAGTACTTTATCGTACAGTGCAATCTCTATTGTATATTAAGTGATCTCAATAGAAGCAGGGATTATATATTACTCTACTCAGTGTATTTTGGGGAAGATGATAGTTGTACAGTAGAACCTCTATCAATTAACTGAATGATACAGGTGGTATCTTAATGAATTTGCCACCACGATTAATAGTCTGATTACAGAGAGGGTCCCCAATGACAGGTAGTTTTGTTAAACAGTGAAGATTCTGTTGTACTGTTAGATAAAGTAAAATTCCATGAAAACTCTACAAGGAATTTTGTGGTGGCAACAGTATTGTAATAGCTTCCTCTCACCAGGGCGGCATCTACATCGTGGACAGCCCGGGTATCGGGGAGAGCCGCGAGATGACCGAGTTGGTCAAGCAGTACCTGCCCTCCGCCTTCGCCTTCATCTACGTCATCAACAGCAGCAACGCCGGCGGCCTGCAGCCAGACAGGGTTAGCACTGGCAGATCCAGTTTTTTGAAAGGGGCATTGCATAAAGAGTAGCTTTACATAAATAAAAAGCTTTTGTTTGGCCCTGTAAGACCAACATTTGTCTGTACTCAATATTTGGGGTTTTGTCTTGGTTGTTAGGTTAAATTCTTGAGACTGCAGGTGAAACAGAGCCTTTGAATAAGGCCTTATTCTCCAGAACTTGAAAGTCAAATACCAATCCCAAATTATTGAACATGTGAGGGCCACACGGTACATAGTTTTGGTGCTATTTTGCAACAGGATACTAACTTTAGTTTCTGTATGCAGCTTCAGGATCTTCTGGCAGAGCTGAGTAAGCGCAACGATGAGCTGTCAACCTTTGACCCAAGATCGGCCATCTTTGTCTGCAACAAATGGGATCAGGTAACAAGCATATTACATCTTTAATATAATACACCAATTTTGATAGGCTAATACCCATAATTGTGTCACCGAAAGTAAGAGAATATATGCCTGTTTGTCTGAATTAACTGACTGGCACAGCCTATTAATTGACTAGTTTCTGTGCCCTGCTCTAGGTGCCGTCAGGCGAGGCAGACCTGGTACTGGAGGATACCCTCGCTAAGCTGCGCCGCTGCTGGCCCGGCGTGCGGCCCGACCAGGTGTTCACCATGTCCACGCTCACCGTGAGTAACTCAACAGCTGGGGTGTAAAGTGGATCCGCTCTAGTAAGACAACCAAGGTGCTGGTTTCAAGATATCTCAACAGATGGGATGTAGAGTAGGTCCAGACTGTATGACCATATGTAATACCCCTAGTGATAAATAGTCTGTCCATATTGTCTTCATCCGCTTTAACCTTAGCTTCTGTCCCTGTCAATTATTATGAATGAAGGTTCGTATTGTGGTAAATAGTAGTAATGTTCCATAGACTTGAGTAGATATCTATGACATGAATGGTCTCAAGACGTTTAAATGTATTGTCTCAAAATATAAGTAATAGTAATAATGTGGATGTACTCCAAAAAGAACTTCAATAAGATATCTCAATTTAAATGGGATGACTGTATGACCATACACTCTATAAATAGTCTGTTCATATTGTCTTCATCATCGCTTGCTGAGAAGGCTGGCCCTGATTTATTGTTGCAAATGAAGGTCATCTAAATGTATGCTGTCTGTAGTAATGAGCGTCTTTTAAATCAATACACTCTATAAGACAACCAAGTGACTGAGCTCAAAGTTAGTAGGTTTCTTTATCAAGTTAAGCAGATTTTCAATATTGTCGAGAGGGGCTGGAAGGGTGCTATGTAAATATTGTCTTTGTAATTTCCATCATCCTTAAGCAACTGGACAACTTACATACTGATAAATAATATGGCATATTCCCATCTATGGTGTGTTTTGTCTTATCATCATAACACCACTGTGCTCATGTCTTTATCATAATGTATTTTGGTGTGTGCAGCTTTTGAATACACAGTTTTTAGTACAGCAGAACCTCTTTGCTGTAAGACAACCCTGGGGACTAGCCTCAAGTGGTCTCAATAGCTGACCTCTATATTGATGTTAACGGTCATCTATTTATCAAGATTTAGGCTGGTGAAAAGCTATATCATTACAGAGCTTGCTGTTTTTATATAAGTGATCTTCACAGCAGGATCTACTGTGTGTTTCAGGCCAGCAAGTCTCTGGGTGAGTCTGGCTTTGTGACCTCCGACTTCGCCCGCCTTCTGGAGGGAATAGAGAAGCTCCTGCCCATCAGTCTGCAGTGTAAGCTGGAAAACCACTACAGGTACAGCATCACCATTCTTCCTTATAATTGCCAAAAACTCCATGAAAGTGAAATATTTTTGTTTGCAAATGGGGGCACATGTCCCCTCCTGGATCTGCCTATAATAGGATTTCCTTTTTAAATAGAGGTGGTGTCAATTGGATGCATTACTGTTTGTTTTTTTTTTCACCACCAGGTGGCTGTCCATGCTGCTGCGTCGCTCGTCGTTCTACCTGCGCGTCTACATCGCCAACGAGACGCGCTCAGACGAGGAGCGGAAGGAACTCACTGAGTACCTGCACAACCAGCTCGACCGCATGCACAGCGAGGCCCAGCGGGTCGCCATGGTGAGCGCCATGGGCCTCAGCATCATGGGAGGGGATAGGGGGTATATAATGGGTTACTACTATGGTTTACAAACACTATACCATACATTATACAGTATGTATGACTATTCATATAGATGACTAGTCATATAATTATACTGTGTACTGTATGGCATAGTGTTTGTAAACCATAGTAGTAGACCATTATATACCCCCTACCCCCTCCCATGATGCTGAGGCCCATGGTGGGCGCAGTACAGGCATAGTACATCTCACTTGTCAAACTCACACAAGGGCATTCACATTGGCATGTTTCATACCTGAAGGATGACTTCCAGCACAACTTGAGGCTTCAAATAAGATGTTATTTTCTGTAACCTGTGAATTGAATAACAGGTGCAAAATATGAGTGGCTGTGGTGTGTTAATCTATCGGAGGGTTCAAATATAGAATTGATTTTGATGATTGCTGAACTGAAACAAAATCCAAACTATATGAGGTGGGACTGTTGTCTGCTGTGCATGTTTCAGGACCTGAAGATGGAGCTAATAAACACGAAAACTTGCCTCAACTTCCAGCATAAATAGAGGCTTTGAATGAGGGGTTTATTTTCGTTAACTTATCAATTGAATGATAAGCCAAAACGATGAAAATATATGAGGCTTCGGTGTGACTGGTGCCATGCATGTTTCAGGACCTGAGGACTGAGCTGAGCAAGAAGACGGAGGAGGCGTGTGAGCAGCTCATTGCTCACCTTGCCTCCGCTTCAACCCGGTGCCGCCTCATGACGTGGACCGAGGCCGAGTGTCCGGACGCAGACGACTGGGACGTCCTGCAGGTGGGCTAACACATGATTTTGACCCAATTGGTGTATTTAGAGCTTTGAAATACAGTAGAACCTCTCTATTAGGATCACCTTGGGGACCAGTATTAGCTGGTCTCAATAGACAGGTGGTCTCTATACAGAGATTCATTTTGGTAGATATATGAAGGTTTGGGACCGTGAAAAGTGGTATTATTATAGAGGTGGTCTCTATAGAGAGGTGGTCTTCATTGGAGGTTGTACTCTATACTTAATTTGAAGTCATTGACTGCTCCCCCTTCAGCTTGCCATAAATAAACACAAAAAGAAATGGAACTGGATGACTCGGATCTGTATGTAATATAATCTTAATATAACAATGCTTGAGATAATTACAATATTTGAAATAAATCTCTGCAATGCAATATGTTGATAATATGGATGAAACGAAACGCAATAAACCTCAAGATAACAGCAAACTCAAGATACGCAATACCAAGATACTGAGGTTCTATGTGGTGATGTTTTACTGTACTGCTCATCCAGTCTAAACGTAAGCTAATCCCTTCCCTACCCGTCTATTACGCTGGTCATGTACTACACATATTAGCCATCCTCCTTCATGATAACGGCCCAGTGCCTAATTGCAAGCTGGTGGGGAGACAATTTGGACAGAACATTTATCAGCAGGGGTAGTATATGTAGAAATCAAACAGGGATTGTGTGCAGTCTGGTGCTCCTCCCTTTTGCAGGAGATGCTGATCGCCAAGGTGAACAAGAAGGTCCGGCGCGAGGTCTCTGAATGGGACACCAAGAACTGCATCTTCACCTCGCTGCAGACTGAACTCATCGAGAAGTTCCAGCGCGAGTTCGAGCTCATGGAGGACCAGCTGGCCATCGTGGAGGGAGACATGATGGGACGCGGAGCCAGGCCGGTGAGTGGCTGGCAGAATATTAGGATTGTGTGTTGTTTCAGCAATGTTTTGGTGTTGATTTCATGTAGCTTTTTTTTGTAGCCAGCCTTTGGTAGATTATGATTCTGGAAAGCATTGCTTAAGTGCAATTGTGGTTACATGAATCTAATAGACATTCCTAGTCACGATAGTTTACGTTATGAACTCCACTGATAACCCAAAGAACTCCCTTCCTCTTCGAGTCAAAGAGGTTCAACTGCACTGACCTTGTAGTCATTGAAGCCTACAATGGCAGCTTGAAGTGAAGCATAAAATAAGCTCAAATCTACCACAAACAATATCTGACTGGCCTTCACGGAGTGAGTTTTGGCGAATTAGGCATCCATTCTGATAAAGTTTAGCTTGTTTAAGGTTTTATTGAAGGCTACAATATCAGCAACATTTACCAATATAGCAAATGCAATGCTAATGTTACATTCACCTTTTGCTTGCCACTGCAGGTGGACGCCATGGCCATGATGAAGTCGCGCTTCCAGCAGCAGGCCAGCAGACCCTGGCTGACCACTGGTCAGAAGGTGGCTCTGGGGCTCGCTGCGCCCATACTAGTGCCCTTGGGTGTCATCGCAGGTCAGTGAAACGGGGAGACAGAAAATTGGTCCACTCAATCGGCAAACACATTAAAACGCATAAAATCGGCAATATGACCCTTCACTAACAGGTCATACATGTATACCAGCCTAAATCTCAACTCAACTAATATCAATTCTCAACTTTTCTACTCTTAATACTTGTTTTGTAATACACCTAAGGCCCACCCTCATTCAAGATTATATTAAAGCGGGATGGAGACAGTATGATGAGAATATTTATCAGCCGGTGTAGTCTATGTGGAATGGCCGCCTTCATTGAAAAAAAGCCTATACATGTAGATAGTTGCCACGTAGCTATAAAGTGATTTAAAACATGGGGAGATCCAGGAGGCTTCAGGGGGTGAAATATATCACCCTTACAAGACCCATGAGATCCCTTGAGTGCGCCCACAACCCCTTTTCTGAAAACCTGGAGTGTTACAGTACGTTGATATTTCTGTCGTCAACAGAGCAGACGTGTTCATTGGGGGGGGGGGGGGCAGGGGTGGCCGGGGGGGGGGGAGACAGTTCCCGTCCCGACTGGGAATACCTGTGACTCTACACCGTTCACACGAGCAAACTGGGGTAATCGGATAGTGGCTTTATTATTATCGCCCAAATTTGCGCATACTGATAGGAAGATTGTCACTTGAATATCTATGTTTTGAAGAGTGTGAAGCTGGGCCCAAGTAAGAAGTTCATGAAATCTGCATGCACAAAAGTAGGTGTTGGTGCGCCCACTGGCTGCATTTGAGAGTTGAGGTGGTTGTAGAATGTTCGCACTGCCTGTGTATGCTGGTTGTTCTAAACAAGTGACAGGTGTTGAAACAATTTTAATAGTTTTACTAAATGATTACAGCTATGTTAAAGGTATGATTATGTTTGCAAAAGAGGGAAGAAAGAAATTATACATAGTTTGAAAACCATTTATTGTTTCAATAACATACATGTATTGAATTGTATTCTGATTTGAAGAAGGAACAAACCTACTCAAATAAGAAACCATTACTGTATGATAACATATTCTGGTGTTTATTACAGCGAGCTAGCACTGGTAACAAGAATGCCCGAAAAGCTACAATAGTAATATTGATGCACATCAGATACGATATTTTCGAAATTCACAACAGATACCTTCTGACCTTCACCACAATAGGCAACATGAACCCCGGTAGCAGAATCATGGTTACCAGAGAACACCCCGGTGTAGTAATGGGGTCCATTCACACCATTCACACGGATGGTGGCATAAGCCCTTTGACTCACTTCGGCTAATAGGGTTGTTGCAAACATATACCACCCAGAAACAGGGCAAATGAAGTCTGCTGGTCCTACGAATCCCCCTCCTATATTGGTGTGGATTGTGTCGAAGGTGTAGGAATCTCCAGAGTTTACCGTCTGTTTATTTGAGGCAGACACCGAAAAGGCTATTGGAGGTTCTGAAATAAAAATTGAGGAGTGCTATATTGTTTACTTGAATACCGTATCATTTTAGTGTAAAACTATCTGAAAAGAGTACCGTAGGCTTTATTTTAAAACACTGCATTTCAACTATATATATCATACAATGTTTAAAAAGGTAGTACATGTAGTTATAATAATACATTTATAAAAGATTTAGAGAATGACTAGACTCATTTAAAACAAATATTTGAGTTATGGATTGTTTTTGAATCAGAAATAATCTTCCATGTAAAAACTAGAATAAGTATTATAATTATTGTATAAAAAATATCTTAGGAATAATAACAAACTCATAATATGTATGCTATTTAAAGAGAATACTGCAAAGCTTACCATTCAACTTGTCCTCTAGGCTTTCTACTGCATTCTCAAGCCTATTCGTTTTTTCCTCTAGCCCATCAGTTTTCTCCTCTAGCCGATCAGTTTTCGCTTCGCATACGGTTAATTCTAAAAAAAACATTATACTTGTATTTCTTTTAAATCTAAACTGCCCATCTGTATGGCTCCTTGCATGATTCTAGTGGTTTTATTTTCTGATTTAACATAAATGTAATTCAAACATAGAGTGGTATTACTTACTTACATTTACTTTATCCAATTCTGATAACAGAAACTTTTCAGTTTCGGAAACACAAAACACAGATGTGACAAACACAGTGAAAATTAACAAAAATTTCATTGTGACAATAATAAGCTCTCTTTTTACATGTACATATATGTGAACTCAATTGCCAAATGCAAGATTAGATAATGTACACACCATTTATCATTTGATATCAAGATACCATGATAAGTTTTAGTAAGGTGTGACTGTTTCATTTTAGAATAACATTTCTTGTACAGTTAGATAGGAATAGATGAAATAATTAGAATTAAACATTTAACACGAGCATGTATAATGACGCCTAAAAATGAGTAGCTCCCAGCAAAATCTACATTAGAAGACTACAATTTGATATGAAAAAAAAAATTATGGTATGATTATTATTACACACCCACACAGTAAATCAATTAAAGTAGCAATATTGTGTGTTATGTATGAGATTTTACCATAAGAAAAGTTACACACCTACTTTTTCAGTAGATCTACATGTCACACAAGTATAACTCCCACGTATAACTCAAGTACATGGTATTTCAACTGTTATGCAGTTATACATGTTTATTTTGACCAATGATAAGTAATTTCATTTATACTTGCTTTACTTCATTTGCTTTAAATAACACATATAGAATATATTCCCTCTGTCATTCCTCTCATTTACCATTACCATGTAGAACTCTACCTTTTTTCAAATGTCACCTTCAAAATTTGTATTTTGGAATTTGACATAATGTACCATGAACTTCTGATCTACTAGGTTTGTTTGTCCTGCCTGTGGCCGGGGTCAAGGCCATTAGCAACAAGCTAAAAGACCTGCAGTCCCTCAAGGAGTACAGAGCATGCAAGGTAAACGCAAGCCTCAAACATCTAAATGGAATAGAATGTCCTTTAAAGTACATTGAATCTATGTTATTATGAATTTTTGGTTATTAAACTTTGATTTTCTCACTCATTATTGCTTCAATTCTTACAAATTACACCTTATTTTGTAGATAATTATCTAATCTAATGACACAACATGTTTTGAAATGTATAGATTGATTAACATTTTTTAATAAAGCAATTAGTGAAAAAAATTTACAACTTTGCTTGTGAAGCATATAACTGATAGTAAAACATCAAAATGACCAAAATCACTATTCAGTTACAAAATTTGTATATTTATCTAGAAAACCTTTGCCTCAAATTTTTTTATTTTTTTCCCTTTATCATTTTACATGCATTTTAAGTTTTAAAAACCACTTATTTTCCGAATTTTCTTGCATATCAATACAAAAAACGTTCATAATTCATCAACGAAATAAAAAAATCAAAATCCCTAGTAAGGTTTTCTTCAGAATGCATATATCTTCAAATATATATACGTTTGTGAAAATTTGATTTCACGGTTAGAGAGAAATATAAAAGAAAAAATTAATCCACTATGCAAACTTAGTTTTGAGAAAATGGGCTTTAAACATGGCCAATCAATATAAATTGATAGTAGTTGATGTCTATAAAATGTATCATATAAGAAAAAACTATTGATGATAAAGGTTCATTTTGAAAAGATGTTTTTCTTTATCATTTATAGCATACAAAACAATAAAAATGTAAAAATTGAATTTTTTGCCGATAAAACCTTATAAGCCTGCAAAGAATGAGTCATTGTTTTTCACTCCGGGTTGGTCTTCAAAAAATGGGTTGTAATGGGAAAACTATTGAAGATAAAAGGTTCATTTCAAAACATGTTGTTCTTCATAGTTTACAGTATAATAAATATTAAAAAAGCTGAAAATAGTTAACAGTTTCTGGTACAAACAGCAAAATAAACATTTTTATGTTATAAGGGATAACTTTATATTTGATCAGTTTTTGTTTTAAATTGTAAAGTAGTGAGATCAAAACTTGGATCAAGACTATAAACCAGACATTTACATTTATTTACATTTATCTTTTTCAAGTTATACCTTTAATATCCCACATTCATGTAAAAATTAAGAGCAATAGATTTGCTGAATGGCTCTGTTCGTCAGGTGGAGACCCTGGCTCTGATGACAGACAGCATCCTGGAGAGCTTCCTGGATCGCTCCAACCTGAGCCGCCTGATCAGCGAGCAGCTCCAGATAGTCACACACAACGTGGACTGTCTGATCCGCTCCATCCCCAACATCATAGACGCTGACAGGTGAGGAGACCTAAAAACTTTGGTCTCAGTGGCAGATCCAGTTTTTTGGAAAAGGGGGCGCAATTAAGAGATCTCATGGGTTCTGTAAGCGCGACCGATGGCGGACATGCCAAAACACCTATGAAAATGAGAGATTTTGGCAGGAAACGTTGAGGTGCATGCCCCATGCGCCCCCACCCTACTGAATCTGCCTATTAGACTGACTGTCACAAATTTTGTTTTCTACTCATTTACAGTACGTTTGAAGCACTGGAGAATTCTAAACCCAGTAGCATTATTTTGATTTTTTAATATAAAACTGGAGCTTGACCTGTGAATTCCAAAACCAGTGTCATCATTCTTCTTGTCATGCAATCTTTATCAAAACGATCCAAATATTTACAAAACTTTATTCTGCTTGAAACTAGCTTCAAGCCAACAGTCTTTGAAAAAGAGCCTGATAGCTTGAAACTGGTTTCAAGTAGATAAAGTTTTTTAAATATTTGGATCGTTTTGATAAAGATTGCCTGGTAAGAACAGATATATACATCTAATATGAGATCACATGCAGTATACCATCCATTTAAACTCTATATTAAGTAGTATCATCATTACCCTCCGTTGACTGATGTACTCTTGCCCCAGGATCATGATCACGCGGCTGCAGGAGGAGCGGGAGGTGACGGAGACCTCCCTGGCCGAGTACTACCTGCCGCTCCACCACAAGTGCCAGATCATCCTGGGCAGGCTCGACTACTTCTATGCTACATCAGTAAGTACACTATGCAATACAATACAATACAATACCATACAATACAATACAATACAATATGATGCAATATTAATTTCAATAACGCGAATTCCACAGTCTTCATGTAATAATAACTGCTGTTGCTATTTTAAGTTTAAATCTGAAGAACAAGCTGCTAGTTCTTTACGATACAAAATATTACAGAATCGAGCCTAATTATAGTTCCATTTTTTTTCGGATGTGCTCACAAACAGACATGGACTTATTGTCATACATATGGATTTTTGCAAATAGGATGCCTATGTGACAGGCTACTCCTTATATTTTTGAACATGTTCATTGTGTTGGTAATGTATATATATACTGTCATTTCTTAATATTCACAACACATTTAACTTGCAAAAAACATTGACAGTTTCGTCAGCTCTCGCGAGTCTATGACCCACTTCTCGGTGGCAGTGGTCGGGATGATTGACTGCCTGTCATGCGTAGTCGATCATTTTGAAGATGTCAGCAGCAGCTGAGGAAACTGTCAATGTTTTTTGTAAGTTAAATGTGTTGTGAATATTAAGAAATGACGGATACCCCTTATATTGTTTAGGTGAGGAAGTACGACATCGCCTTTGACGAGCTGGACTGGGACCCGGCGCTGCCACCGGTGGCGGCCGGTACTTTCGGTGACGTGTACGCAGCGCGGTGGCGAGCGCCCGGCAGTGCCGAACCACGACCAGTGGCCATCAAAGTGAGGCGTGAGATCGTGGACGAGAGTAACGTGACAGACATGCTGGTGGAGGAGGGAAACCTCAGGTGAGGGGAACTTTATATGAAGAGAACCTTGGTTTAGGAAAACCTTTGATGATGGGAACCTCATGTGAGGGAATCTCGGGTGAGGGAATTTCAGGTGAGGGGAAACTAAGGTTAGGGAGAATATTAAGGTGAAGGAAAATTAAAGTTAGGGAGAACTCGGGTTAGGGAAACCCCAGTTGACGGAAAACTCAGGTGAAGAAAAACTCAGCTGGGTGAAGAGAAAATAGGTATGGGAATTCTTAGACGAGGAAAGCCTCCAATGAAGAAAATAGGTAAAACTCAGGTGAAAGCATTCTCTGGGGAGGAAAGGAAAGAGAAAATACTTGAGGGCGTTCAGATGAAATGTACCCAGGTGAGGCAATATAAATATTTCAGACAAACGAGATACAATATTCAAATACATCAAAATGAATATAAAGAAAGATTAGTTGCATTAATGCCTATCTAAATTGATCACTCAATGTATTGAATAAGCCATATATGGATAATTCTAATATGATGATTTTGTTCCATGTTGCCTGCATCAGGAGGTTTGATCACAAGAACATCGTGCGCTACTACGGGACGTGCGTGCGTCGGGACACGCACACGGACCGCCACCAGTACATCATGGTAAACACGTACATTTGCTGCTACTATTATAAAGCCTACAGTAAACTCAAATTACTGTTCTTCCTACCGCTTCTGCAGAAAAGAAGTATTTACCTTAGTTAAAATGGTATAAATGCAAATATTAAGCAGCAATCAAAACATCCACATTAAAATTTGATGTGCACCAACCCAAGTATCAAGCTACAGTAGAAATTAGCTACCTCTAATATTTATGGTTTGCAGTGTTTGATAAGCCAAATATTCGAGATAACCAACTGATATATATATCTTATTAATGTTGTTGGATGTAAATTTTATTATGTCTAACCTCAACATAGTAGAAACTTCAAGATAAGCAATATCGAGATAGGAAGATTCTCTCGGCGTCTATCGCATTTTTAGCTGTTGCCCACTCTGAGAACCAAATGTCTGTTGCTGTTGCCCAATCTCTATTGTACTTTCTATAGCAAATAAACATGTTTAAACCAACAAGGTTCTGCTGTAGACAAACACATATAGTTATTCATTTTAATCAGGATAATAGAATAGTCCAATTACTTACATTGAGCTTTCAACAAAAACTACAGTCTTGATCACAATGACGTGACGAGTTCCTGTTGAAAGCTCAATGTAATTAATTGGACTATTATCCTGATTGAAATGAATAACTATATGTGTTTGTCTATCATATCCAGGATAAATGAGCTTCCATCAAAAACTGAGGTTCTGCTGTATTTCACAGGTGATGGAGTACTGCTCCAGCACCCTCCGGTCCCGCATCGTTGGTGCCGGCTCCCTGGGCCCGGGCGCCTCACCGCAGAGGACCCGGGGCGGCGTGAGGCAATGACCGCGGTGGTGGTGCTGGCCGGGCAGGTGAGCGGCGCCCTGGCATACCTACACGGACGCGGACTGGTGCACCGAGACCTCACCCCGCACAATGTACTGGTAGGTGGCGGAGTTCTTTCTTGTGTTCTTGTTTTACAGTAGAACTTTGGTCTGTGCACAGTCCTTCAGATATTTTACTGCTCATAGTCTCAGCCAGACCTTCCCTTACTCACCTACTTTCCGTCTCTCGAACAAAGTAGTGTCAGTCTGATCGACACTACTACTCTTACTGATAGATAATCTCTCCATATGTCTCTTCATATATTTTTGCAGCAATTCTTAATGTGCAGTTATTATGAGTGTGGGTATTTTTCTTTCAACATGATTTCATCACTTGTTTACAAGAGTCTTTTTCTCGCTGTGCATATATAATATACATTATTTCAATTCAATAATGTATAAATCAAACAATATCAACGCAATATAATTTATGAGGATGGTATGGTTTGGACTTTGCTTATATCTATCTATAATGTAATGGTTGAAATATCCGTACAGCTAAACCCTCCACATCGATAAAGAGACCACCTCTAAACATTTTAGGTGACAAACCAGCATCAATAGACTATTGTGCACCGATAATAAGACCACCGTTGCAACATTTGACCCTCTTTCAGCTGGACTCGGAGGATGTGGTCAAGCTGGCGGACGTGGGTCTCACTAAGCTAGAGAGGGACATATCCGGCACCAAGTGTGGGACCACCTGCTATGCCGCACCAGAGGTAGTGTATTCAGCTCTTCAGTTGCTTGGCATGACAGTGAGAGTAGAATTGAATTTACAAGCAAACTTGGGAAAACAGTTGTTCATAGTTCTCATTCAGTATGCATGAGCAGAGTTAGGGGCTGCAGCACACGCACGCACAAACATCCACGCACGCACACACACACGTGCACACACACACACACACACACACACACACACACACACACACACACACACACACACACACACACACACACACACACACACACACACACACACACACACACACACAAACACACAACACACACAAAAACACACAAACACACGCACACGCACACACACGCACACACACACACCACATACATGTAGTGATACAAAATAATGTTCCAATCAAATTTAGTTGATAGTAGTAGCATATTCTGTATTCATTTTGACTTTGTCTAGTAATCAATACCAGCTACAGGCAGATTATAAAACTAAGCAACATCAGTATGTACAGAAATTTGTGTTATCTAGGTTCTGGAGGGTGTGGCGTATAACAAGAGTGCTGACATCTACAGCCTGGGAATCCTCGTGTGGGAGCTGTGGTACGGACGCCTGGCCCACGAGGAGATGGCATCCACACATCAAGGTACGGCAGCACTGCCAGAGACCCTCCATCCCCACCCCTCCCCACCCCACCCCACCCATTATACAAGGCTGGATGGAAAAATAAAGCATGGGCCTGCCTCTGAGACTCTGTGCCTATGTAGAGTTGCGAGGTGCCCAATTTTGATTTACCGTAAAGATTTAAAAGGGAAAAGTGTTCAATTCTCTGTTCTTAGTTTTACAACTTATTCGAGGAGAGATTATAAAATCTTAAATAACCAGTACAAGATAGAGAGCTCATTTTTCATATCTTATCAAAATCAACTAACCCTCTCTCCTCTGTGTGATTAATGATGATAAGTCCCCTATGAACTTTTCTGAAATCCTCTTCATTATAAAGTTAGGGAGCACAAGCGGCCGCGAACATTTTGACAGCACAGTATGTGTGTTTTGTGTACTGACTTCTCTGTTCTACCAACCTACGATCATCTGGTTAATTGCTGTAAAGTTTGACTTGTGTCAAACTTCCTCTACCATCTCCATAAAACCTAAAAAAGTTCTTTCGCAGCATTGGACATGCACTGGTCCCCTAAGCTTTTAAGTTCTTTGGCAATAGAGAGGCAGTAGCGATTCCGTACTGTCGGTTGTACCCTAGGCTTAATACACGCACTTCTGTCTGCAGGTGACGTGGACGCGGCAGTGCGTGGTGGGGTGCGGCCTCGCCTCACGGTCACGCACGCGCCTCCGGACGACTGGCGCGCCCTGGTGACCGCCATGTGGCACCACGAGCCCAACAGCAGGCCCAGCGCCAACCATGTGCAGGCGTTCTTCGAGGAGATGACCTACTAGACCAGCCGTCTAAACTTACACACTTATCGCTTGCCACCATTCCAATTATCAAGCAGTATACTTTAAGACTACCCGCATTTATAATAACTGCACAGTTCCTATTGCTATGTACAAAATGATTTAATTTAGTCTGATCATCCAAAATCTTGTATGGTTGCCACCCACCAAGAATATAATATCAGCCTGGGATTACAAGCTGTGATGGAGACAACACGGAGGGCATATTTATCAGTGAAGGTAGTTAAAACTATGTGAGGGCCTTGTGCAGCCTGCTGGAATATAGTGTTGTAGTACAGTCCATTGAAATCTCGGTATTGGTAAAATACAATAACAGCAAAGAGAGTAAATGAGAATATAGTATCATTGGTGGCATCTTGATATTGGGAACGATAAATTTGGGTACGAAACAGTGTCCCCATTATGGAGGTATCCTTGTTAGTACATAGTACTTTGTCAAATGAGAAATGAAACTCTGTACCCATTTGAGGGGCGTGCTAGTTAGTGAGGTGTCTTCATGGCGAAGTTCTACTGTATCATCATAGCTGACTTTCATTCAAAAAACATATTTCATAGCTGGATATGTCAACAATTAAGTATTTCATAGTTTGCATTGTGTAAAGACGAGCAGTTGCAACGAGAGAAAATACACATGAAAATGGCAAATGAGAAACCTGGGATGGGAAGAGGAGTACTTGATATATGAAGCTGTTGTCCTAACATACAGTTTTCTTAGCTGCTGAGCATCACAAAATGACATTTCATAGCTGTTTGACAGGGACAAGTAGGTATTCATAGCTGCTAGGGGTGGTGGAAAAGAGGTGGGTCATTTGGGGGTGGGGAAGGATACCCGTCGACAGATATATGTTGTGTGTTAAAAATGTGACTTTTTATGATTGGGGGTGAGGGTTTCAAAATCATATGTGGACACTCTTTTAGGAGGAAGGCAAAAGTGCTTTATATGTAACGTGTATTAAAACCAACTGGTGGCTGCCTTCATGTGTGTACGTGTGCCGTGACTGTTCAATAGTTGGATCAAAGAAGCTATTTTATATTGTTTTTGATCCAAGCTCTAAAGGTCTTTCCTTCCCCAAAGGTTTCTCAAAGATACTGAGATATTTTACATCTTGATTCTGTATACTGTATTCTGTGTACTAGTATGTGTATGTACTAGGTACTAGGGTTCAGTGAATAATGCTTGTGATGGGGTTTGTAACCCGTGGTTAGAATGTTACATGAAGCATATAGTGTCTTTGTAATGAAAAGCAGTCATGCATACCTCTAGAATGTTTATATTCCAATATGATGTTTCCAAACATCGAATTATAGGTGGTTGAGTTAGAATATGTACATGTTGTCAGTGTCAGTATAACATACCCAAAACAGGTGCAATTTTAAAAAGGCTTGATACTGCAAGACAACTAATCAGGTTTTGTAAATATTGCTATATATGAAAGATATTTTATGTGAAAATGTGTCTTTAACTCCGCAGTGTCACATGCAATGGACTCTGGGGGTGTGTAGGGAAGAGCTTGTGTATTACATGCATTTGAGGAGCCCCCACTTCCAAAAAAACAAGATCTGCCGTGACAACCTCCAAAACGAGGCACTGAAAGAGCACGTTATGTGATCCCTGCTTTGAGGTTGTAATATATGTGCGTGATGATTTTTTTAAACTGCTGGTGTTGATATAGGTAGTATTGTACTTACGACTTGATGTTTGAAAGAATGCCAATGTGTTATGTATGTGTGGTTGTAGCACTAATAAAAGGTGTAAAATAGCAGTGTGTTTTTGATTTTTTTTTGTTTATTTGATACCTACCCTCTCACAAAAACATACGCAAGGCCTGGGCCACATGTATTGACCGATTACATCCCATCCGTGGGGCATGAAACCATTATTGCACAAATATATGTTTGCTGGAATAAAAATACCACCCAACCAGAATATATTCCTTGTTTTATTCTACAAACACCAGTTAGACTTTACATATAAACCCCGGTTATATACATCACATATTCAAATTGAAGAGAACAGCGTTATGATCAAAAACAGTTGCGTCTGGTGTCGGCACAACGGCAAATTGCTGGTAGGCTCAATCTTTTGGATAGGATAACCGCATAATTTATTTGCCAAATAATACATTGTTGGTGCATTTTACATAAAGTGTGTCGCACAAATTGAAAGAATAATAGTCATTTATTCTTTTATTTTTTCGCTGAATGTAAACACACTCCGAGACACCAAAATGTTATTATTTGAAGCCTCTTTATTTAGAACTTTTGTAGATATAAATGTGACTCAAATTTAATTGCCTTTCAGAAGCCATCAAAGCCATCAAAAGTTCCTCTGGCATAGACTATGGGCGGATAATGCCATGTAACCAACTGGGTGTCTAGATACAACTTATAATCACGGGGATACTGTAAAACCTCTAAATTAGACTCCATTTGTATTTTGACAGCTGAGACAAATTCTTAAAAATTGTTAGCTTTCCTGTTAATTTCTAACAGCTAACAATGAAGGTTATTACTTTTTGTTACTATTTCCAAAATGCGACAAAATAGTTGTCTCTTCTTTTTCGTATTGTTCATTTGGAATAGGGTTTACAGTGTATATACCATTTAATCCACCAACCTGATACTGATATGCTAACTCCAGATCTTTATTATAGGTGTATGGATAATTTCATAACAATCATTACATTGTAACCAATAAGCTGAGCATAGATTCTGTTTAACATTTATTATGACTTCAAAAGCAACAAGAGGGATCCTAGGATCCATGGTATGAGTGGGACTCGATAGAATCCTCTAAATATGGATCAATATCTATCAGGTGGAATTTTATCATGGTAGGAAACGTTTATTTCATATGCCACAATATCTATGGACTGACATATAATGTAAACTTGTCAATCATTGACTTATTAATAATCTGAGTTTTTTGGTGCGGACCATTTATTTTTTGGAGATAAGCAGATACAATAACAAAATTGGATAAACAAATATTTACATGGACTAAATTTAAGCTACATGTAGTTGAAAAGATTAAAGAGGTAAACGTGACAAAGTTCCTGAAGCGTTGTTGGATTAGCGAAATTAACTTTGGGCTTGTTGACTGGAGTCTTATAGCTTATCTAAATCACTGGATTAGCTAGGATTTGTTTGCTAGACTTGTGCCAAATAATCCCTTTAAAGATGACCGGCTTAGGATCAAGATGATTACAATATAATAGGTTAAATGAGCCAGTGATGTGCTTAATATTCTTAATCCATTCGTTTCAAAACCAGTCGTAGTTAATCTTGCGTTAATATTCAGTGAGCAATGCAATTGTAAATGCTTGTTTGCGGGTATTCATACAAAAACACGTTTGAATTTAGCATATTTGAAGTGGAATAGTTTACATGAGTAAATACAAAATGTAATATCTATAATGTATTTTTATGCAACTGGCAAGTAATATAAACGTAAAATAATGAACACCACTTGAAGCAAACGCCAAATGTCGACTGCTGGCAAACATTGAGGTGTGATATTTGAAGTGATGGTCGTTTGGATTTAAACAGAAGGGGAACTCAACGGTGGAATAGCATATAAATCAACCGCAATCACTTGATTAAACATAAACAACTTGTTGTGTGTTAGATTCGTACATAAATCGCAGATTATCCCTATACGCGGTGGTGTGTTTAGCGATCAGTGACATATTTGCTCGTCGGTGTCTTCTGTTCACGACGACTTATTTACCCGGCTAGACTCCCTGGTGCCATGTTGGATTAGACGCGGCCTCCATATGGGATAAAAAAAAAGACACAGCGACAAGGGTGTTTTACAACTATTTTAGCTATAACGTGACACAATTCAACTTCAAGTCACCAATGCACACAAGATTTCGTCTGTGTATGCTCCAGAAGTAACACAAGAACTTTTGCAAACAAACTTAAGGATACCAGGACAAAACACTATTTTCGGACCCCTTACAGCGGCTTTAGACTCCACGGCACCATGTTCTCCTCCCTCGACGCAGACGACGACTGCGACATCGGCGCAGATGTCACTCTCGCCGACGTCGCAGCGTCTTCCCGGCGACTACGGAGCAGAGGCGGGAGCGGCGGCAGCGACTCCGTACCCGGTTTTTCCTTCATCGAGCAGGCGGATTTTCGAGACTTCATCAGCGTGCCGACCATTATCGACGAGAGGTCCGAGTTTGGCTTCTCCATGTCCACTGGCAAGGGCAAGGTGAGTGTATGTGTGTGTGTGGGGGGGGGGGCCTTGAGATGGGAAAGAGGAGAGTTTCCTATTTTCTATTTTTCTTGGTAGTGAGAGGGTTCTCTTTGTACAGTTTGTTTATTGTTGAGGTTATGTGTGTGTTTTTTCTATTTTTTCTCATTCTTAAATTTATTGCTTATTCTATTCATTCTTTTATCATTGGTGGTAGAGGGAATGAGTCTACATGGATATACATTAAGACATATGCCTGACTATATGATTATATGTGTAGGTAATGCATGGACGAACGAGGAAAGAGTAAAACTTAGTTCATTTAGGTTGAAATTTTTATAAAACGGGATTTAAAATAGCATAAGAATCACATGCCAGGTACGTGTTCATCCACTTCGATTAAACCAAAACACAACTTTTATGTGTTCAGCATAATGCTAGTTTATCGGCATAAATGGGTCTGCGCTATGGCCATATCGAATAATAACACATTGTGACACTAAGAGGATTTCTCCGTAAAGGCTTTTCAAAGTTATGTCAATATGTATGATCTGTCCATGTTAAACATGATGACCATTGTGAAACCATTCGTCGTGAGACACATGTATAAGTATTATTGACCATTCAAATATTGTAAGTGACCAGTTTAGTGTATGGAACCTATCGGCACTCGAGTGTCAGTGGTTGTTTTTGAAAAGCTTTCGTTATAGGTACATGTTCAGTAGAAGAAAATTTCATGAAATGTGCATTAATATTGCCAAAATCAAATAAACTTGTTTTAGTATAGCCAGACATTTTTTTCCGTGGCACTATTCTGCATGTTATACATTTATACATATTCTGTGCACATGATATTTCATGTAATAAATCTACTTAACTTTATGTTAAGTAACACGTGGAAAACATCCCTACCTCGTACCCATTTGAGAAAATCTGTTATAATGCGAATTGATTGGCATTGAGATGTAGTCTATCTATTAATTAAACAATGTTCAAAATATATCAATTGTATTTTTTACGACAGAAGAAACTGAATTAATCATGAATTTCACCAAACTTTTGACAAAGATCCCTTTCTTTCAAAAGCACCCCACCCCCACCCCAATCCTGTGCCCGTGTCAAATATAACAGCAATCATATGCAGATCCAGGGGGCGCAGGGAGCGCCCACCTCCCCTATTCCCACCAAAATAATTTATTTTCATAGGGTTTTTTTACACGTCCGCCATCGACCGCGCATAAGAAACCCCATGAAATCACTTGAGTTCAACCCCCTTTTCCAAAACCTGGATCTGCCATTGGCAATGGCATTATTGTCACAATACGCTGACTACTCCCCAGTGAGTTAATACAAATTGATGACACTTTCCAGACCAAAGCTCCAGTGTCGACAGTGACTTCGACCAAGCTGTCGGATGAGGAACTGGACGACTTGCTGGACTGTGTGGAGCCAGTCTACCTCAGAGACAGCACCACCCTCAGACTGTACGCGGACAAGATGAAAGTATGTGTATAGGCACGACGCACACACATGCACGCACGCACACACGCACGCACACAGTTTCGCCAAATAACGATGATGGTGCTAGCAAATGGATATTCGAACGCAAGTGACATTCATACATTGGTTTTAAATTAGATTTTTGTTCAGCACAAGTACGAACGCTCACTTCAAATCCATTTTAGATATATATTTTTCTTCTTAAATATGCTAGTTTCTAAATTTTCTAAAGTGTTCATTGAAACTATAAGTCAACAGGCTCCTTTTCAATCTTCACATTAAACTGATTCATAAATTGTATGATTTTTTTTTATGAATGCGTACATGCACGGAAGTTTGGATACAAAACATTTCTTGTGCTGTGATTAATGGTGAGATTCTTAATAACTGCATACTTCATATATACTAGACTTTTTATTCAATTTATGACCAAACAACTGCTTCAGCATAACGCAGGGTATGCCCACCTCCCTTAACCACCCCCAAAAATCAAGTTGAGTTTTTCAGGCCTCCACCATATAGTTGTTGTTTTTTCACAACCCCGATGGACTATGTTAAATGGTAAGCTCCCTAAATAAGGGCAGTCCGCTCAAATACAAATTAGCATGGCCTTTAAGTCAATGTCACAAAGAAAACTGTTAAAACGCGTATGTAGGACGCACAAATGTTCTGGTATTTCCTCGACACGTGGGGCTCTAGAAAATATGACAAAATTCATTGGCAGATGTCACACGAATTATACACGCAAGTGTCTCCCAATCTCACAATCAAAGAACTAAAACCTAGCACGCTACCATCAACAATTGACATTTTACATTTTACATAATCAAATTCCAAGCAATTTAACATCGATTTAGAAATATCTAAATCACACCTCGGTTTGATTTCACAAGCCGAACTGAGCATATTTACTTTTTAAAAGAATGAAAGGAAAGGACATGAAACGCATATCTAAGATTTGAAAGATAGATAGAATGTCAATTTGTGAAGGTTTCAATCATTCATGTCAACATAGCTCTACTTGGTTTAGATTTCGTGATCCTTTCTATATTTTTGTAAGTCTTTCACTATCTTTTTCATCGCAAGTGTCATACGATATGATAATCTCCTTCGATAAAGACAGATAAATATGTATTTACCTGATAAAAAGAAAAATGCTAGCTCATATAATGGGCTCCATGAAAGTCTGCATGTCATTTGTATTATGCGGTTTGTCATTCATGCCAGATTTTTTGAATGATTCGTATATAGGGGGACATGGTTTGGATCATATGTTACTGAATATGTATATTGTTACCTCAATATTTCCATGAATGGCTCAATATCCTTTTGAATCTGCTCTTATTTTTCAATTGCTTTTCATATTTCACTGTATTGATTCATTGTCATTTGGTTTTTAGTGATAGGTTCTAATTATAGAAGTAAAATAAAACATGTAGTCATAATAAATGATTTGCGTGTCTTTTTATATTGCATTAATATGTTCGAGCCATATGTGGTACATTTAAAATGGGCGTGATAGCAATGTAGTCATACATATATCATTTAACATTGCGTTTTATAGTATACATGAATCAAACTAGATCAAATGTGTTCAAAGAACACTGCGTCGCAAGAACAACGTTGACTTATGGACAATAAAGTTGTTCACTAAAATGTTTCGGAAATCATGATTAAAAGTACACAACTACAATATACCACCCACAAATGATATGCCACTGTTTATTTATTGATCCTATTGCAGCAAATAGCAAACAGCACCAACTAATCTATTTTGCAGCTAATAGAATATTGATCTGTAATTGTGCATTCAATAGTAATAAACATGTTGTTAATGGACCATAATCGCCCTGTGGAAATTGCAGTTTAATCAGCAGATTGTCCAAAAGCGAATCACCATGAGGTCGCCTCAAACCTCATAGCTGTGTAAAGTTTGAACGAAATTGGTTTATCGGTACGCCTGCTAGCTTGTCCGGAGACATACATGCATACGCATGCGCACGCATGTACGCACACACACATACACATACACACATACATACATCATACATACACACATACATACTAGTAGTTACAAACGAACAAAACACAAGCCTTGCTTCAGCAGCTGAGCTGAAGCAACGCAACTATCATATAAGCAGATAAGTGTTAAGATATTTGCCATGACAATCACAACCACCAGCTGCTGTGTGCCAAAGACAATGTTTGATACATACACTTCCAGGCTTTCCAATGTTACATATTTGATAGCAAGGACATGTACCTGGCCATCATTCACAATGTTTTGTTGTTGTTTTCTTGTTTTTTCCATGTTTAGGTCACTGATAAACACATTATCTTATCTTAACATAGATCTACTACCCCCCCCCCCCCATTCTAACTACCACCATTTCAACCACACAAACTTGCCTGCAAATCAATCCCTCTATAGCATACTTACACCGGTGCTGCCATCTTGTGATGGAAAGGGAAGTCTCCAATGATGGGATCTGGGATATCTAGAAGATATTGAGATATATATGATACATGTTTGAATAGAACTCCAATGAACAATGCCTGTTTGTTTGTTTTTTGCTAGGACCTGGAGATAGACAGTATGATCAAAGGCTCCAGGCACCAGGAGGAAAAGAAACCAGTGAGCAAGCCCAAGTGGAAGGTGCAGGAGGTGGACCTCAACGCCTGGAGACAGAACCGCATTGACCACAGGTAGTGACCTTCAAACCTTTTTAACAAGAGGGTATAGGCCACAAGAGGACGCGATTTATGTTAACTATATCATTTCAATGACTCAAATTTTCAGATAATTAGAATTTATATTTACTCTTTTTAAGATGGATTTAACTGTGTTTCTGTTGTATATGACTATTTACAGCACATGGTGAGGACCATCTGTATTTAATACTGAGCTCAGATCATACTCATACTACATAGCACGTACTAAAATTAGGGAAAGAGTCAATTGCTGGAGATACAGTATTTATCAACTTTGAGTTGTCAAATTCGAGATAACTGGGTCCTACCGTACGGAGGCTACCATTTATTATAGCCAACGTGGGTATAAGCAAATGAGACCAGTATGGTATAACTTTCAGGCCTTCTACCTAAATTTATTTGAAAATTGCAGTCTCCCCCTACTCTCACTAAACTTACTACCAATCTTCATGGTCATTCTTATAATTGCACCCCATGATTTCAAGCTCTACCCTCCAATAAAACGAATTGAGTTTTTGAGCCTACCCCACCCCCAGATTTTTCATACATCTAAGTGGGCAATGGTAAATGCTAGCCCCCTATTTGTTATCGTATTCTTTTATGACGCCTGCACTCAAAACAGCCACTGTCTCATGGCATTGCTGTAGGACGATCTACAACATGCCCGAGGTGCCAGTGCCGCGCAGCCCCACCCTGCGCCCCATGCTGCACCCCCGCTTACCCCCACCCCACGACTCACTGGTCCGCGAGAACACCAGCGAGATGGAGCGAGAGAAGACCTACATCATGGTGAGTCATAGGCAGATCCAGGTTTTCAGAAAAGGTGCGGGGGTGCTCATAAATGATAGCATGGGTTTGGTACGAGCGAACGATAGCAAACATGCCAAAAACCCTACAAGAATTTGGTATTTTTGGTTGGGAAAAGAAAGGGGGCACGCGCCCATTGCACACTGGATCGGCCTATGTGAGCTGAGTGAGATATGAGTTCTCTGATGATATTGACTTATCATTATAGCCTGTCTCTTAATTGTTTATATTGGTTTCCAAAAACATATGGAGTAATACTTTGTAGAGTCCCCTCTAGCCATTATTATGCAGGCGAGATAGGCTTTAACATATGTATAACATAACAATATGACATGTAAAGTACTGCAGTCTCTAAACAATATTGAATACGCAAAAATTGATTATTTTACTAAATGTACAACAATCTGAGCTACATGTATTACGCCATGATTTCTTACTGTCATTGCAAATTTGCACCAAAGAATGTAACTTTAATGGGAATCAGTTTTGATTGGTGGAAGTTACGGTGGGTTTGATTCTTTTTTGTACCATATAACTTATTATTTAACTTGTAATTTAAGCCCCAGTCAGACAGTCACGAATAGGAGTTGGCTCACAACATTGCTCCTTTACTGGGGGGTTGGTAATTGATGCCTACTGATTGTGGCCTACTACAGTAAAGCCTAAAATAAACTCAAATTTAGCACTATGGTTGTTTGATTTACACCAACATAGTGACAAAAAATAACAAAACAATGATGTTACATTCAGAAAGTCCGTCAGACAACGCGATCCCCTTCAGCGATCGCATCTCGTCGCTTCATGAGACAGACCATGACCAAGTTCAACAGACCGCGGTCCCCAGATGGTCCGGCACTGTACAGAGACGCATCCAACTCCGAGATACTCAGGTGACTTGACCTCTTCTACTCATTAGCCTGGAATGTTCATTGATGCATGCTATTGCAGCCCAGGAATAAATCATATAATACGCCTTCGTTTCCCAAGATGTATGTTTAATTTACCCAAATGCAGTGAGGTTGATTTGTGCTTACTTTAGATTTCATACAAAGCTGCAATACTAATAAAGAACATTGAGTCAATAAAGTCAGTATAGAACCTTCTAAATTACCTTTCCTCTAGATTCAGCCTCATTAAGAAGCATACTCACCAGAACTTTCCATCACACATTCACCTTATATCTAGAATCATAACTACTTGTGACCTCAGAAAGCAGTCCCCCCGGACCGAGACTGTGAAGCGCCTACCGTCCTCGGTGCAGCGCTGGACCCGCTCCGTGTTCCGCGGCTCTCTTTGTGACCACACAGACATCATGCAGAAACAGCACTGCGACGTGCTAGGTATGGCATTGATACTGAAGTGCATTGCAACTTAAGTACGTTTATCAATTAATCATAAACAGTAAAGGTTTGGTGTAGGACATGTCGCGTAATGGTGCAACATCTATGATAAGATCATCTTTCTAGTGAGACCACTTATATTGAGGCTGGTACACCAGGTAGTCTTTCAAAAAGCCTAAAGTGTGCAATATAACCTCGCTAAAAGGATCGCCCGTGGGGAAGAACTCAAATGGTATAAATAGAGATGTGGTCTCTTTTATGAATGTTCACAACAGTCTCGTTTTGAACGCTTGGAGCGACCCAAAGTAGCCTTATAATTGTAGACAAAAACTCTTTTTAGAGGTGGTTTAAATCGCAGGTTATACATTAATCAACTTCAAAGTATAGTGTCATTAGAACAGCAATATTAACTTTGAAGTCACGCATTCAATTACAACCAGTACATCACTTTATATTGACCAGGTCCGGCTGTGTGCAGAAACTGCATCGAATACGCAAACAAAAAGATCGCATCTGAAGTCCAGCGCACAGCGTTTGGCTCCATGGATTTCTCCGTGACAACCGTAGTCGCCCCAAAACTGGCCCGGCTATTGGTGAAACAAACAAAGAATGACAAGTCCAAAGTGAGGCTTCACAACAACCCGTCAGCCAATCGAAGGACAAGTAATGGCGGAGGAGCGTTGAAACTGCCCGCGATAGGGGGCATCGGGGCCGGTCAAGAGTTTGGCCGTCCGGGGGTGGAGCAGTATTGGATGGAACGGTCAAGGACTATGTTGACCAGTGGGCATGGTGCCAGTAGCAGCAGGGTGGGCAGAGCACCCAATAACACACCACATTCACAGTTTGTAAGGTCAAGGTCGAATACTAGACCCAGTATTGTTATACAGGGGGCGCCACCGGTTACTATTAAGGAGTAGGGTTGTAATGGGTGTTTAAACTGGTAGTTTTGGATATTAGTGGGTTGTTGTTGTTTTTTGGCAATTATGGTGTTGGAGTTTGCATTTTCTGTGGCACTTGAGTAGATTATAAGATAATGATGGGTCATTTTCCATATGATAATTGATATGCTTTGCGCTGTTACATTTTGTTATATCTTTACATTCATGCATTTATAGGTATTGTGATGCTAATACATTTTAGAAACTCAACTGAGCTGCATATAATCATTCTTACGTTTGCACAAGTTATAATTTTGTCATATGATAATGTCAAATTCTATTGTTCTATTAAATTCGTACATATGGTATGTGAAAAATGCATTTAATAAAAAAATCACACTATTGTGCTGAGTATTGTCGGTTCGTGGGAATGTCTTTCACACTGCCTAGGAGCAGTATTAAAACAGACGTATGTGTTATTTTTGATACCTTATATATTGATTAATAAGTCCAAACGAAGTGAGGGTGGGTGCTTGTTTGAATGTTCCTCTACTACATTTGAAAGTGGTGACCAAGATTGCTAGATTCGTTTACCAAATTTCCTATTACTATAGTACAAATATCAATGTGGCAAATATACAGACAGTGTCCGTCTAATCATTCTTGAAATTATTCTTGGGGATAGGCCTAATATCTAGGAAATTCAATCTATTACTTGGTATTATCATTGACAGATGCTATCTAAATGCATCACTCCTTTCTTTGATAATTCCGTGAAGCACAACTGCCCCGCCAATTTGACAGTGCAGATAAGCTTGCGAGGTGTATATTGTACTTGGTATTGTCCGCAAATATTTAATATTTAAAAGAAATTTTATCAACAACTATGTATATTTTTTCTTGTGACTACTCTCACTGTTATGGCAAGCAAGCTCCTACCACTGTATTGCCATCGCTGAAGACATAGCTTCCATTTGACTATATCAAGTGGCCCTAACGGGACTCGAGCTCACAACACCACGATTGTGAGACCAGAATGATACCATCATCCCAGGCCACGGGCTGTTTTGAAAGGTCACACGGACGATCCGTAGTCTCTGTAACCCCAAGCCTAATCAGTTATCATCTCAACCCAGAGGTCGTGCGGTCGAATCCCACATAAGGACGAAAAATTTTGGGAGGTCTAATGTTTCAGCCCTGTTATGGTCTGTGATTCTATGAACAACTGTATCTATATTTTTATATATAAAGGTGAGAGTAGAATTAAAAGAAATTTGAATAGATTTATTGACCTATCACATCGCTCAGAACATATCTTATTGCAGCGACATGCCAGTTTAGTGTAAGCTAAATACGTGTATGTTATGTCATTATATACATGTACGCCCTTTAACATGTGTTCCCTATAACGGCTTGTGTTCTTAACAATGTACTTTCAAAGTATTAACACCGTAGCGGTAAAATTGTCACCCGAACTCACTTGCCCGTCATAGTATTTTACAGTGAGAAAGAAGCTTTTTGGGTGAATAGATTTTATTAAATACATGCACATTAAGACAAAATATCACAAAACACCTAATTTATAGAGTGACTACAATTATCACATTGTTAATCGCCTCGTTTTAGACGTTTTTGGGGTGGCCTTTGGTGTGGATTTCTTTCTTGCAGTCTTTTTCTTCGACGATCTTTTCTCGCCTTCGCTATCCTCACTTTCTTCACTGTCTTCTTCCTCATCAGTTTCATCTTCTTCATCATCATCTTCTTCTTCATCGCCATCTTCTCGCTCCGCAATTCTTGAACTTCTACGCTTTCTCCTTTTCTTTTTACGGGGCATTGATGCCTTTCTTTTCTTCTCTTTGACTCCTTTTTTACACCCTCATCTCCAGTTTCTTCACTTTCTTCCTCATCAGTTTCATCATCTTCATCATCTTCTTCGCCATCTTTTACCTCTGCAGTTTGGAGCTTCTACGCTTCCTTTTCTTCTTTTTACTGGACATTGATGCCTTTCTTTTCTCCTCTTTGAATCCTTTTTTTACATCCTCGTCTCCAGTATCTTCACTTTCTTTCTCATCAGTTTCCATAATTTCATCATCTTCCCTTCTTTTACTTTTTGCAATTTTGGAACTCCTGCGCTTCTTGCTCTTCTTTGTACTGGACGTTGATGACTTTCTTTTCTTTACTTTAATAACCCCTTTTGATATTTCTTCATCACTTTCTTCTTCAAATTCATTTTCTTGATTTGTACTATATTCACCCTCTTCTACCTGGGCAGTTCTAGAACTTTTACGGTTTCTCTTCTTTTTACTGGACGCTGATCCTTTTCTTTTCTTTCCTTCAACACCTCTTTTTGTAACTTCATCAATAGCTAGTTCTACTGGTGCTACTGGATCACCTGGTTCTACTGGAGTTATTGGCGTTTCATGATCAATTGGTTCTAATGTCGCTAATGGTGGTACATGATGAACTGGTTCTACTGGATCTACTGGTGATACAGGATCAACTGGTTCTACTGGAACTAATGATGGTACAGAATCAACTGGTTCTACTGGTGGTAACGGATCACCTGGTTCTACTGGACCTACTGATGGTACAAGATCAACCGGTTCAAAAGGTGGTACATGATCGACTGGTTCTACTGGAGCCACTGGTGATACAGGATCAACTAGTTCTACTGGATCTATTGATGGTACAGGATCAACTGGTTCTACTGGTTCTACTGGTTCTAATGGCTCGGTGAGTGATACAGAACCACACGGGGCTGCAGGAGCTTCGGGAGATATGGGCTCGACAGGCTCCACAAATGTGGTGTCTTGAGTTTCTGATGTAGGATTCATGAATATTTGTAAATCTAACCATTGAT
>CM032663.1:27326810-27359721 GCA_019095985.1 Streblospio benedicti | reverse complement strand
GTACTGTGTCTTTGTTTCTTTGCTTGGACCTGCGCCATACTACAGCATCACAAATCCACCTCTATGGCTGGTGTGCTTGTCTTGGACTCTGCTGACAGTCTTTGGATCTGCTGGTGCAATTGCCTCTATCACTTTAGCGTATCAAACAGTTGAAGAAGAAGGTTTGCCTGACACTGTAGAAACATATGGTACAGTTGCAGGATTAATCAAAGCATCCGAGTCTTTTGGGAGCGGTATTGGTGCTGCCATTGGAGGAATCATGTATCAGGCAATGGGTTGGGAATGGCTTTTTACAACCATGGCTTATCTGATAAGTGTCCACATTGTTATATTTGTACTAACAATCGGATGGAAACGTCTTCAGAAAGCAAAACATAATGGTGAACCTATTATCAAACATCGTCATAATACTGAGGAAACTGCTCTTATTAATAGCCATCAGCCGTGAAAATTGTTTGAAAGATAGAGTTCTACCAATACTTAAATTGATGTCATGATATTCTATGTGAGATAAATAAATGTCAGAACTTTTGTGCTGGTCTTTTGAACATTTCAAATGCTTGACTCTTATAAACACACCTCATCCATAATTGCATTTGCTTTTTCCATCGTCAATAGGACAGGGAAGGAATTCGGCAAGGACGAGTGCAATTACAATGGAGGAAATTAACCAAACCATTTTGAAGAAGCGTAGTTCAATAAATATATAGAAGTTAGCATTCTCACTAACAGACATTACAGATAAGATATTTTCGTATGATCCTCTTGCAAAATTAACTTTAAACACTCGATATGAATACATTTTAAAATTGATGAAAAATTGAACGTCCTGCAAGATTCTAACAAGTCTACTTTATAGATATAGCAGGCGATGACAGGAGTTCACAGTATGCAGTAGCCTTAGGCACCCAGCCTGGTGTTAGGTGGCTACTGTGCAAGATTCTGGGTGATCTAGACTAAATAATAATAATACTTATAATTATTTGAGGTGTAATTACTCCAGTATGTGATGGATGATTCCATAATAAATAATAAAACGATATATGAAAGTAAACAAGCAACAACCCAAAAAATTGACCTCCAAGCCAAAGACATCAACAGATTAGACTCACGCCACTCACTGTATATGCGACCAGTCGGGTTTTTCATTAATCCACGATTAACAGCATTGCGCAATAACGGCCTATTATCGCCCAGCTTCCACATTTCACTTCCCTGCCCTAAGACAATCAATAAACTAGATAGAAAGTGTTCAAACAACACAGCATTGCTAGAACAACGTTGACTTATGGGCAATTAAGATATATACTGAAACGATGTATACTCGCTAGAACAACGTTGACTATGGACAGACAATAAAGTTGTTTACTAAAATGTTTTGGAAATTATTATCAAAAGTACACAATAACAATATACCAGCCACAAATAATATGCCACTGTCAATTTATTGATCCAATAAGCGAATAGCAAATAGCACCAACTAGTATATTTTGCAGCTAATAGAATATTGACCTGTAATTGTACATTCAATAGTAATGAGAATGTTGTAAACGGACCATAATTGCCCTCCTCAAACCTCATAGTTGTGTAAAGTTTGCACGAAATCGGTTCATCGGTAAGCCCGCTAGCTTGTCCGGAGACATACATGTATAGTTAGTTAGTTACATAGTTAGTTAGTTAGTTAGTTAGTTAGTTAGTTAGTTAGTTAGTTAGTTAGTTAGTTAGTTAGTTAGTTAGTTAGTTAGTTAGTTAGTTAGTTAGTTAGTTAGTTACAAACGAACGAAACACAATGCTTGCTTCAGCAGCTGAGCTGAAGCGATGCAACTAGATCAAAAGTGTTCAAAGAACACTGTGTCGCTAAAACGACGTTTATGGGCAATTAAGGTTCTTGAGAACATCCATGTGGTGCCCACTAGTGGCAAGCAATGGCAAGCAATAAAACTACTGCCACTCAGTGCTGCCACCTGTTAGCTTATTGATCATAACAGTGACATAATTCTGCCACCTGCTGGCTAAACATTGCATAAGTAGTAAAATTGACACAAATATTTTTTTATAATAAAATCTAGTCTGAAGATGTGTGTTAATATTATTTTTTTCCATTATTATAAATTATTATCTATCAGTGAGCAAAGTTTTGTGATGATTCACAAAACTTTTTTTTACTAGAAACGCATCTATGGATAACACTTGGATTGATGCTCTTTCTTAGTAATTTTATTCTATAGCACTTTATTTATGCATTTGATACCTAATTATAGTTTTATTATCTTACTAAAGTCACTGATTTAATGTTCAAATAACCATAACCAATATTTATTCAGCGTTCAGTTCAGTTCCAATAATCAATATTTGCTGCTTGGTTGGAATACTAGTATTGATTTTTTCTTGCTGGCTTAAAGACATTGAATACCAGTAAAAATCTCATAAATGGCCTTGTAGAAACAACAATTTAATTGGCAGAGTGCCCCAAAAACGAATTACTTTGGTGTCGCTTCATACCTCATAGTCGTGTAAAGTTTGAGCGAAAACGGTGCAATGGTTAAAGCTCTAGCTTGTCCAGAGAAATACATTAGTTAGTTAGTTAGTTAGTTAGTTAGTTAGTTAGTTAGTTAGTTAGTTAGTTAGTTACAAACGAATGAAACACAATGCTATTACTTCAGCAGCTGAGATGAAGCGACGCAATAAATAAAGGGTAATGGTCTGTTTTAATGTGGTGCTTGCTCGCGCGGTGTCTGGGCCTGCTCGAGTGAGCTTTAGCGAACGAAAGCAGGCCTAGACACCACAAGTGCATAGCTAGTGTTATCTCCACACTAAAACAGACCATTGCCTTTTTATCTCTCCACTTTTGAATTGTTTAATCACAAATGCTCGATTTTGTCAACATAAAATACTTCTCAAACGGAATAGTCCCACTGCACGCAAGTATGATTATGTCAAAAAAAACTATAGATAAAAGGCATAATTGTGTAATGACTTTTTACTGTGCGTGGAAAGACTAAAGTATACTGTTTGTTGCTTGTTGACCAGTTACTCCTGGTCCAGTTTGGAAAATAATTCTTATGATATAGAATCAAAATGGATGAAAATGTAAATTTTGCCATTTCTTTTGATGAGGATGGTAATAGTTTTCTTAATTTAATTGATATATAGGAACACATGCCAACCATCTGAAAAGTCGGTAGAAGGTGTGAAATGCAAATTTTGGCTTGCGCAATAATTTGTCATTTGTCATTTCTACTTTATATCAATTCCATTCACAAAGTGGGGAGATATACTGATCTCCTACGGCTCCAATGATTCCAATCAGCATCGAGAATGAACTGCAAAGTGGGGAGATTAATCATTCTATCATTCCGTGCAAAAATCACCGCCAATAGCCCACGCTGGTCGGTCAATCTCCGTGCTTAATTTTGCGATGGAAAACACGCTCCCATAAAAAAAAACACGGCGTTAGTCTAAACTCCTCACAATAACAATACAGCGGCTGACGTAGTAAGGCGAGTTAATGCTGTGCGGAGTGCAGCAGTTTAGACTAACGCCTCCGTGCGCTCAAAACTGTAGGAATTGACGTCTCCGCGCGCTCAAAACAAACGAAATTGACTTGAATGTTGAATGTTATATTATGATTTATTTTAAAATAAAATCATGAAAATGGATTTTAGTCATGATAGAATGGTGATTGACCACTCGATTGTCGTGTCCAATCTCGTGGTCAATTCCTACAATAACAAACTTGTGATCTCGAGGAACACATACAAATGTACCTAATACTATGGTGGCTGAGTATAAAAATTAAGGTATCTGTCAATCTAAAATATGCCTTATACCATGAGAGCCCAAATTTGATTATACACTGTTCAATAATTCTAATGAATCTATGCTGTGAAGAATATTGTTTATAGCAGTATTTCATTGGGAATTCTCTCAAAGCAATTTGCTGTCAAACTTTTTAAGCGTACCACTTATTGTGAATAATATTTACGTGGCAACAATCGTGATTTATCATCAAACATTTGTAAAAACGAACATCCCTACCAAATTGATTCTTTTTCATTATATTCTCATCTAATTACGATTTTGTATTTCAAAAACGTTTGTTCTTACTGAACTCTCGGCAGGATAAACAAAACCGAACAGTTTGTTCATTTCTAATTCAGTGATATGTGAATATTTTACACCTTTACAACGAACTGTTTCATTCTTAGCCACAGAGTTCTTTTGAGGTAATGAATAATAGCTGCTCAAAACTGGACATTATTTTAGTTGGCTGCTCTTTCCGTTGTTTGAATTTGTTGAATATGCGACATTTATGCATATTTATCGTTTGAACCCTTGCACATGAACTTAAAATATATAGTGTTATTCTGATACACTACTGTAGTTCAGTTCTAGGCCTTACTCACCTTCCACTTGAAAAGATGTTGGTTTGTGCACCAATGAAAAGCGCGGGACTACGGGAGTCCCGCGAGGTAGTCCCGAGAGGCGGGAGCGGGATCCCATGAGATAACACATAGTCAGAACATTATTATATTAGCTAATTCATTTAGTTGAAAAGCTAATAGGATGTCAATGTGTTTAGTTGCCATTGAATAGATATAGTGTTTTAAACCAATGCCAAACCACAATGCAAACGTCACTTGATGTATTCACAAAGATCAAGGTTATTGAATTCAGTATATTATGTTCTATTTTATTTATACATAATTTTGCAACTACACAATTTGCAGGCTAGCTTGACGACTTAATGAAAATGGGGTATGACTCAGTATGTCCATCATTTAGAGTAGTGTTCTAAAATTGTGCTTGGTCTTATAAACAAACAACGTTTAGCTATATATTAGGGGGGGCGAGGGAGGACTTATATCAGTGTTCAGGTATATCTAGATACTTTGATTTAAAATTTGTGAAAACAGTGGTGCATATAAACAATAGCTATGTTTGGAAATGTGTATATTCACTTTGTCTCTGTGAAAGATATAATAGTAAATACTTTAGTGTTAATAAAACTGCCATTGACATCATTAAACATGACACCATAATCATTTGCAATATAGTAATATACAGTAAAAGCATCTTGTAAAACTGAGAAGGTTCACTTTGAGTGGTTTGTCCCAAATTTGGTCTCTTTGTGTGATTCTCTTGGAGTATCTAAAAGTTAATCTTTTTTTACAATTTTCTTCATACTCTGGTATAATTACTTGTTATAATAATATCTGCAATATTCTAAGTGAGTTAAAGATCTATTAACGCATCTAAGCATATTCAATTGGTGTCAATATACTGTATAATACAATGATAAAGTGGCTCAAAATGGTTGTTATTTACAAATCATTACTAAACACCTTTTCTAGATCACAAATTACAGCTTTGCATAGTATCGTATTATCTAGATATCTTGTCCTGGCAAAAGTAAACTAATTGATTAGTTGCTCAATAGGCTATTATAACTTTTCTCCTCACTTTGCAGTTCAATCTCGATTCTGATAGGTTCAGAGCCGTAGTCAGTTTAACTCCCCACTTTGTAAATATGGAACTGATAACTAGAAATGACAAATGACAAATTATTGCACAAGCCAAGATTTGCATATTACACCGGACTACTTTTACTGCACTGCACTTATGTAAATATTCTTGCTACATGTACAAGGATAGTATATTAATCCTTCATGTATTTTGTTTTTCTGGGATTTCTTCCAGTTCTTCATTTACAATTTAAAAGTTTTCATCTCCAAATCTAAAATATTTCATAACTTTGTCTTCTACAGACTTGTCAGTTAGTTTGCATGTGATGTGTCTCAATTTCAATTAAATTAAGAATTGTAGACATTGTGAAACAAATAATTTATAAATTATGATGAAAACGAACATTAAAAATTAAAAAACTCCCTCCATGCAAGTATGATTATGTTAATATTACAAGGAAAAACAACAATAGGTAAAAGGCATAATTTTGCCCTGTGTATTGACTTTTTACTTTGCGTGGAAATAATACATGTAGCAAAGTGGTGGCTGTAGATATAAAAAAACTGGTCATTTTCTGGACATGTAATATTTAGTGATCTACTCTCTGCCATTTCCATTCCTTTTGAGTACCAAGTGATTCACTTTGAATCATTATATTCCCTTTGAGTAGCATTTGGATGAGCACCTTGATTAATGTATACAGTTTCATTAAGTTTGGTGAATTTTGACTTATCGGTTCTGTGTGCCATATGGTCTGTCTCTTGTATTTGTGCATTGGTTCAAAATCTAATTATTTCAGAATTGTTAAAATGCCTAATGTACATGAGGATGTGACAAAGTGTTATTTGTGATTTTTCTATATTTCTAATTGGCAATTAAGTAAACCCTCAATCGAAGAAAGTTCAACAAATCTATTGCTCTAACAACAAAAACATTTTATTAATTTTGTCATTTTACACTGGTCAAAAATGAATTCTGGATAGTTGGCGACTTCTACGGTGCTGGTTGTTTAGACCTACTTCGTCTCGACCGTCTCCTCTAATTCTTTGTTTTACCTTTGGACTTCTCATCTGATTCTTTGCTTTTGTCTTCAGACTTCTCATCTGATTCTTTGCTCTTGTCTTTGTCTATAAAGATAAATGACATGTTTATGTATGTGTTACAAAACATGGTTATTGAGTATAAGACTGATATAGGCGTGCTCTCTGAGAACTGCATCCACATAAATGATTAGTGATTAAGCATGTCATACCCGGTGGACCCAGGCGAGTGGACACAAAAACGACAACAACAACAACAACAACAACAACAACAACAACAACAACAACAACAACAACAACAACAACAACAACAGCAGCAGCAGCAGCAGCAGCAGCAGCAACAACAACATTTTAAATCAGGAATTAAAGTTTACAGTTTTTTTAAGTTTTGTGGAATTTTTTTCAGTGACAACATTAATCCACAAAGACAACTTACTCTGCGGTTTGGCAGCCTTTCCCCCCGGCTCATCACACTCCGGCCAGGCGTCGACGTCTTGCAGCAGCTGCAGGCCGAGCAGGCAGTTGTCCAACAGCCGAGCCGCCATAAAGCGCCGGCCGCAGTCAGGGTCTGCAAAACACACGTTAAACACTGTTAACTATAGGAAAACCTGAAGCTGTGATGTAGTGTAGAAGATTTCTAAGAAAAAAGGTTTGTTTCATTCCAGCATTTGAGTGAAAGTGACTGGTTAAAATAATAATGAACATATTTTAATAATAAAAGCAGCGAAGATGCAGACGTTGTGTGTTTTTATCATATGTCTATGCGTACATATATAGGGAAATAAATGTGGTATTGGTCATGAATAAACTTAAGCCTTCATTAGTTTTAGACTGGCTAGCATATTTGCCATCAGTACATTTCACCATTAATAATTCTAAACTGCAATTCATTTGCCAAGTGTGCATACGCAAAAAATGGTAATATAGCAGAGCAGGCCAAAGATCATGAGGCCTTGGCCTTACCAACAAAAATTTGTGGTGGGAAATTTAAAAAACATTAAAAAATCCACCATGGCCTTACAAAGATCTTTTGGGGTAAAATAAAAACAGTAATGCAATCAATTTCACTGGCAAATCAGCAATAGTAAAATCAAATTTACAAAGAAACCACTCATTTTTAGTTATGCTAAACCAAAAATTTCAAATGGCCTAGCCAATCTCATCACTTTGCCTCCTATGGGCCCTGGAGATGCGGAGGATCCGGATAATGGAATGAGTTGGATAAGGGATATACAGATAAAAGACGTTGTACTGTAGTAAGCATTCTAACCAGTCAGATCTCCTCTGTGTTCCACTAAGTCCGGCAGGTTGTGCACGCCGCCTCGGTCACCGTGGTGCTGCAGCATGGTGAGACACATGGCGGTGCTCAGCCACGGCCCCAGCTGGAACAGCGAGGCGTCAAAGGCAGCCACCGCGGCGGCAGGATCCACGCTCGCCGGCGGGGGCGTTGTGGTGGTCGGTGATAAGGTCGGTGTTGGCGTATCTGTATCTAAAAAAATATTATTAGGTCCAAGGCACCTACAAACAAAGTTCGTTTCAAGATTTGATAGTTCTTTCATAATATCATATTCCTATTAAGTCTTTTCATCAAGCATTTGTTCACATTTTCATATTGAACATTCTATATATATTTGGCCTCCACCACTAGGTCTCATTATCTAATGTGTACAAATCAAAAATAAAACTATTCACTATAGATAATCCCATTTTCATAGTTATCCAATGTGGTAAGCAATCACATCTGCGAATTAATAGCTAAAATACTTACTATTTATAAAAATATATTGTATCAAATGCGATGTCATGTTTCATGCTATTTTAAAGCTATCACAGATTATGGTGAAAAATTACAAAAAATGGCCTGGAAATCACGCAAAAATTGACGAAGTTCTAAAATTGAATACAGATGATGGCCACTAGGGATGTAAACATTGTACCCGGTTTGAATATTTTCTCTCGAGTAATAATGCAGATATTTCAGAAAATAAATGTCAAAGATGGACCGAAAATGACCTTTTAAAAACCCCACTTAAGTTGGAAAAGTAGTAAAACTGGACGTAGGTTATGGTCACTAGCTATGTAAACAGTGCATCAAAATTTGGAGGTCATGTATCAAGCTGTATTGAAACTATTACAGAAATGACAAAAAATGTTATAATGACCTTTTGAAAATAACACTGAAATTGACAAAGTGCCCAAATTGAACACATTTGATGGCCACTAAGTACGGTAGAGCCCCTCTATTAGGACACCTTTGAGACAAGTGTTAGGTGGTCTCAATAGAGATGTGGTGTCTACATGGAGGTTCATTCTGGTGAAAAATGGTCTTATTATACAGGTGGTCTCATTATAGAGATGGTCTTAATTGGAGGTTCTACAGTATGTATAAATGGTACCAAGTTTGAATGTTTTCTTTCGAGCAGTATTGAAGGTATTGCAGTAAATGTAAAAAATAGCCCATAATTGATTTCTGAAAATGCATACTTAAATTTGCAATGTGCCAAAACTGGACATAGATGATGGTCAACTGGGTACATAAGCAATTTACCAAGATTGAATGTTTTCTCTTAAACGCAATTCAAGCTACATGTATTCAGAAATAATAAAAAAACTAAGGCTATGTAAGAATATTGGAATCACGTGAGGCCAATTTACAATGAAGCGCAATACGCTTATGAAGATGCATATAATCACCATAATACATATATTCACCTGGGCATCCTTCCGGTTCACATTGCTGAGTTTCTGTCTCTTCACCATCGCAATCTTCGCCTCCATTTTCTGGAGCCGGATCATCACACGACCTGCTTCTCTCCTGCTGATTTGAGTCGCAGTCACAGTCGCTCCATGGACTCCACTCACTCCAGTTGCCATCAACTTCAATGGAAAAAGAAAATTATCATCTGATGTAATCCTTAAATGTTGTCTTCACTTAAAAGTATAACTTTCAAACAATAGGTACATGTACATGTATACATACACAGTCCAACTTTGTATGCATACATTCATTGCAAATTGAAATATTTAAACACATGTTGCTGAGTATATCAGCTTTGATTGTGAGTAACTTCCATGGGTAACAAAAAACTAAATGCAACACACGAGCATTTTCTTACTTCTGGTGACAAGCTTATCTTAGAATATTCTTTTAAAATTGCTATAATACATGTATATCGAAAATAGTCTTGATCCATCCACGTTGAATGGTTTACTAAATATGCTTTTTCATCTTTCAATCATTTTCCTGTTTTCAAAATCTGGTAATGATTTTTTTTAAATAGTCACATAATAATAGGACGGCTCATCATTTCATCACAGAAAGTGTATCTTTTGCTGTTTTTATTACGCTCAGAAGCAACATATTTATGGCCAATTTTGCAAAGAACATATTGCCACTATATTCACCTGGGCATCCTTCCGGTTCACATTGCTGAGTTTCTGTCTCTTCACCGTCGCACCCTGTCCCTCCATTTCCCAGAGCTGCACACGACCTGATTCTCTCCTGCTCATTTGAGTCGCAGTCACAGTCGCTCCAGGGACTCCACTCACTCCAGTTGCCATCAACTAAGTTTTTGAAAGATTTCAGTCACATAATGTTTGCAAAAGTATATGCACAATATGAAGTTCGTGAAAAGGTGTTTAATCCATTTGATTACACAACCATTGCCATCAACTTGAATGGGTTAAGAAAATTACATAAGTAGTACTTGCTGGGCCATTTGAATAGATACATTTTTATCAATGATCTAATTTGTTCTCATGAAATGTACCCAACAATCAATGTTTGTAAACAGCACTAAACCCTGACACCTTCACAGCCTTAACAAATTTTTCAAAGCAACTGATTTTGGATGTCGGCGCACAGGTGATAGAAGCTGCAAGTTCATGAAGTGGTCTTCTTTTGCAGGGGAGATATTAAAGTGACAATCAATATGGCAGTGCACTTTTTATGGGTATTGCTATTTCATCAAAACGCATACTAATAATTAAGAATCATAAATTATTATGAGCAACATGGAAAGTGTATCAAATAACAAAATTATTAATTCAATAAATCTAAGGAGGTATTTGCTGTGCATGTCCCTTTAAGGAAACCAATAACAAGTTGTGTGTAACAAGGGGATCTTACTACCTACTCCAGTGCAACATTGTAAAGGGGAACTTATATTCTGCGAGGTTGCTGCAACCTCGCATACTCTCGCAGCGTCATTGTAGCTGATAACTCAATCTTCACCAATGATGTATGCAACAAATTATTCGATTCCTGCTCACCCTGTTGAGGCACGCATTCATCGAAATCAAGGGCCATCCAGACACCGGTGAGGCTGTCACACTCAGTGGTCTGCACTGTGCTGCCATCTGGGAACACGTATCCTTGGTTGCACGTGTACGTGGTCAGGGTCTGGCTCTCGTCAGGGAACTGCAATGTGGAGTGCAGCACCAGAGGCAGCTCGGAGGACGGGCATTCTGCAAGAATTATAAGTTGAAAAAAGACATTCTGTAAGGATTATGAATGGAATACGCGCATTCTGTAAGCAATGTTAGTGGAAATGCGCGTTCTGTAAAGATTATTATGTGGGGATAAGACCAAAATATAAACACATATTGGAATGTGTACGCCAGCATAACACAGCAGGATGTAAAGATGCGGGACATGTCCAGTAGACACAGACCCACGCACTCTCTGGTTAAAATCGTATCTGGGGTTTGAGTAAGACGTGCACCATAAATTGGATGTGTGATATATAACACAATGTTAACTAAAGTCAGGAACCCTTTCATACCTATATATTCACAATTCGTTCCGTAGGACCCAGAAGGGCAGCCACAGATGTGACTGGCTGTCGCAACATTGTAAACACAAACTCCATTGTTGAGACACGGATTTTCGTCACAGTAGTTCACTAACATAGAAAAAATAATACTGTGATTCATGCTATAACCCAAAATTAGCTTTAGAGACTAGGACTTGGTCGTCTGATGACTTTTGAACATATTAATATTTGCCTAACCTAGCTGGAATGCATTTTCATGATTTGCATGGGAATGGTTTCTTTCAATATGGATAAAATAATTAAAGTGCAAGTAAGTATATTAGTCAAAGCAACATGAATATATTACGGTGTTATGGAGTCAATTTACACTTCTTGATATAGAATACAATAGGCAAGCAGCCGGGGCAAGCAGTCAAGATATTACCTCGTCAGTATTTGAGCTTAATCTAAGCAGTGACACATCTTGCATTTAATTTTCACTCACAAAATAGTATTTTTTTGAAGTGATGCAATCAGTATTAAAGATATTGACCAAAATCAACACAATACCAAAACTGATAATCAATGTTCATTTTACTTCTTTTTCCTTGTTGTTATTGTTATTGTAGAAAGGTAATCATCTAACAATAGATTACATTGTACAATGCCATGACTTACATGCTCGTGGTGTCGTTCCTTTGTAAGAATCATAATACTCAGTTACATCTGAAATATGTAAGCTAAATTCAGTGTTTGAACGGCAGCAGGTCCTCTCATTGTGTCACTTCAGCTCAGCTGCTGAAGCAAGCATTGTGTTTCGTTCGTTTGTAACTAGCCAACTAACTAACTAACTAACTAACTAACTAACTAACTAACTAACTAACTAACTAACTAACTATGTATGTTTGTATGTTTGTGTGTATCTATGTATGTATTTATGTATGTATGTATGTCTCCGGACAAGCTAGCGGGCGTACCGATGAACCGATTTTGTTCAAACTTTACACAACGATGAGGTACGAGGCGACACCAAAGTGATTCGATTTTGGGCAGTCTGCCAATTAAACTATGCTCTCTAGAAGCCCATTCATGCCATTCTTACTGATATTCAATGCAATTAAGCCAGCAAGAAAAATCTATATTCCAACCAAGCAACAAATATTGATTATTGGGTTTGAAACTGATATTGATTAGTGTCTGTTATTCAAATAGTACTATTGTATGGCAACACAAATATCTTTTCCCTGGATATATTTATTCTCATTCATTCTGATGTTTTCTTCTCAAATTCATTTCTTGATTGTAAAGTATGCATCATTTCAGTATATATCTTAATTGAACATATACTAGTAATAAGTCAACGTCGTTCTAGCGACGCAGTGTTCTTTGAACACTTTTTATCTAGTTATTGTTGTGTCTACATGTGCGTCGTAACTGCTGTTGAAAGGTTTGTCAAAAGAAGAATGAATTTGAATAAGATTTTCTAAAATTCATTGGCTAAGTACTTTCGAATAAATAAATTCCTCGTCAGAGCTAAAATATCTAAATAAGCAAAAAAAACATTTTATGATTATATGAAGCCAATTGTCTGTCATAAATCCAAGTTAAAAATACAGGACATTTTATAATTACCATGTCAATATTTGACCATTCCTACATTACTTAATTTGCTACTTTTATACTAGCTTACCAATGAGATGTATTTTCAACTTGGATTTATGACTTACAATTGGCTTCATATAAATATCAGAAAATGTTTTAAAATTCTTTTGGACATATTTAGATATTTTAGCTCGGATGGGGAGTTTATTTATTCGAAATTACTTAGCCAATAAATTTTAGAAAATCTTATTCAAATTTATTCTTCTTTTGACAAACCTTTCAACAGCAGTTACGACGCACATGTAGACACAACAATAATGAATCTGAAATGAATAAATAAACTAAACTAAACTAAACTTGTCACTTGTGGACAGTGGAAGAGTGTTACAATGTATGGATATATGCTCGAGCACGTATTGCAATCACAGTGATTTATACCATAAAAAGGACCATATAAATCCACAGTGAAACAGTTTTGTTTACTACAGTTACTGTCTAGTGCCCAATAAATAATACAAACTGATCGCTAACCATTTTAGAAGCTATGGATTTTAATTGTAATAGAATTACATGTAGTTTATAATGTATATATGGCATCGAGAAAAAAAAAGAACACCCAAACGGTGCTCACCCTCAAAGCATCCTCCTTCACCATCTGAAAGGTCAGAAAGCGATGACCAACTCCCGACTTGTTTGTCACACCATACAAACAGGTCAGATGGTCTGTAGTCAGGCAAAAATATTGGCCAGTACCCAGAGTCGCAATCGTATCTGATGGTGATTTTGTCGTCCGTCTCCTCCATAAGCATGGTTGAGTGTTCTATCACAGGCACCTCGGACAAGCGGCATTCTGCAAGGAATTGCATGACATTTTCTGAAAAGTAGAACATGAAGGACTTTGTATTACAGTTGGAAAGAGTCGCCTGTATGAATGAAGTACTTCATGATACAAAACTCCAAGAGAATGTATAACAATCTCAGTGTAAAAATGTCATATCTGTGTAATTTGAAAATTGTGATTCTGAAATAATGTAAACAAAGTAAAGTCGATCATGCAGCCCCCGGAGACGTGCTGATGACTTGATGACGATGTTCCTCGCGCACTCATCGTTGTAGTCGGGTGTACCATGTACAGACCGCCGTCCAGCGTACTGGGCGGTTGGCTGGTGTCCTACAACCCGGGTTTCACGAAGGGCCCCTTGTCGAGAAGACTTCACACCGGAGCTGACACGCAAAGATCAGGGCGTCCCCTTCACATTGCCACACAAGTGAGGAGAGGTAGACACCGGGTAACCTCGTCAGACCAAAAAAGGAGGGCCTATACCCGCATTGGGAATAGGTTACCTGGGGTATGGTGCATAGAACTTTTGCGAAATAGCAAATTTTGCCTGCACATGGCTTTGCGTGCCTCGCTAAGTTTGCCGTTGCGCACGTTGTGCGTGTTGCATAAACGTAATCGCAAACGCAAACTTTGCGAAATATATATATATGTGCATTGCTTACACCTCTCTAAAGCTACGTACCGTATAACCAGGTGACGTGAGTGCGCTCCATCCAAACACCGGTGATGGCCACGCAGTGTCTGCTTCAATAAGGGTCAATTATTTCCTCCGACGTGGCAGCAACTACCGACCGGTGGTCGGTGGGACATCCGCTAATGCTCGTTCATGTATTTGTTGCCACCGATTCTGAGGTTTATTGAGCAGTATGAACAGCCGACTATTGAACAGGGACAGTCATGCAACACCAAAACTCTTGCCATCAAGTTGTCAAAAATGAATGAAGTAAAGGTGTAGTGGCGCATTATCTGCCAGTATACAGCGGGTGATCAGAAGTCCCACCAAAGTTCGGGCGATTATCGTCTGATTATCCATCACGCATTGGCGGATGTCTAACCGACCACCGGCCAGTAGTTGTTGGCAAGTCGGCCGAACGGAATTGTGCTTTTCAAGCAGATACCATCGGCCAGTGTTTGCTTCGAAGCCCGTTCACGTCAACGAGCTATACCGACGATGAGGAAAACTCGGCGACAATGCAAAAAAGGACAAAAAATCCAGCGAGCTCCCCGATGCTGGGTCATGTGACCTATGCATTCCATAATACCGTGAGTTGAGAGGAGTGTTGAGTAAACAAATGATGAATACATAGGCCTAAACTGTCTCGGGATGCTTCCGATCAGGAAATACACTGTTATGCATTTCTTGCCACCGATTCTGAAGTTGTTTGAGCAGTGAAACCGCGCCATAGGCTAGCATAACTTATAAAAAACAGTTCTTTCGATACAATGATTGTGAATAAAAGTACTGAAATCGCAAAAGTGTAGGCACTAATTTTTGCTACGATTTTTTGCGTAAAACCAAAGAGCAAACTATCTCTGGTAAAACGAGGACGAGTTTTGTGTTAGGAACGTTTATGCACTTTGATTTTGCTAGTGATTTGCGTAATACATGTACTGTGTTTGCCCGCGAGTAATACTACTTTGCTAACCGCAAATGCTTTGTGCACCTCACCTCAGGGGTGCAATATATTTTTATGTTACAAAACATCATCAAAGTAATATTTTCATGCAGAAGAAATCTAATGGTGGAGCAATAATATCACATAAACAAACTAAATTACAGTACCAAAATTCTCACAGAATATCTGTGGTAACAATTCTGATGAACAGCATAATACCTTCAAACAAACAAACAAAAGTCAAATGTCGAACTGTTTAACGTCATTGGAACTACACCCTTTTAAGTAAATGAAATACATTTTGTCATGTAAATGATTAAAAAATATGCATGTGGAACACTTAGATCTGTTGCCTTTCAACTGACCTCATATTTCACTCACCTCCAACCCATGCATGCCTAGCTTCTCAGCATTACATCGTTCGTCCATATGAATAGTGGAATACGGGAGCCTGTACCCAAATTCAGTATGTACAGCATATGTAAAAACATCAAACATACACAACGCATACCAAAAAATGTTAAACCTCTACCAAGACCTTGAGCTTTTTTACGCGTGACAAATGCACCACTAAATTCACAATATTTCTTTTCCATTCGTGTTGCTAATAAGATATGTTCAATCGTATGACAAAAAGAACTTACTTGAGTACCTACAATATATACCTCCACCAACAATATGCACAACAAATTACCCAATTAATCTTACCTTGTGCCATTGCATAAGCTGCCCCGCTTAGAAGCATGAATAAGAAAGTCTTCATGTTGAAAGTTTCCTTGGATCATTGAGCCCTCTGCTGTCGGAGCGCTTTTTAAGGATAAAAGTTAAGAGCACGTGCAACACATGTGATATCATAGTCATCCAATAAGCAGGCTAGAATAGCTAATTAGTGTAACACGTATGCTGTCTATACGCTGACGCGGTGCATGTTCACAAGCGGTGTGATTTAAAGAGGCATCTCATGTAAAACCCAAATGTTTTCTAATTAAGTTTCATTCTGATCCTTTAAACAAATCGTCTGGGAAGATACAAATTGGAGACAATTTGCGACGTGTGGGAGAGATCACCTTTTGAACTTCACAATTTCATGTATTGACTGCCATCTTGACTGCCATCTTGGATTTTTACATTAAATCATATTAGGCAATTTGCAATCGCTCAAATTCAGCCCTGCAGCATAACAATCAAACACAGACGACTTAGTTTCCTTGGTCATGTACATGTATTGCGCCTGGACCCCGAAACACCAGTTCGAAAAGCACTGCATGAGTTTCTGCGACCAGTAAGAAGATCACAACACAAGGACGTCCGATCAAAACATGGATGGAATGTATAAAAAATGATCTGAAAGACTTTTCGTACATGAAAAACAGTCTGTAAACGGCATGCATTTTGCATTCACATACTTTACTCGCATGGAATAACATGAGACGAACCTTTAACATTGTGTTCAATATAGCATATCTTGCGCCACTACCCTCTGTGTGATTGGTCAATATGCTGGACCAATAGCATCAGAGCAGAAACTGACACCAGACTGTGAGCATCGCAATGGAGACAATACACACAAGGGAATTTTCCACTTCTAAAAATGTTGTAAATAGTAGAAACTTGTTTTCTCCCGAGGTTGCCGTTCATTCTCGATTCTGATTGGTCAAGACCCGTAGGAGATCGGATTATCTCCCTACTTTATGAATGAAAATCAAGTTAAATAATTCGGTTAAACTGGGAGATAATAGGACAATGGTCTGTTTTAGAGTTGAGGTAACACTAGCTATCCACATGTGTTGTCTCAATCTTGTCTCGTTCGCTAACGCTCACTCGAGCAGGCATAGACACCACACGTGCAAGCTAGTGTTATCTCCACACTAAAACAGACTATTACCCTTACAATCTCGCGTCTGCAGGGATAAACGTAATCTTTTAGAGACAGACACTATTTGAGATAGCCAACTGATATATTTTCATGATGTTGTCCAATGGAAAGGAAATCAACTTCTAGTTCAGACAATATTCGAGAGCAATAACGATATTTTAAGGTTCTACTGTAATGTAATGGATTATGATGGATAAGGGTACATCTTAAGTCGATGGTACAGGTCATGTGTTAATGTGAGTGATAGGTACATGTTCGTTCAGGATTTGCTTACAAGGTACGGTATGCTCCACAGGGAGTTGATAAATATATAGTGTGGCAAGGGTGCCAATGATCTGCTGTTGATGTAGACTCGTCGGAGACTGCGTAGCATGGCCTTATTAAGACCATAAACTAAACAATTACATATATTTATTTATATTTGTTTTAATAGTGTTACGGGTGGACATATCGTAATATATACAAGTGTACAGCTTTTAGTGGTGTCAGGATGGCTGAGTGGTCTAATGTGTCTCCCTTAAGTGCTAGGTGAATATATGCCACTGTGGTAGTGCTCCAGGGTTCGAGTCGCGGCAGAGGCTATGTAATATAGCCCTATAGGCTTGGAGAAAGAATCCTCTCATATCAATCAATACTTAAACCTAAGTCAATTAATTCCAATATAGCTACATGTATGTATACATCCGTGTTACAATAGAGTATGCATATCTTGTTGGACATGGGGTGAACATTGCCATTAGAAGATTGTTTCTCAGTCTTTGGGACTCGAACCCAAAGATCACAATCTCCATGGTGTTTATGGACCAACCACTTGGCTATTCAGCCAAACCTAGAAGCTCTACTAAGACGTAACTTGCAAAAAGAAGACTCCCATATGTTACACTTACATCTTAATAGGTGTTCAAAGTATGCGTTTCCTGTATCATGTATGTGCGAATCCCGTACGTTTGTAATTACACCTTGCTTACATTGTAAGTTATACACGAGTACAGCGCACATTCGATTCATGTTGATTGCACGGCCACCTCAATAAAACCATTCCCTGTGCAGACGTACTCACAACGCACGGAGCCCATGCGGATATGCTCATACCCTAAACATCGTCACTGCAAGCGGAAAACGCCGTAGACGCCGCAGACCTCAACATGCCTTGCGGAGAACACGACCACAACGTCAAATGTGCCCCTCGCTATAGAGACAGACACTATTCGAGATAGCCAACTGATATATATTCATAATGTTGTTCAATGGAAAGGAAATCAAATTCGGGTTAATAGAATATTCGAGACAAGCAATAATGATATTATAAGGTTCTACTGTAATGTAATGGAATATGATGGATAAGGGTTAATGGATAATGTTAAGTGGGTGGTACAGGTATTAATGTGAGTGATAGGTACGTTCAGGATTTGCTTACAAGATACGGTATGCTCCACAGGGAGTTGAAAAAGATATAGTGTGACAAGGGTGTCAATGACCTGGTGTTAATGTAGACTCGTCGGAGACTGCGTAGCATGGCCTTAAGACCATAAACTTAACAATTACATATATTTATTTCCAGTTGTGTTAATAGTGTTACGGGTGGACATATCGTAAAATACACAAGTGTACAGCTTTTAGTGGTGTCAGGATGGCTGAGTGGTCTAATGTGTCTCCCTTAAGTGCTAGGGGAATATATGCCACAGTGGTAGTGCTCCAGGGTTCGAGTCGCGGCAGAGGCTATGTGATATAGCCCTATAGGCTTGGAGAAAGAATCATCTAATATCAATCAATACTTAACCCCAAGTCGATTCATTCCAATATAGCTACATGTATGTATACATCCGTGTTTAAATAGAGTATGCATATCTTGTTGGACATGGGGTGAACATTGCCATTAGAAGATTGTTTCTCAGTCTTTGGCACTCGAAACCAAGATCATAATCTCCATGGTGCTTATGGACCGACCACTTGGCTATTCAGCCAAACCTAGAAGCTCTACTAAGATATAATTTGCAAAACAAGACTCCCATATGTTAGACTTACATCTTAATAGGTGTTGAAAGTATATGTATAATCAATTTCATCATGGGTCCCACTATTCATGATTATATACAGAATATTAAAAGATACCAATCGGAACCAGACTCGTCATTTTTCGCAAGACTTTCGTCCGTATCTCAACAACTTCATCAGGCCAAATGGAAAATCTTTAGTTAGTCATAGGACCACCATGGTAGCGGCAGGCTTGTGACAGCAGAGAAAAGTAAACGAGACTAGGTCTTTGCCAGTGTCTCAGTTCATCTATTCAAATTCATATCTCAACATTAGTGAAGTGGCTACCACGTCAATCAAAGTGTAGCGAAAGTCCACTCACTGACCAGTGCCTCAATTTCTTGTCGAATCACCATGTGGAACACAAAAGACCGGTTGTTCGTACTTTTCTTCACTATGCACGGAATCTAGCCACCAAGCCAGTAGACCAGGCCAGACCGAAGACAAAGAGATGTCCCAAGATCCGAACATAGAGACTTGTGGGGAAACTCTGCACCCCGTACATGAGGGGATTGTTTTGAATAGCTCACTCGCATTTTTCGGGAGCACAGGATAAGTACATACCACTTGATATAGTCCAATTGAAGCTTAGGTTTGTAAAACCTGTATTCCGCTATGGCAATACTGTGGTAGGAGCTTGATTGCCATAGAAGAGAGAGAGAGAGAGAGAGAGAGAGAGAGAGAGAGAGAACTAGAGAGAGAGAGAGTTTTTATCATTCTTTTTCATGTAATTTCATTGGTTATCATGATCCAGAAGTATCTGATAACTCGGAGAGGGTTATCACGCCTCTTCGAAGAGGGGTGATGCCATGGTTATCATGCTTGAACCCAGCCGGACTAGTTTTTCACATTTTTTAAAACAGTGTTGTAATTATTTAGAAAAGACTGATAAATACAAAACCGGGTTCGTTGTGTAACATGAATCATTTTATCAGGATTCGTTCTTGTGGCGCATCAGGCTCCCCCTTCGTGCTCGCTGTGATACGCCCCAAGAACTCACCTGATAAAATAATTCATGTTACAAACTCACCCGGTTTTGTCTATTTACCACCCACTTGATCAGAGGCAGCAAGAGAGACGACCAGAGAGACAACAGTGCACAGGCCAACTCAGATGTTTAAAATCTCTTTTGAATTAAATATTTTTATTGATAAAGGGGGAATGCGCTCCCCGCCCACCCCCAAGATGTGCCTATGCAGTAGAATTCTTTGTACACTTCCAACTACATATTTTGAATAGATATTATTTTTTATTTTTACTTTTATATGACATTGTTCAGTAGTGCTCTAAATATAAAATTTGTATAGTAGTTATGCCTACAACCAATGATGCTACAGTTTGTGCCCTAAACACTTTTTAAATGCTGTCATGGTAAACTGTCATGTGTCCTCATCTTTTCGGCTAGACACAGTTTTGTTGCAATACAGGCATCTTCAACACATTGTTCAGGGACCGGTCTCCGGTAGTCTGCATATGGAGGTGATTATACAGATTGAAGACGGTCCTGTTATGAAGAAACTGTGGTCTCTGTATAGCGGTGGAGTTGACTGGAGGTTCTATTGTGCGAGCTACATGTACATCACTTTGAAAAAGCTTGCATCACATTTCCTGACCTGTACCTATTGTGTCATGTAAAATATAAGTAAACGTATCTGTACTGTCTGCTTCCATGGCCGAGTCGATAGGGAGTTGGACTTATGATCAGAAGGTCGTGGGTTTGATTCCCGATCGGGTCTAATGGTGGGTGTTGAGCAAACCTACCTCTAACAGGTTGCACACTGCTCCGTGGTAACTACACGTTAAATAGGTACAGTTCAGGTGAGCGAACGCTAATGTGAGTGATTAGCAAGTCGCGCTACAGTAGCAATGTGCTGTATGCTCATTGCTCCCTTAGGGAGTTGAGAAGGATATAGTGTGACAACGACGCCAATGACCTGGTGTAAATATGTAAAGTCGCTAGAGCATGATAACAGTGAATTGCGACTATAAATAACCACATTTACATTTACTTATTCACAGTCGAAATTCACCCTTTGTCATGCTCTGGCGACTGACTTAAATTCACACCAGGTCATTGGGATCCTTACCACTAAATATCTATCTCAACTCCACATGGAGTAGTACATCAGAACTGGAGAGCAAACGTGCTAATCACTCACGTTAGCATTCAATTGCCTGACCTGTACCCATTTAACGTATAGGTACTACGGAGCAGTGTGCAACCTATTTGAGATGAGATTGCTCAACAACGACCATCGGACCCGACCTAGAGATTCTGGTCAGGTGTCCATCTCCCTATCCAGTAGGCCCCGCAACATGTACAATAGCAACACAGTGTGCTGTGTAATCGAACAAAGATGAGTTTTCTCAACACTAGTCACCAAACAAACTTCTGTGGCCGAGTGGATAGGGAGTTGGAGTCTGACTCGTGACCGTGACTTCGATTCCCAGTGGATTCCCTATCGGGTCTGGTAGTGGGTGTTGTGTAAACTCATTCATAAACAGTTGTATATTGCTCCGTGGTACCTACACATTAAATAGGTGCGGGCCAGGCAAATGAATGCTAATTCTGATTGATAAGCATGTCGGCGCTACGGTAACGATGAGCTGTATGCAGCCCAGGGAGTAGAGAAAGATATAGTGTACAAATGGCGCCAATGACTTGGTATGAAGATAGAGTCGCATGATCGTGCATAGCCGGGAACAAGACCATAGACAAGATCATTACATTTTACATTTACATGATCGGGACTCAACCTACGACCTAGTGGTAACGAACCCAACTCCCTGTCCAGTAGGCACTGGCCCAGGCGCCCCGGAACATGTATAATAGTAAAACAATGAAACAGTGAAATCGGGCGAAGATGTGTTTTCTCAACACTAGTCACCAAACAAGGACGGGGCTCGACCCACGAGCCTCTAGCAAGCACCTTCCCACCCATGGCCACACAAACACAAAAAAGTGTTATGGAATAAGCCAAATTAAGTTTACATGTATTACACTGATACTCTTTAGTTTTAAATGTTCGCATTTATCAAGATATAGAGCATATAAAAAAATAAGATTGAATCATCACTCGTGAACATTGTTGAAAATCTATAGCCCTACTTAGACTTGAGTTATGTCTTTGTTTGTGCAAACATCTGCTGCCTATTGTCTGACAGTGTCAGAAGCTATGATCTGTGGATAATCAATTCACTCGTTGGATAATAAAGCAGGTAGAAAGAACTGACAGTGTTTGATATATATTAAATAAGTAATCAATTCACCACAATTATATATCTCATATGTACTAGATAATGCATGGAGTTTCGGTTGATATTAAAATCTAAGAACCTGCAGACGCCGTCTGACCCAGATGTCTCCGAACCGAGGCGCAGCTGAGGTGAGGGATATCTGGGTCAGACGGTGTCTGCAGGTTCTTAACACATAATTAAGACTGGGAGGAGTATTAGAATATAAGTAAATGAAAATAATGTACATTGACACTTTATCTACCCATGCTTCGCTCAACCTGTTGACAGTCGAAGCTCATGAGAAATTATGATGTGTTTAAGTCCGCTTGAACCCCCACCCCATCACATTTACCCTAATATCAACTGGTCAAGGCAAGTGGTCCTGATCAGGAACAGCAAAATGGTGTTCAATCACGCACAATCTTGTGTACATCTTTGAGCTAGGAGGACCAGGTTTTCTGCAGGCATCAAGTAACTCACTAAAACTAAAAAAAACACTTTCAAAACCTCAAACGGAAGTGGTTTAGAATCGATGTTTGGATAAGTAAAATGATTGTTCCACGTAATTCAGAGCCATCCGCAGATGATAAGTTTGTGCACACACCCGCCAACCACGCCAGTACCTGCTCCCATTTAGAGTATTAAAGCCCACTAGCAGATCTAGGTTTGCAAAAAATTGGGTGGGGGGGTCCTTTGGGGATCCCATATGTTGTACTTGCAATCGACAGCAAACATGCCAAAATCCTATGAAAAAAAGGTATTTGGGTGGGAAAAGGGGAGAGGGGCAGGGGCGCCTCCTAGATATGACTATGAAGCTAGCACCCAAATCAGCATCTATTGCTAGTTTTAGAAGCTGATCATTCTGTGAGCTTAAACTGAGTTATGCGGTTTTAAAAAAACAGTCATAATCATATGCTAACTTACTATGGCAGCACAGGCAATTTTTTGTTGTAGTCCAGAATTGTTTAGTAATATAGAATACACGTGCCATGTGTGTACAAAAGCAGCAGTAGCAGCATAAGCAGCATAAATAGCAGCATATTAAAGCAGCATTATAAGTAGCTAGGAGCAAAAGCAGAAGCATAAGCACCGCATAAGATGCAGCAGCAGCATAAGATGCAGCAGCAGCAGCAGCACAGCAGCAGCAGCTATAACATTAACACCATATAAATGGGTTGGGGGACCAATGAGACGGGGGACCAATGAGATGAGGGACCAATGAGATGGGGGACTAAAGAGATGTACTCTTTCACAAGCTTGCTTATCCCTTTAGATTTAAGCAGAAAATGGAAAGAATTGAATGCACTTGTAAGCAAGGAAGCAAGTTGGGATGCAACCCAGGCCTTAGGATGAATGTACTCGAGTGCATAAGAAATGCACAAAATATATATAACGTTTTGGGTAGGGGTTTTCCACCAGGATTGTAGATCTATTGATGCAAGAATTCAGACAGTTTCCTAGGGGTTGTTAATTAATCGCACAAGAGATGTTAGAATATGTTTTCTACTGTGTTCTACTGTGGTCAATCGTATCACCGCCACACGCTTTAGTCAATGAGTTTCACGTGCCTCTGGCTTCTGACACGCACGTGCTGCGTTTTGATTGGCCAATGCTGATTTGTGGCCGGAGCTCGGAAAATTCCATTGCATCACTGGGTGTGCACGTGAACAGAATGATGCCTCAATATATTGATTGAGGAAGAAGTCATCTCATTAGAGCGTGTGTCATCATGACACAAGACAAGCTCGTGCACGATCTTGACAATTAGCCAACGTCTTTGTCTAGTAGAGCTCATAGGTTTTTTCCACACACATTATGAATCATCACTCAGACATGTTATATTAATTATTAGTGTCACAAAATTGATGTCTGTGTGGACCTTAGTACAGTGGTATGTCATGAGTTTCATCAAGAGAAAAGTGTTAACAGCTATCACATTATACAAACACATATAGTTATTCGTATTTAATCAGGATAATAGTCCAATTATTTACATTGAACTATCAACAGGAACTCCTGCCCTTATCACAATGACGTCACGAGTCGTCACTGTGCGCGTGGGAAAGACCCCAGCTTCGTGCGCCCCCACCCCTCCTGGGCTGGCACATTGGTCCATATGTCCGGTAGTCCATTTCTGCCCCCAACCCTATTCAAGGATGGCTTCAATTTCCTGATCTGGATGGCATCTTTGACTCCTCTTTCAAAATATTTGTGTTCGACACAGAATCTTAGTCTCTTCAAGTGAGACATATGTTCCTTATAATGGTCAACATGAATGTGATGCGACCCCTCTGGTCTCTGTGTACTCTCTCTGTATACCTTTGTTCTCAATGATCCATCGTTGTTCACTACGATCAGTGTCTAGGAAGAGTAGTGATCTCTCCCCCTCTTACCAAACTTTCACCCTCTGTTGTCCACTTAATGTAGTTGGAGTCAATGAGGGAGTTGTGATGGTCCTGGACCTACCCAGTATGCTGTTTCTTCTGTATCACAAACGTGTCGTCAACATACCTCTTCCAAATTCTAGGAGGGTGGAGAGCTAAGTCCAACGTCCTCTTCTCAAAGCTTTCCATGTAAAAATTACATATAATTGGGGACACCGGAGATCCCAAAGCCGTGCAGTGAGTCTGAAGATAGAACTCCACTTGGAAAGTAAAGTGTGTAACAAAACCCAAAGTTCTGTACGTGTCCAGTACACAGTTACGCAGGTAATTGCAGAGTATAAAGTAAGGCTACATAAGTATAAGTTGCACTATACTAGATTAGGCATTAAGATCACATGTTACACACATCTGTTAGATCTAGGTTGTTTTGTTCACTAAAGCCACCTGTAGGATTAGGGACTCAGTAACTACCACCAGTACTGAGAAAATCATTAGGGCTTTAGACTTAGGACTTGCCGATACGGACAGCAAGAGGTAGGGCAATTCACAAATGGGTTAATAAAGCCCATAATCCCGTTAATACTTGGCAGAGTAAGAAACCATTCTTCACTTTCCAGTTGCGCGGGAAGTGTTGCGCAGTAGAATTAATCAAACAGTCTAAACCCGGGAACTGTCAATGCCGACTCTATTACCACTTTCAAGAGTCGGCTATCTGCCAACCCTTTAGGCAGAACGTACCCTCTCTCCATTCATGCGTTGCCTCATTAGAGGAGGCCGGAGGCCAGTCTCTTATCTGAGACTGGCTAATTGGTGAATTATTTATCCAGAGCCAGACTACTTCCGGTCGCTCGCGTCATTGTAAACTAACACGACTTTAAATACTCTAAGGTAATTTTCAGCTATCACTTATCCTATCATTTTACGCATATTTCTTTTTTATGCGAAAGCACCAAAACAGAAGACGCCCCAAGTATATTTTTTCAGGGACACCAAGTTATGTTAAACCCCTTAAATCGATAAACAATTCAAAGCCCCAAATAACAAGGGGCCCTAGTCAACATTATGGGGCCCCAGATTCTGCCAACATTTTTACTCGTACTTCTAGTAACTAGTGAAAAAAATATTTAGAGGCAACACGAATTTCATTTCTTAACCTCTGTTAACAAGTTGGAAATGGTACTTAAAGAAAGTACAAGTAAATGCCATTGAAGTGATTTCAGTTACACAATGTGGGTTGCACCTGTGTGATTGTTACATAAATTACCTGTGTACTATTATGTAACAATTGTTCAACTAAGTTAGTAAACACTTAATTTAGACCTGCTGTTAAGTAAATTTCTTGACCGCAGTCAACACTTTGGTAATTTTCCATTTCAAGGGCCATAGATTATACTAGATTACATGCATACTATGTGTTTGTGGAAAAGTAAAGAAAACCTTTCCATTTTTAGATATACTAAGTATTAACATTTCATAATATATTATATAAAGGCATATTCTGTTTTCTAAAGTGTTAATATGATCTTTTCCAAATTATTATGGAAAACCTAATTGCGTATCTCAGTATATACAGTGCACCTCAAATCCAAATAAATGACTCCAACTAATTAACATGCACGCTTCAATGTACGCTTCAAATAGATGTATTTACTTAATTTTCCAACGTCTATCAGTGTAACAGCCATCAATGTTGTGTAGAATACACACTTCGAATGATATAGCATTAAATGCGATTTTAAATGGGCCTATAACATATACCGGAAGTACTCATGGACTTTTGTGTCTCAAAAGTAAATAAAAAAAGACGAGTACGCAACTTTTCTGCGCAACTGGAAAGTGAAGAATGTTGAAAACCTATGTCAGAACAAATTTCATAAAATATTACAATGTAAAGAACTGCATGATCTCATGATATTATGGGCAGAGATCCTTGTACATCTTTGCCAAAGTGTTACAGAGGGGACCTTTGTGAGATTTGTGGATGTTGGTACCATGGTGAGAACTGTTGGCAGGTGCGTCTGCAAGGCATTACCAGGGCTGCACCCTTACACAGGATGGGACATTGTCAGTGCTTTTGCATACCAAGGAAAACAAAGGCACTGAATCTTCTCAAAACCAGAAACGATGTCCAGAAGATGTTTGTTGATCTGGGACAGGAATGAGACTTCTCAACAGACATGGAAAGATTGAAATTCACTTGTCTCCTGTATGCAAGGGGAAATCGAAAGCCACCAGTTACCCCTATTCAGGAATTGCTTGGAAAGACAGCGAACTATCAAGCAGGGATTTGGAAAAGATGCTTAGAATACAACGCGCAGATTACAAGGCCTGTAGGAAGAGGATGGGTGCTAGAACGGGGAAATGACACAGATCAATTGGTAATCCATTGCATGGAAGCCAAACATGCTCTAGAACCATTACTATATGTCCTTGCATGCAACTTTGCAAGGAAATGTGAAAAGCTACATTGTATATGTTTGGAAAATCGACTTAAATGCACAGATATGTGCATACTGCAAGAATGTGACATCCAGACATCAGTATTAGACCGAGAATACTTGGAGAGTACAGAAGACATTGAAATTGATCAAGTCACATTCATTAGTAATCAGTAAATGGTTCCATATTTATCAACAATATACAAACAAATACAATGAAAACACTGCCTGGTGTGTATAAATACATATTTGCTAAGGTATTCTAGTTACATAGTTGCCAAGCAAACAAAAACTATTGTACAATGACGACACCATAAATTGACATATTATATACAGTGCTTACATGTTAATGACCAAAACAATGGAAATAGCCACTTTTATATGATGGTAAATAAGACAACGATTCCCTAGCAAACGTTGCCAAGCACAAGCCCAATTCATGGGCACCATCCCTGAAAGTGAAGGGTAGATACTATTGCATCATTATACCGAGTTTCATTCTTTTATCCTTAACTGCGGTGTTTCATTTATGTTTTGTCAAAATTGCTTGCACCATATAAACCAGGACAGTGAGCCAGTCGGCCATTTTGAATTTTTGCTGATAGCACTGGGAAGGCTACCAGATATACAATGCTATCACATATTTTTCATCTCTAGAGTCATAGACCTTGAAGAAAATCAAATGAGAACCCAATGCGTTAGATGATACGACCACCCTCATCCACTAACTGGATCCAACACACAATATACAGTTCGAATCAATTTTATTTCGACATGTAATACAACAGAACGTTGCACAAAAATAAATTTCTTTTGCCCCCCCCCGGTACTTTATGAACACTCCCTATATCAGACAACATATCGTGTAATATGCCAACATTGGGATGATGTAGACCCTATTAATCATGATCATGCACCAAGTCCTAATATTTACTTGGTGATAACTGCGCACCGACCGACTTTCCTCCCTATGAGAGGTTGGTGTGTAATTATCGCAATGTAAACATTGTGAGTCAGAGATAGTGCTAATTATGATAAATGAAGGAAGTCTGATATCAAAATATTATTGCTATTAAAATAACTTCATATTTCATAATTTTCTTTAGTAAGTCGGGGGTATCAAGTAAGCTGGTAGCTCCGTCTGGAGGGCCTCAAGACCTTATGTTGATAAGACCCCATGAGTCTTGATTTCAGCTTATAGCTTTAAACTTTAAATACAATCTTTCCCCCTCATTTGATACATGGGCTGATATTTCCCACACTGCTGCACAGTATTCAAAGAGGGGTTGAAGAGGGGTTGAAAGAGTTTTGCTTCTGTGGCCGAGTGGATAGGGAGACAGATTCGTGACCAAGAGGTCGTGAGTTCAAATCCGGGTCGAGTCTTGTGGCTGGTGTTGAGCAAACTCATTGCTAACTGTTCGTATACTGGTCTTTGGCAACTAAGTAGGTACAATTGAGGTGAGTGAACGTAAATGTGAGCGTTAAGCGTGGTTGCAATTGCACTGTATGCAGGGAGTTGAAAAATGCAGTATAGAGTGTTAAATCTCACAAGCCAATGGCCTGGTGTAAATAATGTAACGTAGACTGAGGGAAAAGAGTGGTTGGCTATAAACTCATACATTTGCATGAAGAGAAAGCTTGCGTTTGTTGTATTTGTAGCTGCTTATGGACAAACTACAGCATTTACCAATGAACCGATTTCATTCAAACATTTTACAACTGTGTGGTATGAGCCGACACCAAAGGGCAGTTGAATGTAATATGTGGGTGGGTGGTGTGGGTTTTGTGTCCGTTTTTTGTGTGTTTCAATGAATTAGACACAACTTTCATCTTTTTGTCCCAATGTACAGGGAGTCATCTCCAGAAAGGTTTCAGTCACTTAGTTCTGAAAATTACCGCATCCCCCCCCCCCCCAGTACTTTATGAACACTCCTTTCTATTAACCTTTGAACAATTACGTCATTACAATCATTACCAAACGTTTGAGGATATATAGTGATAACATGGAGAGTATCATTTTAAAGTGTTAGAGGATGTAGAAATTGTACATAGAATCAGACACTGATCTAATACAGACGCTGCTTGATATTATGGGAATCGTGGACACAAGTGAGGTATGTGCTGTATACATGTAGGTAGCATTGACCCCTATGTGCGATGTTCATATATGAAGGTACTTTAAGAAAACAATTATAGATGTTAGAATAGGCGCATCGCAAAGTGACAATGGATATGATTGTGTAGCGATGAAATTCTCGGAATGCTTTGTTCCTACAATTTTTTTTTTGCCAGAATGAGAAAGAAAGATCATATTATCCACCAATCTGTACACTATGTAACACTGAATAAACAGAACAGAGATGCAGCTTGAGAATAAAAAAAGTAACTGATGATTATCAAGATACATATCTTCTCACTGCATAACTTTAAAAACGTAGGAACTGTTTGGGTTTTTTGGTTTTTGTTTGTTTGGTTTTTTTTTTTTTTTTGGGGGGTGATGGGTTTTTTTTTGTTTTTTTTGTTTTTTACAGATATACATATTCTATGGAAAACATCAAATTGTATTGAAAGAAACACTGTCAATATTATGAAATGAAATCGTAAGTTCTTCCATCTATGAGAAAAATAATCTGTGCCAAAAGTGGTAAAATTTTATATGAGTTAAATGTGTACGCTTTATACATCATTTGGTAGGGGCGTATATATGTACAATAATGTCCATGTATATTACATAATATATGCAGAACAGGGAAGATGGTAGAGATCAGAGAGAAAAGTAGAAATTTTCTACGTGCAGATGAGTGGTGTGCAATTTGCATTGTTGATTATACACAAAAAGCATGTACCAGACCCTGGTGTATCTAATAACCAAACATGTATTTGAAAGACGTGCATACTGCCAAAAAAGTATTTACTTAATTTTGATTCCAAACGTGTATTTTTGAAACTCCGTATGCAAGCGTTTTTACAAGAAATATTTATGTACATGTACATATATTGCATGTATTTTGACCTCCAACCAACATCTGTTGCTCTAAGCACACCTTAATTTCCAAAGTGCCCGACATTCAACTGCCCTTCGGTGTCGGCTCATACCTCACAGTTGTAAAACATTTTAATGAAATCGGTTCATTGGTAAATTCTGTAGCTTGTCCATAAGCAGTTACAAATCCAACAAACACAAGCTTTTGCTTCATGCAAATGTATGAATTTATATCCAACTATCCTTACTTTCAGTCTACGTTACATTATTTACACCAGGCCATTGGCTTGTGGGATTTATCACTCTATACTGCATTTTTCAACTCCCTGCATACAGCGCAATTGCAACCACGCTAAACACTCACATTTACATTCACTCGCCTCAATTGTACCTACTTAGTTGCCAAAGACCAGTATACGAACAGTAAGCAATGAGTTTGCTCAACACCAGCCACAAGACTCGACCCAGATTCGAACTCACGACTCTGTCTCCCTATCCACTCGGCCACAAAAGCAAAGTGTACAGCCTCCCTCTTTCAACCACTCTTCAACCACTCTTTGAATACTGTGCAGGAGTGTGGGAAATATCAGCCCATGCATCAAATGTTCATATGGAGCTCAATAAAATCTGCCGAATAATCACTAGAAACGTGAGAGCCAGCCTACTATCTTCTCTGTATGGGCACGCTGGCATTTGCACGCCTCGCATATGCCTTGAAGCTATGACTACGGTAGAAAGAGGAAAACAGCTGAACGATCCCCGCTACCCTATGTATGGACACCAAGATGTTGCTACAATGTTGAGTCAAGAAACAGCATCATCCAGTTTAGTAGCAATGAAGATATATCAACTGACTTGTTCGGAATGCCAAGGTGGAACATATCTGACCAAGGCAATAACAAAGCTCTACCACTACCAAGTGAGGCACTTCCCCTGGAGTAGACCGTCCGAGAAGACAGTAGGTAGCACTGAACAGAGCAAGAGCTAAGGTGGCAAAGGCAAGAAACAACATGTGCCGGTGGGGATTCTCTCAAATCGAATCCTGCCTGTGCGGAGAGGACCCACAGACTCTTGAACATATACTGCAGGAATGTGAGCTGAGAGCACCCTGCTCAGACTCTGATCGCAGGGACACAAATGAGACAGCAGCCCGGCAGTGGGTGGCGATATGGTGTGACACAATATGATGAACCCCTCTTTTAAGAACGCATGTCGCATGTGAATATGAACACTTTTCACGTCTCTTTTTCCTAATATCATATGTTAGGAACCTCTCTGTTGAGGACACCTGCCTATGTGGTATGCATTTTTCATGTCTCTCGAATGTGTCACAACACCAGACAGGTTTCATTGCAGTGTATTCTTTGCATCCATAGCCGTCCAGCGAGGTCAGTGATGATGATCCTGATGAGAGCCGTGGGCTGCTGTGGCGGGTGTGGAGCTGTCTCGCCTCCTTTTTCACACGACTGGGCACCAGCTGCTGCTGTTGTAAGGTGAGTAACGTTTGAGTACCATTTGAAACTACCACTGGTAGATCCACACTTATGGAATCGGGTAGAGGGCCAAGCAGTATATAATATGGATTTGTATGCATAAAGGCTCGCGGAGATCAATAAAACACACACTTGAAATAACATTTTTGGGGGAAAGATAGCTTGCCACTTGCCCTGAATCTGCCAGTATTATACTCTATATGCATGATTTTGTTCGGGACATTGTGATTCCTTGATACTCTGAACTCCCCCGACCATGCATACAAAGGTCGGAGTCGAAGGTTTCAGCATGGGGACTCTTTCTCAGAATGACCCATTATTATCACCATAGTCGTTATAGTTGTCTTCGTACATGTAAATTGGCTCGCGATCCCTGCTATAGTGATAATATTGTCAAAAGGTTTAACTATAGTGTACTGTAGGGGGACTATTAGAATAAGGCTGCACTTATGATTGTTTAGATTGCTATGACCGAGCCGTACTTACTGGAGCCATATCCTGTTTTGTTATGTTGTTCACTAAAATATGTATTTTGTACGTTATTCGAGAAGACCCTGTTGCTACGATCATACACAAACCGATGCATAAATAATATACTTTCATTCATTTTCAGAAATCAAGAACATATGAGCCAGTACCTCGAAATGAGGTGAGCCTTGTATTTAAGACTAGATCTCTGTAATTAAATAGTTAAAGGCAAATAAGACTGTCCATCTGCCTTGAGCTGATAAAATGTTAGTTGGGCCAGAAATTGTGAATTAAGCTTATCTATTTAAATGTTATTCATTGCTGATTATTTGATGCGGCAGTTTTTGACGATATTTGGATATGTAATGCCGTGTATAGCCTTCTATAAGATAGACTACGAGGTCTTTTACAAGTATGTAATATGATTTATTAACTCGTGTAATCAATGCAAGTTTCTCTGGATAATGCATGAATTATATCCAATGGAAAAGAATTGTTTATGATAAAGTGTGTAGACATTGGACAGCATTACTGAAGGTTAATATTTACATTTAAGTCACTTGTTTGGTTGGATGTCAACGCATCACCTATGCGACTCACTTTCCGATACAATGTTTCAAAAAAACCCACTTATGGAATGACCTCTTCAATCATGTCCAAGCAAAGAGCACTCCATTAT
>CM032663.1:27222772-27326710 GCA_019095985.1 Streblospio benedicti | reverse complement strand
CTACTTAGCTGCCAAAGACCAGTATACAAACAGTTATCAATGAGTTTGCTCAACACCAGCCACAAGACTCGACCCAGATTCGAACTCTCACGACCTCTTGGTCGCGAATCTGTCCCCTATCCACTCGGCCACAAAAAAGCAAAGTGTACAGCCTCCCTCTTTCAACCACTCTTCAACCACTCTTTGAATACTGTGCAGGAGTGTGGGAAATATCAGCCCATGCATCAAATGTTCATATGGACTCAACAAAATCTGCCGAATAATCACTAGAAACGAGAGCCAACCTACTATCTTCTCTGTGGGCACGCTGGCATTTGCATGCCTCGCATATGCCTTGAAGCTATGACTACGGTAGAAAGAGGAAAACAGCTGAACGATCCCCCGCTACCCTATGTATGGACACCAAGATGTTGCTACAATGTTGAGTCAAGAAACAGCTTCATCGAGTTTAGTAGCAATGAAGATATCAACTGACTTGTTCGGAATGGCAAGGTGGAACATATCTGACCAAAAACTTAACAAAGCTCTACCACTACCAAGTGAGGCACTTCCCCTGGAGTAGACCGTCCGAGAAGACAGTGGGTAGCACTGAACAGAGCAAAAGCTAAAAGGTGGCAAGGCAAGAAACAACATGTGCCGGTGGGGATTCTCTCAAATCGAATCCTGCCTGTGCGGAGAGGACCCACAGACTCTTGAACATATACTGCAGGAATGTGAGCTTAGAGCACCCTGCTCAGACTCTGATCGCAGGGACACAAATGAGACAGCAGCCCGGCAGTGGGTGGCGATATGGTGTGACACAATATGATGAACTCCTCTTTTAAGAACGCATGTCGCATGTGAATATGAACACTTTTCACGTCTCCTTTTCCCTAATATCATATGTTAGGAACCTCTCTGTTGAGGACACCTGCCTATGTGGTATGCATTTTTTCATGTCTCTCGAATGTGTCACAACACCAGACAGGTTTCATTGCAGTGTATTCTTTGCATCCATAGCCGTCCAGCGAGGTCAGTGATGATGATCCTGATGAGAGCGTGGGCTGCTGTGGCGGGTGTGGAGCTGTCTCGCCTCCTTTTTCACACGACTGGGCACCAGCTGCTGTTGTAAGGTGAGTAACGTTTGAGTACCATTTGAAACTACCACTGGTAGATCCACACTTATATGGTTCCCACTCTATTTTAATATCAAAAATCACTGATATTTCAAGGGATTTTCAAGGGGTTTAAAGTCGTTTTCAAGGGGTCACGCCGTTTGAAAATCATCATTATTATGAGTGTTTTATTAATGCTGTGAAGAGTTTATGTAAATAAAAAATACACAAAATGCATATCTTTTTTATATTCTTTTATTCTTGATTCCTGAGGCCTTGTTACAAACAAGAAAATAAAATAAAACAGAGTTACACCCGTAACTGTTAATGTAAAAAATATACTACTACATAAGTCTCTAAAGCATATCACCAATCCCATGTGTATCAAATATATCAGTTGGTATTCAAGCTGATGAAGACAAAGATCATTTAATATGTTGTTTAGATGCAGAACAAACATCACTTGCGAATCTTAAATGTCAGCATGCTACGTGCAATATTTTTTGTTGGGTTAACTTGATCTGATAGTCAGGATGGAATAAGACAATGACAAGTTACAGGTTGACATTGCATACATGGGCACCTGATCTGACTATCCAATGAAGTCAACCAACAAAAAATATTGCACGCAGCATGCTGACATTTAAGATTCGTAAGTGATGTTTGTTCTGCATCTAAACAACATATTAAATGATCTTTGTCTTCATCAGCTTGAATACCAACTGATTCGCTTGACACATGTGATTTGAAGTAGTTACATGCTTGGCTACAAAATCTAGCCAACAAAAAATTAACATACTGCCAATCTTGATATTCATTGGAATGATTAGTTAAACACATACATAATAATCAAGCACCATTTTTATCATCACCTTGAAATACAGAGACTAACAGATGAGATTTTAACTTAACTTAGTGTCACAGACAGTGAAACTTTCATGTTTCAAAGATTAAATGATCTTGGTCTTCGTCAGCATGATTATCTAACAACTAACTGCAGTTACATGCTTGGCTACAAAGTCTAGCCAACAAAATATAAACATAATACTGGATATTCAATGGAATGATTAGTTTAACACATACATAATAATCAAGCACCAGTATATCATCACCTTGAAATACAGAGACTAACAAATGCATTCCGTTAGTTAACTTTAAAACATCAAACAAACATATGAAATACATCAGAATCTAGACGACCAGTCTAAATGAAATTTTAGCTTAACTAAGTGTCACAGTGAAACTTTCAACAAGTTTCAAATATTAAATGATATTGGTCTTCGCTTGCTTTATTATAACTGAACATATTTACAGGAATAAGAATACTTGATAGTATGTACTATGGTATGATATGCATTACATTATAGTCTGCACAAACATTGCAACATGTAACATTGCAACATGCCCCTTTGAAAATAGGCTTTAGAGCACTCTACTATACATGCTAATTTTGACATATATAAAATAATTTTAAACATGTTAAATATATACAATCCAAGTAAAATACATATAAAATATAATGCACTATGAATTTTTACTAATCACTTCTTGCATTTTAAATGGTAAATAATTGTTGCCTCACAAAAATATATTAAATGTCTAGTTTACGCAACTACTTGAAGTATCAAAGTCATTTTTGCATGCCGTACATGTATCTATCTGGTGGTCTTGATAGTCTGCCAGAACGTGTCCTTATTTCCATGTCGCTAGGATTTGTTCTTATTGGTGATGGCGGTCCCACCTTCGTTTCTGGTGATAATTCACAACTGGGTAAAAGCACTTTATCCTCTTTTGATGGCAGCATTTGAGAGGATCCCTTACTTGAGTCATGTGATGGAATGTCATAATCATCAGTCTCAACAGTAGGTAGAGGATTTTCTCTCTGTTGGTCTCTACTCTTATTTGCTGGTATTTGTGGTTGGATACGTGGCTTGAGGTCATGTATATTACGACGAATTCTACGTGTAGATTCTTTGTTTATGACCCAATAGGAATCTGGTTGTGTATCTTTGGATTCAATTTGACCTGCTTTCCATTCGGGCGATCCATCTTCAGTAAACCATATTGGCTGGTCAACAAAATATTCTTCTTTAATACTAGGTGTGTGTAAATGAGCTGCTCTTCTTTCTGAGAGTTTGACTTTTTGTGTATCACTAAGCATAGTTGGCTCAAACATCATTCCTAATGAGGTGTTAATTCTCCTGTTATAGAATAACTCTGCCGGAGAAGGAATGTCATTGCTGATGGGGGTGTCTAAATAAGCAAGAACAGCATTTGTGACTTCAAGGTCGGATTTTGATTTATTCAGTATCTGTCTGAGAGTTTGTATTGCACGTTCTGCTCGGCCATTCCCTTCATGATAATGAGGACTGGACGTTGTATGATCAATTTCTAGATCAACACAAAAGTTTCGAAATTTCTCTGATGTGAAGCACGCCGCATTGTCAGATATAATTCTCTGAGCTAGACCAAACTTTCTGAAGTTGTTGTTGAATACTTTGATGATTGCATCCGAAGTCTGAGATATCACAGCATCAATGGTCAGGAAACCAGAATAATAATCAACAGTGACAAGAGCAGACTTATTTTTGAACTCAAACAAATCAACACCGATTATCTCCATTGGACGGGATGCTGATACCTGTCTTTCTGGTACTCTGTGCTTCTTATTAGCGTGAATTTGACATTCATTGCACCTATGGATAACAGCACTAATATCATCCTGAAGCTTTGGCCAATACACCGTGCGGCGAGCACGCTGAAGTGTTGCAGTAAGGCCTTGGTGTCCCTCATGAAGTCTCTTCAAGGTTTCCCTTTGTAGCGCTGCAGGAACAACAACGCGGCTTCCTTTCATTATGAGTCCATCTAACATGGTCAACTCATCTCTAAAACACCAGTATGGATGTATAATCTTTGGTACATCTTGCATGCTATCGGGCCATCCTTGAACAATTAACTCTTTAAGTGCTTTTAAGTGTGGCATCTTGTTTTGTCTCAAATTGTAGCGACTTGAGTTTTACGGACCCGATTGCAAGGACTTGTGCAATTGTAATGTCAAGGTTCTTTATAGCAGGATCAGTCTCTGGAGTAAGAAGCCTTGAAAGCGTGTCAGCCACGAGAACCCTGTTTGCACCTACATATTTTTTACTTGTAGGTCATATATTCTCAATCTAAGTAACATTCTCTGTAGCCTCGGTGAGGCAAGACTGATGGGCTTCCGGAAAATGGTTTCAAGTGGTTGATGGTCTGTGTGTATTGTTACAGTTTGTCCATAGATATAGATGTGCAACTTTTCACAGGCATAAAGAACTGCGAGTAACTCCCTTTCTATATTTGAATAATCTGACTCCGCTTTTGTGAGGGACTTACTGATGAACTTAACAGGCTTGCCATTTTGTAATAATACAGCACCAAGACCTTTCAATGATGCATCAGTTTCTATCACACTTGGTTGACTAGGATCAAAGTGTACAAGCCTTACAGCACTTGCAATAGCCTCTTTGATGCTCACAAATTCTCGTTCCATATCACTTGTCCAGGCAAAGTGAACATTCTTTTTCAAGAGACCACGCATCATATGAGTCTTTTTGGATAAATTTGGAATGAAAGTGGCCATAAAGTTTACAGTACCAAGCAAACTCTGTAGTTCCTGTTTGTTTGTTGGTGGTTGAAGTGACACTATAGCTTTTACTTTTTGTTGGCACGGTTCTACACCTTTCCTCGACACTACACGGCCAAAGTATTCAATTTTGTCCTTTTTTATTTGACATTTTTGTGGATTGAATTTTATGCCTGCTGCCATGGCTTTAGACACTGTTTCAAGCAGATGAATATCGTGATGTTCTTCCGTAGAACCTTGAATTTTTACGTCATCTGCACATGGGAATGTCCCAGGGATGCCTGACAAGACTCTGTCCATTTGTTCACAGAAAATTTCTGATGACACTGATAGCCCAAATGGCATGCGCACAAAGCAGTACTTTTTAAATGGTGTATTAAAAGCTGTTAGGAGCTGACTTTTTTCACTTAGTTTCTTCGTCCAATAGCCACTCTTAGCATCAAGTGTTGAAAAGTATTTACCATTTTTAAAGCTGTACTGCACATCTTGCCAAGAAGCTGTATAATGAACATTTCGAATCAGATATTTATTCAAGTTTCGAGGATCCAGACAGATCCTAATATCTCCGTTCTTTTTTTTATACTATAACTACATTATGGACCCATTCTGTGGTTTCTGGACATGCTCTGATTATTCCCTTCTTCCATTTTGTCAAGTTGACTCTTCAGTTTGGACATTATGCTGACTGGAACAGCTCGTGGGGAAAGTTGAATTGGTTTTGCCTCGGGGGTGATACTTTTAAATCCACCTCTCCTTCAAACAAACCAACAGAACCATCGAACATATCAGGAAAAATGGACTTCAAGTCTTCCAATGGGTCACCAGTCACTTTGCCAAAAGGGGAAGATGTTTTTTCCATTTCTGTTTCAATGGGACGTAATTTAATTCTGCCTCATCCATGATATGTACCGCTTCAACATGTTCGGTTATCTCTCGTTGTATGCAAGTTGTGGCTATGGTGATGAGTCTGAATACTTTACATGTCTCTAAACCGAGTATCAGTTCTGATCCAAGCTCTGTTATCACCACCCTGATTTTGCACGTATGACCGTTACATGATGCACGAAGAGTCAATTCACCACAGGTTTTAAGATCTGCTCCAGTAACACCGCGTAATTTGGCATTACTTGGTTGTAAATCACTTAATTTAACTCCAATATCAACCAGCATTGATGATGGCATGCAGGTTACCATTGCACCAGTATCTACCTTTCCTTGCAATGTGGCAGGTCTTTTAGTGTGAAATGTAATGTCAGCAAGAACTTCCCGTGGTTTGCTTGTTTCATTGCCTAATACACCAATATCAAGAAATGGTTCATCCTGATCTTCATGAGTAGAATGGGTGTCATCGGAGTCGGAGTCGCGAATCGCATTTTGGATTTGTTTTGTAAACCCGGGCCTTTTTTTCAATCTGCAGGCCTTTTCATAGTGACCTATTTTGTGACAGAAATTGCAATTTGCGTTTTTGGCTGGGCATTTTGAACGTGGGTGTGATTCACCGTTACACCATTGGCATATATTTTTATTTCTACTCCTTTCTCCGGTTAGATTATGCTGTCTTTTGTTATGATACCCCTTTGCATGTACTTTATTGCATGTAGTATCTACACTTTGCTCTTGTAATCTACTCATTGTTACATCAACGGACTCAAATCGGCGTAAGTATTCCAGACATTTTTTTATGTCTATGCTTTTATCACAGGCCATTAATTTTCGTTTGCAATCTATATTTGTACATCCATGAATCAGTTTGTCTACTACTAGAAATTCTGAGCCTTCAGGGAACTCGGCCAATTTGTACAATTCTATAACTCTACTATAGAATCTCGTCGTATTTTCATCAGGTGATTGTTTCAGTTTATAGAATTCTTCACGGGCCTCCCTGTAGAATGTCTTGTGTGTTAGACATTGGCTTAGACAATTAAGTAACTGTTCCACGTTCTCTATCTTAAGAGATGCATCTTCTGCTTGGCGGGCTTCCACCATTGTTTCAGCATAGGCACCTGCCCAAATGTATGTGGTGTTAAGTTTTATGGAATCACTGTCTTTTGCCATTGGACCATTTATGATTCGCTCTACCTCTTTCCTCCATAATCTAAATTGTTGGTATGCATCATTAGCTGACCAATTTACTTTAGTTTGGGGCACATATCTATTGCCGTCTGCCATTTCTGTACTGAACTTTAATTTACTAGATAAAATAAGTTCTTATGCACTTCTATATTGCGTTTCAGAGAACGTGTACCTGTACTTCATGGTATGATCCATCAATTTATGTCCTTATTGCTGTTGCAGGTCCATACATTTCATTTTAATAGTAGTCAGTTTTAATTAATTTGAAAATCACGTCGTGGTCGCCATGTTTTAGTTTTGCTTGCTTTATTATAACTGAACATATTTACAGGAATAAGAATACTTGATAGTATGTACTATGGTATGATATGCATTACATTATAGTCTGCACAAACATTGCAACATGTAACATCTGCCTTGAGCTGATAAAATGTTAGTTGGGCCAGAAATTGTGAATTAAGCTTATCTATTTAAATGTTATTCATTGCTGATTATTTGATGCGGCAGTTTTTGACGATATTTGGATATGTAATGCCGTGTATAGCCTTCTATAAGATAGACTACGAGGTCTTTTACAAGTATGTAATATGATTTATTAACTCGTGTAATCAATGCAAGTTTCTCTGGATAATGCATGAATTATATCCAATGGAAAAGAATTGTTTATGATAAAGTGTGTAGACATTGGACAGCATTACTGAAGGTTAATATATTAACATTTAAGTCACTTGTTTGGTTGGATGTCAACGCATCACCTATGCGACTCACTTTCCGATACAATGTTTCAAATCACCCACTTATGGAATGACCTCTTTCAATCATGTCCAAGCAAGAGCACTTCCATTATTGTTGGCAATAGATTTTTTTTCATGAATGGTTTCTATGCTCAGAACAATAATGAATGGGACGAGACATACAATTATGTTATAAAGCATATAAATACATATAATGCTACAAAAACCCACCAGAGTGAAGTAAAAGATGAACCATAGTGAAGTAATATTTCGTAATGAATCTTTCATGTCAACCCGAAATAAGCTACATATTTTTAGCCCTCAATAAATACAATACAATGCAATTCACTGTCACTAGACTGACAGACCCAGAATTTTCTGGTCCAGGATGCTACACTTTATACCCAGCAACCCCCCACCCACACCCACACCACTACCCCCCATATTGATTATCATTGATTATCATAAGGGATTAAAATATGCTGTATTCTCAGCAGCCTGATATGACACTGCATTCACATATACAATGTTTTTGTTTACAAAGCTGTAAACAGGAAATGATAGTTTTCACTCACGTAAAGGCATTTGTAAACTTGTTGCAAACACACACACACATAACTCAGTAACTGGGTCTGTTCATAATACAAGTTTTATCTTCGGTGTCTTACAGCGTTGCATTCTTATATCCTCCCCCATCTCTCCCTAAAAAGAAAGAAAAAACAAAAAGACCTCTTCCTGAATTCTCCTCGTACATTCACTTTTTACAAATTATGAAATCGTTACCTCTCCCTCGAGTCCCACCACCACAATATTGAAGACTGGATCTGCCACTGCATTAGTGACATTACGAAAATCATTGTCAAGTAGATTACCTTTTCATTCTAGGATAAAGACAACCTGTTGTCTGATGTTCCGGATGATGTGAGGATGGCTGTAAAGCAGAATGACTTGAGAAAACTCAACCGTATCCTTGCAGAGCCAGGTTGTGAGGAGGTGCCTTGGTTTAACGTGTTCCGTTGGACAATATCTACAAGAAGCGTTAACTGTGGTGTACTGAGATGTATGCTAAACAGTCATCATCCTTCGGTTAGGGTGATAAATTTATATTTGCAAATACATGTATACATCATAGAATATAAATGTGATATGATTATCATTTAATATTTGGTAAGTAAGGTTATAAGATAGCTCTACTTCATATCCGTGTTTAGTGGTCATAATGTTACACATTCTTATGAGTACCAAAATAATTAGATGTAAAATTGTGGTCTATCGGCGGTCTAATTCATTGAAACTAATCATTATATAATTGCAGGCAACAATAGTCATCGTCACCTTTCATTCGAACTGTTTAACATTGTATTTACAGTTTTCATTGAATGACAAGCTACTGTGGGCAGTTTACCTGGTTGATACGGAATACATCAAAGATGTTCTCAAACAGAACTTGGATGGGTCTAATGTAAACTGGTCTGATCTAGCAAGGCAGGCAGCCATCAACAATCAACCAGAAATTGTCAGACTGATAAGACCTAAGGTAACATTTCGTTGAATAGCTAGTACTGACTTATAGATATATAATATATCAAGAATAACTGGTGCAACATTACATTACTTTACATTTATGTGCAAAAAACGTATTTAAGTCCAACCACCAAAATTCCATTTGTATATTAAGTGTACGATTACCTTTAAAGGGAAAATAATATAATTCCAGCTTTTTAATGTTTATTAAACTGTTAACAATGAAGAAGAACATAGTTTGTAATGAGACTGATATCATCAACAGTTTTCCTATTATAACACATTTTGTGGACACCATTCAGTAGGAACAAATAGTGTAAATAAAGTACCCACCAACTTTTCTAGTCAGGTAGGCAAGAAGGGTATTTTCACTGAACCATCTTTTGTGAGTATAAGAATTTTTCTCACCAGATTTTGGTAGAGGGGTACTTCAGAATGAATTTTAGCATTGATTACATTCTGATATCTGCCAGCGTTTTGAGAAATCCAAGATGGCCGCCGGCTGGGGGTTTGAAATCTAATATTGGCTATATCTTTCTTGATATTTGTGATAGAGTTATAATTTTGGCGTCTGTTGGTAGGTTTTCTTGGTCATAGAATCCTAATATGTCCATTGGAACAATATTGACCATCTCCATATATGCAAAATCCAAGATGGCCGCCACATGGGTGTTCAAAATCTATGATTGTCTCTGAATTAGTGACTATTAATGATAAAAATTGTCAGACTGATAAGACCTAAGTCAACAGTTCGTTGAATAGATGGTACTGACCTTAGATTGCCCCCAAGAGTGACAATACCAGGAATTCTAAACTACACCATTATTGGCTAGTTTTATATACCATTTAACGGATTTAGTAGAATTACTTTAACTGACTTTGTAAACTTGTTTGTAGCTCTCAACATATGAACAATTTGTGAGATCCTTGAGCTATCCTCTGCTTGATACGGATTTCATCCGCCATCGTCTTGAGATGCCTTTTGATGAGCCAGAGTTTGAATGGACACAAGTGATGTTTCATGCTGCTAAGTACTCCGTGTTATCTAATATTGGAGGGATCGTTGAGATGATACGGGACAGTGGCAAGGTGAACAAAGTTAATGTTTGGTGGTGCATGGAACAGGGCTTTTCAGTATGGACTAGAGATAAGGAAATTTAAAGGGGTTAGCTTTTAACAACTGTAGCGCTTCTTTTGCTCTATAATGTGTCCGTGTCGTTCTTTTGCAGCCTCCACTATCGGACAGAATCTTGGGATCGATGTCAATTGGTGATGTCGATTATGTCTACCAACAGCTTGAAGACCCAACGACAACAGATGAAGCAGACTGGAAAATGCTCTTGCACCATGCCTATATCTTATCTTGTGAAAAACCTTTTGCATCAAGCATTTTTATGCTTATGCTAGAAAGCAATAAGGTTAGATCTCTTTATAATTAAACGTTAAGTACTTGAACTATGTAGTATGTCTCCAAGCCACAAATGTGACTTTGATAATCTGTTAAGCTGTGATCACAACTTTAGTATGAATTAAGCTCCAGTGGCCTGCAAAACATGTACGGGTTGTTCCAATAACAGTTTCCAATAATTCCAATAATCTATATAATAGTCTTGTCATATCCTCAACAACCAGATGATAAGTGGCGATTGTTGTCCTTATTACAGTCGTCCGTTTTCAAACTATGATCACTGTATTCCAGGATTGCTTCCATTTTACTCGTATGACACAATCCCTGGGATCCTCTTGTTGATCCTTCATAGGCAACCCCACACAATTTAGATCCATGTTTAATCGAAGTGGATGCATATCATGATTGATAAGCAATCTCCGAATCCTAACCTTCTCTTCATGAATAAACACTGGCATATAGGTATACCAAGAAGGCAAATAGTCAGTCATAGAGGGAAACAACTGCAAGCTGTGGCCATATCTTCAAAGCCAGTAATGAGAGATGCACACATGTGTAAACTATGGTGTATAATATCATAGCAGCATATAAAACACTATACATAATCCAAAGTTGCTTTTGCTTTCTAGTTACAACACGTACATTCATTGCTTTGTCTTTTACAGCTGACCCTAAAAGAAAGACTGCAGGTGCTCATTCGTCACAATGATAGAAAATATATATCCGAGTGTCTTAAAGACCCAAAGAAGTTTGTATCAAATGTTTTGTACAATATTATTTTTATATTCAGATATGTATATATATATATATATATATATATATATATATATATATATATATATATATATATATATATATATATATATAGTGTATATATATATATATATATATATATACATTATATATATACATTAGAGATATAAAATATTATTTATACTAATATATGTCAGATATATTGAAACATTGCCACCGCACAGAGACATAGTGTGCTGGTGCTACATTTTGCTACATTTCAAAAAACTACTTTTTTTTACTACTGTGTCAGAATATTGATAGGAGCTTGCTTGCCATAGAAAAGAGAGAGAGAGAAGAATATATTTTTTTTAAAAATAGTATATTTCTGATGGTTTCACCACGCTTCAGAGTCTTATACACTTTACAGTAGTTACAATCGTTTACTCTCGAGCGATTATTGTCTACTTTCCAAGTAAATCACACATTTCACACCATGATAGTTTTCATCTCCTTCTATTGTAGATTCAAACACAAAGAATGCCGCTGCAACACATGTGAACATAAAAAGAAGACAGGCGAAGGTCTTTCCTGTAATGATGTTAACAACATTCTGTACATTGCTTGTACAACAGCACCAATATACATGTACAAAACAAAAACAGCGCAAAGCACAAAGGACAAACAAAAAGACATGATTTCTTTTATTGCAAATGAAGGGTCTGATGCGTTGACTTTCGACTTTGGCTTGTTCAAGGCTTGTTTTGATGGAGATGTTGCCTACTTTGCAGCTCACATTGATGAACTGAGGAAGGTGGATACTGTTTACCAAATATGTTTCTTTATCATAGCCACGTTGTTTGACTGCTTAAATATAATAGCTTTCAATACTAGATAAAACTACTCTTGGTATGACAGACATTCTTGACATTATACAAAATGATGATATGGATGAAAGCCTTATATATGATTTAGTTAAACATATAGTATGCCACAATTCTGATGAATATTTTAGTGTGAATAGCGAGCACAACTCTAATGTTAATAGTAAAAGCAACATGTATGTTGATAACATCACAAACAACACAGAAACGAATGGAAAAACCAGCTGCAATGCAAATATCAACACCAATTCTATTGTAAATAGCAAAGATGGTTCGGGATTTACAGCCCTGCATGCTGCTTGTTGTCGTCATATTCCTCATGAGAGAATGATTAAGCTACTTCATGATAAAGGTGCTGACTTGAATGCCAAATGCTCTCTAGGATTCACCCCTCTCCATTTGCTTTGTCTTGATAGCGGTAAGAATGAAATTACTTAACTGACATACTTATATATAACACACACATAATGATTAGAATGTAAGCAGTATAGGAGCAAAAAATGAATGGCTTGCGTTCATAATACCCAGTTCACACCAACGGCGAATCCTGCGATTTAAATGGGCGAGCAACCACCATCATTTTCCAAGTAATTGTATGCTTTGATACGAATCTGTTGCCGCCTTGAATTATAGCAAATATTGAGACATCGTAACGAAGCATAACAAGTGGTGAAAGACTGTGAAAACTGGTGCACCTTGTTAAGCTTTGATACGCTCTCAGCATTTCATCAATACGTTACAGAGGGCCAAATATTTTTAAAGTTTAGAAATGTTTGGTGCTCTTGCTGAATGTCTCACTATATTCCAGGCTCTTCTACGATCTATCACGACCCTGATGCTTGATTCAAACTTTGATTCGCGTTAGTGCTGCAATGCACACCGCATTGCACGCCGCTTTATAGATAAAATGATAAAATTATTAAAATCTGAATAACTCTCTGATTTCGGAATTCTATTTCAAAGAAAAATTGCCACAGAGAGACAGCGAAGACTCCCATGGAACACAGGAGCGTGTGGAGGGTCAGCACAAACTCATCAAACAACATCACTTTGCAGCCAGAGTCAAAGAAATACAACCGTGCATAATATTTCTGGCCGAAAATGGAGCCTACGTAAGTCCGCTACAATGATAGTTGGTTAAATATTTACAGCTATTTTCCCTAACCGTAATCTGAAGAAAACCAATCGATTAGCAAAATAGATTGATTTAAGCTATTTGAGTTATAACAACATTGGTATTCATTCAGAAGATGTTTCATAGTTTCTGGATTCAGCATACTAATACACCAATATTTTTAGGAGCACAGAAACTGTATATTTCCACATGACACAGCGCCATCCATGATGCGCACAAGATCCTGCACTAGAAGCCAGTCGAAGGGGGCGTGTGCCCTTGAAACGTAGCAAACATAAATATACAGTTTCTGTGCTCCTAACAAAATGTTAGTGTATTGATAAAATGGTATTCAACTTATAAACTCTATTTATTAGAAATTAGAATTGTATTTTCAGTTGGATGCAGTTGATAAGAACGGCCAGACACCTCTCCATCTCCTCTGCTGCTGCAAGGAACATAGTGTGTACCAAAATCGGGCACAGGATGCATGTCAAATATTACTTGATCTAGGGGCAGATATCAATAAGACAGATGCATTAGGTATGACTCCTTTGGCACTTGCAGCCTTAAATAATAACCGTCTTATCATCAAGCTACTCATAGAAAGAGAATGTGATTTAAACACAACGAATTGGGAGGGGAAATCAGCCTTGCATCACTGTTGTGAGTTCAACCATGTGGAGTCAGCTAAACTCTTGCTTCTGCAGCACATCGTATCTCCACAAAGTACAGCAAATATTCAAAAAGGCACAATCATGACTGTAGATATAAATCTTACTGATAATGATGGTGTAAGTCCATTATCTTCTGCAACGGCTTTCGATAATCATGACATAATGTTATTGCTACTCCGACATAACGCAGATACAGAGATTGAAGATAAGGATGGCAGAAGAGCTTTGCATAAAGTAAAAAACTGTAAAGCTGCAGATATTTTGCTTGCAAATCATGCAGACCCCGATTCTCAAGATAATACTGGATGCACCATTCTCCACCATGCCACTCACAAAGTTGATTTTGAACTTGTGGATGTTCTTTGTAAACAGGGTTGCAATGTGAACATACAGAATAATTTTGGACAGACCCCATTTCATAACGCAATTAGCAGCACACACTATCACTGGAACATCAATGAGCATCTGACGGCTAGGAAATTATGGGACATAGTAAGGTTATTGATGCATAAACAAGCTGATTGTACTTTAACTAATATTTATGGGGAAACACCATTGATGAATCTAATTACCAATTACGACTTATTAGAGGACATGGCCAATGAGTTGGATGTTAAATGTATAGATACAATGGGTCAAGGATTGTATCACATACTGGTGAATGATGTGTTGAAATTGTTGAGATTTGTTCCCAAAGATAAGGTCCTACCCAAAATGGAATCTAGCTTGAACACCTTGGAGAAAAGAAAGTTAAACATCAACCAGCAAGATATTGGGAAGAAAACTGCTTTGCACATAGCTGTAGATTCAGAGTTCACAAATAGTGAAATCATCAAGCTTCTTCTGTTATACGGAGCTGATGTATCAGCAAGAGATACTTTTGGTTACATGCCCATAATGTACGCTGTTCCTCACCCTGGCGTCTTTCAACAGCTGTGGGAAAAATCACTACATCATTTGCAACAGAAAGACTTTGAAACATTGATCAAGCTTACTCACTGGTTCAACCAAGCCAACTGTTGTGTGACAAGCAAAATCAATTCAAGAATAGATTCTTGTATTTCTCATGTAGGTAAACCTCAGAGTTTCAATTACAAATCAGAGTATGTATGTTCTGTTAACATGACTAACTGGTACAAAATCTCGTCAGATTTTGAAATGCAACAATTGGAAAGTTTTGAAATCTTTCATGAGGACTGGCTATCATCATTGCAGTCCCTGACATACGTTAAACATAGTGAAATCATTGAGGTGCTTGAGGCATTCATAAAAGACGTTCTTGCTCGTGTTGGAAAAAAGAACAAACTGGTGGCATGTAGATTTCGATTGTCAGGAAGTGAACGTGAGCAAACAAAAATAGAAGCAACAAATGAAATAGATTCACTTTGTGTTCTAGAGAACATCAAATTTGAAATGTTTGAAATTCCAAATAAACCATATCACCCGGTGCTGAAAGAATTTGTAATTTTACACTGCAAGGAAGAGTACAGAGAACAGCTGAAGAGTGTCCTAGATTCCAATTACAATCTATCCCGTAGCAAACTGTATCAGATATTTAGCACAGAATTATCAGAAGTACTGAAAGATCCTGAGCTCTGGGCAAATTATGATAACCTCCAAAGAATCACAAACCGTGACATCACTCCAGGTAATCGTACTATCACCCCAATGAAAGTGAGATGGCATGACAATGAGAATAATACGATCTATCCACTTCTTATCATTGATATTGACATGGTCCCGGCCATAGATATCCCCACTATCGAACTCTGGCCTTGCTGGGCAAACAAAGAGCATAGTCTCCTGAAAAAGCATGAAGCCTTGATAGTCCCGAAATGGAAGACTACAGCTGTGGAGGATGATACAATGATGGAGGTTGGCATCAGCCATTGGGGACAAGCTTTTGAAGAAATGCCTGAAGACATGAGACAAGGATACAGAATGGCTAAGGTCATGAAGCAAGTATGCCCTTTAATAGAAAATGAAGCCCAATTTGACATCTCCGATTTCCTCACCAGTTACATGTTCAAGATGTGCATCGTGAGACTTTATGCAGAATCCCATTATAGTAAAAAGAATGAACCAAATCTAGTAAAGACAGATCGTGAATGGGCGATTGAGATATTTAAATGTATGGAAGACGCAATGAAAAAACAAAAACTTGCTTCATTCTTTATTGAAGGCTATAATCTGCTGTATGATTCTAAATTTGCTACTTATCGAGACTTGGCAATAGGTTACTGCAAGCTGTGTCAAAAGATGCTGACTGTAGAGGCTGCAAGTCACTTTCACATGGCTTACATGGGACTGGGACCAGAACCACCGCAGTAACATGTACAAACATGTATACTGTTACATTTGTGTAGAATAATAAAATCACCGCCAGTGACCCAAGATAATGATGAAAGAGACAAGTTGTTTCCAAAAATGCCTGTTTCTTCATTCTATACCATACTAAGGGTTCCAAAAGGCATCTTTTATCAATATGTATATAAACAAAGAAGATTACCAAAATGTATTAAACAAAGCTCAAGGTAAAAGAGGTTCTGGACCTAATCAGTTAAGAACCTATAGAATGTTTACAAACACTTATGAGATAGAATATCATGTGAAAGATAATAAAGTGGGCTCTGTAAGGCTTTAGCTCTATTGTGCTGACACCATTTTTATTCCACTACTTTTTGCCAGATAGACTTTTTCCTAAGACACCTATCTTAAAAATTATTAGAAATGATATAAAGTAAAATGCCGCACCTACACAAAGAAGTTTCATGCTTCTAGGTAACGTAGAAAGATATGCACACTCACAGAAATTTCAGCATTTTCAAACTTTAAATTTGGTAAATATTCATATTTTGACCAGATAACGCCAATTTAAGATGTAAGAGCAATTCGCATAGTTGGGACAGCCATTCACTTAAATCAGTGATGGAAATCATAATTTCCATTGGTCAATAGAATCCGAATGCATAAGAGACTATACAACAGCAATGATATTTATGCAGTCATTGGATTGAAATCTTGACCTAATATAGGTATTATTTAAAAAATGTTTGCAAAGGCATATAAACACAGCTGTTCCAATCATTGGCCATTTACCTTTGACCAAAAAAAAGCTTTCTTTGCAAAGCTACAGTTTGAAAATGTCTAAATTTCTTGTAAGTATGCATATCCTTCCCAGTATTGTAGAAACACAAAATTCTCACGTGGGTGCGGCGTTATAGTGTGAATTATTTTTACACAATAAGTGTCTAAGGAAACAAATTGTTACAAGCCAATGAGTAGTGGAATAAAATTAGTGTCCCCACAATAATTAGATGTAGCTCTGCACCTCTAGCCATTGAAACAAGGAGATCCAATAATGGAAAGAGTCTGTCTGGTATGTAAATTGGAGTTGGAAGATGAACAACATGTTATGCTAAGATGCAATCTGTATGATGACATTAGATATGAGCTATTTGAAATTGATTCCACTGCCTGCACTTATGATTTTTATGCGTTGTCTGATACAGATAAATGTGTATTCATTATGTCTAATTATAAAATGGTATACAGCAAAAGCCTGTTTTAGAATATATTCAAGACGAAAATGTTTATAAAATTATTAATCTCTTCTTTTTAAAGTCTATAGTAACTGTATATAGATATTAGTAATCTCATGGAGTCTATACATAGCATAATGGTATCATTTTGTCCTTTTTGTTTTTCTTTCTATGCTATATTCTAAATAATCAAGAATGTTAATAAATGTTCAAAACGTTTTTATTTTAAAGCTTGTCAGCTCAACAGAGCCCTAATCCTAACCATAAATTATACATAGAGGAACTTACATATTGTATGGCAATTTACAAATATGCTTTATAAAATTTTATTATTTAAACATTTGACTATTGTTTTTATTTTATTATGTTGTTTTTTAACTATTTGAATCTATACATACTATTAATATTTACTTAACTCTTACTAATATGACTTTCATTACTAAGACATTTACTAGATTATATAAATATATAACACACAATGTACTATTTTTTGGAACATTTTAAAATTTAGAAAAGTACATCTACATAATCAAGTCTGCTGGTAAAATAATACATAATTACTTAAGGGGGGCTAGAGACAAGATAAAACGAAAATCTATAATAAAAAAGAAGAAACATTTTGGTCTTTCCATGACAGATGTTGAATCTCAATTTCTATCCTTTAAAGCTTAATGGCTATACAGGTTAATTAAGTCAAAGACCTACTTTCGTTAATCTCTAATCACTATTTTTTAAGACTAGGGGTTTTTTGAAAATGTACAAATGTGTCTTTTACAGCTTTCAATGGGTTTACTGACTGCTGTTCTCTTCCTACCTTTTGGAGAGAATTACTGTTAGGTTTCTGTAAATCAAAAATGGATGACCTGATTTTGATTTTTATTTGACCAGCCATTATTTGGTAACAGAAATTTTACAATAACTAATGTATGTATTCACAGTACATCTGTTATTAATAGTCATATATATAAGATAGTAGACATTCTCAGTGTGAATGGAGAATTTAGAAATGACATATAATAGATTAAAGAATAAGAAATTATATTATACTGTTTTTTCAAAGATAAATAAAACACTACGACCTTATCACATGATCAGATACAATAATGTAAATATGAATTTCAGCAGTAATGATCTAGTTTATATGTATGAAAATTTTAATGTGAAATCAAAGTTTTTTTACTATAAGCTAATATCAAATAAAAGTGAAGATTTCATAGGTCTATATGATACTTTGATAAACCAATTGTTTGGTACTATGTATATAAGTTAAACATCTTAAACCAATGTGAAACCAAATATTCATCTTTTAATTATAAAATGATATCAAGAATTTTGATCACCAGTAGTAAGCTTTTTAAATGGAAAAAAATCAGAATCACTCATCTGCTTTACCATTGCAATATGGCTGTTAGAATATATACCTTTTTTAAAATTATTACTGGTATAAATGAACTCCCCCACCCACCCCACCCCACCGCTTAATCGTCGTCTACATCATATGTAATGGACCCTGTAATCGTACGTAGGCAGTAGTACATCATTTCCTGCCATAGACATCTTACACATGGTAAACGTACTGCCAAAATAATCGCACTACTGGTTGTGCCCAAGGCTTTAATGTGGCATACATTGGCCTGAAGACTTGCCGTGAGTATCAATATGGCTGTGATTTTTTTTCTAAAGATGGATTTTGAATCATGAATCAAATATTTTATGTATCTGGTACACAGCGCTTCGTCTCATTTCGCGTTTGAATTTTCTTTAATATAATGCTGTGTGATATCACAACAGTAATAATTTTGATTTTTTTATTTTATTTTTATTCAAACGTTTTCGAACCATGTAGGTTGTTTGTAAAAAGAAAAACAGATAAAATGAAATTACAAGCCAGGGCAGTACAAATACAATTCATATAATACATAATGGTTACTAAGATTACCATGGTCATATACAGGTCAATGTTTAATCAGCAAGCTGGTTTGTGAATATAAGTCTATGGAATGCAGGTTGGTAGTGATCAAATTTGGAATTCATTGCAATGTTACCATTACTATTGGAACACAACCATCAAGAACCCCCACAATTCACCATGGAAATATTAAGAAAATATAGAACACCACTAGCTACCACTAGAGAGACAAATAGCAGAGGGGATATAAATATACAATAGTAAATAGTAATATTAACATTGCAATGGACTCCCAACTTGATCACTACCATAGGCACATGCATTCACTCTAGTAGAGGTTTGATATAATATAATTTACTCATAACATAGTCAATGGATGGGCCTTTGATCACTACCAATAAACTGCATTCCAAAGACTTATATTCATAAACCAGCTTGCTGACTGAAAATTGACCTGTATATTACCATGGCAATCTTAATAACCTTTATGTAGTCTGTATACTGTATTTGGACTGTCCTGGCTTGTATTTTCATTTTATCTGTTTGTTTGTTTTTAACAAGGAACCTATACATGGTTCAAAAAGCGTTTAGATAAGAAAAAATAATAATACTGTGATATCACACAGCATGAAAGAAATTCAAAAGCAAAATGAATCCTGAATCATACTGCTAGCTATACACAGTTAAAACCAAACAATGGGGCCCAACAGTCTGAAGAATAATTCATTAAACTTTTAAACTTTAACATTTTTTTTGTCTAAAAAAAGTTTGTGTCAACTCATAGTGTACCTAGAGTGAGGAAATTGTGCCACTGTTGTAACCATGGCAGTTTGTTTGTTGACCTTATTACACTGACAAATCCAGATTTTTGCACAGGGTCGGGGCGAACTCACAGTATTCACAGAGATGAAAAAATATAAAATAATAAAAGAAATTGGTGAAAAAATAAGGGACCATGTATATGCCCCCTGCGCCCCCGTACCCCCACCCCTGAACCTTCCCATGTGTTATTCCACAAGTGCAGTGAGAATTCAAATTAATCAAAATGAATTAACGAGACTTCCTGGAGATAAAAAAAATGTCAAAATGTGCTTGTTTTTCATTTTAGTATAAAAGTACAAGCATTTGCTTTTTTAAAAATGTATAACACTTTAGGGGTTTCGGGAATAGAATTTGGTTTATGGAACATACAAAAGATCATGTATACAATTACGGTACAGTCAGAATTAACATTGCCTGAATTTTTCACTGTCTTTTGTATGATCTTTTGTATGATCCATAAACCAAATTCTATTCCCGAAACTCTTAAAGTGTTATACATTTTTAAAAAGGGAAATGAATGTACTTTTATACTGAAATTAAAAACAAGAACATTTTGAGAATTTTTTTATCTTCAAATTATTTTATCTCCAGCAAGTCTCCTTAATACACAATAACATGGATTAAATTAGAGCGATCAATCATGATGATGATTCGATGATGTGAAAATGAGATGCGGGACCAATCAATGAGACGGGGGACCAATGAGACGGGGTATTAAAGAGCTGCAAGATCACTGCGTGGGAGGCCATAAAGTAGACTAATATTTTATAATCTATATTCATCCTATTTGTGTTCCTAGCTTTAAAATTAAATATTGTTTTTTTACGATACGCCCACAAATAAGGATATTATTGAGGAAAATAGGCACACAGCTCAAAATTCTCATGACCGACTAGCCCAAGTTTCATGACGGAACGACTTCGATTCACTGGCGGAACGACCCTGTATTTTCGTTACGGAAAGTTTTCGTGACGTGACGACTAGACCCATAATAGTCTCGATCAACCAGACTGACACTGCATAGGTCTCAGACTACCAAATCAATACAAAATCAGCAAATAATTAGGTCCGAACACTTGGGTGCTGTGGGAAGTTGTTATTACTAAAAAGGCGTGGTTCCGATTATTTACTGATTATAGGTATGGTACAAAAATTAAGCTTATACCCAATAGGTGTCAAACCAGTTATTTTATTTAAATATTTTTGAATATTTAGGGCACATGGTCAGTTATAAGACGGCCATGTATCAAATAGAATAGTGCTAGACTACAGAGGATTTCAAGGGGTAGATGTCATCTATGGCTGCCAGAGCTGTGGGATGGTGGTTATGCCCATATGAATTTTCTCCTCAGCAACTGGTCCTCGGTAGTACAGTGGTTAGCGCGTACGACCAACAAACAGGAGTTTCCTGCATCGTAAGTTTACGCCCCGGCCTCGGCAGACTTCGTGGCGCCAAAGAGTTACGTTGTGCGTCTGCCACTGTACTGCCGATTTCAACACAGTGTGTCACTGCTGTCGAGTATATCATACAAGACGGTGGCGACACCAAGCCCGAAGTTTGGAAGCCTCGTTAAAAGGCGTGTCCCGTGTAGAGGACAGTCATCCCTCTGCACATAAAAGAACTCACCTAGTTTGAAAACTATAGCTAGTGTGATCCCTCCACACCCCTGGCTCAGTTGGTTACCTAACCTGCCAAACAAACAAGGACCACATTGGAAATAAGCATTACATATATATATGTACGCTTTCGCATGTGCTATCCTAGGAACATTATAGTTCCTGAAGAATATCAAATCAAATCAAATCAAATCGAAATACTCTGTTGAAGAAAAATAAGATTATTGGCAAACACTCAAAGCTAAGCAGGGTAAGAGGGGGGCTGGTTATTACATTGTTAATAGATCTTACAATTGAGCATTTGTTTAGTGGTCTGAGACCTCGATGGAAAGTAAGTGAGTAAGGGTAGGGTAAACTAGACCCATAACAAAACACACGTGTCCGTAAAAATAATTATTTTGTTGTCAATTTCCACATCTATTAATAAGAGATAGATGGCTTTATTTGGCATAACACGGTAATTTTGTATTGCCATTCAAAATATGTTAAAGGAAGGGTATTTCCTTGCATGAGTGCAATATCCCAGTAATTTCAAGCGGGCGATATTTGCAAGTGATTCGTCCAAAAGTTGGCAAAACACTCACTGATGCAGGCTCCATTGCCAGTGTATATTTTTATTCATCATCACCTTCATGCAACTGATGCAACTATGGTCGATCTAGCGTTGTGGTAATGTCTACGGGTGTGCCAGGTTCGGAAGCCTCGATAAAAGGCGTGTCCCGTGTAGAGGAGAGCCACACCTCTGCACGTAAAAGAACTCACCTAGTTTGAAAACTATAGCTAGTGTGATCCCCCCACCCCTGAGACTCCGTTGGCTACCTAGCCGGCCTCTTGAGAGGTACATGTACAAACACCACGTGGCCTCCCATTCACACGTTGCCTCATAAGAGGAGGCCAGTCTCTCATCTGAGACTGGCTTACTTGTGAATTACATATCCAGATCCAGGTGATGTCATCTTTGGCCTCAAGATTTTGTGTAACGTAACCCAAAATCTCATCCGGAGGTAGCCTATATTGGTCGTTAAGCCACAAATAAGCGGCAGTGGTGCAGTGGTTTAGAGCGACTGATCCATTCGGGTCAAAAATATCGTTTTGTTGTGGCCCATGTCCATTGGTAGACTTTGTATTTGGCAAACATGTCATTTTGTAGGGCTGCCACTGCATTGTTGATCCCACAGTGTTGTCACTGTGGAAAGAACTACTAGACCATAGTTTTAAATCTCCCCGGACCGAAGTTTTACCAAAGATTCTTGCAAACACACTGTCCGTCCGTCCGTCCGTGCGTCCGTCCGAAATAAACAGGCTGATGCACAAAATGCCAAGACTACTTGAGCTATTGGCAAATTTTTCTCTCTAATTGTCTTTCCAGTTAAGATTTTGTGTAACGTAACCCAAAATCTCATCCTGAGGTAGCCTATATTGGTCGTTAAGCCACAAATAAGCGGCAGTGGTGCAGTGGTTTAGAGCGTCTGGCTTCCATTCGGGATTTGGCTGCATCGTGAATTTGTGGCCCGTCCACGGTAGACTTTGTATCGCCAAACATGTCGTATGTAGGGCTGCCACTGCATTGCTGATCCCACAGTGTTGTCACTGTGGAGTATACTACTAGACCATGGCGACACCAAATTGAAGTTCGGAAGCGTTGTTAAAAGGTGTGTCCTGTGTAGAGGACAGCCACCCCTCTGTGCGTAAAGAACTCACCCCGGGGAACTCACCTAGCTTCAAAACAATAAATGTAATCCCTCCACCCCGAAGCTCAGTTGGCTACTTATATATAACCTGCCTCTGGAGGTCCATGTATCAACACTACACGGCCTCCCTCTGCTATAATCATCAGCAAGTTGATAGCTGCAGAGTATCCAAACAAACAAACAATTAAATAGGTCCGGGAGCCAAAGCACACCTTAATTTCTTGTCAAATTGGGATCATTAACCATAGTTCTAATTGGTGACTGTGATTTAGTATTATGAACTATCGATATATCTAATGTGGGATAGATATTATCTCATGCATTTCTTTTGATAATAAAATGTGCTGGGTGTTTTTGTAAATTTACAATGCCCAACACTTTTCTAGTCTTGTATAATGTATACTCAAAATGCTTTCGGCTTTTGATATATATGTGAAAATAAAGAATATTATTTCAAAGATATTAACCTCATCAGTCATCAGCGTTATAATTCTGCTCACTAGATACTATGGCGATGATGATACAGAAGCTCCACAAGCAAGTTCTTCCCCATCCAAGATCCTAGAAAAGCTTCACCAGCAGGCAGAAAAATTGAAAAAGCTCAGACTCAAAACAGGTAAATTTATTCGATATACCTTTTGTAAGTCATACAATACTTGCAGACTTGTGCTCTGGGCAGTATCATTAGTATTCTTATGTGTTTTCCCATTACCATCATAGGTTCACGTAATGTTGAGAATCTTAATTTTCATGAACAATCATGACATTCGGGTTGCATCATTCTGACAAGTGTTAAGTCTGACCTGTCATGAAAGTATGTGTATGTCCATCTGAAAGTATGTGTATGTCCATCTGAAAACATGTTGGAATGACAACATCCACATCTTACCACGGTTATTTATTAACTAGTTCTACATTTCATCGTAGCAAAGTGAATTATTATTCATTATTGTAAAGTTTCTGGAAAAGGTTATCTGTTTTAGAAAATATTTTTTACTGTAGATGTCGATGTTGAAGAAGATAGTCCATTAAAAAGAAACTAAAAGGAAAAAAATGATGATGTTTCATCATCAAAAAAGAAAAAAAGACTTATAATAAAAGACACACCACCTCTGCTAAAGACAAAGAAAAGAGTAAAAGATGAAAATATTGAAGATAAAAGTGGGAAAAGTACAAAGAAGAAACAAAAAACAAAATCAGGTTCTTCAGATTCTGAATCAGAACATGATAATTCTTCCACAATAAAAGCCAAAATATTGAAAGACGAATTGGATTCTGAAGCAGATTCTCAGAGTTCTAGTAATGAATCAGACACTAGAGATGTGACTAGTGATAATGATAACGTTGATGAAAACACTACAAGTGAGAAAATAGTAGAAGAGCTCGATGAAAATAATATTGGGGGCTTTACAGTGATAGGTGATGTAAAGAAGGAAAAAGTCAAAAAGGTAGGTGCAAAAACAATCTAACATATGTTAATCTTTTTTGTAAATCAATATTGGTTTCTTGTTTCTCAAGATTTCAATTCATTCAATTCCAATTTCAATCATATTAATGTGTTTTTAGCAGAGCATTAATTCTCATAAAGTTGATGTAACTATGTCTCCTGTGACTGGATGGCGAACCAGTCTGAGTTTGTATATCAATATATGTCTCTGGTATATAGAGAGAACGTGGTTCCCTCCCCATATGACTGTTGTGTATCGGACTCATCTGCAGGCGTATCAGATGAGCCTTTAGGCGAGTCTGATGCGCCCGCAGATGAGTCCGATACACAACAGTCATATGGGGAGGGAACTGCGTTCTTTATTTATCAACCAATGTCACAAAATACGCAATGTTTCTAATATATAATGCAGTTGATGAACAGATAATCATAAATAAGCCAAGTTTCAAAACGCACATGAATACACTAATAGTCTACATGCAGACTGTCGATTCGAATCTTCCCGTCCTGATAACGTCAATTGGGTTGCATATCCAGGTGATTTGAATGATCCCATGTCATTTTTGTAACCATCTATTTTGTTAGACGCAGTATATACATACTAACAGTACATGTATATACTAAAATGACCAGAATATTCAGACCGTCAATGAAATATCTGGCTTGTTTACAATAGGTTTCCTAGAATACAGAGCGACCAGCGTAAATTACAGTGCCCTTGACGTGTTCTTTCAAACGTCAACCGTTCAAACAATAACGCACACCGCATTTCTCTGAGCGCCCTTGCACGGATTACGTGATCCTTTGTAGTTGTGGTTTATTGTGTTAGTACATTGTATACTTTCACATAGAAGCGTCATTGACGTAGTGTTTGTAATAAAAGCATAGATTCCTTTTTTAACATTTGTATTCTTATATTTATTATTGCTGTTATTATTTTTTTATATTGTGTTGGGGAAACCATAACAATAAACAGTGACCAATTGGCCAATACCAAGTAGCCCCCTCCCAGAAGAAATGATTGTTTGTGAAATAGGAAAAAAGTAGTCCGGTCAAAAAGCTGTATCGGGTCTAGACCCGATATGGATTTCCATATCGGGTCCCTGTATCGGGTTCCTAGCCAATCTGATAACCCAATGAATATATAGTCATTGGTTGATAAATATAAATATAAACCAATATATCATCTGTAAATATGATACATATACATGTACAATATACAATATTTAAATCATTGAATAAATTAGTTTCTTGCTGTTCTGCTATTTTCCGAAAGACAAACCTTCTTGTACCATTGTCCTATATTTGATTTAATACTGTATGTGATCAAGGTGCACCGTGTGCTACCTGACTGGCTAGCCGAGCCGTCTGTGGTGTCTGCAGACACGAGACAGGACAAACAGCCTCTAACACCGCGGATCTGTGGCCTCGATGACGACCTTATTAACAGACTGCGGGCAGACGGAATCACTCATCTCTTCCCAGGTTTTATAATCTTGAAGTTCATCTGTTTTGTACACAAATATATTGATCACTAAATGTTTTGGAAGGTCAAGATTTTTAGGTGAAATTTTTATGTTGACAACATTTATTTTGAACAAAGGACAAATCTTTGTGATATTTTTATTTGCATACTTGTTATGTTATATTTCGGGCGACGTTAATGTTATTGAGTTGTTGATTAATCATCAAACTACTGGCCTTAGATAATAATAAAAAAATCATATTCACTATTAGTACTGTTTGTAAGCAATATGTGACAGTCTGATGATGATACTGCATTTTCAGTGCAATACCAGGTGATTCCTGAAGTACTGCATGGCTGCAGTACAGGACTGTGTTATGGCCGTGCTGGATACCGGACAAACGATATCTGCTGCTCGGCTCCAACCGGCTCTGGCAAAACACTTGCTTTTGTGCTCGCAATTGTGCAGGTTCGTAAAGTATTTTTATTCTCACAATCCTGTAAGGGGTGGGGGGCTACTGTGTTTGATTTGCATGAAACAACTGTTGTGATTTGAAGAAAACATCTGGATGTGATACCCCAAACTTTCTGATATATAACTGTAGGAATGATGTCTAGATGCCTCTGTGCTAGCAATTATTCAGGTTTCTTTCCCCTGCATTAATAATGAGATGTGAATTGGTCAATTGGTGAAACGTATTTATTTCAGCTGTTTCTAATTGTACTGTTTGTTGATATTTCGGAATTGTCGAGTTTTTTAAAAGTATTAAAATCTTCACAGTGCAGAACACTAAACAACAGATATACTCGGAAGTGCTTTTTTTAAATATGCAAATAAACTTTGCCAATACATGTGTAGTAACGTTTTCAGCCTGTTTAAAGGAACATATACTTTTCAGGCGTTGCGTTCCAGGGTGGTATGTGGCATCCGTGCTCTGGTTGTTCTCCCAGTGGCAAATTTGGCAGTACAAGTGCACAAGGTGTTCCAAAAGTATAGTGCAGGCACTGGACTGAAGGTGGCACTAGTGGTTGGGCATACGTCATTCCACAATGAGCAGAACACACTCGTCAAAAAGGGGTAAATGTATTACTGTGTTGTGGTTGGTTGTATTTTATGTCAGAAAAATACACTCTGAGTATCAGATGTCCTGAAGAGACCTCTGATGCATAACTATTATCATTAAAAATTCTGACCAATCACAGGCTGTTAATCTATATTCATCTCAGGATGTGAATGAATATAAATGAGGTCAAGTGATCAATCCAAGCAGAGTATTAACATCTGATACTCAAAGTGGAAAAATAGAATGAATTTGGCTAAATTGTACGTAGATGTATTGTGATTAACAGACTTGGATGTAAGTAAATAATTGATATGGATGATTCTATATTTGATATAGCGCTATAGACTCTATATTAAGACAAAATGCAATATTAAAATGGCATGTATTTTAGATTCCGCGGGTTCCAGAGCCTTGCTGATATCGTCGTGGCAACCCCAGGCCGACTAGTGGACCACATCAACGATACAGCCGGCTTCAGTCTCGACATGCTGCGGTTTCTGGTGAGATATTGAGTTTGACTGGCTCTTAGTTGTAGACAGTAGATATATGTAGAAAACAATGCCTAATGAATGCAGACGCGTCGGTAACAAAGATCATGTTGTTCAGTGTTCACATGGACTGTTTTTTCTGTAGTTCACCTTGTTTTAAGCCACATCAAATTATTCACAGATTATTACTGCAGCTTCAAATATAGTGTAGACTCTTGTTAATGTTATTCTGTTATACATGGATATATTGTAATTAGTGGATTTTGTTGTAAGTATTGACATAGAAGATTCTTTCTTCAAGTCTATATGGCTATGTCACATAGCCATTGCTGGGACTCTAACCCTGGACCACTACCACTGTGGCACCTAATGACCAAGCACTTAAGGCAGGCACATTAGACCATTGATTCTGCGAAGTTTCTTAATAAGTGTCATCATAGACAAAAAATTTAAGAAAACTTGTTAAAATATGTGCCCCATGAAGTGGCCTGTCGTCCCACTGAATGTAACAGAACTAACCTAGTTTGAAAACAATTGCTAGTTTGACCGCCCCATGCTAAGGTTCAGTTCATTACCTACCCTGTGTCTGGAGGATATTATTGTAAAAACACCGTCCCTCTGCGATAATCATCAGAAATTGATGTATGTGGAATAATGACATTCACCTATGTAACGGTTCTGAATTTGAAAAAAAAATGCTTGCTCAAGCACTGTTTGTTTATTTGCTGTGTGTTGCTAGGTGATTGACGAGGCTGACCGCATGATGGAGGAGGTGCAGCTGGACTGGCTGGCGCAGGTCGAGCGAGCCGTGTACACCGCCAGGGGGCGCCCACAGCCACTCACTGTCGCTAGGTAACATAATACGATATTCGATGGGCTAATAGTAAAAGGGCCCAAGTAAACTTATGAAACAATGGCACTTAGACACCTTTTATTATTGACCCATCAATCAATCAAATCCTGAATGACATCCATGCTGTTGGAAGTAGGGGTTGGACTATATTGAGAGGAAATTTAGTTTACGTATATACCAAAACAGCTCAATTCGTAGTAATACTATAATTTATCCTATGAGAATTTATGGTCACATAATGTCTAGTCCCTCAATGTGAATCTTTCTGAAAGTTTATATTTATATATTGTCACCTATTTTGACAAATGGAACAGTGTAATATTGTGAAAAAGTTGCTGTGACAATTGAATGTAATATGATTGACCTGAATAAAAAAGAACTTGAGTCTTAACAATGAATTTATGTCTGACGCAGCATTTTTTTCTATTACAGTGAGGCTGAAATGGAGATGCCAGTAAGTATGATTCTCTCTTCTTTTTTTCTTTTCTTTTTTTTTTGACTGGTGTTTTATACCTTACCTTTGACAGCTGCAGAAGCTAGTCTAATACACTGTCACTAATTGTTGAATAATTCCATACATATATTAAAATTTTGATCTGTCATATAAATATGTTATAAATACATAAGAATGATATGTTAGATGTTCATTTGTTCTCATTCATAATCTTATTTTAAACCATTACATTGAACGTGCTTTTCTGTGAAACTTACATGAAGCGTTTGGTCATTCTCATGACCTTTTTTTACCCACAATGCCTAGTCATTTTGAGATTGTTGTGTAATGACGTCAGCCCCTAGTATGTGACTGCACTTTTCAACAGTGTGGCAGTGAACATTGCTGTCAAATACATACAGTTCAACATTGAAAAAGATTTTTTTTTAAATGCAACGAACTTGTCCCCTGAAAAGATCACAGGCTAATTAGAAGCAATACATGCATGGACATATCTCACCTAAGAATTTCACAAGAAGACATACCAATCATCATAAAATACTGTTTAATACATGTTTTAAAAACCAAATTCAACATGCTGAGTTCATTTGCAGTATAAACACAAGTTTTTGATGTTATTCCTCTGTGTGCTGACAGCTGCAGAAGCTGTTGTTCTCGGCCACGCTGTCCCAGAACCCGGAGAAGCTGCAGCAGTTCAACCTGTTCACGCCCAAACTCTTCACGTCCGTGGTCACTAGCAGTGACCAGCCCCAGCAGCAACAGCCCACGGTCACAGAGGGCAGCACGGAGGGCAGCAAGCAGCAAGGTGAACACCATACAGGGGTCATGTAAAAATGTTGGAAAACATCTAAATGTACAAAAACTTACAAAAAATCACCACCCAGGGGCCATATGTAAATGTTTAAAAACAAATCTAAATGTACCAAAAACTAAAAAAAAAACATGCAGGTGCCATTTGAAAATGTTTGGACAAAATCGAAATGTACAAAAAAAACCACCTTATATTACAGGGCCCGTATGAAAATATTAGAAAAAAATCTAACTACAAAAAAACTGCAAAAAACCACCTGCAGGTGCCATATGGATATGTTACAAAGAAATCTAAATGTACAAAAAAAATTAGCAATAGCTATTCCAAAGATTAGCATAAGGAGATTGCTTTGTTTAACTTGTGGAAATTTGACAATATACATTATTTTTTATTTTTGATCATAATCTGTTCGCAGTTAACTTTCACATTTATTCTTCATATGGGGAAACTTGTTTTTTTTCAACGTCTATATTTTATTTTGTAGAGGAATCAAATGATGCTAAGGAGTCTGAAGAAACTGGGGAATTCGTTGGAAAATATACGACACCAGTTGGGCTTACAGTACGTTATATTTTCTTCTTCATATTTAAAAAAAATAGTTGATTTTATGTTCAATAGGGTTTATGAATATGTTTAGTCTGGAACATGACCGATGACTCGAATGATCGTGATGTATGGTGCCTATTATATACACCTTATCTAAGACAACACACCTGCCCGACCTCTACTTTGGGAAATGAAGACGTAAAAAAGGCTTTGATATTATAATTACTTTTTCCTTGTGGTCTGCTTTAGCACTCCTTTGAACAATGAAAGTGATAGAATTCATCAAACATAGTCAAACACAGTAGAACCTCATTATCTCGAGTTGATATTGCATATTTCAAATTTTCTGTTATCTCAAGACTTTATTCCTCTTCAACTGCATTATCCACATATTCCATTTGGTTATCTCAAACATATCTCCTCATATCCTAAACATTTTACTCTTATCCCTGCAAATTCAAGATAACAAGTTCCAACTTTATTCCTTTTTTCCAGGAGTATTATGTGGAAGCTGACCCCGGCAAGAAGCCGCTGGTTGTGCTGTATTACCTGCACCATCTCAAGTTCCGGAGAGTCCTCTGCTTCACAAACTCGGTGGAGGCAACGCATCGGTGAGATCTCTATCGTGCTACATCGACAGTTTACATAAAGAATGTCCTATTTGTCTTCCTATCTAATAACATACAAAGTAAGACCTTGCGCTTGACCAGATGTCGCCAAGAAAAATTTGCGATGATCAAATTTGGTGAAAAAAAGCATGGATGAACAGGGTCCATTGCTGCACATTCCAAACCTGCATGCTCAGCTATGAGAAAGATCTACTTTTATTATCAGTAAATTCATATGGGTACCAAAAACAGGGTATGAAACTCATGAAAATTTGCTCCCAGACACAGGCCCAACAATTATAAAAAGTAGCGGGCCCTAACATTGTCCAGCCCTCCATTATACGTACGAATGAAATCAAATGTTTGTTATTTAAAGCGTATTGCACCAACTTATATTGTAGTTCACTGTGGTCTTCTTTTAATAAGAGTACTATTCATAATGCCAAAGTTGCTTTTAACAATGTTTACAGATATTTGTTGGGCATACGTGAGAGATTTAGTGTTTCACAATTGTTTGTGAATAATAATGTTCATTGTTTTTATGTATTGTTGAGAAAATCCATTTTTAACCTATATACTAGATGGGAAGAATGTGATAATATTTTAGTCAGATGCATTTTAAACTCTTCATATTTTTATTTCCAATCACCATTGTGTTTACACTGGAAATAACAGGTATTCAATTTAATTTAATGTATATATGTATATAATTCTTGGGTGAATATGGATGTAAGTCCGAAATAAATAAATAAATTATGTTATTGAGAACGCCCCAAAAATAGCATACCCCATCGTCATATCTCACGACTATATACGCAGTATATAGCCGTGATACCACCATATCCAATTCTGTGGAACTTATGCTCAGAAACAGACCAATCAGAAGGCCCACTGGTCAAAATGTCCAGCGGGGAATTCAAACGTCAAACGTACGATCTCGCTATATAAGTAAGATGAAAGCGAGTATTGATTTTGTCTTTGACATAGTAAGTCTAACTGAAAATAATTTTTCCGGGTAAAAGTTATAACTGGGCCCACGGGTTGGTATGAACAAGGACTTTAAGGCAGTGTGAGTGATCAAGCCATGAAAACCGACGATGAGCATACTCATCGGGTAGTGAACTTTTTGAAACCAGACAGCCCTGGCTAAAATCACCCAGCACTGGGCTGCCGAGAAGGCCGTATTTCACACACTGCCGAAGAATTCTATATAGAATTTCATTAAATGCTGTTGTCTGTTTGTGTTAGGCTGTACTTGCTGGTGAAGCTGGTAGGTGGCGTCACTGTGGCTGAGTACTCGTCCAAGGTCAACATCAAGGAGAGCAGCCGCATGCTCAAACAGTTCGCAGACGGCAAGATCGACATGTACGTACGAACCCACAGCAGACGTACAATGGATGATTTTTTTTTTTGTCAAACATAACTTGCACGATTGTCCTAAGAGGCAGTCTCTGTATACTCAATGATACAACTTATTTCTAACTTTGAAACGATATGGAGCATCTTTTGATGGAAATTCATTTATCCTGGATATAACATATATAAGTATCACAATAGTTTTTAAACAAGGATAACACACAGTTCACACACTAAGCTTTCAATGCCATCCGCCATCTTGATCACAGTGGTTGACGTCATTCGTCGTCAAGTGATCAAGATGGCGGATGCCATTGAAGGCTTAGTGTGTGAACTGTGTGTTATCCTTGTTTAAAAACTATTGTGATACTTATATATGATATGGAGCATGTCGTGATGAAGGTCTTAACAGTGGTCTCTTTACGAAAGCATGAGATTGTGAGACATGGTCTTATAATAGTCATGGTATCTTTATACTGTAATTGCCCGGCCGCAGGTTGATCTGCTCTGACAAGATGGCGCGTGGGATGGACATCGAGGGCGTGCGCTACGTGCTCAACTACGAGATGCCGCCGTACATGAAGACGTACATCCACCGCGTGGGGCGGACGGCGCGCGCCGGCCGCAGCGGCACCGCGCTCACGCTGCTAGAGAAAAAGGAGGCGAGGACGAGTTTTTCTTCTTTTTTTTTAATGTTTATTGTACAGCTTCTTACCTTAAAAAGAATGTAAGATCATTAATGTGTTTAGTGTGAACACAGGGGCTCCGTGTTTGTGAATTTAGGGGATTTGGGTTTATGTTTCGTACTAAATTCTTGTAGACAGCTCCTAATCAGTAGCGAAAGCATGTAATTCTTGATCTTCAAGCTTTCAATTGTTGCCTTGATCATCAGAGGTTAATTTCACAGGGTCAGGATTAGGGGGAAAAGTGCTACGCGTCAGCAGGACGAGTAACCCTCAAATATCTACTTGTCCTGCAAAAAATGTACTCGTCCTCTTTGTACAAACTCTATATCTGTATGACAAATTATTCAGAATTGCTCCTCGTCAAAAGGACGAGTTTCTAAACATTAGCACTCATCCTCCACTAGTTTTTACTAGTCAATACGAGCGGACGAGTGGCTAATACTGACGCTGTTTCATGTACAAAGTCAATACATTACTAAAGTATTAAGTTATTATATTCAGGTGATTATGTTTAACAAAATGTATTTTAATGTTATAAGATATTAAATACAGTATTATACCATTGTATCATTTATCTGATTTATTCTACGTTTCTTGATCATAATGTCAATTAATGCCTTAGTATTATTCTACGTTACCCACTGTGAGTGGAAAAAAAGTAGATGAATGAAAAATAAATGAACATTGCAGATATTCCATGTTTCAGCTGATGGTGAAGCAAAGAAAACAAAAATATTAAAGAAAAAAGTGTTTTGTTGCAGATTTTCCATTTCAAGCAGATGGTGAAGCAGACGAGAAAGACGAACGTGAAAGAGATGAAGGTGAAGCGAGGTCAGCTGACCCCGTACGTGGACGCGTTCCAGGACGCACTCAAGGAGCTGCCTGAGCTGCTCAAACACTCAGCCAGTCATAGATGATGGATGTAGACTGTATAATGTGATTAACAGTGGAAATGAGTTTTCTTCCTTTCCGTTTTAAACGCTGCTTACGAATGTAGATATTGAACCCAATGTAATAAACAGTGAAAACGAATTTCGTTCCTTATTGTTAAGACTGCCTACCAGCTGCGTACAAAACCCAAGCTACGAATTCGTAGCTACGGGTACTGTAAAACTAGAATATTTTTTGGCAATTAGATTTTGCGATTGTGATCCATATATTATTTCATGGCTATTTCATTTCAAGATTTTTATGCGAGAAAATTTCAGTATGATTTGGCAGTTGATAAACAAGTTAATATAAATTGTTGTATATATAATTGTTGTACTATATCTTGATATGCGCTCTTACATTTTGTGGGTTTGCATAAAGTAAAACATAGTCTACAACCTATCATGAATTTAATATTTTACACAAGTTGAATTTCTTTATTTATGAAGCTAGAATAAACAAGTACCAAAGCTATATGACTTGCACTGATTATACTTTGTCTGTTAGATATCTTCGACATATGCCTTCAAGTTGAGTGCAGGGCTACTTTTTACCTTGTTTCAAGATGCACGGTTTCAAATAAAATTGTAAAAACTGTTTAAGTGATTTTAAAGAGAATGATAAATGCAAAACCAGGTTCATTGTGTAACATGAATTATTTTATCAGGATTTGCTCTTACCTGATGAAATAATTCATGTTACAAACTCGCCTATTTTTCTCTATGTAATGCAATCGTCATTTTTTAGCATGTATCCAGATAGCCCACTAATAATTGCTTATAGATAGTTTTGCTGTAGAACCAAAGGAAAATAGTTCATCTGTGATATATGTAAGTGAGAATGCTAACTTTTATATATTTACCAAGCTACATTTATTCAAAGTGGTTCCATTATAATTGTACTACCAGTACGAGCAATAATAGTCCAGTGACTCAAAAGTCTCGTAAAAAGTTCCGAAATCACACTCAAGTCCATCCGTAGTATAAATGTAACCCTGTGGGTTCATATCATTATTCATATTCATTGTATCATAGTTCTAGTAATACATTCAAAATTGTTTATCAGTTTTATTTGACACATTGGTAGCCTCTTTCTACCAATGTGCACACTTTCATTTCAATAGTTCACCTTGTTTATACTCTTCCTTTTTTATGCAATAGTCCTATATTTTCTCCTAACAAGACCTACATTACTACATTCGCAAACCATAAACACACCTTTCATATTTATACTTGTTTTTTATTCATATTGTGGTGTATATAACATTAGTAGTACTGTTGTAATGTTTTTAAGTTGTGAATGTTTTTTTAAATCAGATGGGTTTTGATATTGTTTCAATAAACGTCTTTTAAACTGTTTATAAGCGTGTGTCCAAGCACGTTACATATAAACCAGAACTGATGCATGCAAAATTGTAATTTGTGATGAAAATTATTCGCTGACTATAAATGTTTGCAAACTATTTGCAGTGAACTGCAAAATTCGCAAATTAAATCATGTACAAATATTTCAAGTTTTACAGTACATGTATGTGGACACGTTTTCTTCCAGTATAATTATACTACCGGTAAAAGCTACTTTGATTAAAAAAAAATTCAAAAGTTTCAATTTCATGGTGAAGTCCTTCCGTGGCCTCTGATTTCAAGTGTTAGGTATTAAAAATCTTAATTGGTGATGAAAAATATTTCCTCACTATAAATGAATGCAATCTATTTGCAGTTTGTCAGTGAACCATGAAATTCTCAAATTAAATTGTGCGTGAATATTTCTAGTTTTACAGTATATGTATGTGGACAAGAGATCTGTCCGAGCTGTATTTTAATGTTGACTCAAATTTTTTTATTTGTAGTGCAGAATTGTTATTTCTTAAAATCTGCACTTCACACTAATGTGAAATAACAAAAATGTTTACTTGAAAATATTTATCCTTTATTCATTTGACATTCTATTACAAAAAGTTCATACTATTTAAACTTAACTTCTATTGTACCTACTTTCTTTGCACTTTTTTAGAAAGCATACTGTAAAAACTTTAATCTCCAAGCTTTATGGCCAACAATAAAATTCTTGATATAACCAACTAATTTATTATATGGTCAAAATTTAGTTAATGGAAAATGAACAAGCCTTGAGATAAAAAAAAATTGAAGTAATATCCAGATTACAAGGTTCTCTAAATTATTATAAGATGGTCATTTGGTTTGATAAAAATGTGATTAAAAAATAATTTAGTAGTTAAATATTAAATCATAATTGCTATGATTTACCAATCTATCTCTTACACAAACATATATTTTCTTTGTGATAACTACATCTACATTATCTGATCTGTTTGTCATTAGTAATTCTAATAATTTTATCCATTATTTTTAGCTACCTCCAAAATATTCACTCAACCATTCATTCACAGCTTCAACAGTCAATTATGAAAATAAAAATCAACCTCTCACAAATTGTACCAACCATTCATCAATGACATGTTAATAAACTACAAGCACATTTCTTCCAAAAACACTTCAAAACATTGATAACCCACACAGCTATACAGATTCTTGCCATAAACAGTCACACATTGAACACCACAATCATGAAAGTGAGATCCTCCATCACAAACTGTCACCACGTTTTATGAGACACTTTCTTGCCAAATTTCAACTTTGGCATTTTGATTGGTCGTAAATATGGGTTGTCAATCTGATTGTCCTCCCCTTCGTCCTTCTTTTCATCTTTCTGCTGCTCCTCTGTTTTTGCAGCTGCAGCAGCTGCTTGCTCCTGCTCTGCTGTCCCAGCAGCAGGTGTAGCAGGTGCTGCTGCTGTGCCGCCATCTTTTGCAGCAGCTGCAGCTGCTTCAGCTTTTGCTGCTTCTTCCTTTTGTTCTTTTTCTGCTGCTTCTTTTGCCTTTGCGTTCTGAAATTTAACAGAATGGATAAAACAAAATTTAAATATAACACATGAATACTGAAGATTTTGATACTGTGATACATAGCATGCGCTATTTCTATTTTTTCTTTTGAAGACCCTAATTGCCTGCCCATCTTAGACTGCATTTGGGAAGCACATTATCTATGTCCAATATTCTCAACTTCCCTAAAAGGATACGACAAATAGACAAAACCGGGTGAGTTTGTAACCTCGAATTATTTTATCAGGTGGATCATGGCAAAACCAAAAGAGCGAGCCTGATGCACCACAAGAACGAAGACTGATAAAATAATTCATGTTACACAAAGAACCCAGTTTTGTCTTTATCATTCTTTTCTAAACAATTACCACACTTCTGGATCATGATAACCAATGAAATTACATGAAAAAGAATAATAAGTACAAATACATGTAGTATTTAACTACAGTAAACTTTGAAAAAAAATCATGGTACCTGTTTATTGAGTTGCTTTTGAGCGGCACTTGGTTCTTCTGGGTCTTGGTTATCAAGATCTTCCTCTTTAGGCAGCAGAGCATCTAAGTAGGGCAAGGCCTTGCTCTTATTGGCAATCACTGCAAGACAACATAGCAAAAATAACAAAGTAAAACAAATTCCAAAAAATACCCCTGTCAGTAAATTCCCACCTCTTAAAAGTGCTACACATGAGAATTAAAATATTAAGTTAAAAATATGGCATAGTTTGCACTTTAATTTTCCTTTACTTTTTTTTAAAAACTGTGTAATTGCTTAACTTGCTTAACTTCCCCAGAATTGTTAAAATTATTATTAAATCCTGGCATTCACCATGATCAATACAAAATAAAATCTACAGGGTAACTCCACGTACAAGGATAAGCATATGGGTCATCAGCAAATAAAGATTCTGTTTCTCCGGTTTTTGCAATAAACTTGGTCAATGCAACCTCGATGTCCCGCTTCTGTGAAGCGGCTTTTTCTCGAATGAGCTGATACTCTGTAGGAGGCGGCTTGTACGTCTGTAAAATATGAAAAAAGCATTTTAATATTTGCAAATTTTACACTTCGCAAATATTACACCGATTTTTTCAGGATATCAGCCGTACAAATAAACCATATCTTAATCATCAACATTTTCTAAAATATTTACATAAATTTATAGATATAATTATATCAAAATCTTTTACATATGTATATTTTCTATATACATCATAACATGTACTAACATTAGTCCTCTGAAATTAATGGACTAAAATTGTGAATATATTTACTTTGTAGGTTTATCAAGAGTTATTTGAATAATGCTTACCAAAGTCCGAATGTATGTGTGTGAATCTGGAAAAGGTGGTAAATAATCTGGAATGTGAGGAGGATGGGATTTTTTTTCTCCGGTGTGTAGGGTTTTGGGCTGCACAGGCTGATTCACTGGTAATGCTGTAATATATAACGTCCATGTATTTATAACCACTTTGTTATAATTTGCTTCATTAAATGGATGTTACTTGTTCCTGGTTTTGACATTATCAGAACCACAATTATTGCCTGGCTAGCAGACATTTCGCTTTTGTCTCTAGTCCAGCTGCTCTAGTCTCAAGAAACTGAGGATTAATCTGCCGGTAGCACTGTTGTCACTGTAGAGACAACACCGAAACATCTAAAAGCCAGGTAAAAACCCTGCTTGCAAGAAAGAAATATTATTTAATAAATTTGTTTACACAATAGTACAGAAATTTACTTACGAGGCATGAACATTGTTTTGTTGGGTCGCTTTGCATGAGCTTGAATTCCTTCTATGTTGCATCCTGAAATGTCAATAAAATTCAAATTACATACTGATGCTTGTAATCAGAAATGATATATAACATTTTACAATTATTATTGTTATTATTCTTTAATTTCTTTATTCCAGACATAATACACACATCAAATACAACAGTTAATGTGATTAACTTGATACGATAACATGAGTCCCTCTACTTTTTTTCTTGATCATTGCTGTAGCTCAGATTCACACTTTTTTTATTGGTTGACAAGATGTATACAAGATGTATACATGGTGACAGTGTATACAAAAAGAGAACTGAACACTAAATATTTTAGATGTTATGAAGCGAGTAGCTGTAATATACAACCAAGTAACTACAAATACAACAACAATAAGATATTTATTACATACCCATTTCAATTAATGCCATTACCACATCACTAATCATAGGTTCCGTTCGTCCGGACAGTTCGGTGTAGCCACGGGCAGCTCGTCCCATCTCGGAAATATCTGCACAATTAATTTGCAATGCCAATGTGTTAACATATTCATACTTCTAAACTCACGGCCACCTTTTCAACATTTATCAAGTCATTATCAAATTGATATTTTTGATGTTACATAATTGTGAGCATACATATAAAAGTGTTGGAACTTTATTGGAAATCTTAAACACACCATATGACTCGTACGTCATCCAAAATAGTGTTACCCATCCTGCTGTGGGGCCTTTATCAAGTCAGTAGTCTTATGGACAGTTATTGGTTGTCACAGGCCTGTGATTCAGCCATTTGAATTGACAATACGAATAAACCAGTGCTCCTAAATAGTAATACCAAATGCGGACTACTAACGATGGTATGTGTACTAATCCAAACAAGTCACAATGTTTGCAAATCCTGACCAATACATAAAGTAAGAAAAACAATCTAAATCTAACACGGCCACTGAAGAAATATAGAAGAGTGTACGTGTAATGAAAGGAAAACATGGGGTTCAATAGGTTTCCATAAACAGTGCTCACACTGAAAACGATCAAGATTGTTGAAAAAGTCAACTTACAGCTCTGGAGCATTTCTGTCAAAGTTTCAAGTGCGTCGTCTTCAATATGGGTAAATCCATTTTCTGAGCATAACGCTCCCGCAGCCACTCGTAGCGCTTTTCTCCTTGCAAAATCGGGGTTTTTCAAGTCAGCGGACATAACTAAGTCATCTATGTGTATGATAAATATACACAAAAGAGATTTAAAGCGAACAGCAGTTTATATAGCCACCCAGTGTGCTGTTTTATTCAAAAACCTAAAAACAAAATTTTCTAATATTTCCTAAATCGATGTTGGCGTTGTCGAGTTTGGAGCAAACGGACACACTAAGAAATGCTTCTGTTGCATTTTGTTTTAACTAAAGGGCGTCAATGTTGGCTAAATTTATGGATGACACCTGACGTGAAGAGGAAATTTTCCATGGGACTTCAATTATTAGTCCTAGCTTGTGATGAAACCAGAAATGCTTCGAGCAAGCAGGGGTTGTTTCACTTATTACACATAATTTTTAACCGATGCAATGAATTGTCTCTCAATGGTATCTATACACCTGGATGCTGAGAAAGGTCCTCAACATTCTGTCCCACACCACCACAAATGCATCTTCACAAGTGAGCAGTTATATGATGGACTACCCACAGTCTCCGACAAGCTAAGGATAGCTTCCAAGATCTTCAAACTGGTAGGAAACTGCTACCACCACCCCGAGCTCAGCTACCAGAACTTGTGCTTTGGGAACGCATGGGCACAGGAGACGAGGGAAGCCTCAGAGTAAATCTGTAGACACCCTGAACTGAGATACGATTTTTGAGTGCTTCTAATGTTCCTAGGATATCAAACTGGCTGAATTTTGAGAGGGTAACCAAACTGAAAGGTTGGAGACTTTGTTTGAGATGTAGGACGTTTGTCACTAAATAACTCATCAATTAGATTCTGAAAACATACATCATTTTTTGCCCCGCACTCCCTTTTTTATACTATGAAATATTGGTAACCCCTCCTCTCCCGTGTAAAAATAAATAGATACATTTATCCATATGACACATTAATCTAAATGTACATGCACAAAACAAAATGTGCCAGACAGCCCTGTGGGTTAAATTATACATGTGTGCTGCTCTCTGTGTAATGCATGGTCAGGTGTTGGTTGCAACCAGTCAACAGTAGTGAGGGGGTTATATACAACCCCTTGATCTCAAAATCAATAAGTTAATGTTACAAATCTCAATGCAAAAGCCCTTTTCTCAAATATCAATCAATTGATCTCAATGAATTGAAAGGTCAAATCTCAATGAATTGAAAACCCAAATCTCAACTCTCACTAAATTGTATATACCGCCCTCAGTAGTCAATGGATAGCTTGGTCCAGTTTTGATTGTTTCAATTATGTCTTATTTTGATTGTCTCAATGGTATGAAATAAATCGCGATATCAATATAAAAACAAGAAAGAATCGATATTTTTCTGATTTCATAGAATTTGTAGATATTTTATTTTTAATTTCATCCTGCAATGATTTGGATATATACAAGTTCAACAATAGTTTCTAAACAAGGATAATAATCAGTGCATACACTAAGCTTTTAACAGCATCCGCCATCTTGTTCACAGTGGTTGACGTCATTCGTCGTCACTGGGACCTCGGGAGATTCCCGGGTTGCGCGCCCCCCTCCCCCTGAGGGCTCGGGTGAGGACATTGTTCCAGATGGAAGGAAGCTGGTACCTGCCCCCATCTCTATTTAGTGAGGGCTTGAGTTTCCTGATATGAATGGCCTCCTTCACGCTCAGCTGCTCAAAATATTTGTTTGTTCTATGTAACCACATAAGATGACAAATGACGTCAACCACTGTGAACAAGATGGCAGATGCTGTTGAAAGCTTAGTGTATGAACTGATTATCCTTCCTTGTTTAGAAACTATTGTTAAACTTGTATATGTTATATCCAGGATAAATGAATTTCCATCAAAAGATTTGGATAGATTTTTTTTCTGATGAATGTTGCAAATGTAATTTAGAATAAACAAAGGATGAGTTAATTATATAGTGACTATATCGCATATCATATTTTTTTAATCACAAAACATTTTTGTATTGATTCATAGCCTGAATTTTTACTGTTATTTGATCTTATTCGTGTTAAAAGTTTGCATGTCATTTCTACTTTTATTGTGGGTACTATAAAGTAATGATTTTTATCAAAAATAAAAGTACAAAACAATTATAATCCTTTTTATAAAAAAATAAACAGACAGGAAATTTTTGAAAAATAAAAATCAACAAAATGATGGAAATCCAGAATTTTATACAAAATACAAATGTAATAGTCAAAATAACGAGCAGTTATCCCATGCATCCAAATTAATATGTAATTAGGCCAAATTATGGCATTGCACAATTTTTATTAAAACAGAGTACAGGTCAAGGTTCAAAATTTTTTGCGGATGGCATAATTGCATATTGTGCTAAAAATTCTTTACCCTTATTAAAACAGTAAAAATAATTACAGAACCGGCTATAATCAATGTCTTAAAAATTTCCCTTCCCCATGGTTTATTTTATGGGTCTGAAAGTTAGATGCTATTATGTACATGAAAAATGAGAGGGCTCGGCTAGGAATTCAAATTTACCCCATAAAATATAAATATGATAATGCTGATCTACTGTAAAGAGCTTCATATCCTCACATGGTTAAGATTTTGGTGCAAAATAGTGAACTAGCATTATTGGATTATTCTATTAACTGAAGTTTGTTAATTAAGTTGTAATAGATCCTAAATTATATATAATTGATTATTTCATAAGCTGAAAGTTGATAAGTATTCAACATTGTAATTGTAAAAAAAAAAAAGATTTTCAAATGACTGAAGACGTTTTCTTTATTTATTTATTTAATTTCTATCACATGATTGAGATGAGAGAAATTAGATCGAAAGTTATGCAACTAATTTGAAGTGTTTTTATTGAGGACATCATCTTTAAATATAACAAACAAAACGATAGCACATGGTTCGGTAGTAAACCAATGCAAGAAAATATAATCCATGCAAGTATGATCGCAAGTTAAACTTCAAGCATATTCCTTATTTCAATAGTTAGCCAATATTCAAAAATAAGCAGGAACAAACAAGGCTATGATTTCTCATACATAAATATGCAAGTATATATATTCATACACATTGAGAACACTATCGATATCAACACAATCATGAGAAACTGGCCATTCACACATAGTTTTAATGTTACCTATTGCATTTACCCTAATTTTTGAGGTTTATCTTTTGATGAATGCTCACTAAACTTATATTCACAAGCTGGTTAGCTAATAACCGCGAACAATCAGAATATGCATTTACACTGTTTATGATTTTAGATTTCAACAAAGTTTCATGGCAATATAAATCACAAAATAAATGAATAAAAATAGTTACACGTTGCCTACAATGCTATTTTGCACAGTTTAATACAATGAAATTTCAATCACATTTCAATTTTAAATAACAACAGATTATTATAATTTATATTACGTATCATGGAAAAAATATAACCCATCTGCCTCCTTAACATGAGAGCATAAATCTCATACATCATCTAAATCAGTTTATTATCTTGTTCAAATAAATACATAGCTGTTGCACCAGAAATAAGAAAACAAACTCAGTTTTATTCATGGAATTCGTAAATCATTTGAAACCACAAGCCATAACTTTATCAATCAATTCATATATACAATACATTGAGTCAAAAAAATTTCTTTTCATACGACTTTGTTACACAAACTTGTAAATATCTCGACGTACATTCACTGTGTCAAAACTGGTAACAGTAATGCTCATATCCATCACAAATTATCTTTTCCTAATCAGTATTCCCATGCATGTGCACACAGTAAAGACAAGGGAAAGGATCTAATATGAAACATCATGTCAACATCAAATGCAGTGGATTATGCACTACGTATGTACACAGTGACACAAGAAGCATCAAAATGGCTACCGATTCAAGCGGCATAATACTTGGCAAGTTCAAGTTCTATCAACATTCGGCTCACTGCAGTTTCAACAAGGCCTCGACTGCTGATGTCAGCTTGCTGATCTCTAACTCCGTTTCAGACATCTTATTAGCGTTCTGCTCCCTCACAGCCTCGGGCACCTTGGTGCAGTAGTCTGGCTTGTTGGCAGCCTCTGTCAACTTGCTCAGCGTACCAGCGAGTCGCGTCTTCTTCTCCTCCAGCTTGGAGATCTCCTTGGGCACATCGATCAGGCCTTTGAGCATCATGTGGACCTCACATCTCGATGACACGGTGCTGATGGCACATCCCTCCGGCGGCGTTGCTGTCGTCGTCACTGCACCAGCAGAACCCAGACATGCGATCAGGTCAGAGTACCGCGACACAACGGCAGACGTGTCATCATCGCTGCAGCGAACATACAGGTCCGTCTTCGTCTTTGGCGTGAGTTGATAATCAGCGCGCATTGACCGAACAGCCTGGAATAGAATAGAATGGAAACATTTATTTTTGATTAATTACATAGAAAAGACATAAAACATACATATATACATAAATAAATAAAACTGCATAAAATCACAAACATATCACAGAATGTATAATTGTTTTTTTCCATTCTAGGTACAATATTGAACTTGGATACTGCCAGCAGTCACATAGTCTGAACAATATTATCGGGCCATTATCGCACTTTCAATTCTATTTTTAAAATTCATTAATATTGCTCAACAACATATTATGTGATATAGAAGCTCTTCTATTTAAATTAAACAACATTCTAAAAATTCTGTAAAAAGATGTCTTAAGTTTCCTAAAAGAATAAACGTTGTATTTGCTCCATAGATGGGTACAATACATCTTAGAGCAATAGGATTTAAATACATGAAGTAAACTATTTACCTCATTACTACAGTGTCTAAAACATTTTATGACAATATTGCCCCTGCTGTAAAAACTATGCATTTGTCGATTAATATCACAGTCATCTTTCATGTCACTGGATAATGTAAAAACCTATGTACATGTACTTACCTTGACCACGGACATGGCCAGCTCCACATCACTCTCTGTGGACTCGTTTCGCCAGCTGATCTGTTGTACTTGAGGATATGGCGTCACCATGAGGCTGACTGGCTCACTTTCTGTTCTCCTTGGCAGACGCTGGAAAAGTTCTTCGGACACATAGGGCATAAATGGGTGGATTAGCCTGAGTCCCACGTCGAGGCATGTGTATAAGATGTTACGACTCGTGGTTTTTGCTGCTTCATCAGAGCCATACATGATTGGCTTCAAATACTCGAGGTAGACATCACAGAGCTCATAGAGCCAGAAGTTGTAGATGGCTGTGGTTGCTGCTGGGAAGTCGTAGTCACCAAAACCTCTGTTACACGTGGCCACAGCATCACTGAGACGGCTCAAGATCCATGAGTCCATCAGGGTTTCAGATCCGCTCAGCGCAACGGTGGATGTTGGCTTGAACTCTTCTCCCAGAACATTCATGGCAAATCGCGTAGCATTCCACAGCTTATTACAGAAGAACCTGTATCCCTGAACTCTCAGGACATCAAGGTTGATGTCGCGACCTTGAGAAGTGTAGGAGCAAAGTGCGAAGCGGAGTGCATCGGTGCCGCACTCAGGGATACCTGATGGGTAGTCCATTTTCTGTCCATCGAGTGCCTTCTTGAGTTCGCGTGGGTCAAGGTTGGGCGAGTCGCGCAGCGCCTGCTGCAGTGCATCGAGGCTGATTCCAGAGATGACATCAAGTGGGTCAATGACGTTCCCCAGCGACTTGCTCATCTTGCGACCGTACTTGTCCCGAATCATGGCGTGCAGGTAGACCTCTGAGAATGGCAGTTTGTCGCACAGCTCAAGCCCCATCATGACCATGCGGGCCACCCAGAAAAACAGGATGTCGTGACCTGTCTCCAGCAGAGATCCAGGGTAGAAATAGTCCAGCTCTGGGCTCTTGTCTGGCCAGCCGAATATGGAGAATGGAAACAGGCCTGAGGAGAACCAGGTATCAAGAACATCCTCGTCCTGTCTGAGCGTTACCACCGACTCTGGCACAGAAAACTTGGCTGCAGCCTTCTGCCGAGCTTCTGCCTCAGTCCGTCCAGACACCCAATAGGCGTCCTCGATGTCATTTCCGGGAGGTATGGATCCATCAGTGGATGAGACAAAGTACGCTGGGATGCGGTGACCCCACCACAGCTGGCGTGAGATGCACCAATCGCGGCAGTTCTCCAGCCAGGCGAACCACGTCTTCTCAAACATAGCAGGGATGATCTTGAGGGAGCCATCGCGCACAGCATTAACCGCTCTCTCAGCCATATTTGTACAGTTGACGTACCACTGCGGTTTGAGCAGAGGTTCAATGACGTCCTTCGACCTTGAGCAGATAGGGACGACCATAGGGTTGTCTTTGGTCTCGCGATATAGTCCTCTCTGCTTCAGTGCTTCTAGCACGTTCTTACGGGCCTCAAACCGCTTCTGGCCTGCAAACTGGCCGCAGTCTGATGTCATGCACCCAGCATCATCTATGATGGTGATAAACGGCAGGTTGTTCCTCTTCCCGACATCGTAATCATTGTGGTCATGGGCTGGGGTGATCTTCACGGCACCGGTACCGAATCCCATCTCAACAAAGTCGTCACACACGATGGGGATCTTACAGTCGCGGAACGGATGCAGCACAAATTGGCCGTGCAGATGCTTGTAACGCTCATCATCAGGGTGGACGGCAACTGCCGTATCTCCAAGCATGGTTTCTATACGGGTTGTTGCCACCACGACCTCCTCACCATCATTGCTATCAGCAACCGGGTATGCGAATGAGACAAGAACACCAAACTCCACCTTCTCCTTGTAGCCTGGAACAGAGAGCAGTGTGCGACCTGGAAGCTCCTGCTTGTCCACCTCGATGTCAGATATAGCCGAGTTGAGCGAGCACGACCAGTTGACGAGGCGGTTGCTGCGGTAGATGATACCCTTTTCGTGCATCCGGCAAAATGCCTCCTCCACAGCACGGACCAGCTTTGGATCCATGGTGAAGGCAGCTCGGTCCCAGTCATAGGATCCGCCCATAATCTTCAACTGATGGTAGATTCGGTCACCTTTCTCATTCTTCCAATTCCACACTTTCTCCACAAACTTCTCGCGTCCCAGGTCATGTCGCGATTTGCCTTCTTCGCGCTGAAGCTTCTTCTCCACGACAACCTGCGTGGCGATGCCAGCGTGATCACATCCGGGGTTCCACAGCACCGTCTTCCCGTTCATACGATGCCATCGTACAATTGCGTCCTGCACGGAATTGGTGAGTGCGTGTCCAAGATGAAGTGAACCAGTGATGTTGGGAGGTGGAATTACCATCATAAACTTGCCAGCCGGGTTCTCAGCAAACACAGTCTCACCACGACCGAATTCGGGCTTGAAGAAGCCTGATTTTTCCCACCACGAGTACCATGCGGCCTCCACGTACTTGGGACTGTACGCCTCCGGCATCGGGCACTTCGTGTCTTTTTTCTCTCCATCTGGTGTTGGGATGTCATAGGTTATGACTTTCACCTTCTTATCCTTCTTTTCCTTTTCTTTTTTCTTCTCCCCTGCGTCTCCTGCACTTTTCTGTTGTTGCTGTTGTTGTTCCTTCAACTTTGCCTGCTTCGCTTGAAACTTGGCTAACTTTTCTTGTTTCTTAGCCTCCTTTGCAGCCTCTTTGGCCAGCTGCTCTGGTGTCTTTTCCACACTGTCAACAGCCTTGTCAGCCATTGTGTATCCAATCTATACAATTGTAAGCAAATTGATACTAATCAAATCTTTTATAACAATTGTCCTGATAGCTACTTATCGTTAAATATTGTATAGATGATGTAACACAGTGGGTAAATGGAGAAATTTAGTATATAAACACGTGAAATACCGGTGACGTGATTCACCCGGAAGTGTAAGTTTTGACAGGTTCTTTGGGGACCAGCCAGTTTCTCGGCGCATGGTGCATGATGCAATACTTTAAGTCTCGCATTAGTGCGTTATATCATCAACAGCCGTTGTTTGGCCAATCTATACAAATGCAAACACTCCTCTTTTATGACAATTGTCCTGTTAAATACATATAATTAATGCAACACAGTAGAAAAGTCTAAAATACGTGAAATACGGGTGACTTTCTATTAACACAGAAAGATGGACTGTCCAGACGTCCAGACAGTCAACTAATAAACATGCATAGTTTGCATTATGGGTCTCAAAACGTTCATCAGTACAGTTTCGTCAAAATCGAAACTAATAAAATTACACTATCATGCATTGTCGAATATTTTCCCTGCACTCTCACCATCACCAAATCTCCGATCCGTTCAACAAAAACTCCCCCCCACCCATTACTACCCACACCTCTAAACACCCATTACAGGTGAATGCATATGATACTGAAATGAAATGGTTCCCTAAAAATGTTGCTACAGGCCACTTTGATAATGTCATCACAAACAAAAGTACCCATTACAAAAAATGAATGGAACATGCATAATTTAATGCACAGGGTTCAAATGAAATGGTGTGGGAGGCCACGTGGTGTTGGGACTGGGTGGGGAGGCAGGCTAAAAACTGTTGGGGGGGTTCATACAGGTTTTCAAACAAGATACAACCACGTTATTAATATCCATCACAAACACAAATACATACACACAAAATAGCAACAAAAGTCTAGTTATTATGAAACACATGCATGATTTAATGCACAGGGTTGGTAATAAGGAGAAGCGAAAATGTTCAAACAAGTAACTTCCCATTTCCCCCTCACAACATAACAGGAAACTGAGCGACACCCCTCCCTATGGCTTTAACTAAAATTGAGTAACACATGTAATAACATGTTTTATGTAGATATGTAGGTTAGATGTGCAAGTATAAAGATAGATTTCAGCACCCTTTTTACCTTTTTCTAAAGTTGCAAACAAAATTTGAAGCATATATTTTTAAAGAAAGTCCTAGAGATATAGTCTAACCTAAAAGTTAAAATTGATATGATCACTTGCTATGTTACCGTGCTGGAATCTACATATTAGCGGACTTTTTTTAAAGCAGAAACGTGACTTGATTTTAAGATATGATTGTTCAGCAAAATTTTATTTCATGGTGAGGAATCACTGAATTTTTTCTTGGTTGTTAAAAATGCAAGTTGGTATGATAAAATTTGATGTTGGCATCAGCAATCATCAGGTATGCTTTGTTTTGTTTTATAAATTCATATTGAGTATGTTGATTGATGATTCCTGAATGATTATTTTACTAGAAGATCAAGATCTACTGAAAGATCAATATTGTTTAGTAGTATATTTGGGTCCTTGGTCCTTGTACAAAATATTCTTGGTACTGCAGCATAAAGAATAAAAAAAAAGGAGTGAATCCCCAATCACCCCCCCCCAGGCAATATAAAAATCGTGCAACACCTCCCCACCAAATGACAGACCCGCCTCATGGTAAATTATGCATGCTCCCTTAAATTATGGTTATGCTTGACTGCATTTGGGGGAAAACGAAACTACTCGACTCAAATACAGATTACTCAGCGACATGTGATTCTGATGATGTGCAGACGGCTTAGACAAACAAAATACATTGAAACTAACCCAAGGTAAATCCTATAACTGAATATTGCATTATATCTCTTATATATGTATTGATTATGTTGACTACGCGTATCTAGCTGTGTAGACTAGTGCGGTATTATACAAAGTTGTCAATCCCTTTAAGGATCTTTAAGATGTGAGCACGTGGCAGGACCAAATATATTCCCCCAAAATATCAATCCCTGATACCAATGTCTAATATGTTAGGGTTTCCTAAGTATTAAATTGTCTCTTTATGTGGTTCTTTTTTGTTGCTGAAAATGATATAATGGTTTTAACATTAAAAGAGTGAAATATTTTATGCAATAGAAATTATGAACAACTGTGTATATATTTTCCCCAAGTTTGCTTGTGAATTCAATTCTACTCTCACTGTCCTTGCAAGCAAGCTCCTACCACTGTATTGATATAGCTAAAGACACAGCTTCCATTTGAAAATATCAAGTTGCCCTGACAAGACTCGAACTCAGGACCCCCAGGTTATGAGACCAGAATGATACCATCATCCCATGCAGTGGGCTCTTAAAAGGTTATACGGACAAACCGTTATCTCTGTAACCCCAGCCTACATACATGTTCAGTTATCATCTCAACCCAGAGTTCGTGGGTTCCAATCCCACCTTAGGACGGAATTTTTTTTTTGAGGTCTAATATAAATATGTAACCTTTGAACAGCCCGCTGCTTGGGATGATGGTATCATTCTGGTCTCACAACCTTGGGGTCGTGAGTTCGAGTCCTGTCAGGGACACTTGATATAGTCAAATGAAAGCTGTGTCTTCACCCATATCAATACAGTGGTAGGAGCTTGCTTGGCAGAACAGTACGAGTAGAATTGCAATAGAAATTGTTTCCTCCTGAACTTAAGTGAACATTGATCTGTATCTTTGATGCTGTGTCAAATATGTATAACGGGTGTGGGGTGTGTGTTATGGAAAAAGGCTTGAAGAAAGCTTGAGGAAGAAAGTGAAATGTTGGAAAAGAAGAAAACAGAAACAGGGATATGGGAAATACGACGTACAAATGAGAGGTGTGGGAAATTATGATTCCTTATAACATAACAACCCCACCTCCCTCGCCCCATACAAGGGTTCATTTTTTTACTAGGGAGTATGACAGTATGTAACCTACTTATTTTTATGTATGATTTCGTTTTGTAATCTTCGTGTATAAACTGTGTCATTTTAAATATTACATATGATATATAAACATTACATTCTTTGGCCATATATACCCATAATTAACTACACATGTATTATGAATCAACATATAATTGCATCTTGCATACACACCAAGCAGATGAAAACATGTTAACGAACAGAAGGGCCATAAAATTTAAATATGTACCAGCTTTCTTCTGACATTGTTTCTTACAAAAACTAAAGCAGCAGGGAGATGGATGGGGCAAAAGACAGTGCAGAGATGATGGTCTTGCTGTCACTTTTAAAAAAGGCCTCAAAATGTGTCTGTTGAAGTTTATATTAAGCACTTCAACGTGTGACTTTATGAAGTAGTCACTGTGTTCATATAACATTTGATACAGTTTCATTTTGATTTGAATTAGGTGAAAATAATACACAAGTTTTGTAGTCTTCGAATTGAATTGCAGTTCATATACAATGTCTGTTCATAAATAGTGAATCACTAATGATGAAATTGCACTTATTTTGATGCGCATATGGATACAAGGATATCAATTTGCATCAGGGATCATTTACTGTGTTAGGCTGTATGAAACGAAACTAAAAGTGTATTCAAATTCCATGATTAGTGACTTATTAGAATATCAGGTATACAAAGAATGTATACTAATTTCAGGTATACAAAATTCTATGAATCAAAGACAATAGTGACTGTATAGACGAATAGTGGCTCGGTTTGTTTATATTGACTGTTTCTGTACACTTGTATAGTACCTATGGACATTGTTGATAGAATAAATAAAAAGAAACTAAACTGTATGTTGCAAGTGTGTCTTCATTAAAATCGTAAAAGAAAATTATGAGTAATCAATTTTAAAAATAATTTTTAGATAGATATTCAAGCAAGTACAATTTTTCCTACCTCTGCAGGACAAAACGGATACACAAAACGGAAGGATCACATGGATATTTGAAGTCCAAGCTGCACGGGGGACCACGAAAAACTACTTTTAAGGTAAGATTCTCATTGCCATTTCATTGAGACATTAAGTGTTTCACTTGAGGCCCATACATTGGGTACAAAAACAAGTGTCAGGTGTCGTGTCTCGCTTTAATTTTTTATTTTTTGCGTCAATGTTTAATGCTGTCTATGTTAAGAAGAAATGGGAGTGTGTCCCCTGATACGAAATTCCGAATTTGTCATTCAACATCTAAAAGTGGAGTAAAAGCACCTGTGGCACGTCACTGTGTCCCTTTTAGCCCATGTAGAGTCCTCAAGTTTGTGTCGTTTCTGTGGCTGGCAGGTTTCCTGATGGTGCTCGCTACATGCAGCATTACTCGCATATGTAATTCAGCTTTGAGAATTCTCTGTGACGCTTTTTTTCTTAACGTTCATTTATCATCAAGGACCTTTGTAATGCTCATGGGCTTTTCGGCTGCAAAATTGTCATTTTGAGAGATGGCTTTTACATCAATGTCCATTTACTCTGGAATTTCAATGGTCGAGATTTTGATATCGTCCAACTGTTTTCTACAAGCCTTTACTGGGGATGGGCCCTTGTATAAAGTCGTGATTCTTATATAGGGCTTTGATTTATTATGGCCTAAAAAGCTATGAAAAAATGAAACCGTTATTGTATGATTTCCACATCCCATGCATAAATTTATTTGAAAATTTTATGCCCCTCCCCCTATTATTACAACAAATTTTCTCGACTGCCATACAAGTGCATCTCCCAGGTAGTCAAGGAGCCTCCCCAAAACATGTTGAGATTTTCACCACGCCCCCACCTAGTTTTTTCAAACTCCTGTGGGCCTTGATAAATGGTAGCCCCCTCATGTTACGTAATGAAAAGGACCACTGATAAACATGAAACAGGAAATATTGTGTAGTAATATTATTTTAATGAAACAGAAAGCGACACTCCTCAAATGTAGCATATCTCATGAATAAGATGAAGTAACATGTTTCACAAGAATGAAATTTATGATCCAAATGTGCGTATGGAATTACATCTATTGCACCATAAATTATAACTTGTGATGTGGGCGAAGTGAACGATACTTTTCTCACCACGGAAGCCATTAAAAAACAACACTTACACGGGTTCTAAATGATAATTTTGTGTATGTGTTACAATATTACATAATAAATAATGAGAATGAAGACGTGAAAAGTGTAGTTTACTGACTGTGTGCCCTGTCATTTACTAATTCTGACATTTTTTCTCCTGCTCCTATAAATTGATTACCTAGATCAACTTTTTTTTTGCATATGTGAAAAGAACAATAAAAAAAAGAATTCTGTCTCATAGCAAAAACCAAGGTGATATTCATATTTACAGTTCAACCCTGTTATCTTGATCTTTCTTATTTCAAACTTTCTGCCATCTTCCAGGTTATTTTCATTTCCCTTCAAAAACATAATGAATGTGCATGTATATGTAATATAATGGTTTGTTGGTTATCTCAAATTTTGACCAACTCCAGCAATTTACTGTTATCCCTACATATTCTAGATAGCAGAGTTTCTACTGTATTGAGCTTTTTGAGGATATGTTTGCTTACTGGCCTGTGGTCAGATGAGGGTATTGTTTTGAGGCAGGAAGGGATATCACAAAGCAAAACTAGGGTCATGTCACTCTCTTCTGTTAACATGATAAATGACATAGTATATGGGCGGGGAGATATACCAGACTGATCTTCACTGACTATAATGTACATCATCTTTTTCCATAAAAGTGATTTTTAAGTCATTTTCATGCATTATATTTAATAAGCAATGTAGTTAGTATTTGTCCTTGCTTAGTTGCATTATTCATACAAAGCTTATAAATTAACATGATTGGGTAATATTAATTGTCAAGTGACTGACTTCGGCCTCATTCATGACTATGTTTTTGTTCATGACATAGCTTCTCTCTGGGGTTTCTATAGGCATAATATCACAAAACGTAAGCATTTAAAGCATTTGAAGCACAGAAGAACCTCCAATTAAGACTACCCATTGAAAAAAGAAACGACCTCTACAATAAGAGTATTTTTTCCGGTAGTGAATCTTCATGCAACCCAAATCATGGATGTCTATAAAGAAATCAACTCTCTATAGAAACCTATTGTAGCCAACCACTAAGAGATGTTCTACTGTATATGCTATGTGTAGGAATTCCAAAAACAATGCGTGATAATGTTGGAGGGGCCTGTAATTACTACCTGCTTATCTCATGTTTTTACACAATGATAGGACCAAAGAAACTTGCAGCTGGACATTTCTAAGTAGAACATCATGTTGACTTGGGCAAGTGGCTGAAAAACGTGTGGGCACAGTATGAACCTTTTACTAGAGATCTACATATATCATGATAGAAGGTGTCGCCTTTCATTTATTTGGCAAAAAAAACCCAAAAAAAAAATCTTACACAGGTTGTCATGGTCGAAAGGTTAACTTTATTGAAGGTATCTTTGAACAAAAATGCCTGTTTTGTTTCACAGAAGAACCTCTATTAGGAGCAACCTAGGCATTGGCCTCAAGTAGTTTTAAGAGCAAGGTGTTCTCTTTATGGAGGGTTAGAGTGGTCTCTTTGTGAAGGCTGAGACCATGAGATAAGGTGTGATGATAGAGGTGGTCTTACTATAGAGGTAGTCTTAATTGGACATTCTACTGTATCATAAAATCATCAAAGTGATAGATTTAGAAAATATCTCTTCAGTCTAAGTTAATTCTCTTTGATTTATCTAATATGGAAATATATTACAGAATGTCTATTGGAGTTTTGTTTGCTCTTCCCAATACATGCACTAATTGTTGGAACAATATTCATTAGAATTCATTCATACTATTTACCAGCCCCCTACAGCTTCTAATAGCGCACAGTGTATTTATTACTGTATTATGTTTCATAATTACTTGGTGACTTTTGTAACAATTGGTCCTAAAATGTCATAAAATGGTCACATTCCCATAATGCATGAGACTTTTTGTTCTTCAGGAATAAAACAAGTCAAAAGAATGTTTGTGGCAATCATTGAAACCCTATAATTACCTCTGTATCTTGATAATACACTAATTATGCGGTCTCCATATTTTGATTTTTGAGTTGTACGTCAGTTTGTGGTTTCGTATTTTTAACTCTTTAGACACCTTTACGCAAGGCATTCTGTTTTGTGTACTTGGGTTAAAGGTGCCCTATAATTGTTAAACAAATGCATTATTGTTTAGTATCAAACTGATAGTATTTTATTGCATAGCATTGACAATATATGTCATTTGAACAAGACTAGGCCTTACCCTTCTTGTACAAGCCAGTGTGTGGGAGTGCCCCATGGTCATTATGATGGAGCCACCAAGAAAAAGTCAAGTCACCTCAGCTGTGCTGTATGCAGGCATTAAACCTGAACACACGACATATCAGTAGGGCTATTTTTTAATGGAAAGGGGGATTTAGACATATAACTCAGTGTGAGGTTGTACTTTGTATGGTTTTATCAAGCATACAACCTGTTTGGTGTGAGTTTGATCAAAATCTACTACAGACCCCAATGGGACTCGAACCGATTACCTTCTCATATGTCAAAATTTTCTCTTCACTGTTTCTTGCACTCTATATCTTAAACCTTCTAGAATTCAAAGAGTCAATGTTTTTCATCCTGTAACCTTAACTAATTGACCTCTATATACATACGTTAAAAAATATCTGATGTATAATCTGATGTAAATTCTGTGCTTGATGAAAAAATGCATTGTAGGACTGTCGCAGCGATACACCATTTATCAAACTAATCTTATTAGTTTTTGTTAACATGGGGTCTCGGTAATTCCCCATTATTCCACTTTTAACAAGCACAAAGACAGAGTGGAGTAATTTTACTCATAACGTTTTTAACATTGATGTTTTGCATTTTAGTTGTTGATTTCAATGTATAAAAGTAGTATGATAAAGTTGACATTCGTTATTTGGATACATAACAGTTTACATTGGACGTAAGACTGTAAAATGCATTCATGATAAAACTAGTCTGATATATTTTGATTTTGAAATGACTTTCATTATTTGAAAAACCAGAAAATATTATACATATATAGACGTAATTTACTGATTAGTGATTGTATTATGAATTAAAAGGTTTAATATCTGAAGTTGAAACAAAAGTGATTTTACTACATATCGAGGATACATTTTTACCTTGCTACACAATTGCATTATTTGTTTGGAATGCCCTTTGAAACAATGGACTACACCCTCAAGTGGAAGTATGCTACAATCGGAGCGTAAGTCTTGAGACATTTGCTATATATTTTCATTGTTTAACATTCAGCTAATTGCCCACCCCCAAATATGCCAAGTTACTTGTATTGACGCGACAATGTTATTGCTACTAGTTAATGGAAATGCCTGAAGCCCTGGTCCCTTAAGTGCAATATTTTAATCGAAGGGCACTATTGTTGTATTTAAATCTGTATAAAGTGGACTACCATTTATCATGCCCCAGGAAGGCTATAAAAAAACATCATAAAGGAAGTGGGAGGGGTGCGCCTGAGAAGCTCAACTTGCTGTTGAGGTTTGCATGGCCTTGAAAATATGGGGTGCACTTACAGGGGTGGCCGTGGAAAATGAGAGGAATTTTTCAGGGTGGCGTGAAATTTTTAAACAAATTTAGGTGGGGTGCCTGAATTCATGCAACAATGATATAATTTTTACTTATCCCCCTTGAGCCATAATAAATGTGCGCCTCCCTAAAAGCCCATTGCATTCAGACATTCAAACAGTGGCTAATGCAGGCCCCTTTCCGGGCAAAGTTTTTATGAATTTAGCATCTGTGTTTCGGGATGCATGTGTTTCCCTCATGTTTTGACGTGATTGAACATGCAGGCTGCCCCGTCTTGTTATGTACAGTATTTTCTGTTATCTTATTCCTCAGGGCAGGTAAGAAAAAATGAAACCATTATGGTATGATTTTCAGGCTTTCTGCCTGAATTTGTTGGGAAATTTCAGGCCCCGGGGCCATCCAACCCTTAAAATACTATCCATTTTCTGCACCATTTCTATAAGTGCTCCCCAAATTTTCAAACCCCAACTCCAAAATCAGTTCAGGTTTTTCAGCGATCCCCCCCTCTACTTCCATTATTTTATGTGTCACAAAATCAATCAATTACATCCTAATTTTATGTGAGCAGGCCCTAATTATTCCTCATTCAGAGGGTGTGTCATGGCTGCCCAGTCTTTATCTCAACCATCCTCTCCAAGCCTTTCGGTCACCAGAGCTTTCTGCATACATAAAACATTGTTTTTTAAACAAATTGTCACTGAGATAGCATTGTTGCAAATATACATGGTTGACTTTATCAGTGAGCAACAAATGCTTGTTGCTGGAAATGAATGGAACAAACAGAGCATTTACTTCTGATCATAATGTGCCCATACTATATGAAATACATCCCTGTTATATTTTACATTGCCACATGCATACATTCCTTATGAATATATGATTAAATATACTAACCACACTAGGTTTCATGACAGAGGCAGATTGTGTAATATAGGTTGATGTTTTAAGCATCTAAACCTTGAATAGTTTTGGAATTCATCCAGTTTTAGACCTTTTAAGTGTTAGTTTATAACTATATGCTACAAATAAGGTTTTGATCATATCATAAAAAAAGAAACATATCTGCTGCTTACAGTCAAGAATTTATGATTAATTGTAATGGCAATTAAATTGTTGTAAATGACAGTGGCCTGTGCCAATTTGACTATTTATGTTTGATTATTTGACAGCATGTCAGTTTGATGTGTTTTAAATCAATTAAAAACGAAATCTCATTTGTCTGAAAGTTCTTAATGAATTTGTAATTGTTTTTAATACGCTTTTCACGATCAGAAAACTGAGCTTGTGAGAGATGCTGTAATTGCTATATTAATAGTACAGTAGAACCTCTATAAGACCACATCTGTGAAGAGACGACACCTATAATAAGACCATATTTCTTGGGGCATAGTCCCTTTAAATTGATTTTAGTAGATTAGAATATTAGTCCCTCAAGATGCAGCTGTAAACCTCTTTAAAACGATCACCTCTCTATTGTGACTACTTGATGCCAGCTCTCAGGTGGTCTGTATAGAGGTTTCACTGTAAGTGTCAATAGAATTAAACAATGAATTAGCAAGATATGACTATATAATGACATATATATTGACAATTTTGATTACATGCCCCTGGGGTATTTGTTCTACCGTTATTCAATCTCCATATCAGTTGATTTGGTGAGAAATATTTGTCATTGGAGCTATAGAATGACTTATCATTGTCATAGTTCCTTGTTATATTTCATCTCAGAACAACTGAAATATATAATTTTGAGGACATTAACATTATCTGTGTATAGTACAGCATAACATAGTTTCATTTCTGTTCAAATACATTATTAGCAGGTTATCTAAAAGGTTATTTGCATTTTACTGATATCCCTACAGACTCGAGATAACAAGTTTCCACTAACACAACTGGTTTGAATGAAAATTAGAAGTTCAAAGAAAATTTTTAATTAGATGTCCTTTAGTTTATCCTGAATGTTAATCTTTCTCAGTATCAAATTCCATCCATAAAAATTGTGATAAATCAGACCGTTCTTCCAGCACTTTACTGTGCTATTGATACTTCACACTGAAAATCTGTAGGCATGTTTATAAGTGCCATTTCACACTGGACGGTGCCACATGATTACCTTATCAGATAATTTGTACCTGCGTTTCCCATCACATAATGTCTATGATAGACATTAAGATTGCCTGTCAAATTGTCCTCCGCCCATCGTAACACGCGCAAATTGTACAGCATTGTGGCAAGTCATGGCCTGGAGCATTTTCATGCTAGATTTATAACACCTTGTACCAAGCCCATTATCATATTTTTGTTGGTAGATAATTATATCATTTTATGTTTATTTACTGATGGGGTAATATAAATCATTAATACAATGTGTGTATAGTTTATAGTCTCTTAAATGTTTTATTAGCAATTGATCAACAGTTATACTGTAGAATTATATGAAGATCATTTGCGTTTTTGCGTTTCATTGTTTTATGTTAACGATATGAAATACATTTGATAAATTCTAATTTGTTTTCCCCAAGCTTGTGAAATCAATTCTATTCTCTCTCTCTCTTGGTGGTATAGAGAATGGAGAGAGAGAGAGAGAGAGAGATGAGAGAGAATAGAATTTGATAAATTGGTGTCTGTATAAATATATATTCATGCTGTAGAAGTTATAGTTTTTATTCAGGTTGGGTTTATGCAAAAAAAAGAAAAACAAACATCTATGGTGAAATATTTTACATGCCTAGATGCAAAGGATAAATTTGATTCAGATTGCACCTTTTCACAATCTATTATATGGTATTAATTGAAAAGCGACAAAGTTTCTCTCTTATAGAGGCACAAACAAATTGATAAGAGGAAATAATGTCTGCAAATCCAAGGTAAAATGTGGCAGATACGTTTAATATCAAAGAAAAAAGGTTTTAAATTCTTTTAATGTGAAATCAGATATGACTAACTAGTCCTGATTGATAGCCATTTATAGTCCTTTTCTTTACAAAATTAAATTTCTCCACCCATTTTACAGCAGAAAAGGTATTTTCTTGATCATCTATACATTTTATTTTTGATTTTTAAGTCTTGAGTTTTGACTATTTCAATCAACATTACAGCAAGGCCCACACTCATGTAAAGACCCACCCCCAATTTGGATCAATCTAAAATGGAGAAAAGTTAAAATGTATTTTTCAAAATAAAAGGCCACAGCACAGTCATTCGGATGGTCGTATATTGGAGCCTGTAACATATTTAGTGAGAAGCATATTAAATAGGGCATACAGATACAGATCTGCCACTATACTTAGCAAAGCCCCTGTCATTTTAGAACATAACTGACAGTGAAGATCTTTGATAATAAGCATGATGAGTGAGTTGAAAGCGTTATTGTGACAGGTATTGGACACTAATTAGCTGGACCTGTGGTCAAGTGTCCAGCAAGGAGTGACGTCATGGGAAGATGATGGGTGTTTACTTTGGGCAGTCAGCTGGACACTGGTCATTCTGATCCACAGAGCCCAATCAAATCCGTGTGATTGTGTAAATGAGCAAAATCTACATTCTACAGTTTATATCGAAGTGTTATGAAATGCTAGGTGTTGAGAACGTAAGAATTATCACAGGTATATCTAGCATGGCTCCCCACCCCACTTGCCCCAATATTCACTCATGTCATTTTCATGGGATTTTGAACATGTCCACATGCTTTTGTGTGTACAAAACCCATCAAACCCACTGATTGCACCCCCCTTCCCCCTTTTCAAAAAACCTGGATCTAGTAATAATAATAATGCGCAAATTCTATAACAAACAGTACCAGAAGTAGGACCCAAAACTTGATTTTTATTCTACATCACAATCAGATTTCCATTACAAACACAAATTTAGCAAGAATGAAATATGTTCGGAACATTCATAGATGAATTATTTTTTTGTTTATTGTACTTTGCACAATCTATCACAACCCTCCATTGTAATACATGAAGCTTACAATGTGTGTTTCTCATGAAGTGCATACAATGTAACGTCGCCCAATTAGCAAGTTTTTGTGTTTTTGTAATTATAACACTTCATCCTACGTCGTAAAGACAGAATTCCCAAGACGATTAGTTTTAGAATAGGAAAGTGAAAGGAATTATTGTGTGTTAATAATTTTGTAATTGCAATGTGCAAAGAATAAATGAATAATATAATGGAACATTTATCATTTTGTGGAAATATGAATTCATAATATTTTGTTTTGATTTGAGCTGCAGCAGTTTATCTCATGTTTACTAAAAAGTTTAAAATTAAAGCTTTAATTATAATTGATTGGCAAACATTATGATAATCAAGATTTAATGCAAAAATTTTTAGTATTTAGAATGTCAAACTACGACATCAACATTTTATTATGTAATGTTGGATTGCAAATATTTACTCAGTAATCATGTATAAATTGAGATTATGAAGCATCTAAATGAAGCTAGCAATTGAAGATGGTCTACATCACAAGATGTTATTGAAATAAATATGTACATATGTTGAAGTAATTTTACTATTACACTAGAACCTCCAACTGAGACCACCTCCATACAGAGATCACTTCTATAATAAGACCATTTTTTACTGCCAAAAGTCTCTATAAAGAGAATGACAGAAACCTTTGAAAAGACCACTTCTCTACTAATATAACACCTCTTCAGGTCATTCACCAAATGATCTTAATAGAGAGGTTCTAGTGATACATGTATTGGAATGATTCAAAAGTTAATTACGTTTAAGCTTTTTTGTGCATGAAGGTCAGAGATTTTCACTGTCTGAAGTTAGAAGTTTGATTCTATTTTATTCAACTTTTTAACCACCAAGTAGATACCAGTAGTAGGCCTACCCTTAAGTTATTTTTTGCTAGCACAGTAGAAACTTATTATCCCAAATCCATAGAGATCTGATCGATGACAGTAAAATTGTCGAGATAGCTGATATTTGAGATCACCAACTGATATCTGTCAATAATGTGGTTGAATGGAAGTGAAACCAACCACAAGATAACAGAAAGTTTGAGATAAGCAATATTGAGATAACAAGGTTCTACTGTACTCAGCAAGAGGCAGTCTTCTGAGAAGGCTTTTCTGTTTCCCATACAGTGAAGCATTATGTCAAACACTTAAAATGTGAAGTAGGATTGAGTTGCTTGAAACAATGTAACTGTATATGAGATTTGGCACGGTTTATATCTCTGTGTCTATCAATGTAAAATCTAACGTTCCTTTGGTTTTTTTCACAGGGGTAAATCAAATTATTATGAACATTGGTTCCGATTATAAATGTTGTTTATGTGGGTCTTTATATTATTGTATGTGCTTTGGTGTATCATTTGCTGTCATATAAAAATTGCTCAAGTGATCGTTGGTTTACATTTATATATCAAATGAAATTACATTGCGATGCCAATGAATGACCACATATCAGTTAATAGTCAGAGGATTTGCAGTCAATCAAATGAGGCTTGACAGTAGTTACAGGATATATATTTTTGATTGTGGGAAGTTAAAAAAAGAAAGCTTGCATGTCTTACATGTATATGTCATTTTATTTTAGATTTTTCTAAATGTTAAAAATAAATTACTAGATTTTCTTCATTCTGTTTTTTTTTTACAATTTACAAAACAAACCAGATAAAAAGACATATTTGCGTCAATGTGTTTCGATTATCGAGATAAATAGAAACGTGACGTGTAATCATCACAAATTATGCAGCTTTTTTGCATTATTTATGGTGTTTTTGTGATTGGCCGTCATCAGAATGGCAGAGATCGATGGCATCAGTCTGGCTGTATGCACCCACTCTTAACTTAATGTGGGGGGTGGCAGTGCCTTTCGCACTCCCCTCCCCCAGATCTGGCTGTGTTAAGAATTCTTCTAATGATAGATAACAACAGTTCTACTCCACCAGAATCATGAAATAGTCTGAAAATTAAAAGTGTATAGCAGAACCTGGGATGAAGACAACCTCTAATGAGGCCATTTCTCACAGTCCGAATCTTTTACAAATAGATCAACATATGAACTTCCATAAAGAGAGAGACTACCTCTATTGAGATTACTTGATATAGAGAGGTTCTACTGTACTCACACTCCAGTGTAATTAATAAGAAAAACAACAAATTGCCATTAATTTTTTCAATGATTTTTCCAATGCAAATAATTCATAAACCGACGATTTTCATCGCAAAGAACATTTTATAGGAAGTAGAATAATTGATGTGTATGCATTATGTTTCTTATGAGGGAAATTTATGGATAGTCAGACCGTAATTCATTTTCTCGCATATGCTGACGTTCCCGGATCAAGGGAGTGAGTTTCTGTTAGTTACAGTATTACGGTGTCTTGGGTCTTTGTATCTAGAGAAGAATCTCTATTTGTACTGAGTGATTATCGCTCTTTCCCATCATTCTTTCTCCATTTTCCTCATGCATCCCACTTACAATGGAACCTGTCTTATGTGGACAACTTCTGGAGAAGTGAAAAGTGTCCACATAATACAGGTTGTCATTAAATGACAGGTGTGCTTATGGACAAGTTCTACTGTATTTTTTTCACATTTCATTTTGTCGTTTGGCTATTTCAACAAAGTGCAAAAAAAAAAAACCCACTCAGATAGTGATAAGCTCTGTTAACAAAGGTTTTGTGACTGGACCGAAAGCTACAGGTGAGCTTTTGCCAAAAATTCCCTTCAAAGTACCAGTTTGAATAGTAGAAATAGAAGAGAGTAAACTGCTGAGTTGGTGCTAAAAGTCTCTCACTTGTGGTATGTTTATCCTCCCAATATAATCATTAATACTCATTTATCGTCTTTTCAAATATGCGATGAGTGGTAGCTTTATACACAGCATTTTGGTGCAACTTTTACTACAACCAATAAAATGCATTAGAGGTAACAAAATGTAGTTGTTATGATAACACCTGATGCCACTAACCTAAACTCGGTTAAAACCATTTTGTTTGGCCGCATTGTTCTCTATCCGCAAAAAGATGCTTGTAGGAAACCTCTCACGTTCCAATGTAGAATGGGCACTTAACATGCTAATTGAATAAGGAGTGAGTCAAGTGCTCTTCTTTTAAGTTAATGCACTATAAATATCTATTAATGTGGGCAAGTGCCAATTGTGATTTAAGTTTGTTTTCCATCAGCAAGCTATTTTTGAACTTCACAACCAAAGTATAGTATAACATTGTAATTTCCATGTCTGTATTTCCCCTTCCTGTAGAACATCATTATCTTGATATTGCTTAACACGAATTTTCTGTCATCTCAAACTTAGTTTGATTTCTGTCCAACTACACTATGAATATACATTAGTTGGTCATCTCAAATATTGGCTATTTTGAGCATTTTACTGTTATCCATACAGATTTGTGACAAGGAGCTTCTTTTACTTCTAAAGTGACTACCTACTTACCCATTTCATGTACATGCTTTTTTAACTCACTTGTCTATGACAAGGTGGGCTACTGTGATTACATTTAGTCGGTCCATCCATCCACAATTCATGTTTGTTTAATAGACGCTTCATTTTTCATTTGATTTTCACCAAATTTGGGTACAAGTTGTATGCCTTTATGTTCATAGTTCCATTCTTGAACCATCTTTCATTCCAAACCAACCGAGATGACTGAAGTAAAGAATCACCAACCAAACAATGAACTGCAGAAAAAAAAATTGAAAGTGGGAAGAATTTCACATAATCAAGGAAGAGCAGCATTTGCATTTTAGAAATTAACATACAGCACTGGTTTGTGTCCATTTGTGGTCACACAGTGCTTACCCTCATTCCGGATGCAAGATGTCACCAGCATGAATGACATGATTCTGTATTTGGATGTCAGAGCCCCTCAATATCTAGCGAGTGGTAAGAACATACGCCGAGTGTAACTTGGTATTCTGTCCATTGCGAGCCTGCGATGATACCTAATGCCTTAATGCAGTCTGTCAATTAAGAAATGAGCCAATCAGATGAAAGCTTTCTTTGTTGACAATGCATGAAACTTTAACCAGTTTGTTCTGGTTACTAAAACTCATTGTTTATTGTGTGTGTTTGTGGGAGGGAGAGTTACGGATCAGATACTCAATGAGCACTTATTATGTGGATTGAGAATGGTATATCATTATGGTGACATTCTTGTGAGTATTGTGAGTTGGGATACTCAATCCGTGGAGTGAGAATAAACATCATGAATTGTATTGACTGGATTCATTCACACACCTGACCACTGACCTACTTGTACGAGCAAAGGAGCTGGCCCTATGGTGGTCATTATAACAAAGCCACCATGAAGAAGTTGAATTACCTCGGCTGATATGCAGGCACCAAACCTGAAACACAAAACATGACATAATCTGTAATATTCCCAATGGTTGTTTAGCACTTGCATTGAATGAAAGCTTCTGTATACTGCTTCCTAGGGCGTTGAGAACTGACTAGTGTACTTACTTAGTACATACTAGCTCATTCACTCGCTCATTCACTCGCTCATTCACTCGCTCACTCACTGGCTCACTCACTGGCCACAAATGTGAAACTGGCATAACATAAAATCAACCAAGCTTTATTAGGAGCTAGAAAATATAAACCTTACTAGAATCACCTGCTGAGTCTATTCGTGTCCACGTCTCGTGGTCCTGACCCAATATGTCCCGACTGAAATAAGCTGATTATCATGACGCTTGTCAGACGTCTACCTCGCACTGCAGCATGATTTTTACACTTATTTATAACCTATTTACAGCAGGAATCTGTGATGAGTCTCAGCAAGCTAATAATGCACTTGATAGGTTCTTCTGACATTTCTAAAAGTCATGGGAGTCGAAGGATGTTATTGTTCTGAATGTTTTCCGTGTTTCTTTTTCTGCAATTGTAAATGTAATAACAAGACTAAAAATAGTTTTAGCTGTTTAGCTGTTTTTTATTGTGTTTATACTCGATCTCGTTCTTAGGTACTTGTACCTACCAGTCCCCAGAGGTTCAGACCAGACTACATGTATACTCCCCAGTCAGTTTAAAGAGGACTAGGATCTCTGCTAATACAGTAAAACCTCCTACTAAGAACACCCCTTTAAATGGACTGCTTTTGTAATAAGACCATTTCTTGCAGTCCCAAACTCTATATACGGACCACCGTGAACCTCCATAAATAAACTACCTCTCTATGGAGACCACTTGAAGCCAGCCATTGGGTGGTCTTAATAGAGAGGTTCTTCTGGAGAATGATATAAAGTAATGAATCGTGGGAACCAAATAGTACAGGTGGTTCCATTATGGCCAGCCAGATGCTTTGTATCACCAGACTCAAGTTTACAAGTGTCCCTTATTTATGTTCCTGAGCATTTGTAAATAAAAGGGCAGGTGGATTCTGTCTGTTTGAAACTGATGCTTCATTTTGTTGTATAGAGTTCAACCTCAGCTCTTGAACTGTTTGCAGATTTACAAAATTTAGAAGTCCAATTCACTTAGGATCACCATTATTTAGAAGTAATAGTACGCAGGATATTTATGAACAGTTTAAACAGCATTTTAAATCTTCAAGTGACTTGGAGTTACAATCTATTTGGATATGTTAGAATTATAGTAGAACCTTAGACCACGTTGGGAAACTTAAGTAGTCTTATTGAAGAGGCCATCTCTTTATAGAGGTGGTCTTAATTGGAGGTCCTACTGTATGTATCCTGCAGATGTATTCTACGGATTGTTCCCAGACTTATACTTCTCAAACTGCTGAAAAGTACAAACTTGCTGTGAAGACCACCTCTGTAATAAGAACATTTTTCACTGTCCCAAACCCTCAAGGAGAGACCGCAATGCATCCATACAAAGACTACCTCTATAGCTGAGACCAGTTGAGGCCAGTCCACTGAGTGGTCTTAATAGAGGTTCTTATTATACCATTTTGATTTTGAGATCAAATATATTATGCACATTTATGAATCAGACAGAATCTGGAACAGTTTGGTCTGAAAATGTATTGATGATAAGATCCAGGGTGAACAATATCTCGAGCCTGTCCTTATAATTTATTAAAAAGACGGTAGCCACAACAATTTATTGTAAAACAAAACTGAACTAAATTTTTTTCAGGGGACTTGAAAATCTAGGGTGCTCTTATAAGGAGTGCCCCAGAAAATAGTACAATTTCAATGTTTGGGGTAGCCTAATATTTTCAAACAAATTTAGGCAGGGGTCTTGAAAATTATACCATAATGGTCTCATTTGTTTACAAGGCCCGCCCCACCCCTGGTCCACAATAAATTGTGGCCTTCGTAGTGTCAAATATCAATATATAATAGCAGAAACCCATAATCTCAGTTATGTAATAGTGGTAGGTCGAGTCGCACTCAAAAAAAAAAAGCGGAGTGACACGAAATAGACTCTTGTAGCTGGTGGAGCATTTGCACTGTGAGATGAATTAGACTGTTGCTAAGCCTGGTTGATGAGGTGAGACGAAGTCTGACAGTCAGATAGATCTGGATATGATAGCATCGCTAATATTATAATATCGATGTCAAAGTTAATGAGATTTAATGACATTTTTTAGATGATTTTGAGTTCTATGAATGTATTTTGTGTGGTAGACTCATCATCAGCACTAATGACAATATTTCACTTGCATGTTATAGAATTTTATTAATACCAGAATTTTAAAGTACATAAATATTTCAAGTTAACTTTAACTGCTTAATAGTCGGGATAAAACAATTTGAAGTATAGATTTAGTGACAATTTTTGTGTTTATTTCATACAGATTAGATAAGATAAAAACATTCTGTTGATTTTGTGTGATTTTCAATAGGTCTTATTTGACACAAGAAAACTTGTGTGCTATTTGGAGTATCAATGTTGATTATTGTTAGGATTGGACTTGGAGATTTTAATTGAAGACATATATTGTGGATGTCTTTTGTTTTATACTATGTCCAAATGGATTACTTGTAAGAAATCTATTGGAAATTAAATTGAATGCATCTGGGCCCTTCCTTGAAAAAAGAACGAAATGATTTTGTCTATGACAAAGCATTCATTCTGTATTTAGGAACATATTTACACAAAAGAAAATATCTACACAAGTGGAGTTGTGTGCATTTAATTTAACTAATAATCTAAGAAATAGAAATGATTGATATTTTAAACTATTATTACAGTAATTATATTCTCTGCTATCAATATTTTTATGTGGAATGAGAAGATAGTCATACAAATTCTTGAAACAAATTTCTTCAGTCTAAAAATCTGAAATGCGATCAAGATCGTAAATATTACTGATTATTAGCAAATATTTCTATGTATTGAGAAGACTTGATGAGTTAGTTCGATATTTACCAAGTCATAGCAGTTTAAGAAGTCAATTTCTCCCTTTATACACAGAATAAACTAATTGCCTTGGAGGCATATAAAGATAAATTTGCCCTTCTCCATTCAAAAGTTAATTAGTTTTAAAGATACCTCTTTGTGCCATTGAAAAGCGAATTACTTATATTTCGATAAAAAACTGATGGAATTTATCGCCATCAAACATTTTCTCACCTAATAAGTGTTTTGCTGTTTATATTAGTTATGAAGTGATGATGACATTTTAGAGAATAGGGTTTAGATGTTAGCTTTGATCAAATACTCACTTTGATTATTTTTAATTGCACCATGTTCATGGCTGTCATATAAAAGTACAGTAGGACTCGTTTATGTTGAACTCTGATTACACAAACTTGTGGATAACCAAAAAAAAAAAAAATGTATATGTTATTGCACCCCTTCCAGTCTGTGTTTGATTGATTGATTAATGTATTTTAGTGATAGTGTAAATTCTATATTTAGGAATAATAGATATGGATTAACAGTAATAAGACAAAGGTATTAATTCTACTTCGACCTCCTACGGTATGAGTAAAATTACTCCCAAGTGTAAATTGCCCTGCAAAATGGCCATTGATATGTAAAACAAACAAGTCGTGATGCATTATTTTATAAAGGAACTATCACTGTTACAAATAGCAGTGGTGTAATTACCTGCAACATTATTTTTTAGTTTACGATGTAGAACACGCTTTGGAACTTACATGTACTAGTTATGAGGTTTATTTACATGTTTTCAAATATCATAGATTTTGAGTAGTGAATTAGGTTCATTTTTATGTAATCTTTGAACAATTGGATATTGTGATTTAACTGGATGCCCAGAATTGGATGCTAACTCAATCTGGATATTTGTAATCTTTGCATAAGAATGGAACAGCAAAATTCTGGGTAAGTATGATTTTCATTAAATTGCCACTTGAATTGCTGATTGATGATTGGAAACCTATATATAATGGAAAATCTAACCCATTAAAAGTGAAATGTAATGTAAAGTTCCACCATGTATGGGCCCCTCTTTCAAATCACCTTATGACAAATATGCAATGAAGGCTATAAATATCATTAGAGCTGTATATATGAGCTTCTATCTTCATCAAACTGATGCTATGGTCAATCATTGGCTGTGACATGTATCACTTGTGAAGGACACCTTCACAGGAGAAAGAGATTGGACACATTCACTCATTAAGAAAGTAAATGTATTTGATGTTTGAGGTTTTGTAGTTTTGTAGTTTTCTGTACAAACTTTCCATCATTTTAAGGAGACTTTCTGGAGATAAAAGAATTTGGAGGCAAAAAAAATCTTAAAATGTTCTTGTTTTTTATTTTAGTATAAAAGTACATTCATTTCCCTTTTTAAAAATGTATAACACTTTAAAGGTTTCGGGAATGGAATTTGGTTTATGGACCATACAAAAGATCATACAAATACAATGAAAAATTCAGTCAATGTTAATTTTGACTGTACCGAAATTGTATACATGAACTTTTGTATGGTCCATAAACCAAAATCTATTCCCGAAACCCCTAAAATGTTTAATTTTTAAAAAGGAAAATGCTTTTACTTTTAAACTAAAATAAACAACAAGCACATTTTAAGAATTTTTTTATCTCCAGAAAGTCTCGTTAAGCAGATCCATTGTGGCAGTGCACTCATCTGTATTCTCAACTCCCATGGGGAGTTCTCAACTCCATGGGGAGCATACAGTGGAGTGTCCTGCAGTTCTAGTGAGCTATGATGCGTGATTCTATTACCCATTCACACGTTTGCATCTCCAGATCTGTACCTGTGTCCTATATTACCACATGTACATTCCTATCAAATCAGATTCTGTTCGTAGATCACACAGATATGATTGGGCTCTGTGGATTAAAATGCCCCATGGTCATCTTGTCACAAATGGTTTAACTCATGACTTGGTACTGTAAATATAAAGTCCAAAATGTGCCCTTGGAAACAATAACTGGAACTTACAATCGACGTAATAAAAAATGCACATTTAGTTTCCAAAAGTGTGAACTTTTCAAGCTAACAAACCCTGGCAGTTTACATGAGACTGTCCTGGCTGCTAATCTGACTAGCAGGTGCATCTGATCTCCAATGTCATCCATCCTTTTGCAGACGGCCTCTTTTTGTGCGTCTACAGTGCAACCTGTTATTAAAAGAATATGTCATAGTTGTAGCTAGTTTTCAGTTTTACTGTCTGAAGAACTGCTGAAGGCACAAAAATTCAAAATAAAGTAAATTTAATGTGGCCTTATGGGGTTAACATTTTTTTGGCCATAGGTGGAAGGGGGGGGGTTGAAACCATTATGGTATGATTTTCAGGCATGATGATATTTGTTTTTCATACCCGTACAATGTAGAATCTACATAAGGTCACATGCTCATGTATAGGCCCAAGTCCAAATTTGCGTTTGAAATGTCAAAGCAAAAAATGCCCACATCAATAATTAAATTACAAAATAGACCCATCTTCTGGCATACATTTTATGTCTGACATACTGATGCTGTTTAACAATGTAAAATTTGACGGTGTCTTATGTATGTGTCTTACGGTGTGATTTTGCACAATGGAAAATAAACATTTGGCATCAGTAAAACGCCAGGTTCGTCCAAGTTATTGTGGTTGTATCGTAATTCTGGATTCAAGATGAAAGTATTGTTAGATGTCAACTCCATGGCAGTAGTCCATTACAATTACAAATTCTTTTACAGTGTCAATACAACGCTCCATAAATGTTCTAAGTGAAAATTGCATTGTAATGCCCACGTGCATGTATGCCTGCAATGTGAGATCTCTCCTCACAAAACTATCAACATGTTTATGCTAGCTGTATTTCTGTAGTCTATACAAGCCCTCCTTTGTATAGTACACACACTACGGATACATTTCCCAACAAACAGGTCTGTATTTTTTCATAGAAGAAAGATTTGTTTGTGGGATTGTCATTTACAGTAGAACCTCATTATCAGGAAGCTTTAGGGATAATATACCGGTATACCAGTAAAATGCTTGAGATAGCCAATTTTGAAGATAACCAATCATATATAATCATAACATCATGGTTAAAGAGAAATGAAACTAACCTCAAGATAATAAAAGATTTGAGATAAGTAATATCAAGATAATGAGATTCTCCTGTATAGGGGTTATCAACAATATGTAAGATGTCTGTCCTGTGTGTGATCAAGATCAACTCTCAAGTCAATGTCACTTTTTTAAACAGTTTTATTTGCAGTTGTTCTTGGAATCAAAATGTATTTTAATTGTAGTGGGAAACTTTTAGATTGTCACAATTCACAATTACTCATTCAGTTTCCAGGTTAAAAAGAACACACTTTAATGTTGCTACTTCATTCTGCGTTCTAGCTGTTTTAAGTTAAAATGATGTCCATATCTGAATGCTGGATTTCAAAATATATTTGAAAATAATTAATGAAAAAGCTAGCTCATCAGAGTGTTCATTGTTTTTTGTTTTGGATTTCGTTGAGTTTTTATATTTAAAAAGGTACAAAGAGGCGTTGCATCTCAAAATTCAAATGGGATTTATGATTTACATGGAGTTCAAATTTCTAATATAAAGTTCATTATTTTTTACGGAAATTGCAGGAAATACATTATGTTTCAGTTTAATGAAAATGTTAACAATGTAATTGAATGTTGTATCAATGTTTTCACAATGACGTCATTGTATAACATTGTGTGTAGTACACCTCACTTGTCGGGTTCACTTGTAAGTCGAGACTAGTTTTGGCATCAAATTGTTTGCAAATCTGTAAAAATTAGTTACAATCATCGTTTACTATGAAAGTTCTAACAAATAAGTATTGTTACATAGCAAGTCAGATTAAAAAGTTATTGTTACATTGCGAATGAGTTGCCGAGCTATCACATGTTCAGGTTTGATGCCTGCATATAGCATAGCTGATTTGGACAAGATTTCTTCATTGGTGGCTTCTTCATAATGATTGATGACTATGGGACTCGCTTTGCTTGTACAAGCAGAGTGAGGGGTCTTGTGCAAATAACTTTTGTCAATGCTATGCAATAAATGCATTGCAAGTTAGATGAAAAATTATCAATGTATTGTAAGTTAGGTTGAACATGGATGATCAAAGTGATTACGAGCTTTGAAAGCTTGAGCACTTCAGCATTATCTTATGATTATGATACATGTTCTTGTCAAGTTATTAATGCGAGGTCATAGCAAAAACTTATATGTCAAAGGCAATTACAGAGCCTCTCTATGCAGACAACCTTTCTGCGGGCTTCAACCTATCTTAATAGAGAGGTGGTTTTCTTATGTATATCCAGGATGGTCTCTGTATGAAGGTTTATGGCCGCAAAAATGGGTCTTATTATAAGAGGTGGTCTTAACAGACAAGTGTTCTTAGTTAGAGGTTCTACTATATATGTATAAATGAGTTGTGTGAATTATTTATAAGCTAGTATTTTTACACATACAATGGATACTGGAATTTGAGAGGTCCACCTCTGTAATTAACAATACACCAAGGTATTTTGGTGATGGTGGACAAATGTGAAGGCTCATGGGCCTATATCAGATCAAACATAACTCACGTCCCCAAAATAGTTGGGAGGACAGTGCCTTTATGCTCGAGCTGTGGATGGGTCATTCAACAGACAAGTGTTCTTACAGACTACTATTGTATAAATGAGTTGTGTGAATTATTTATAAGCTAGTATTTTACACATACAATGGATACTGGAATTTGAGAGGTCCACCTCTGTAATTAACAAGGTATTTTGGTGATGGTGGACAAATGTTGATGTTGGGAGCTGCCATGCAGTGCTACATGTCCTTGTGGATAACCAAATGTCCTTGTGGATAACCAAATACAGCAGACTGTCCTTTTATTGTCAGTCTATGGGAGTCTCTTTTATAAACCTATATCCAGTTAAGTGTTTCCACTGACCTGTCATGTTATAATACCCCCATAGATTGAGTTTTACCTTTTAAACTAGACGAATTCGCCTCGTTATACTTTTTTTGTATCAATCAAAATCAATAACCAGTTTTTCTTGTTTGGCCTTGTAAGATCATATGTATGAGGTAACTGTATCTAGAATTTCCTGAACTTCTGATTTGTCTGAAGCCATGAAGAGTTGTCTGCGAAATGTTGACTCTTTGAATGAGAGGATATTTTCAATAACTTGTAAGCTGAATAATAAGCTGGAAATAAATGAGGGTGCTGCCCTAAAGTACAGTGTAACTCGTAGAGACACTAGAGTACAGTGGGACCTGTTAATCTGGAACCCTGTGTACAGTGGATCCATGAAGTAAACATATATTTGTTGGGACATCCAAGACCATATGACAATTTCTTTATATATGTATGCTATACTGACTGCAAATGAATCTATATTAATCTTACTGTATTTTTATGCTGTTCTATTGTGGATATACCATGTTTGTTTGTCCTTGGTGAATCCATTATATAGATTGAATTTGAAATTGAATATAAGATGTGTTTAACACCTTAGATATATGGAGTGTGTTGGCCGCTTGCACTTGGTGTATATAAGTACATGATCTGGTGCGCATCTGAGTACAGGGACGTTAGGGTTAAATGGACACTGTTTTGTTCCTTGTATAATATGAGAGACTTACGGTACATATCAGTGATGTACAAGCAAATGGGAGACATCGTGGTCATTATGACGAAGCCAGCATGAAAAAGTAAAAAAATCATGTCATCTCCACAGTTGCATCAGACTTGGCCTTATTACACTTCAGCAGGGCATTTGTAAACGGCTATGTTGATACATTTTACTCAGACTAGGGAAGTGTTAATGGCGCCTACCACTTAATATTATTATGTGCAACATTTTTCACTGTTGTAACATAAAACTTCCTGCAAAAGGCAATTAATGCCATTGAGCAATTAGGTGAAATACACGTGTAATTAGCGTAATGGGATGCTCCATCCTTAAACAATGATATTAGTTGACATTTGCCCGACCATTGAAAAAGATCCATGGTGTGTGTATTGAAAATCAACATATAGGATAAGGATAAGCCAAATTCATTTTCTGTAGAACCTCCAATTAAGACCACCTCTAATATATTGAAAGACCACCTCAATAAGAAGTCTAGACCTTTTTTGTGGTTCTGAATTAAAAAAAAACAATCATAAACCTCTATAAAGAGACTACCTCTCTGATTAGACCACTTGAGGCCAGTCCATTGGGTGCTCTTAACCTGGAGATTCTTATGTAAAAGTGTGCATTGAAAAGTAACACAGATTAGCCTTCAGAGTATTAGGTCAGATTGAACAAGACGTCCAATGGCGTCTAGTACCAGTCTGTGTGTTCTCAGAGCAGCAGGACTCCAGCAATACATTTTACACCCACAGGATGTATACCTCTCACTTGGAGAGGCTTTGTGGTAAATGTTTATGAAATTTAACAATCTGTAAATGGCAATCAGGGCTTTTAAATCTGGATAATCTATGGCCAGTGTTGCCGTTATTGGTAAATATGTGTCTAAGTCAATTAGATCATAGTCATGCATTTTGTATTTATCAAATAAGTGGTTTAGGACTTTGACAATTGTAAGATTTTATGTATTTCAACCAGTCTAAGAGTAGCATTATGCTATCAATATGAGTAAGAATTATGACTTACTCATCCTCTAGACAAAATCATTTATTTTCCTTAAGTGTTGATGTTCTTTGATAAGTGTGTAGAACATGTAGGACGAGTAACATTTTTGAAGGACTAACAACTTTTTTGTCATGCTAGTTCTGCAGACTTAGACTTACCATATTCCCGCGGATTAAAGCCCATTGGCTTTTAACCCAAAAAACAACACTTTTTGGAGCTTTTGAAAATGAAAAAAGTTCCCACTTACACACCCAGGGGCGTATATTTGAACACTACGCCAGCGATAAATAAGCATTGGATTTTGGTACTGGTATGGTACTGGTCTACCTACGCGGGCGATGATGAGTTTACTGACTTTTGACAGCATGCACAATGGTTTACTTTTATCATCAATGGTAATTATTAAATTCAGATCTTTTCAAGCAATGCTGTCTTCGTATTCATCATTGTGAACTTTCATAGGTTGGTAACATCGTACAAACGTAATTTAATAGATATTTGAACTCCGGAAGTTCGCTTTTATAAATCATACTCACGCACTAGAGATATACCAAAAGCATTTAGTGATATGATCTAGGTGCGAGTCCATTTTGATTTGTATAAGCATTATAAGGAGGTTGCGTTGTGGAAACTCCTAGGGAATCACATTTTGTTTGCAACAAGAATGCTGCCGGGAAAAATTAATTTGAAAAAATATATTATTTGGTAATTCTCACTTTGGGTGTTTCTAGATGCAGCTTAACACAAATATATAACTTCAAACATTGATTCAAGCTTCCGTTGAAGGTTTATACATGTATCGATGTTCATTCTGAATCATTGATGGAAAGCTGTGAAATGTGTCGGAGCTTCTAATATCGCCCAAGGCATGTTCATGGCATGTGTACGCATACGAGTACAGGATTTCTTTAGGTGTATTATGTTGTTTGCACGATCTTCTTAATTCGACAACACTAAGCCCATCTTCAATGTTAGGCCCATGGGCTTTAATGCGTGGGGATACGGTAACTAGTAAGTGTTGTAGACTTATGAACTTGATGAGATATCTGCTGCTGCACTGAACTTAAAAAGTTACATAGAAATAAATATGTTATGATTAATGTCACAATGTCTCAATATTCTTGCAGATAAACACAAGGAAAAACTCCATGTATATGTAGGATGGCATCTTTATGTTTATAGAGGTGTTACATTCATTATCAAGTCATTTACAGATGTACGTCATCTAAAATAGAAACCTCATCAATAATGTCTGTTAGTGTTAAATAATGAATCTGCAACAGGTAGAAATTTGTATTGATGTTTGTTACAATGTTTGTCACCACATTGAACCAGTTACTGATCAGTAGAACTTAGAAAACCTGTGTTCTCGCCATATGGAGGCCTCTTTTAGTAGAGTTCAGACCGTGAGAAATGGTCTTATTATAGAGGTGGTCATAATAGAGAGGGGGTTCTACTGCATATTGTTTATCATTGAAGAACTGATCTTCCATTTTGTACACATCAGTAATGCCTCATCTTCACGTAATGTCCCCATAAATCTATGATATTACAAAGTGACATTTTCTTGAGACTCACTCTTTCTCACTCTCGATCACTGAGGCTCGCACTGCTGCTTATTACAAGATCTTCATTATAATGACAAACCGCGCCAGAAATGACTGGGTGCCTTTTAAGAAAGAACACTTCGAAGGTAAATTGGAACTTGTCTTAATATTTGTGTATTAACACCGTATGAGTATGACAATCGTCTGTTTACGGGAATCTCTTTTACACTGGACATATTTCCAGTGATACAATATCTTCCTTTGGGTTGAGTGGAGACCTATAATTGGAAGAAATTTGGTAGGTTAGATTTGCGTCGTTAGCAAAATCAAAAACTGTTTTTTCTTACTTTCTTAAACATTAATGTTCGACATGACAGTTGCATTCATGCTGTACGCTCCCCAGGGAGTTGCAATAAAGCAATATTGATTTACAAGGATGTCAGTAGTGTGGTGTAAATGACATAAAGTTGACTGAGCTTGTGTACAGTAAGAAGACTATAAAAGTCGTACGTTTACATTTAGGCTACAAGAAAGAACGCTACTTTGTGCTGTGTTATCAATAGGAGTAAGATATTTTATGAGTAATGAAACCTATGAGAAAATTAGAAAACCAATGAGAAAATTAGCCCACTGAGCTGAACGCTACAAGTCACGCTTCATCGACTATCGGTGTCGGCTGTAAATCTGAGGGTATCACAGTGACATTTTGCAGGATGTCATCTCCCGTGTGGAAGGTGGTCGCTTGTGAGGCAGATCATGTCCTTCTGCTTTATTATTAGATTACATCTGATGATCAGTGCATCAGTCGTATATAATCGACAAAACTATAATTGACAAAACTATATCCATCCTCAATACAAGAGAGTATATTTAGCGTGTGAAAATAAGTAATAGAATTCCGCAATTGTCTAATTTTCATGATACTCAACTCTTGAAGTATCTTTCCGATGTCAGTGGATCCCTTTCTACCCATCTGTCTATCATTGTGCTCATATAATAGCAAACAAACTTCTATCATATTATGATATAATTGAGTTATGCAACACCAAGCTTATACTTGCCATGGATGGAGAGCTCCTGAGTCTAGACAAAATGAGTACTTGTTGTTTAACATTTCAATACAACATCTATTAGGATCACCCTGGGGAGCAGCCTTAAATGGTCTTGATTGATAGGTGCTCTCTGTATAGAGGCTCATTTTGGTCTCTTTTTGAAGATTTGAAACCTCTAGAAATGGTCTTATTGTAGAGGTGGTCTCCATACAGAGGTGTTCTAGATCAGAGATTCTCCTGTAATTAACCTGTCACTTGATACAGAAGACATTAAACAACCATAATTGTAAACCAAACACAAGAAAGCCACTTGACTTTTTTTCCCCTGCTCTTTAGGCCGAGCGGATTGAGTTATTGCTGAGCGTCCGTCGCGTCCCCCACGGGCGTTCACAAAGAAGCCGCGTTGTGTACGCTGTAACATTAAATCTGGCTTTGTGCACATAAACCAAGGTCCGTGCAGAGTCGCCCACAATTAGCCTCTGACATTTTACGTAAACAGCATCGGCGTTTCATGCTGTGTATGATATAGACGTGGGGCCTCGCTGTGTCATTTTCGTAAAAGATCAAAATCTGTCAAATTTTTTTCCATGTCAATTTTTTTTGCTCTGTAACATTTTGATTTTCACTTCTACAAGTGGTAATTTGTATGTAAGGTGAGATAATTAACTAGTTGTTTGTGAAGTTGAAATTTACAGTTATGAAGTTTAGCATTTCGATCAGCACCTTTGTCCTTTTCACGGTTTGATATTATTGTGTTAGAGTAGGTTCAGGCGTGGCTCAGTTGGCTAAAACTTGATCATGATGTAGTGTGTACAATCTGAGTATTATGATTATTGAATTCTTTTGAAATCTTTCACGCATTTAAATGTTTTTTTTCTAAAATATGCAAAAATGGTGTAGTGGTAGTCATTTGCACAGGACACCTTACCATACTTGTACACGCAAAGTGACGCCCATGGTCATTAGGACATAGCCACCAAGATGTAGCATCACCCAAGCTGTACTAAACAAGACCAAATAGTACAGTATAACCTCTCTTTTAAGACCACCCTGGGGAGTGGCTGCAATTGATTTGGTTTTGATAGAAAAATGGTCTCTTCAGGGAAGTTCAATATTGTCACTTAATGAAAGATTGAGAATATGAGAAATGGTCTTACTGTAGTGGTGGTCTTATTAGAGAGGTGGTCTTAATGGGAGGTTCTGCTGTAAAACGTTACTGGAAAAGTGTGCTTCTCCATGAGGCTTGCAACAAAAATGTACAAAACGTTGTGAACAGTTTGTCAGTGCTTAAATGAGAATCAAAAATATCCTTGAGCACAGCTCAGAGTTTTGCAGAATGGATCTAAGTGACTCAATGTCATTATTCTTCTTTACCTATTTTTGCTTTGTTCATTTTTTTTTCTTTTGTTATCGTTTAGCGACACAGATCACTGTCATAAAGCACAAGCTTTCTTTATTTCTTAGAAAAATGTATTCCAGAGCGAAAGTCTGCTGAAAAAGACGATCATTGATACCTTGTATCAACAAAGCTTTGTGCTTTGTCTACAACATTTTTCTGGGTATGGAAGGAACAGTTATATGCATTGTCATGTGTATCAGTCATGTAACAACAGGATTTTACAAAAACATACCTTAAATGACTATGAATACAGTAAAACGTCTAATCAAGACTAACTTTTTAGACAACTTTTATAGTAAGACATTTTCTTACAGTTCGAAACCTTCAAAAAGAGACCTATCACTCAAGGGTAGCCCTTGGGTGGTCATAATTGCTCGGTTCTACTGTATAAAAATATGTGGGGCTTCCAGTCATGCATCATGTTTTTAATTGAATGTCTACAGATTTCACCAGGTCATTGACATCGCTATTAATACCACCTCTATAAAAAGAGGATTTCTCACCACCCCAAACCTCCATGAAAAAACTATGGAGAAACTCAGAGATGACCTCTTTATTGAGACCACTTGTGGCCTTTCCCCGGAACGATCTTGATGGAGAAGATTTCTGTACCAGTTGGTATGTGGTATGATATTATATGATGCTCTATCCATGTAAATGTACGACTATCTTGTGTATAACGTTTGCATCATTAGTAGATCAATGGACCGTTTGATAGAGATAACTGCGTCATAGATCATACTCGTTAGGCTGCAACATACGCAGAGAAAACAAAACTATTGCAGTGCAACCTGTCCATACTGATACCTCTCATTTAAGGACATCTCAAATTAGGACCACCTCTGTGAAGAGACCCCCTCTATAATAAGGCCATTTCTTGTGGTCCCAAATCTACATGAAGATACCAACAGAAACCTCTACGTTCTATTGTTTAATTCTCTCAGGTGAATTGTACAATTTTGATGAGTAACATCAAATTTGTACTAAGTGTACATCACAAAGTGAACAATAGCAGGTCTGTATGTCTGCCGCTGCTGCCTTTATGGATAGCACATCTGTGAGGACCGCCGCATAAAACACTTATCTCTTGTACGTGGGGCAATTAACGTGGGAGCGGGGACTGGCGGTCGCACACAATGGATGTAGGGGCCTCTTTTATAACATGAATATTCAGCCTTTTTTCATATTGCGTCTTATTCAATAAAAATGCTATTTCCTCTCAAAGTAGAAATGAATGAAATACTGTCCATAGGACACGCAACTCAAAATTTGTACCAGTCCGGACAACATAGATACCCATCTTGGATTAGATTGGGATGTTAGTTTGTTAGTATTTTTATGCGGTTTATGTCTAATGAATGGATTGGTTTTATGTCACAGAGATTAGGAGCTATAAATGGATGTTTATGGCATGGAAGCTGTTATCTTTGTTACGGGGTTCAGACAGTAGTGTCTGAGTTTTGACAATAGGGAGTAGAAACTGGGCAGGCAAGAATTAGCGTAGATATGACCCCATTTGAACCAATTTGATCCAAACTTAAATGGGGTTAATAAATAGGTAGAGCTCGATCAATCAATCAAACCCTAAGTTTATTTGAGCAGGCCCTAATTATTCCTCAATTTGAGGTTGTGGCTTTGGCTGCCCAGTCTCTTTCTCAGCCATCCTGTCTAGTCTTTTCTATCATTTAGATGTGTTTGATCGATATACCCAGACTAGACATGACAGATCTTTCTGCACGACGGTGTGCCATGTCTACTTGGGTCTTCCGTTGCCTTTCCAATTATTTTGAGCTTTTTCACTTTATTGATCCATGTACGGAGCTGCACACAACATGGCCCAGCCACCTCAGTCTACACCGGCGAAGCATGCAGAGCTGTCCAAAATATTGCATTGATATGATTTATAAGGTTTTGGTAACTTCATTCCTAGCTTTAAACCTTACCTTTGCAAACACAATTTTAAAGATTTATCTTAAAAGCTTTTATTTCCACTTCTTGCATCATTTATGCTGTTCAAGAAATGTTGTAGATGGCAGGCAGATGTTAAATAACCTGAAGGCAAATGATCATTGTCTGGAGTTATAAAAAAATCGACTCTAATCAGAATTTGAGATAAACTGATCCAACTGTACCGAAAGACCATTTTAACATCTCACTCTACTCTAGAAACCAATTGAATTAGTCCATATGGCAAATTGTGGCCAAATAGCACTTGTCCAACTGCAAAACAAACAACGCATCCCAATAGAACAAACAGAATTCCTCCGATCCCAGTGTCAATAATAGATTAGTATCTAATAAGCTAGAAGCCTCTTTCTCTTCAATATGTATCATGGATGATCCTTTGAAATAATCAATACTCATTTGCTCCAAAAGCAGCCAAAGTCATTGGTTAATTCTGATGCAATGTACCGCAAATCTTCTATTAACAGCCGGGCATTTATTGGCATACTTGTACTGGAGAGGGAGGCTTTTATTAGAGGTGGGTGTTTAATGGAGGTAGGCGGTTATTAACATAGGTAAGACATAGCCTTCTTGTTTTAAACGTTACGCATGAGTCTATTAGAAGCTTTACACCTTGCAGCATTGTTATAATGCATTATGAAATCGAAACAGACTCGCACAATGATCATTAAATGATTTTATGTGGTTGGGGGTGGGGGGGGGGCACTTATTAGAGGTAGGCATTTAACAGAATACCTGCCAACTCAGGGCGGCTTTTGCTAGAGGTAGGCTTCTATTAGAGGTTGGCCATTATTAGAAGATTTACGGTAAATGTACGCGTTTTATAATCTACTAGCCATATGCTCAGTCTACTTTATTTCATCTACACCAGGTCATTGGTATTATTGTCAAACACTTTATCGTCTACTAAACTCAGGGTCCATAGCAGTATGATCCATGGATTCCTGTGACGGTTGTAAACATGAGAAATGTGAACTTGTTAAACCACGCTAAAAATTAGGATTATGACTAATCAGACATTTTTAATGAAAAGTGTATATATTTCATCTAATTATTAAGAAGTAAAGCTTTTGAATGATTCTTTGCACTTTTGAAACGAATTATAGTGAGATTGTGTCCTGGATGTGTCCATTAGTTATCATCACTATGAAATTCATCAATTATTATTATACAGGTTCAGGTTTGATGCCTGCATATAGCTCAGCTGTGGTGACGCCACTTCTTTGTTGTGGCTTTGTCATAATAGCTATGGGCCCTCTTTGCTTGTACAAGGTGGGTATGTGGTCTTGTGGGAATGACCTGATGGCTTCATCATTTTGACCATGGGGCTTGTACAAGAGGTCCTTTATGAATGACTAACTATCCATACAATATTATACAATGCATGATAATTTACACACGAGAATCTCTGTAGGCCTACAGAACAGCCCCAATGGCGGAAAATAAACGTGATTTGCTGGACTTTGTTTTAATAATGAATGAGTGTTAAAGGACCCTACATGGGGTCTGCAAACAAGTGCTATGTCCTCATGTCCATTTTTAAGAGTTTCCAACAAGTTCCTGTGTCACTGTTAATCATGGTGGCAGTATAGAAGAAATGTGCACGCGTCTTGTGTCCATAGACAAGGATTTTCAAACATTTTTACAAAGTAAAACAGCTGGGAAAATGGCTGTGTCTTTTTAGCCCGTGTAAAGTCCTTGTTAAGGCGATCAGTGTATGTTTACTCCAGGGACGCTGTATTGTGTTACTCCTGGGGATTTAGTGAAAGTTTTTTTTTATATTCTGGAACTGATTTGAATGTTATCATTGTAGATAATAATGTTGCACCTCTAATGAATGTCTTAGTTTTTAGAATTCTCAATAAGAAAGAAATATGATAAACATGAGGCAGAAAGTTCATTTTTTCATTTATTTACTTAACTGATTAAATGATATAGTGAAACTCTTATATTAAGACCACACCGGGGACTGACCCCAAGTGGTCTCCATGATGAGGTTGCAACATTTCTCCATCCCCCATCTCTTTATGGAGGTTCGTGACCACGAGAGATTGTTTTACTTTAGAGGTGGTCTCAATAGAGAGGTGGTTTTGAATAGAGGTACCACTGTACACAGTTATTAAAATGTCTGACCTATGCTTAGAAGACAGAATGTTATGAAATGTTTATTTAGAACATCTGCTATAAATGTTTGGTCACACTCGGTCAACATGCAGATGGCCACAGTGTGGGTGTTTGTGGGCCATGTTTGGCTATATTACGAGCAGGCGGCATACGCAGGAAGGCCCAGTAATAGGTTATTACATGAGCATGAATTGGAGACCAATAAGATCGCCCACTAAAGCTAGACTGCTGAACGAACATCTGTGAATTTCGTATCAAAAATTTATCAATCAAACATCATAGACATTTTAACAAATACAATGTATGTCATGAATATTGACATAGACATTCATGTTTTTTGAATGTATCAGTTTCAAATGTTTAAAACCACATTATTGAAATTAAAGTTTATATTGGATTGCGTTGCTTGCTTTCAGTGTCGTAGTGTTTTATGTTAACATTTGAAATGTGATCTCACCCAAGAAAAATCTTGTTGAGGTTCGCAGTGGTCTCTTTATTCGATATTTAGGACTACTAAAATTACTCATATTATGGAGGTCATCTTGATAGACAGGTGGTCTTAATAGAGAAGTGGTCTTAATGGGTGGTTCTACTGTATGTCATATGATGTGAGATGAAGATCTGTGGTTACTGAATAAACACCGTTGGAGAGAGATCCATGTGATGTTTGCTACAGTCATGAACAAACATCTCGCATGACGATGGCATTCCGCGACGCTTGATTTACGCTCGCTCTATACTTATTGAGACGACACATTGATCTGGCCAATTAATGCCTTTGTGTGCTGTGCTTTATATCCGTGCTTGTTGTGCTTCATGTCTGGAGTGGGTAAAGATGGATCCTAGTGAGCACAATGCATAGCTTAAGAGGAGTGGGTAGAATCCTTCTTATTGATACAGCAATCCAACATCCAGTCCATCGATATGTAAACTGCCCAACTCCTAATGTGGACATCAAAAACCAGATTTGTAAAATTCTATTGTTTATACACATTTGTGTGCCCACACCTTTAATTGACAAATTGTCATCTTAAGAGCCCATTGGTGCTTGGATGGTTGTATACGGTATTACTTAAGCTGTACGAGTGGTTTAAAAGTTAATTGATATAAAAAATATATCCGTGTCCACGTATTGACTCACAGTTAAAGATCCAGTGGAGACCACATCTATAAAGACATCATCTCTATAATAAGATTATTTTGCATAGTCCCAAACGTCTACTAAGAAACCAATGTGAACCTCCATAAAGAGATGACCTCTATTGAGACCACTTGAGGCTTAGGTCTCTCGGATGGTCTTAATAGAGAGGTTTCACTGAACATTACAATGTAGATAACTGATACAAAACAGACATTAATGAATTGATGCTCAGATTTCCTATTGCTGATACCCTCCAAATCATAAACTTTCTGTTGAAGAATAAAAAAAACAAAAAACAAAAAACAAACACCAAATTTCATGCCAGCATAAGATTACTTTCTTCAAGCACAGTGGTACTTGTGCTTTTCATGTTAACCAGATACCACCAAATCATAAACTGTGAAGGATAAGCAAAGATAGGTTTACAATTGCCATGCAATCCAGAGTGGAACCTCTCTATTATGGCCACAACTGAACAAGACCAAATTTTTGTACTGTAGTCAAGTGGTCTCAATATAGAGATGGTCTCTGAGGTAATAGAAGGTTCTGCTGTAAAAACCCATGCATGTTAAAACAGTTTGAGGTCATAAATTTTGTGCAAGGCAGAAATTGCTGATTTTATTGAGTTTTTTTATGATCCATGTGAATTGTTTGAAGGATATTGAATTTGCCTTCCATGAATCGTGTAGATGTGAGAAAAAGTGGAAAGAATGCAGATGTTGTGGGTTATTCACATCATGGCTGTTGTCTACAGGGTCAAAGGAGATGCATCCTTGTTAATGTTGGGCTTAATATCCAATTCACTGGTTTTTGAAAATACCCCATTTGAAAAGTTCTAATTTAGTGGAGAACTTTTCACGGCCTCAGCTGATGAAAATGTCAGGAAATTTCAGCTTTGAAACCACAGCAAACGTACGATCTTACAAGGCTAAGTAAGAAAAACAATTATCAATTTTGCTATTATGTATTAAGACTAACACGGCAAATTCTTCCAGTTAACCCATTCATATCGGCATACGGAAAACGTAAACACATAATGTAAACACTAGCGAACAGCGCCATTTGACAGCTTTACGTCCAAGACAATAACTTTTCTGGGGCCTCCATATATGCTTATTTTTTTACATAAATTGTGCACGTGTACTCAGAATCGCATAGAGTTTCTTATTTTTATGACACAGTAATAGGAATATGGCTATATTTGTCTAGAATATTTTCCAAACGGGAGGCTGTTGCCGGGCTGGATTAAAAATGACAGGTTCGAGATACTTTAGAAAGACGAATTATAGAACAATGCCTATGATTTGAGAAATATCCTTTTGTCCATGACTTCATAATCGGTTTATAATTGATCCGACACTTGAATTTGTGATGGGTATATTAAACAGACGATGAAAATCCATTCTGTGAAAAATTTATTTTACCTCCAAGTTTAACTAAGGCGCCATTTTCAATAGGAAAATTAGCCTTTATCCTGCCTCCATATCTCAACAAGACCACATTTTGTGATGCGATCAGAGTAGCGTCTCCATTAGCCGTTATCAAAGAGGTAATAGAAGGTTCTGCTGTAAAAATGCATGTATGTTAAAGGCTGAGTATTAATATCCTAATTTTGTGCAAGGCAGGAAAATAAGTAGGTATTTCTAGTGAGTTTTTTATGATCCATGTCGCCTCAGTTTAAACTGAAGAGAATTTGCCTTCCATCAATTTGATATAGATGTGAGAAAAAGTGGAAAAATTAGATGTTTTGGGTTATTCACATCATGGCTGTTGTAAATCAGGGTTTCTTGGAGATATATATTGTTAAAATGATGCATTAATATTATCAAAACACTGGTTTTTGAAAATAATTTACCATTTGAAATGTTCAAATTTAGTGGAGAACTGTTGTCACTAGTCTGAAAATGTCATGAAATTTGAGTTTTATGTAAACAATGGCGATATTCTTACAAGGCTTTTCTAAAGAAAAATCAATTAAAATTTTCCTATTATGGACATCCCGGCAAATTCTTCCAGTTAAAAAAAAAGGTAAATCTTAACACATGGGTAGTAGAGATTGTTACTTAACATATTAGTGGAGTGTGAAATAGATTTCCTTAGATTGACCATATTCACATTATAGTCTTGTCAAAGGCAGTGGCATTTGAATTTTGCGAGTCAGTAACGTATGTGGACCTGCCACGTCCAGAAAAATACGATCATGTTTTTTGGCTCTTAAATAGATGTGTGATTTGTATCCATTTATAATATACTAGCTGTTTACCCGGCGTTGCTCGGGTTGAAACAGATGAGATCCGGAACACATTAAATGCTCCTCCCTCCCCATCCTTCCTCCTGTCCCACATCCCTCAAACCAGTTCTCGTCAGTATACAGGACTGTGACAGATTAAATACACCTCCATCACCGTCCTCCCATCGTCATATGTCACAGCCATTTACACACTAAATGTACTAATATGGCAATGATTGATCAGTCTAATATCCCCCCTAGCTACTGCTATGCAGTGTAAACACGTGCGGAGCAGATTAAATGTCCCACTCATCCCTACACTTCCTTCCACCGCCGCCCCCCCCCCAGCCTCTTCTCTCCTTAACCCTCTCTACCCAATCCCCATCTAAACAGGTCCATAATTAATGCACCACCTTCCTGCTGCTGCTCTGGTTGAAACGGATGAGATCTGGAACAGATTAAATACTCCTCCCTTCGCATTCTTTCCCCTGTCCCATATCCCTCACACCAGCTCCCGTCACTATACAGGTCTGGGAAAGATTAAATACACCTCCATCACACCTCCATCACCTTCCTCCCACAGTCATATGTGGCAGCCATACACACACTACATGTATATGGCAATGCTTGAATCCTCTAATACGCCTCCCTTCAGCTACTCCTACCTCTGGTAAATATGTATGTGCAGACCATTAAATGTGCATCTCAATCACCCCCTTTCTGCTGCTGCTCGGGTTGAAATTGATGAGATCTGGAACATATTAAATGCTCCTCCCTGCCTCACCACCAGCCCTGTCCGCCACCTACCCCCCCCCCCCCTCCATATGGACACACACACACACACACACACCCTTTCTGCCAACAATCCTCCTCAAAACAGGTCCGGAGCAGATAAAATGCACCTCCATCACAATCACCACCCTCCCCAGCTCCCTCGTTGTACAACTGTACATGTGACGTGCAATGTACATTTGACATATACAAACGTTTTACGTATTACATACCTTTAACAAACATGGCCCTGTAAGCAACCTTTCTACAAAATTCTTTTTCTTGTTTTTTATCATTAAAACCAATTTATTTGGTTTGAAATGTGACATTATAACAACCACTAAGTGATTCAAAGAATTTATTGGATACCAATAGAAACCATTGTTAATATCATTTTGGCGAGACTTTCGTTGTTTTCGCAACAACTTCTTTGGGCCGAATGCAAAATCTCAGAGGGTCACATGACCACCATGGTGGTGGCAGTCATGTGACAGCAGTGTCGAGTAAACGGGGGGCAAGTCGTAGCCAGTGTCACGGTTCAGCTCGGGTCGGCGCGTGCGGATTTCGATGGCCTCCCTTACTTTCCTGTGGAACTCCTCATCCTCCCTTGCCACAACCTCGGCATTTGGCCCTAAGAAGTTGTTGCGAAAACAACGAAAGTCTCGCCAAAATGGTATTAACAATGGTTTCTATTGTTATCCAATAAATTCTTTGAATCATGAATAAAGAAACCCAGGATGAATCAAACATACATTCAGTGACCACTAAGTGGTCCTGATTGTACAGACATAATTTGAAGTGTGTATGTCTTGTGGTTAAAAAGCCTTTTGTGACACAAAAAATCGCCTCTTCCTTTATATATATAGATAACTGACTAATAGAACTGATTCAAGGCAATTCAAGCATTTTTCTGACATCTGGATTCTATGCTTCTACCAACTTCTCTTATGTATTTATTGTTAAAGTCTCAGGACAACTAACTTTCAGATCTTGCGACTAGTTATTTCTTCAATTTAGTTCAACATGCAATAGAGATTACTTTCGTAGCAAAGTGTCGCGTCTATTTTATATCAAACACTGTTTTGACTCTGTTGCATCACATGCTATTGAATTGAAATGAGTTTGCAAAGTTCAACTTGTTAGCCTTGGCAAATTAATTGTTCAAGAATTATGATTTACATGGATTTTGTCATTTAATCATTGAGACGTTGATCATGAACGACTATTACTCATAAGACTCTCCAAACTGCGCACCAAATCAGTGAGTGGCCTTTATGATTTAATTTAATGATCCATTTTATTTCAAATTAATAGGATCTACCTGAAGTTTAGGTAGTTATAGATCTTCATTATGTGAATTACCTGCACATGATAAGCAGGTGACGCAGCAAATCCCCATTTCTGCTGTTTTTAGAGATGAATGAAAGCACTGTTCTTCTAATACAAATATGCAAATTAGCTTGATTTGATTGGCTACAGACATCTGTAATGCTATGTATTTTGGCTGTATTACTGTCAAAAGTGATGATTACAGAGGCGTGTTACAGTGTTCGATGCAACAAGGCAATGAGGTGCATAAAGTTCAAAGAGACGTAGAGAAATCAATCATGAATAAATGAACCTGTTGAACTAATCAGTCAATACAGTGGAGATGATACTGTAGGGTCGAAGACGATCAAACATCATACAGTAGAGCCTATCTATTAAACCCGCCGAACAACTGGCTTCAAGTGGTCTTTTTACAGAGATGGTCTCTTTACATAGGTTTATTGTGGCTTTTGTAATGGAGGCTAGAAAACATGACAAGGGGTCTAATATTATACATACATGTATGGACTCATGATAGAGGTTGTCTCAATTGCAGGTTATTCTGTCGGCGGTTCATCATGTATAATATTGTGCTTGATGAATAGACAAGCTAATTAGCTTAATGGAGTCATTGCTCGCTGTGATGAGAACAATGGTCTAACTGGCATGTTGGAATGAACCAAGGATATATCTATTACTCGGCTCACTCGTGCTATTGTCTTGTGCCACAATAAAATTCCGTGATCACGTGTTTTACTTTCATGTTGGTTTATTGTAATATCCTTATTCGTGTACAGTATGACATTTTGTGCAAGTGTGAGAACAATGAATATGTATATAAAGATCACCATCACCCGTTTACGGTACTCTGTTTGACTATGCACACAGCTGCATAGTTTCAAAAGCTACCTGGTAGTTAAAGTGTATATTTCCTCTGGAAAAGGTTTGCCCAGTTAGACTTACATTGTGAGGCCCGGGCAACTGGGCCATCCTTAATGCTCAGTCTGGAGTTACCCCAGTTTTCTCTCTAGCTTAAAATGTACATATTTATATGATAGGATACAATTTGTCCATAGACACAAGCATTGTTTTACCTACAAAGAGAATGATGTCTTTATGACCGAGATATTCCTATTTTTGGCCGGCACTAAGCGAGTAGTTATTTTTGGCTGACATTACCTGAGTAGTTATTCTGGTACCTTGATAAAATGCTGCAATTAATCGAAGCCAGTCCATGACAATGACTTTGGTAAACAAACTTGTGTAATGGGTATATCTTTCTGTTGGAGAAAGTTTGCCTGAAATTACCCGTGCACTGCAAATCTGCCATGTAAGGATGCACGTTTGCCATGGTGCAATGTGGCTATTCCTGATTTTCTGATTGGCTATAGTCTTGCGATCATTTCCAGTTAAAACACCTTGTTTGAATTAGGGTTTAATTTCAGTAATAGTGGCCATATCAGTAACTTGTCAATTAAATAATAAGCCTGAACTAAAATAGATAACGTTGCTGTTGTCATTAATCGAAGCCTGTCAGCCACGACTTTTGTTTTGTATTGGCTGCATGGCGGCTGCTGAAGTGTCTTGGCTGATATTGCAGCACTTAATGAAGTAGAGTTTTAACATGTAACATGAGGAGCAGTGGAGGTATGTAGGGCATGATGAGTGAGGTGTCAATGGGGAACAAATGCACAGCAGCTATCATGTACTTGTGTCCTTCTGTGGTCTAATGAATAGGGAGTTTGATTCGGGAGGAGAAAGTCAACTCCCCAGGTGGATCAAATGGTGTATGTTTAGCAAACTCATCCCAACCTTGTTGTATGCTGTTCCGTGACACATACACTTTAAATAGGTACATTTTAGGCTAGGGGATGGATACGTGAGTTAGCAAAAGGTAGCAAGTGTTTTTTGCTCTCTGAGAGTTGCGAAAGGATGCCAATTACCTGGTGTGAATGTAAAGTCGCATCATTGAGATAACATTAGTTCTCTACAATGGTTAAAGAGTGACACGGAAACACATTAGATTTTGAGTCATTTTAACCTATATAATAAAAGTAACATATGGAAAATCCTTATCTACGACATGAGACACATATATATATGAGACACATATATACATTATTTTATAAGGACAATGTATTATAATCATAATGACACAGCAACTTTTTGGAATATCTTAGGACACATGCATAGCACTTATTTTTTCAGATATACAGTGAATTGGGACTATAAATAACTAGATTTTCATTTTAGTGGAGTTCTAACTGTGGCCTCCCCGAGTCTGATGACCAGGTCTGACATCGGTCTGATGACCAGGTCTGACATCGAAGAGCCGTGAGAGACCTAAAAGTAGCTACTTTGGATAACTTTTGAAACTATATGGGACCTGGCTCAGTGGCTTGTATCTATTTTTTATCATCCAGTTTTATGTTTGTTTTCTTCGTCTATGTCTGATTGCAGTTGTCATGATGGACAGTGCGTCTGCTTCAGGAAGCAGAAACGTGAACTATTAGTTTTAAATGAAGAGTCTCTAGTTGGCTGTTAATGGTATTTGATTATTTGGAACACCAGATCAATGTCATTTTGAGTTTTTTCACCATCAAACATGTCTAGATTCATAGATAGTACAACGTATAATACAAATCATTTTACCATGACCATTATTTTATGTTATGTATGAAACATCAGCTCTTGATTGTAATAATTTACAATTATACACATATTGTTGGTGCATGTTGTGTTAAAATGATACGAAAATGTTGTAAACAAAGAGACAAACATGAAACAAAAAACTACACAATACAAAAATACCTTTAACATTTTGTTCGAGCAAATATGTGCATAGGGTAAGTAAAGACATTTATAAGTAAAAGTCGGGACAGGCTATTTCCGTAACTGTCATTTGGATTCTAGAAAAGACGGTAATTTCTACCCGGTCATCCACACCTTTTGTACATGTTGTGATAAGATGTATAGCCAACATTGGTGGCACAAGGCTTATTTTCGTACTAAGAGGTGGGAGGGTATAGTATTTCACTACATATATTATTAACAAAATGGCGTGTTTCCTATACGTGCAAGTAAATTTTTGGTGCAAAACAATAGATACTTCTAAGTATACACAGTATACACGCAAATCAGATGAAATGTCCGCTGAGGGCACACTATAAAACTCCTACACTTATATGATCATTTTCACTTTGAAATTATGTTGATTTTATGGACGTGGCAATGTATCATTTCATGCAATTAAGTCATTAGACTTACCGTATCCTAATGCATAAAGGCACATGTGCCTATAACCGAAAAATGGGGGTCTCCCTGGGGTCATGTTTGATCTCTGATATAGACCCATGAGCCTTAATTCGATCACGGAGCGCACCCCACCTCCAACACACAATACATATTATTTACCAAAAGTAACTTTCCTTGGTGTATATGTCACAAGATACAGTATATCGACAAACACAACAAACTCGGATGGTACCTATCGGCATTCATTATTGCTCAGCTGTATGCATTTTGATGAGTTTCTTTGTGTCAAACACCTTGTCATGGCATTTATCACTTGTCGTTCTCAAATATTGGAGTATATAATTTGGTAGTAACCTACTCCTAATAATCTATAACAAATGCTTGTATAATGCGAAGTATAATAAGAGTCTAGCTGAACGAGGCAGTAATGTTGTCGTGAAAACGAAACCAAAATCGACTACTGTTGTATAAATTGTTTGCTCATCACGCATCTTCCTCGGGCGATTTTAGATTTAAAAAAAATGTAAATTATGTCTTGAAACATGCTCTTAGTCTCTGTTATAGGCCCATGGGCCTTAATATGAACACAGGACGCACTCCCAATGTTAGGCCCGTGCGCTTTAATGCATGATTATACGGTATGACTCCAAATCAGGTAAGGACTATATCACATAGTCTCTGGTGGGGTTCGAACCCACAACCAGAAGGCACCAAATCGCCTTGAGATGGAACTCAGACCTACAAGTCCAATCGACAACCAGAACTAGGACATAAGAGATCCAAGAAACAGGGGTCTGCTTAAATACGCTTATAGCTATCTTGCCATAGCCTTATAAATTTGATTGTTTCCAATTAGAGTGGAAAAGTATATCAGATTTTTACTTTCATAAATTTACACCAGTATTTGAAAAAGTTATCAAGGTTTAGCCAATTGGTACAGACCATTTATTGCACTTTACTGAGTTCTTTGACTTTTGTTAACATTTTCATTTTATGTTTTCCACTATTCCAGTCTTTTCAAACATTATGTATATTAGGTATGTGTAAAACACATTTTTAAAACATGTTCTAGTTCTGGTGTTGCAGTGGAGTGGACTAGTAGTGAGTCAGTCTTAACTGCTTTCGCGATTTGGTACCGTATGGTCATGGGTTCGAATCCTACCAGAGCCAGGAGAGACTATGGGATATAGTCCTTACCTGATTATGATAAGACCATTTCTCATGATTCCACACAGAGACTTGAAGTGAACCTCCATATAAAGGCCCCACCTCTATTGAGATTACTTGAGGGCTGTCCCACAGGTTATCCTATATTAGAAGAAAGATTCTACTGTACCAGTAGTTCTGTCCAATGAGCGATTGGGCGTTCAGTTGGAGACCCCCCCTGAAAACATGGATTTCTGTCTAAAAGTCAAACCGTAGTGGTGTTTAATCAAATTTGGGCACTTATTCAGCATTTTACAGTAACTGCATTTTTTATAGTTGCTGGTAATGTCATGACTTATAAATATGAATGAACCCTAGACATTTGTGTTTTGTTTATATTTATTAGTTGTGGGTGTAGATAGTCTCGTCTGGCATATTAATAACTTATAGAATTTTTTTCGCACGCGCAAGTTTTCTTCAAGAAAGCATCGTGATTTTCTCATTTTAGAAGTAGGTCATTTACATCTATGAAATATGTAATTCTTTGAAAAGAGGTTATTTTAGGCCAATGTATTTAACCTCCACAACAGCATATTCTCCACCAGGAATTGAGTAATTGCTACTATTTGCATGATTTGTTAGTTTTGATAAATAATATTAATTTATTATGGATTAGCAAGTGGTATATTATTCACAAACTTTCCCTTTTATTTTGCTCATGACGTTTCAGTTCTTGCAAATCTCACATTTTGTAGTGATAATCATAGTATTAGAACTGCATTATTATTACGTCTACATAAAAGTAAGAGCATGTAATAAACATATCAACTAAGTTCATTTATCCTTTAACACAATCAACTTGTCATGTTCTTGACAAACCTTTGTATTTTAGCACAAAATGGGGCAAAAAGTATGTTTGTGAGAATGCAGCTCTGCACACGTCGACGTCAGAGGTAAAAATTCCCATCGGTCCATTGTAATTGACACAGAAAGGACACATGTAATTGAATTTCAGAACTGTAATTGACCCCAAGCCTGTTGAATATATTTTATTACAATGTGAAAATCTAAAAATAAAATGCCAAATTGTAATGAATAATTATTGACACCAGGTTATGGGCACTGTAGTGTCCAATCTTTGCTGCTGTGGGATCGATCTCCTAATTAAGTCAGTAGGTGTGAGGCGCGATCGATCTACAGAAGATGGCAAGAATAGCGACCGGAAATAACGTGATTGTGCGTTGTGTCATGAAGGTGACAGACATTTCATGACAATTATTGCCGGATTGCGTGGCTCGCTGCCTGTGTCTGAATGCAGCAGCGGCTGCCCCAGGATTGCATTAATTATGAGGCTGTTGTCAATGCTTAACATGGAATAACCAGAGGGCCCTACATGGGTACAATGTGACACGGCAACATGGCAGTTTTAATTTGAGCTATTTTTACTTGAAAAAGTGATGCATTGAAAATCCTTATCTATGAACATGAGACAAGACATGTGTAGATTTCTTTTATGTTGAAATCATATCAGCTTTTTGGCATGTTTTACAAATAGACACATGGACTGGGTACTTGTTTTTGGACCCCATACTACATTTTGATATTAATATGCATGTGACTTATAAGGAGTTCGAATTATGAAGTTTCTCTGAAGAAGTCTCATTAGCTGAAAGACTGAGAAAATGATAGCATGCACAAAATCAGGAAGGCAATGAATGAAGTAGTAGTGTGTCTGAATCCCAGATGTCGCTATGCGATATCATGATATAGACTTGGAGAAAGAATCGGCTGTGTCAATAAAAGGACCATTTTGACCCGTATTTTGAGGAACAATGAATCTGTGTTCAGACTGGAAAGATAGATGTGCTGTGTGGATGACAGAAGCCAGACGATGCCTGACACATTGGCCATGGTTGTGTGCAACAGACAACAAAGCGTCAAGGATGTAGCATCGGATTGTGTAAACTGTTAAATATCTGTTGCTCATGCTCTGGTTACAGTAGGGAGACTGCCAACTGCAGTATCATTCAACTTTTCCAATACATAATTTATGTTGACTTTTAATACAGTTAGATTGTACTTGAAATATACACATATTTCTACATTGCAATATAAAGTAAATTTATAATTTGTTCTGAAAATGTGTCGAGGACATGAAATGCATTGAATCAAATAATGGAGTTTTAAGTTGCTCTAGAACCATACCCAAGTCTATGTCCCGGACAGGGAGTTGATCTCATGACCAAAATGAATGAGTGGGTGAGCGAAGAAGTGAGTGAGTGATGGAAGTTAGAATACATATAATACCCTAGCACTACATACTCTTCAGGGTGTTCACTCATGATATGTTGTGGTATGCTAAATGTTTACTCATTTTAGAACATTTAGCTCAAAGATGCCTCTAAACACACCATAACCATTACATCAATCATACACACACAGGCATCAGCTTCACAGCCTCAAATCATCAAAGCGCTGAACCTGTGAAATCAATTACCTGTGTTTTATCCAGAGGTTTCATGTTCCAAGTGCCCAGTAAATTCCTCTATTGAGTTTAGTATACAAATGTCTGCAATGCCGCGTTGTAAACCAACTTAAATCGTGAATCTTATAGTTTGTGAAGTTTTTACAAACGTGTCTTGTTTCATATCTTGTTTTGTTTCAAGAATTGGAATATTGTCATTTTATACAATTGCCGAAATAAAAGTTTATGTCACATAATGAAATTGCATATACATGTAGTAGAACCTTACAAATAGTAACAAGAGTATCACAGATTTTTATGAAATAAAACCTAATATATCGTATACCTTTTTAAAAATTAAATATGTAACCCTTCCAGAATCTTGTAAACTCTTGATGATAAATCTTACTATTGTTTTGTTTGAAAAGCAGTTTTCATACAAGTTTCATGATAACTGCAAATCAGATCCAATGGGTTAATACAAATAATGATATGAAATAATTGAGCTTTGGCCTCACTATATTAATTACAAAACTGAAGAAATTACACAAGCATAATAATGTAGACATGATATTATACTTAGAATGAAAGTACTCTTTGAATTTAACAATAGTACATTTTTTAGCATTATTAAAAAACATTCTGAACAATTATGCTAATATTTCCACATCTTTTTAGTTCTGCACCAAAACAGGTAAGGTTTCTGAAAATTCATTTAGATTGAAGAAAGTTATATGGGGAAACAATGAGATTTTGTCATTGTTGTATGAAGTGTGGTGTTAACTTAGACCCCTGTCGCTGTCTGCAAGAGAACATTCCGTGTTCCTAGAGATTTTTACTGTGAAAATTACACATGACTCTGAAACAGGAGGAAGACAAAATGGAATGATGACAGTCAGCATATTTCATTTTCGTATCTGCTCAGTACAGTTTCCTGGCAAAACTGTAATTTTAGTAGCTATAAATGTGCTCTTTATCAATTAGAAATTGTCTTTTCTTTCACGGCGCAACTTTCACACAAAAATGTTTAATTTTCCTGAGAAACTTCATTTCAAGGTAAATTACGTCAAGACGTGAATAAAAATTATTTAGGTCTTGAAAAATGGTGTTTAACTTAGTGTAGAATTTTTGTTGTGTATACTTCTGTATGAAAAGTTATAGTATTTCATACATGGAAATTAAATGTACAAATCATGTTAAACTAAGGGAGCTACTATTTATCAGGGCCCAAGGGGCTTATGAAAAAACCTGGGAGGGTGGGAGCAAGGGGCTGAAAAACTCAACTTGAATTTTTTTTGAGGGGTGGGGACTTATAAGAATGTGATTTACACTTGTAGGGGCAGTTCAGAAAATTAGTAGGAATTGTAAGGGGCCTGAAATGTTCAAGCAAATTTAGGTGAGCGGTGCCTGAAAATTTTACCATAACAGTGTCATTTTTCATAGACCCATTCGACCAGAGTAAATGATAGCCCCCTTAGTATATGTTCAAATCGCATAATGATATTTTTGACAGTTCACATTCTAACAAAGCCCCTTCCTGTCTTGACAAGCCAATGGTTGCCCTTACTCATTAATGTAACAGTTCGACCATGCAGGAGTAAAATGTGTGCAAACCATTTAGTTTGAACACACAGATGCAGATCCAAGGGTGCTAAGGTGGCATGCCCCCCCCCCCCCTTTCCTACCGAAATACCTTATTTCCATGTAGGGTTTTCGGCATTTTGCTCTCGATCACGCGTTCAAAACACACGAGATCCCTTAATTGCGCCCCACGCCGGCCCGCCTCTTTCTGATAAACTGAATCTGTCTGTGAACACACACAACATCAATTCATTTTCAATTTCTTATCGTCTGTGCAAGCGAAACCAAATCTGACATAACTATTATTATAATTGCAAATGATATTCCTTATCAAAAGTCAACTAGAATACACTAAATAACTACCTGTGATTAACCTGAGCACATATAATTTAGAATTCGAATATGTCTAGTAACAGTTTCACCCTTCTATATGACAAACGTAGAAGACATATAAGAAGGAATAATGTTCTTCCCAAACTTTTTGTGCAACAAATTGATGAAAATTCTTGTTAGCGGAAGAACTTCCTATTCAAGACAAATGACTGATGACCGAGATCACAGTCATTTCAAAATTTCCTCACAATGGTCAATTTCATTGACAAATATTAATGAATATATCATAATTCATAAAAATTTCAATAATATTTGCAAACTGACACATATATAATATGTGAATTTATGATTAAATATAAATATATTATTCTTTTAAAAGATATTTATTCACTATATGTATATTGCATGAGTTTGTTGCTGGTTTGGGATTTAGGTTTGGGATTTAGATTTAGCTACAGATTCACTAACAGGCATGGAAGACCTGACTGAAGAGACAGTTAGCAACAGTGGAAGATCTTGTTATAGTAGTGTTTCTGGTGCTAACTTCACTTGGTGCTAACAGAGTTGGGCTGGGGTATAAAAGGACCAGCCAGAGAGAGACCCCCAGAACATGTTCTGATTCCATACAAGACGTATCTCAGTGAAAAAGTAACTTAAATATCATATACAAGGACTACCTTTTATGTTTGGATAAATCATATTTATAGTGGAGAAATATCAAAGTTTGTAACGTAATTGTTATAACATTCACTCTAGCAAATAAATCATTGTCAAGACTGATTTTGGATTGTATGACAAAGTCATCATTGGAATCTTTCGTTCACAATAGTGATAGCAATAACATAGCAATCACTCTGTCTTTGTTCAAAATGAAACTTTCTGTAAAGATGTTTGCAAAGAAGAGATCAGAAGGGAAAAGGAAGTCTTCTAATAAACAGGACACATCTCTGGATCTGTTGACTCTTAGTGAAATCCTCAAACTGAAGCAAGAGAACTGTGATGGGTTTGCAACATCCAATAACAAGTTCTGCCAAAAATCTAAGCAAAGAAAATGGTTTGGAAAGTCTACGAGGAGGAAAATTCTTTGCCCACTCCAGCTTGCAGCTACTACTCTGGAATTGCAAGGCTTCAGGTCTGAACCCAACGAAAATGATGAAACGCTGTTCAAAGTCCCTGCCGAGCTAAGCACAGCGGAGAAATTGAATTCCTCCTGTGTAGCTAATGTAGATCTGGATTTTGAAGCAGATTTCAGTGAATCTCAACCTCTGAAATCTACATTTGCAGAGACTCGTTACAGAGATCTGGTTGATAATTTCACTGCCCCTTCAGAGCAGCCAGTGATTCCTCTCAATCATTCATTCGATAGTTATTTGATGTCTTTGAACACCCTGCATAATTTGTTTGATAATTGCGTCGGTTCTCTGAATAGGTCTATAGAGAGTTTGGCCCCTTTATTTGAAATACACAGAAGGATGAGAAATGATGCCCTTCCAAATAGTAATTGTATGGAACAAATTGACGAAAATTCAGGGGAATATTTGGAGGAAGAATATGCATGCCTATCTAATATCATAAACGATAGTATCAATGATGCTTATCAATTGGATGGAGAACAAGATGAATATTTGAACAAACTTCCAACTGTATGTCAGACCATAACCGCAAGTATCAGCGATTTTCTCGGTATGGACAGCATGAGCCATATTTCTACCAGTTCCAAAAGGCATCATAGTGAACTGAACTCTACAAATGAAATGGATGAAGAACAAGAACCAGAATTAGATGAACTTTCAAACTTATCTGTGACCAAAAACAAAAGTATCCACAAATGGGAGCAAATATATGATGATGTTTATGATCTTCTTGACATTGATAGTTCTACTGTTGTCAATCAGAGTGAGATAAAATCTTCAAATGGGCCACAATCAGATAGAGCACAGATTAAAGAGTCTGATGAGCTTCCAAACATATCACAGGCCAATAACGAAAGTACCAATGATCTTTTAGAATTTGAAATAATGAGAGACAGTTCCACTGATTTCAGTCCATCAGAGATTAAACTAAAGATGCCAAATACTTTAGCTGCCTGCCCTGTGAAAGATAAACTCAATGAGGCAAACACAAATGACCCATTCTTTCCACTAACGATTCCTGGAACAATGGCATCACCATCTGTACCAGTGCTGCCCCTGCTGGACATCTCGTGCACCGCCTCCAAGGACCAGGTCACCGTGCACGTGCTTGAGGCCACCCTGACACATTGCTGCAGCAGCTACATCCAGCTGTACATCCAGGGTGACCCTACCACGGCATGCTACACGGACATCGTGCCCCAGAGCCGGGTTCCAGACTATGATGAAATGTTCACATTTGAACTTCTGCCTAAGGACATTAAGGGATGGCTGGAGATCAGAGCCGTGAATGCTGATGATGATGCTGATGTGGTGATTGGAAAATTCAAGCTTAGCATCAAGAACATGGTGCAGATGGGCAGGCTCAGTGGACAGTTTGACATGGAACCAATCCAGCACACCCCACTCTGAGTGGACAGCTGGACATGGAAAAGAATTTATTAGAGACATTTTACATTGTGTATCACTGTAAAAGTTTAATTGATCGTTCACATAAAACTCAGAAGCAGTAAATAATGATTTTTTATTGCTCTAGTGGAAAAGCCTATTAGGTTTTAGACAGAAATATACCACGTATTTTGACTGTGACTTAGTTTAAGTTTTTGAATTGTTTAAAGGAAGTCTGGCTTGATTGAAAATGATTTTTAAATTTTTTATGCGTTATTTGAAACATGCAGTAGATGTCACATGCCTTTCTTTTATTTGTGATTTTTATAAGCGGTGCATGTTCAATATTTTTGTTTCGTTATTATGAGTAAATTATTGTTAAGATACTGTCTTTCAAATGTGCATCTTTCATGTTTGATGTATATTATGTATAGTGTCATTTTAGATTATTAGATATAACGATTATCATGAGAAATACTCATAATAAACTTGATAAAGTATTTTATGTTTGAAATTATTACATCAATTTAAAAATAGCAGTATCAAATCAAATCTGGTATTAAAAATATTCCAAGAACTCTTACATTTTCTGAAATCTGACATTTTGCACAGTTGAAGTGAATGTCTTCAGATCTGGCTGTCTTTGTCATGGGCATGGCACAAATAATATTATATTTTCACCTAATATCCAGATGACAGATGCACCAACAACGTATCATACACTGTACCAAGTGAGGAAAATGAACATCTACATGTATGTCTTATCTATGTTTTAATGTGCTTCTGAGCCCTAGTGTATAGATGTTGTAATTGTAGCAGAGTCGGACTCGTGACCAAAAGGTCGTGGGTTTTGTATCTGGTCTGGTGGTGGATGTTGAGCAAACCCTGTGGCACCTGCACACTAAATAGGTACAAGTCACAGGAATGAACGTTTATGTGAATGAATAGCACAATTGCAATTGTGCTGTATTTTCTCCTGGGAGTTGAGAAAAGCCATATATAGTAACAATGATGTCAGTGACCTGGTGTAGATGTCAAGTCGACAGAGCTTTTAGATAGTAGACTATGAAACCCATTTACATTGATTGAACCATAGTGCTGAACAACAAATTGATACAGATTATCAATAGTGTTTGTTTACTGATGCTGTTGGTACTTTTTCTAATAAATTATATAAGTTGAATATCGCTCTCAAACTGAACATCGTTAAAAGATTTTTTTGAAGAAGCAAATTAAATTATGCCATATTGATTGATTGATAATGATTAATAATCTGACATCAAAGTGTGAATGTTACTACAGGTATGACTGATGGTATAGTGAGGTATGCAAAGTCTACTTGTACACTAAATTCTCCCAACCAGACTGAGTGTTGTTTATCTATGTAGAGTAGAACCTTCAAAACAGATAACCTCTCTGCTAAAACCATCTCTATTATAAGACAATTATCTATGATCCCTAACCTTCCTAAAGAACATCATGAAACTCCATATAGAGACCACTTGAGGCCAGCCCCAAGGTTCGTCTTTTAATATAGAGAGGTTCTACTGTATGCATAGTGTAGACCTGGTGTGTACTAAATTCTCACCCTCAATATACTGAGTGAGTTTTACCTATGTATGTTCGGAATTCCCATCATGTCGTCAACCTATCAAAATGTGAATATATCCTAGATGCTTCTGTAACACAAGATGATAAGTGGTTCACTTTACTCAGTGAAGGTGATATGTACAGCACAGTGAAACCTGGAAGTGTCCACATAAGACAGTTGTCCTTAAAAGAGGTTCATTTCAGATATTACATTATATTTGATACATAATAGAACAAATGGGAAAGGCAGGAGGTAAAAAGTGTTCATCACAAGATATGTGTTTTTAAATTAGCGGTGTCTACATGAACAGGTTTCAATCTACTTACGTATAGTGTTTCGGTACACAAAATTACTTTCATTTATTGTGGCACAGGGAGGGGTATGAAATGATAAAGCCCCCTATCAGCTGATAGTATGATCTTCAGTTACCCCAACTACATTTGTTGAAATTGTTTTATTAATGTGAAAAAACTTGTCAAATATAAAGGAATGACTACCGGTCAGGTCTGCTGATGGGTGCTGAGAAAACTCATCGCTATCTGGTTACGCACTAATACATGTTGGCACAGATCTGACAGTATAACACAAATGTGAGTGAAATGCATGTCCGTGCTATGGTGGCAATGTGCTGTATGCTCACAAGGGTGTTGAGAAAGATGCAGTGTGACATGGATGCCAGTGGCTTGGTGTATATGTACAGTTGACTGAGTGGATGGATAGTAGACTATAAAAGCACTCATTTACGTTTGCTTGAATGGAGGTTACATCCTCATTTACATTTATTAACATTTGCATCTTGGCATCAATAATCATGATACTTGGAATCTTTTTGAGAAAAGAGCAAATGATGTTTGATCTGATTGTGTGTTCTTCATCATCTAGACCCAGCGGGCTTACCTACAACATTAATGCAATTTCATTGATCCGGAAAATCCTAAAGAAATGTGTAATTCAATAAGTTTACAGGGATCGTGTGGCAGGAAAAGCATGAGAACTATTTAGAAATGAGAATCCTCTAGTGTTAAGAATGGGTTTTAGAAAAAAACAACTAAAAACTGATGAATAAGCGGAATAAAGATGTCAACCTTTCTTACCCACCTCACTAAGCGTGTTTTGACATACTGAAGATGATGGAATAAGTCTTGTACATTCACATGCTAATCCTTGCTGCTATAGGATTCTGTCGCCTTACCAGCTGCACCAGATCATTGATATCTATTAGATTTATGTTAGTGAATGAATAACTAAGTATGCTTAGATAAAAGCAATATAATGTGTTATGTACATTTTGAAAATTCTATTCATTCAAACAGGGCTAACAGCATAGGCAAATTGTGGGGGATGCGCCCCTCTTCCCTTTTTTTTCACCCCCAAATTTCATATTCATGGGGTTTTTGCCATCTTTTCCAGCCTTCGTGAATACTAAACACATCAAATTCTTTATATGTAAGACTTATGACTCCAAGTCAGGTTAGGACACTCTGCAACGGAACCAGGTCAAAATTAGAATTATGATATATTCCCAAGTCTAATAAATCATAATCATTTCAAAACATCAAATTCTGTTGTTGGCCTGCTGCTTTTCTGAAAATCTGGATCTAACAGTGAATAGAGATACTACAGCAAGTCCACCTTCAAATCAGTCATGTGCCATCATACTGTCATATTCTTCTGCCATATTTTTTCTGATAGATAATATATGAAGTTTTCAGGTAAACCTCTTTATTTATTGGACGATAGCCTGCAAGGAGAAAAACTGAACCACTCGTTACATAAAGCTGAGCACTGGCCTGCCATTCACATATATTTTATTATGCTTATACCGCCCGGTCAGGATCTGTTGAACGTTGAGTTGTCACAGAATTAGTGCAAATCTGACTTGCACACTTATTCGAAAACTTTCGTCTATCCAGCAACCTACTGTGTCTCTGAGATAATGTGATAGGAAGCGTTGGGGCTGTAATTATGGGCTCCATTTGCTAATCTCTGTGTATATAAAGCGCCTTTAATGCCGGTAAAACCACGTTAATCACTCTTTGGTATGGCCTCTAATGGAAAAACTCCTATACTGTCCTCATCTATGTGTGTGCAGTTATGAGCCAGCCCAGTATACATGTATTATTTTATTTTCATATATTGGTAATGGGACAAGTACAACACAACCTCATTTAACCGGACACGTTGGAAAGCTGGAAGGACATTCAGGAAATCAATACATCCGGATGAGTGAGGGGGAGGGGTGGGCGAATGTAAGAAACAACGTATCATTGTATGTATGTAACCATGAGTGACTATGGACGATAATAGAAGATATTCATGAAATACCTTGTAGAAGGAATCATCCATCGCTTTGGGTTGACGTTGTATATCGTAAAATTTGATAGAACCTCGTTTTATAGCCTGCACAAAAGACATATTTTATATTTTGTGATGATATTAGTTAAAATACATACTTCCGTTCGTTGAATACTAATGGCGTGCAAGTGGTTACTGAGGTTAATAATTACACTACGTTAGCATGCAATGAATGCCGTGTGATCGTCTACTGTCGTACACCAATATTCCTGCATGTATAATGATAATTCAATTGAACATGATTTGATATCTTTTGTGCAAGTAACAAAGCTATATTTTGCAATGACTGTGATTAAAGCACACCATGACCAGACAGTCTGACTTTTGTTCATTACTGCACCAGAACAAAGCAATCAGGATAGTCTCAATCAAGCAGTGCTGTTGTTGTGTGCGCTCCCCAAATGGATTAGAGCGGCTTTTTGACAAAGGCTAATACGGCATGGGTTGTCTGGTGTTGTCACTGGTCATGTTCTGTGAGGTCAAAGTTTGAGCTAACGTTTAAAGCCTATAGTTCGAGCCCGTGTTCTATCTCCCATTTATATGTCCAGAAGAAATGGGACTGTGGCAGAACGTCCGGTTGATGGGAATATTTGGATTATTGATATTCGGTTAAACGAGGTTGTACTGTAGTGTGTCCCCTGAACAACCAAAGTCAGGTTGATGTTTCTTATAAATTAATAGCAAAAGAAACTAAAGCATTGTAACATTAACAATGTTTAACACATTTAATATGTATTTATTCATGTGATTTTTAATCCAATCATAGACCTCTGTGTTATATTGTCTGAACACTGTATTTCTTTTCACACAAAGAGAGATGAAAAAATGTACAAGTTGCTCAGTTATGAAGGAAGTTAAATTAGCACACACTTTGATCCTGCCACTTTATAGATGGCTTCTCATGGCATATTGTGGTT
>CM032663.1:27210240-27222672 GCA_019095985.1 Streblospio benedicti | reverse complement strand
ATGAATTAAATGCACCAAAATGAATTTATGGCCTGTGGTAGATAGTCTCCATCGAGCCCAAACAGTGCAAAAACATCCCACAACAAACACCTGCCAAATAATCCATTCTGACAGATACGTTTTTTAATGAATGGTCCCATGTTTTCACGTCAATTATAGTTACACACAGTCATAGGTTTATCCCAGATCTAGTCCATCAGTCTCAGACTACAGATATTTGTGAAATTGTGTGTAGACTACATTTGTTTCAAATTCCATTCATTAGATCTGGAAATGACAGCCGAGATATCCTCGTTTTTCGTTGAGTTTCTTTAAAAGGAGCTCCGTGTAGTTCGGACGTTGGGAAATAGTAGCCTGAATATGGAATATTCGTACTTCGTGGAGGAGTTACTAAGTGTTTAGCTTATAATTCAGTCTATAAACTGCCCCTGTGGTTTAATCATGGAATTGAAAAAAAGCAGTTGTTGACAGCTGTCTATCCCAATCTCCTACAGCGGCGAGAGCTTATTTTGAGGATAATGGAAATGAAAATGTGCAAAAAACAAACACCTGGATGAATTGTTTGAAACGATTAGAAAATTTGCAATATTGGATGTGTTGATTCTTTTCCACTGTGACCGTTGGATAGACAGAAGAAACGTGCCGCCGTAAATTTATAGCTTTTAACAGTTTTTTAGATCTACTGGAAATCACTTCGTCGAGTCTCTCAGAAGGAGCTCCTATGTAGTTCGAATGTTTAATCCTGGAATTGTATCATTGCTGTTGTTGACATTTGTTATATGAATTGCAGTCCGTGTGAATTAATTCATTTGATTATTCAAGAATTTTAATACATCTGCACAAAATTTTGCTGGAAATGACGCCAAGCCGGTGACGTCATCGAGTGCAATTTTTTTCACTGTAACTGGATAGACAGAAGAGAACGTGACGCCGTAAATATAAGCAACAGAGATTTGCCAAACTTTTTGTTGAGTCTCTCTGAAGAAACTCCTGTATAGTTCGGATCAACACCGTGGAATTGGCTATTTTTACAGAACCGTAATAGCTCTGTATGCGACATGCAGAGGTATAGACACAGATGCATGTGATGTGTTGCAATGTTTTGTGAATTTCTTTAATGTTTATTTTGTGCACATTTTACGTAAATTAGTTGTACTTCGAAGTATAGATCTCCCACCTAAATAATACATTCCTCTTATATATACGGACTTGTAGAAGTAGGCTTTTTATTTACGGACTTGTATAAGTAGCATCAGCCGCTGTCAAACTGATCTTACTTGGCAACCACCGACTCTGAAATTGTCGTACACGACTCAACAACGTTGGCAAGCATTCAGGATTAGGCTTTCAAAGTTTCGCATACATTTTTTAAAACATGATTTTTAAATGCACACCAATGCATTTATCTTTATACACCAATAGAAAGAGCATAAAAAGTTAGGAACAAAGGTATATTTAGTTTCCAAATAGAGTTTGGTTAAAAGCAGTTTTTAGCAAACGGCAATAAAAATTACTCACTTACTTACTTAAAACAGCTTACGGTAGCCGAATTTTGTAGACTTTTTTCGTAGGCTGTTCCATCAATCGCCGCTGTTCCAACCACTTTCACCCAAAAAATTCTAAATTTTGAAATCTATCTCCTAAAAATATCCACTATATTTGCACTTGGAAATAGCATAGAATCCTTTCACAATATCGGATAAGTCCAAAATAAGCTTTTGGCGTGCCAACAACCGGGGAATCGGCGCCAAGAGGCCTAAAGGCACGGATTTGCCTCAGAATAAAAAAAAAACATGCGCGACACGCCCACTTCTCATGGACTTGATATTAATATATGAGATAGCAAATGTACTTGCAAATCAATACAAGCTTGGTGCTGCAGCCAGGTCCAATGAAATGGAACTACAGAACAAGATTTCAATAAAAGTACCCAGAAATAATTGCAACAGAACTTCTGTCAATTATATGATTTGGTATTATATTTTGATGATTTTTAGAAAGGTCTACCGAAATCAACCATCGCAGGCATTATTTAAAATCCATTTTGTAAAGGTTTTTAAACTAATTTAAAATAGTGATATGTCTAAGAGAACATTATGATCAAAAACAATAACAAAATTATTGTAAAACATTGTAAGGTCAGATGAAAACTGGATGTAAGTACACTTATGACCTATTTCATGGCTTATTTATCTAAACAAATTGTACTTCACTGAAAAATGTCATATGTGAATTATTATGTTTAATAGAATTTTTCTCACATGCCACGAGTGCATTATTGACAAATTATTCTATAATGTACTTGAAATATTCATGGTTCTATGAATCTGTATATATAAAGGAAGATGCTGTTTTTTGCGTCACAAAAGGCTTTTTAACCACAAGACGTACACACTTCAAACTATGTATGTAGCATCAGGACAACTTGGTGGTCGTTATAATGTCACATTTTAAACCAAATAAATTGGTTTTAATGATAAAAACGAGAAAAAGAATTTTCTAGAAATGTTGGTCTTGCTGCTTACAACCCCATGTTTTTTAAACGTACGTAATACGTTAAACGTTTGTGTAAGTCAACTGGCCAGCAGTGCAATCGGATTGTAGACTCGCTATTTACCATATTTTGATAGAGAACGCTCATTGGTTTAAAGTCTACAATAGTCTACAATAAGTCTACAATAATTTTAATCAGTACTAGTTTGCATGGGAATATTTGTACTTCATCAAGGGACAGCGCGTACGCAGTCCCCCACTAACAGAAATTATGCGCCCGGGACTTTCTCACTTGGAAAGACCGTACGGGTCAGCTGGTTCGGTAATGTGCAATAAACCAGCCTCACCATAGGTGGCCCGCTTGCGGAGTGGGTTGTGAGCCCTGGGTAACACCTGCGCTAGGTAAGTATGCTTCACCATCATCAGAGAGCCCTCAAATTCAACTACAAAAGACAAAATAGCCAGTGTGCAGGTTGGTGGTAAAAAAGCAAATGCACCTTTATAAGAAACAGTTTTTTCTCAACAGCCTCGATTTTCACACAAATTCGTAACGCTTATTTTTTACATAATTAACATCAAAAATAAGTATTTGCATGATTTTACTCTTGTTCATGAATGAAATATTTTAACAAATTAAGGGTAGTCCAAGCTTTATGGAGGTATCTACTTGCCTATTGATTTCTAGGTAGTTCTAGTATTTCTAGGAAATAGCATTTGGGCACAAAGAATTGTACACAAGAGCTCATGGTATTGCAAATCAATAAAAGCTTGGTGCTGCATGGAACTATCATTGGAGATATATGTGTGGCAAATGATGATGAGTTACTAAGTAAAATAAAACTTGCTAATATCAGGCCCGTAGGAAGCAAAATGAGATTGAAAGACCATTTAAATTTTTTTGTCTATAATCATGGATTTTTATTTTTTTTCACAAATGATTACATTATTGCATTATTTTTTCCCCAAACACAAAATATTGGTCAGACAATCGCCAGACCGCCTTAGCCCTTCCTACGGGCCTAAATATTTGAATATGACTTATATTTTAATCTGGTATGCATATATTTATATGTATTTGTAAAATTCAGCTATACCATACCGTATCCCCGTGCATTAAAAGCGCCGCGCTTAAAACTGAAAAACATAATGTTTTGAGGCGTTTTGATACTTCAATTTGTTCTTGACATCAAGCGCATGCTCGTAAATTCGAAAACCAAGCCGCATCCAAGTTTGAACCCCCTCGCTAGATGGTTTATCGAGTAAGCCAAAGTCTAAAAAAGACACCCATTATTACTCGCTTGCTCCTCAAAGCCATCAAATGTCATGATAGCTATCATTTGAGGTGGATTTTCAACAGCACATAATTTCTTTTATTTTGACTTTATTTATGCCATTCATTTTAAGAAAGGTAGCGATCCTTATAGCCTATAAAGTGAAAATATAACATTTCCTTTGTCTGTTGTTGGTAAAGAAATATGGCGGATCAACGGCCAGCAAATTTACATATCGATAAAAAATCCCGCGATATTAAAAGCATTTATTGAACATAGATCGAGTCCATAACGACAAACCATACTGTTTGCGTTATAAAAAGTTCCTAAAAAGGTGGCTCATCGAAATAAAATGACGATTTAGTATGTAGAATGGCTGTGCCTAGTATACGCTTCTACCATAAACAAATGACTTCCTAAATTTTAGAAATTTTTCCCATTTATTGAAAATTTGGTTTGCTCTCAGATATGAGCGCATGAGCTTATTATCAATATAAATGAGCATCCTAAATACAAGCTCAGTGCGCTTTAATGCATGGGGATACAGTATTAAATATTAATAGAGAGATGAAATACATAACTGTGCATATTTCAAGTACATTTTATAATAATTTTATCAATAATGCACTCATGGCATGTGAGAAAAAGACAATTAACTTCATGCAGGACCACAAAAAATTATTATGGGCCACAAAGTGGTTGAATAAAATTGGTGTCTGGACAAAAATTTACAAAATGCACATCATGTAGCATACGGGAAGACACTTATTTTTTGTGGTTTGTGATAAATAGAAATATGTACAAATTCGTACTCCCATTTTCAGACCATCAAATTTGTCTGATTATGGCTAGTTCAATGCTTGTTGGCAGCTCATATTTGTACTTAATCAGGGGACAGCGCGTACGCAGTCCCCCACTAACAGAAATTGTGCGCCCGGGACTTTCTCACTTGGAAAGACCGCACGGGTCAGCTGGTCCGATACTGCAATAGACCAGCCTCACCATGGGTGGCCCGCTTGTGGAGTGGGTTGTGAGCCCTGGGTAACACCTGCGCCAGGTAAGTATGCTTTGCCATCACCAGAGGGCCATCATGTTCGGCCATAACAGACAAAATAACAGTGTGCAGGTTAGTGGCAAAAAAAACAAATGGACCTTTATAATCAACACTTTCTTCTCAACAGTCTCATTTATCACACAAATTATTAATGCTTATTTTTCACATGATTGATATTGATTGATGATTAACATTGAAATAAGTATTTGTATGATTTTACACTTGTTCATGAATGATTTTTTTTAACAAAAGATAATACATATATACTATGTGTAAAGTTAACCAAGCTGGCTACTTGCCTATTGATTTCTAGGCACTTCTAATATTTCTAGGAAACATCTGTCAAAAAAGATAATATTGAACCCAAGAACACATAGCTTTCAAATCAATACAAGCTTGGTGCTGCAGTCTGGTGCCATGAAATGGAACTACCATAATATGGAACTGGCAAGATTTGATAATATATTGTCTCTAGATATCAGTGGTAAATGACCATAATTTGTGTCTGATTTAGGATTTACTCAACATATCATTTAACAAATGCAATTTGAGATTTCTACTATTAACAAGAGATTCATGTGAACAATTAACCCTATTGGTAAGCTTGATTCAAATAAACATAAGGGATTATGTACATTTCGTCACGCTCAACCAAAGTGGAACAATGTTCCACTTAGGCGAGGGGGAGGGGTTTCGGTCAAGTTTTAGATATTCACTAACAGGCATGGAAGACCTGACCGAAGAGACATTAAGCACCAGTGGAGTATCTTGTTAATGTTTCTGGTGCAACACTGATTTCACTTGGTGCGAACAATGGTGGGCATAAAAGGACCAGCAACACACAGAGAGAGCACAGATTAGTTAAACAGATTGTTAACTAATCTGTGGAGAGAGAGAAACCTCCAGAACCTGTTCTGACTCCATACAAGACATATCTCAGTGAAAAAGTAACTTAAATATCATGTACAAGGACTGCTTCTAATATTTGGATAAATCATATTAATAGTGAAGAAGTATCGAAGTTTGTAACTGTTTTAACATTCACTCTAGCAAATAAATCATTTTCAAGACAGATTTTTGATTGTATGACAAAATCATCATAAAAACAGTCTACATAAAGATCATAGAAATCTTTCATTCATAATAGTGATACCAATAACATAACTTTACGATTTCTTGTGATATACTTTCTTTTTCACTGCTTTATTTATCAAATAAACAAATCAAAGTACAAAATATTTACTAGTTTCGAGATCTGCTGTCTCCATTTTAATAAAAACAAATGAAATTACATATTAAGAACTATATCAAGTCAACATAAATCCTCATATAATAAGTATTTTACATTATTTAATTTCTATGATATTTAAAAATCTGTATTAACTCTTGATCAATTGTTTTTTGTTCTCAGAACCATCTTTTTACCTGTCATTGCAGACGTTTCGCTCATGTCACATGAGCGTCAACAGTGCTACTGGCGGCTGTTTCTCAGTTCCGCGACCATGTAGGTCACGTGATGCAAGTTGGAGAAGGTTCGCGGGGATCTCTGCTGCTGCCTGCGTCCCGGTTGAGGTCGGGTCTGTCGATGTGTAGGGCCTCGCATCTTCCTTTTTCAGGTCCTTGGCTCTTTGTCCAAATCTTCACCTCTTCTAATGTGAAGGAATGTTTAGTCTCGTTCACGTGTTGCCATATCGCTGAGTTAGGGTGTTTGCCATCCGTGTGTTCCTTAAACCTTGTCCTCAGGGCACGCGCTGTTTCTCCTACATACCTCGAACTACAATCCTGACATTCTAGTTGGTATACTACCCCACACATCTTCTCTGTTTGTGGCTTATCCTTGGGTCGGACCAATAGAGACTTTAGGGTGTTGTAAGGCTTCAAATAGCTGTTTACCTCATATTTGCCGAAGATTCTTTGTACCTTCTCTGTAACCCCACTGACATAGGGGAGGCAAACCGGATATTTGACACTCTTCTGTTCTCCCTTGGAGTCCTTGTCTTTGGTTCTCTCAGTTTTCTGTGGGATGTGGAATGCCCATCTCTTGTACCCATTCACTGTCAGAACCTTCTTTATGTGAGCTATCTCTTTCACTTTGTCCTCTGGTCTGCTAACTAAGGTTTCAGCTCTGTTGAACAATGTCCTCACTACCGATCTCTTATGCTCCAGGTGGTGGTTGGACGTAAAATTGAGATATTGATCGGTATGGGTTGGTTTCCCGTAGACCTTAGTGGTTAAAGAGCCATCCTCATTCTTGAGAATGCAAATATCCAGGAACGGTAGCTTGTCATCTGCTTCAGGTTCAATGGTGAATTGGATGTTGCTGTCAATAGAGTTAATGTGTTGAGTGAAAATGTCGATTGAATGTGAGGGTAAGACGGTGAATGTGTCATCCACGTAATGGTACCAAACTTCAGGAATGACAGGTGAACTGTTTAACGCTTTTTCTTCAAAGTCTTCCATGACTAGATCCGCCACTGCTGGAGATACCGGTGACCCCATTGGTGCACCTCTAATTTGACCGTAGAAAGTCCCATTGCAGACAAAATATGTGGTCTCCAAGCAAAACTGGAGCAGCTGGATTATCTGGTCAGGGGATAGCTCGGTGCGGTTTGGTAGAGTCGTATCTTCTTCCAGTCTTCTTCTGATCACCTTGATGGCGGTATCAATGGGAATGCTGGTAAACAGAGCTGACACATCATAGGAAACCATCATTCGTGGGGGTGGCACTTCTAAATCTTTCAACTTCTTCACAAAATCCGCACTGTTCTTTATCGCATGGATTGTCTTTCCTATTAACTCTGTCTTCTTTACACTATCACCCCACCCAGTCCCCGCCGAGCTCAGCCCACCTGAGAAGTTAAATTCCTCCCTTGTTGCTGATTTGGATCTGGATTTAGAAGCAGATTTCAGTAAATCTCACCCTATGAATTCTACATTGACTGTTCTAGAAATCTGGCTGATAATTTCACTGCCTCTTCATAGCAGCCAGTGATTCCTCTTAATCATTCATTCGATAGTTATGTGATGTCTCTGAGCGCCTTGAATAGTTCGTTTGATAGTTGCTTCTGTTCTCTGAATAGGTCCATAGACAGTTTGGCCCCTTTATTTGAAATACAGGGAAGGCAGAGAAATGATGCCTTTCCAAATCATTATATGCAACAAATTGATGAAAATTCAGGGGAATTTTTGGACGACAAATTTGCATGTCTATGTAATAGCATAAACGGTATCAATGATGCGCATCGATTGGATGGAGAACAAGATGAAAATTTGAACAAACTTCCGACTACATGTCAGACCATAAACGCAAGTATCAGCGATTTTCTTGGTATCAATAGCAATAGCCATATTTCTTACAGTTCCAATAATCACCATGGTAAACTGAACTCAACGAATGAAATGGGTGAAGAACCAGAACCAGAATTGAATGAGCTTTCAAACTTATTTCAGAGCAAAAACGAAATTATCCATGAATGGGAGCAAATATATGAAGATGTTTATGATCTTCTTGGCATTGATAGTTCTACTGCTGTCAAAGGACACCAGAGTGAGCTGAAATCTTCAAATGGGCCACAATTAGATAGAGCACAGTATAAAGCATCCGATGAGCTTCCAAACATATCACAGACCAATAACCAAAGTGCTAATGATCTTTCTGAATTTGAAATCATGACAGACACTTCCACAGATTTCAATACATCAGAGACTGGGCTGAACCCTCTAAATACCTTAGCTGCCTGCCCTGTGAAAGATCAACTTGATGAGTCAAGGAGAAGTGATCCATTCTTTCCACTAACAATTCCTGGAACAATGGCATCACCATCTGTACCAGTGCTGCCCCTGCTGGACATCTCGTGCACCACCTCTGAGGACCAGGTCACTCTGCACGTGCGCTAGGCCACCCTGGCACATTGCTGCAGCAGCTACATCCCACTGTACATCAAGGGCAACCCTACCACCGCATACTACACGGACATCGTGTCCCAGAGCCTCATTTCAGACTACGATGTAATATTCACCTTTGAACTTCTGCCTAAAGACATTAAGGGATGGCTGGAGATCAGAGCTGTGAATGCTGATGATGATTATGATGTGGTCCTGGGAAAACTTAAGCTTAGCATCAAGAACATGGTGCAGATGGGCAGGCTCATTGGACAGTTTGACATGGAACCAATTAATCCAGGATACATTACTTTGAGTGGATAGCTAGACATGGAATACATGTAGACTTCATTAGAGGAATTTTACTTATTGTGTATCACTTTGAAAGTTTAATTATTTGTTGAAATAAAACTTGGTAGTAGTAAATAATAGATACCTGTACTTTGGGGGCTCTAGTGGAAAAGCCTATTAGTTTTTGGTTAGAAGTACACAATGTATTTTGACTCTGACTCAATTTAAGTTTTTGAATTGTTTAAATTTGATAATAAAATCTAGCTTGATTGAAAATGATTTTTAAAATGTTGATGAGTTTTTTACACATGCAGTAGTTGTCATATGTACCTTTCTTTTATTTGTGATTTTGAAAAAATGGATGCATGTTCATTAAATTGTGTATTATTGTTATTTGTGAATCATAGTTAAGTTACTGTCTCAAACATGCATCTTCTACGTTTGATGTATGAAATGTTGAGTGTCATATTAGATTATTAGATTAAATGATTACCATGAGAAATACTGATAAAAATCCTTGATAGAATATTTTGCCTCTGAAATTATTATAAAATCTTTAAAACAGAAGTATAAAATCTGGCATAAAAAATATTCCGAGACCTCTTAGATTTACTGAAATCTGACATGCTGCACAATTAAATGCCTTCAGATATGGCTGTCTTTGGGATGTCATTGGCACATATAATATTTTATTTTTACCTAATACCCAGATGACAGATGCACCAACCATGCATCATACAATGTACCAAGTCAGGAAACTGAAATTTTTGTCTGGTGATCTGTTTTTACATGTGTTTCTGCACCCTAGTGTATAAGGGGTTGTTGTAGTAGAGTTCAGACTCTTGCACATCTCACATTCTAACTTAAATGAAAGAAACATGATTTGTTTAAAAGGAAACTACAAAATTCTTGTAGATTCTAATTTTAAAGGTTTTCAACTTTTTGAATAGGTTTAATGTTAAAAAAACAAGTATCCCCTATGATGTAGAAATATGAAAGTTACCTCTAAATAGATTATGATCATAAATAACATATTGAGGGTGGGATTGCATCAAACAATCAAATTGCTGTACATTCAAAATTGGCAAATAAAGGATAAGCAATGTAACCTGGAGTGGCGACTCTCGGTGATCGCAACGAGTAACCAGAGTCTGACCCAGATTATTTAAGTAGTCATGAAGATCAAATTCCCATCCTTTTTTCTCATGAAGAGAAACCTTGACCTTCAGCACTCTACCAGTAAGAGGAAAGTATTTGAGCGTGTGACAAGAGAGTACTCTCACAAGCCCATAAGTAAAGGTGTAAACAACAAACATTTCAACCATGTGAAACCTGGGTGAAATAAATATGCATACTGCACAATTAGCATGTCGACTTGAATAATACAAATTTCTTACTTTCATATATTTTTTTAAGTTTCTGCTTAACTTTGTCTGCAAGTTAAAACTCTACAAAATCCACTATGACATACTTAGATTATATTTTTTTTAAGAATCTAATCAATTCTTGTAATCACCCCAGTGAAGCAATCTTCAGATGAATTTTGATGGCAACGGTTTGAATGGTTTTTCTTCAACTTTGTTCACAAGTCAAACACAACAGAATGTATGTAAAAACTCATACAAAATCATATGGAACAAATTCCTTAACTATGTATTAAAAACTATCGAAATCATTAATTTTTTTTAACAATCGCTAATTATTAGTTTATACTTCCAATATCTCGATGGCTAGCAGTTCGTCTAGATCACAGCAAATAGGTCATTTAACAGGTACATGTAGTAAATAACTTCGAAGGATTGTTGGGTCAGTGCTGGTAATATACGAACCCCCTTCTAGAAAATTTTGAATCTACAGCTACCCTGTAAGTATAAGTCTATATTTTACATTCTATCATTCCGGACAAAAATCACCACCAATAACCCACGCTGATTGGTCAATCAGCGTGCTCAATTATGCGATGGAATGAACGCTCCAGAGCGCGCGGAGACCACTACTACGGCGCTAGTCTAAACTCGTCACATTATCAATACAGCCGCTGACATTGCAAGGCGTGTCCCGTGTAGTGGAGAGCAGAAGTTTAGACTAGTGCCGTAGTAGTGGTCTCCGCACGCTCTTTTTTGGCAAAATTGACTTGCAATGAGAACGTTATAATATGATTTATTTTGAAATAAAATGGATTTTAGTCATGATAGAATGGTGATTGCCCACTCAATTGTCGTGTCAATCGTGAAATTGCTCAATTTCACGATTGACATCCAATCTCGTGGTCAATTCCTACAATTTGTATTTCATCTACCTTTTTTACAGTCAGTCATCTGTTGAGGATATTCCATTTCATCAATATTGTATATCCAAGTTTTTCCCTTAAAACATTTTGTCTGATTACATACAAAGTATGTATACAAAATACAGTAAATCTCCTCAACAACGGAACCCACTTTGCAGTCCAAATTCCTTCCGTTGGAGAGGGTTTCCGCTGATTAGTGATCTGACCATAATATTCTCCTGTACATCGGCATCCATTATCTCTCAGGCATGAGCTTACTTACTGAATCCTGCTTGATACAACTAATGCATTCTCCATTTGTTGATAGCAGTTCTCTGATACAATTTATTATTTATGATGTTAGCATCTTCTAACAAAGATTTTTAGTTAGTATATCGTCCATAATCTTAGATTACTATTTAATTTTTGCCTATGTTTTTGTTTTCCGATATGGACTTCCGGGTATGCAAAGCGCATGTGCAAAATACAGGGTGTCATTTAAAAATATCACCGCGGCGCCTGCAAGCCTCCTTCGGAGGCAGCTGTGATTGGCTGCTTAGAGTGTTTACGTCTTTGTTATAACGAAACCACGTGCGATAGCGAGAAAAATGCCCGGGGAAAAAGAGAACAAAGAGATTCCGTTGGTTTAAGTCTAAAATGCCTTCCGTTGTCCGTTGCTCATGATATTCCGTTGATCACTCCAAATATTACTTATATATATAAGGGAAAATGTTAATGCACAGCAATTCCTTCCGTTGCTAGTATTTTCCGTTGAACACTGCTCCGTTGTTGGGGACTTTTACTGTATTCAAAGTTTAAAAAAAAACTTTGATACAGAAATTATGTGTAATTATGACATCGTGTTGATAGAATAACATGGCAAACTGGCACCATGAAGATACTAAACATGAACATTAATGAATATCACACATGTATATGGGCAGATAACATCAAGTAAGGTCATTGTCAGTTTTAAGTATTGCTATGTTTTTGTTTTTCAAAAACCAATTTATGACTGCATAAATTGGCAGAGAAATACATAATATGCAGTAAATGCTCTTTAACCTCTTTGAAGAAGTTATCTACTAGATCATTAACTCTTTAACCCTATCACTATCTACAAAGTTCAAAAAGTACTGTAGAACCATGTTTCTAGATTTATCAGTCTTTTG
>CM032663.1:27157157-27210140 GCA_019095985.1 Streblospio benedicti | reverse complement strand
CACAGATACTGCTGCTATTTGTCAAGTCATAGATAGCCAGCTGTCTGCTTTCACCGTACAAGACGGCCACGAGCTCAGAATTCGGGTGTCTACAAATGGACAGATTGAGAAGCAGCCAGTTAGTGGAACCATGAGGTGGTTTTAAAGTGTGTAGTAAAACGTGGCGTCGCATGTCGTAGATTCGGATAGAATCATCAGTGTAAACGCCACCCATTGCGTGCTTGCAGCACCAATGATTCTACCATAGTTTTCGTGTATAGTGCTGATAAGCTGGAGTTGATCATCGAGTATGTAACAAGGTCCTCTATTGTAGTCTCTTAGTAAGATCCAGCCATTGGTTAGAATGTATTTCTTACAGCCATATGACAGATTGCATGGCAAAACGGTGCACTGAGATTCCATAATATTGTTACTTTCGATCGTGAACTTTCTGATGATCTTTTCACCACCATAGCAAATCACAGCTGCATTTGTTGTGAGACCTACATTCCACCAACATGGTGACTTCAGTAGATGGCACACTGATACTAGTCTGTTATCAAACAATTGCTTTTTGTCGTTTCTATGGCAAGATTTTAAGGTCTTGTTCTTTTCATTCATATTTTCCCTGATGATTGTTGCTGAGTTTTTAGGTAAAACCCAATTTACAGCTGTGTCCGATTTTGAACGTGATTTTTTGTCTCGGTAGGTGCGTTTGGAAGAACCAAGTTTGAAAATCTTTGCACGTAACTCTTTGCATGTGTATGAAATTCTTGCCATGACGCCCTGGTATTGCTGCATAGGAGCCACTAGATGCAGATATTCATGTGTTGACTTTGGAGTAATGAGAGGATTGCTAGATTTGACCAGTTTATCCATAATGTTGTCAACTTGGTTAGTCATACCTCTTTGCGTTTCTGACCCATCATTAGGGATACAGCTCTTTTGTTCCATCTCAGGATCACTGCTATAGTCCTTGCCTTTATTAAATGCTGACATGACAGTCTTACACCTGATGATGTTGCATGTTGTTTGTGGCACTTCCTTCAGAGACAGCGTATAATCTGCACATAGTTGAGTACTACTGTGCACTGAACAGGAATTGCCAAGATCTTCTGTATGAGCATTTACCCGCTTGGTGCTGTTCATCTTGTTTCAATCTATTAGTTCTTATTTTGAACACTAACTTGAAATATATGGATGTTACACCTAGTTGTCCAGTTCGTGATTTGACATAGTATAAATCTGCGTTTGTTCTTATATAGTAGAGTGCAAGACTCACTTGACTATAGTTATGTCATCACATTCAGAACATTAGAATCTACAATTAAGGCCACATATATAAAAAGACCACCTCTATAATATTACCATGTTTAACTGTCCTATGCGTTCATTTAGAGCCCACTGTAAACCTTGAGAATGAGACTACCTCTCAATTTAGACCACTTGAGGCTTTTCCCCTGGTGTTCTTAATAGAGAAGTTCTACTGTAATTGCCCTTCTGAGAACCATGTCAAAGAAGATCTGTAACTCTTTAAGTGTATAGCAATTAACGCTTTGAACTTAAGACGTTGCTCAAAGTTATTTGGTGTAAAACTGTTAATTGTGTAGGACATAAATCTTCTTGGTGTATCATATCCTCATTAAAGTGAAATGAATCCCTGTTAGTGTGATATACAACTAAAATTGCTCAGTGATATATGAAGCGACTCCACGTTTGAAGATTCAAGTTAATTTAGTATGTTTTCATTATGAAGTTCACTCAGTGGAAGTCAGTTATAATTGTTTTTATTAAAATCTCGTAATACATTTTTGTGAATCGTAAGACACAGAAGAAATGGACTTATATATAGACCTATAGATAATGATGATGTTATCTCAAGGCACAAGATAAAAGGACAAAGTGACAAGAAACCATTAGTCACAAAGCCAGTCAGTGCACTGTTTGTGATTGCCAAAAGGCATTATATTATATAATCTGCTCATTCTGCAGTAAGTAAAGGTGATTAAACTTTAAGGTTATTTTGAAATAACGTATCCAACCATCCAAAGTCCACTCCTACATGTATGTAAAGGCCCACCAACAAATTTGGAATATGGATATTATCAAAATCCAGACTATAAATTGGAATTCCAAAGTTAATACACTTTCATGTAAAATCCCACCCCAAGATTAAAATTTACAAATTTTCAACTTAAAAGCCCATGTTTGGATGGTCATATTAGTATTATATGTTTCATTAGACACAGATCAGACAATTTTTTGGTATTTGAATACTATCCAATTTTATTTCTAAAAATGTAATAATATAAGATTTCCATATCACTTGGATAAAAGGTTGTGAACTTCCATTGTAAAAGACTATCTAGAGACATAAAAAACAATACTTTTAATATAAAAGGACTCATATAAAATGACTTTTACAATCAATAACACAAGTGTTTCTACATGTGAATAAAACTGTCTATGTATACATATATGATTCAATAATTATACCAAATTTGAAGTCCAATGGAACCTGTTCATTTGAACAACTCTTATTTAAGGACACCTGTCTTATGTTGGACACTTTTTCCTTCGCCATTTAATATTTTCCCATGTAGCGTACATAAAGTAATTTAAAGATACATTTGTACCTGTCTCATGTGAACACATTTTACTTCATCCTTTCCCAGTATTATATATATATATATATCATAATATAAGTAAGGTGTCCACATAAGATGGTTCCAAGTACAAAGAAATGATACGTCATAACAGTATAAAGCTTATAGGTGGGCATTGACACTATGTCTATTCTACAAAGCACCAAATATTGTAACACTTTTCATTTCTTTTCCTTCACCTACACCAACAATACACTTGTGTTCTGTAACTTGAATATTTCTAAACACTTCATTTACAGCCAAACCATATAGATCATCAATTTGTATTTCCAGTTCCTTCTGCGCCTTCCAATTATATATCCCGATGCTCCACTTACCCAGCACATAGATATGTCGACTGTTACAGGCCAAACCGTAGTAGCGACATTGCCGAAAGTAGATGACACAACTCTGTACAAGCTTACATGTACCTGTGGGGCTGTCAAAAACATACAATTTCTCATTGCCATAGTCCACAACGGCCATATACAAAGAGGAAGGGTGCAGACATACGGAGAGGTTGTAGGTCCAGGCTTCTCCCGGTGCCAGTTTCACACTCTGCACGAGAGTCTTGTCGGTGAGGTGATAGATGCTGATTTCATCTTTGTTGTAAAACGCCACCCACTCGTTGCTGTGAGCACCAATGATGCAGCCGAATTGTTCATCGATGACCATCATCAGCTGCAGCCCATTGCTGAGGATGTAGGTTGGACCGTGATTGTATTCTCTCAGTAAGTAATGCCCATTGGTCAATGCATATTTGTGACATTCATGAGATAGACCCCCAGGCAGAAAAGTCTCGTTCAGCATTTTGGTGACGTCACCTTTAAATGAAACTTTTTGTATGACGGTCTTGTCTTTGTAGCTCACCAGTACTTCATGTGCTGACAAACCAACATTCCACCAACAGGACTCCTCGAGAATTATATTATGGAACACCCGAACAGTCTTGTTAGATACTTTGATAGTCCAAGAGTCTTCATGTCGCTGATTTGGATCTTCATTCAATCCTTCTGATGACTTCTCTGTATGAGATCTAGATGGCTTGCCTTCATCAGGTACTTTCACCACACCTGGTATCTGCAGCATGGGTTGAGTTAAACGACCCAAATTTATGGTGCACTCAGTTGTGAGTCTCCCACTATCCGCACACCATGACTGTGGTGGCCACAGGTTTGTCCTCTTGCACTCGGAAATACTCAATTTCACGTTATCGAGCATATTTTTCACTGCCTGTATATCACCAGTACCCAATTTCGACCATAGATCGACATCACCTGTTTCAAATTCATCTAGATTCAGCTTGGTTGCAACCTGTAGAATTTCTCCACATAGGTCGCTGTGCACATTGTCAATACTCTTGGTAGTATCCATGTACCAAGATTCAACCTCTTGGTGCGCACGGTCGCGCTTTTCACTCGCCTGATGCAAAAGACGGCTTTTGGACGTATTAAGCTCCGAAAGCAGCTCATTGATCCTCACCTTGCTTTCTCTCATGTCACTGATTATGTCATTGTATTCTGCGTTCGTAGTTTTCTGTTCGTTTGTTGCGATTTTCCACTTGATGATCTTGTGTGTCTTGTGAGGACCGTCATTGAGAGACAGCAGACAGTCACCACACAGTGGAACGTCACACTCTGTACAGAAATAATCGCAAACCTCTCCCTTGTGCACTGTGCAGAGTGTAGACATACTAGAATGGGAGTGCATTGTGTTTGTAGGGATATCCGTGCCTATTGAGATTGTAGAGGTGTCTTGTAGTAGATCCTCTAGCAGATTTCGCACCATGAAGTTGGTCTTGAGGTTTTGGATGCCACCGTCAGGAACAGTGAAGATTTCACTACACACTGGACACTTGAGCTTTGGTTTGAGCTTGGATTTGTAGTAGTTGATCATACATTGGCTGCAGAATGTGTGCAGGCACGGAAGGCTTTTGGGCAGTTTGATGCTTTTGTTGTATCGCTCAAAGCACAAGGAGCATGTGGTCATGTCCAACACGTTGGAGCTTATTGCAGTTGCCATGGTTATGGACCCTTTTTCACATGCGTGTGTTTTACGTCCCAGCGGGGCAAAACGCGGACAAAGTGAGGTGTGCCTATGGTATAGAAGGTGCCAACTGACTCTTGAATGATCAGGGTATTCAGGGTAGAATATGATAATCCATGCCATGACTTAGCTCCTCCATCTTTATTGTCGTAACTCAAGTTACTGGGCATGGCTTTCCTCCATTGAATATATGTGATAATCCATTTAGATTATTCATGTCTAAATGTAGAGACGTTGTTTTTTCACTTATTTCACATAAGTGATCTTGTATCACAGTCAATTGTTTTTAGCAATGTTATTTATGTTTCCTTTTTCGTTTTTGATAATCCAATACTTTTTCATGTATTTCTTTATAATTTCCATTTGATGGAGGAAAGAAGAATATAGAAGACAAATAAATCTTTAGAAGATTCCACAATTATACATTTTTCTGTCAGACTGACTTGATTTGTAATGAAAATAATCTAGAATGGGATGATACAGCGATTATGATTGATAGAAATCACATTATATTTTGCAAGGAAGAAATCAAGTGTAGTTTTTCCAGTAATCTATTGCCATTTAAAAATATATATTATTTACAATCACAAGGTAACTGCCTTTGCCTCAGCTGTGCATGGTAGTATATAGAGCCTGTTTACATTATGGCTGCTGAGAAACGGAAGACCCATTTGGGGGGAAATATTGCTGGCACACATGGCATGTCTGCAGAAGCAGACCAGTTGACCTAATTGAAAAATTCATGCCATTGTTATTTGTATCCGTGCATTACAGTAGAAACTTGTTATCTTGAATATGTAAAAATAACAGTAAAATGATTGAAATCGCCAATATTCCAGGTAACCAACTGAAGTCAATCTTTAGTTACTTTGTGCTGTTCATTAACTATTACAGGCTAACAGACATAGAATCTGACAATTTTACTCATCATCATTCATAACGCAAGCCCTTGTAAACAAACTTGTCGATTCTGCGTTTATCAATCTACTCATGCACACTGTGAAATCACTTACTGCAGCATCGCTGCTCATCACGAACCATGATACAGAAGAACCTCATTATTTTGATATTGCTTCTCTCAAATTTTATCTTATCTGAAGGTTAGTATCATTTTCCCTCAACTATATTTGAACAAATTATAGTTGCTTATCTTGAATATTGGCTATCTGGAGCATTTTACTATAATCCCTACAGCTTTGAGATGACGAGTTTATAAGTTAGGAAGGTGGTCTCCGCATGGAGGTTCCTGGTTGTCTGTTTATGTAGCTTTGGGACCACAAAATATGCTCCTATTGTAGAGGTTGCCTCTATATTGAGGTTGTCGTAATTGGAGATTCCTTTGTATAGTTTGATCACAAAATCCAAAATATAATCATAACCTAAATACCATAAATCTCTGAGTTTCACAGTAGATGACATTTGATGCCTTGTGCCATTTCATCTGCTGCTTCGGCCCAACATTTGATGCCCATTCGACATTTTACACCGAGACGGTGACCTTTTGCTGTTCTTTTGATGTGAGTAACCCCCACTGTGGGCATTTGGCTGTTCCGTTTTGATGTGATAACCCCCTTTAGATTATCAACGAGCAGTTTCACCAAAGGCTGAAGTTGAGTCATTCCATTTGACAGGTGCTTGCTTGCTTCATTTAAGCCCCATTTGCTGGATTATTACGAGAAGTCAAATTGATGTTGGTTGGTGTTACAAAATGTTGGTTTAAACATATTTTATATGAAGTACATATGTACAAATAGATTAGGGAATACCTAAAATGCTATGTTAACCTTCTCAGAAAATCGAACAAAATATATGAAAAGAAAGATCATTCAAACACACATTCAAACAAAATGATACCAAACCGTTTTTTTTTGTTTCATAATGAAGCTCATCATAACCATTTTAGCCACCTTTTATCATAGATTTTAGCATTTTTTAAATTGAGAATTCCATAGATGGATTGAAATCATGAGTATATGAGATATTGGGCAAAGAAGTTGGTTACGAAATAAAATGTTCTTTTAGATGAAAGAATTTTGATATAGAAGTCTAAGAAGACGTTTGAGATTCCCAATATTGAATGATGTTTTCATATCCACAATAACTTGTATCATGCAATTATTTTACTCAGCATGCTTAGTTATGATATGTACTAATGTGGTAATGGTGAAGTTTATTCATTATACTGAGTGATATTCTGATTCTTTGGGATGGCATGATACAGAGATGATAATCTTTTACATTCTCAAAATACGACCGAATGTGTGTTTCCCAGTAGAGAGATAATTAGAATTAAAAATTTGACCTGTATTAAACCATATTTTTTGTATCGTGCAGTAGACGGGATCATCACCTCAATAAACAAACCAGTCACTCAGTGTGATTAACACATAGTTAGGGCAATTCGCGGGATGCCACTCAGATGTCAACACTTAGTTAGAACCAGATTCCTGTCATTTCTGACCCTTTCCGCAACCAAGCTTATATATGTTCAATGGTTTGGTGCGCAATCTTTGCTATATATATGAATGTTAGATTTCACTTCAAGTAAATGCTACAGTAGAACCTAATTAGATGTATCTCTGAACAATAGCTTGTAATAATATATACTAGAATTTTCAGCTACAAACAGAAACCATTAGGACTCACATTTTGGCGAGACTTTCGCTCTTATCGCAAGAGCTTCTTCAGGCCGAATGACAGTCCTTAGTTGGTCATGTTACCGCCATGGCGGCGGCAGTCACATGACAGCAGTGGCAGGAAAACGGCCTGAAGAAGTTCTTGCGATAAGAGCGAAAGTCTAGCCAAAATGTGAGTCCTAATGGTTTCTGTTGGTAGCGTAAAATTCTAGTATATATCATGAATGAAGAAACCCAAGATGAGGGAAGTGTTCATTCTTTGAGCTTGTAATGAATTTTCTATTATCTCAATATTTGAGATAACAAGCTTCTACTGTATGTTGACTTAAAAAACACATGGCCAGGACCACGTTCCTTACTGTACAATTTATCAAATTTTACTTTGTAAATGCCACGTTCGAACATAGACAATTCTGAGCTTGCAACAACAATTTTTTGCTTACTAAGTTCTGTAGAATATCAAGTAAAGCGACAATGAAACACTCGTGTGTTTCTTTTCTGTGGACACACATTCATAAAATGAATAAGAACTTTCACATATAAAATGAGGCCAGAATAACAGTAACTTCATTGTGACGGAAGAGGTGTCACTGTAGAGATTTCTATGTTAGATACCAGCAATTGACAGGCAGTGGCAAGTCCTCCTCTTAACACGATGCAATCCTTATAATTGACAATACTAGATTAGCATAAGTGACAATGACTGGCTTTTCCCATTGTTAGAATCTAATCATTGTCTTCAGATTTTACGCATGCAGTAGAACCTCTCAATTAAGACCACCCTGAAGACCTGCCCGAAGTGGTGCCAATAGAAAGGTGGTCTCTTTATGGAGGCTCACGCTCTCTATCAAGATTTGGGATTTCAAGAGATGGTCTCATTATTATAGAGGTGGTCTTAATTACAGGTTCTACTCAAATAGCATTTCTTCTTAATAGGTGTTCTTTTTTGTGAAACACTGTTTAATGTTTGTTTTTAATATATTTGCAGGTAAGTTATTGTTGACATCTTGCTAAGCCTCGCCTGGGTCAGATAAGTAAAGCTTCTAAGTTTCCCAAATTTAACTTTAAAATACGGACTGCTGGCTCATATCCAGATCGAAAGATTACAATTGTTACAATAACATGATAAACTTGAAGAAAGAATCCTGGGCTGTCAATCCATAAAAATACAATATATCGTATGCATTTTCCAACGGCTGCCATCCGTTCATATAAAGAACCACCCCAGAATTTTGACTGCATAATGTATAGAAAAGAGTATTCCAGTTGCAACTTGCAATACACATTTATTTAAAATCACATTGCCAAATTTTAATCTAATAGCCCTTGGGCGTTTAGATGGCTTGTTACTATAATATGATATCTACATAATTTGTAATTTTTTATTGTATTTTCATAAGACTTTTCATGTGGATAGAACATGTAGGCCATAAATGTATGTGGGCCTATTGACAGCGAAATCTTAGAATAAGTATTATTCTGAACATGATGGGTGCCATGGAATGAAATAGTAACTGTGAGAGTGTAAAACACCTATTAGTGTTACAGCTACACATGATGGCAGACATAATAGATGCTTCCTTCCTTCCTGAGCCTCTCATATATTTACCGGGCTCTTTAATCAGGATAATGCTTATGTATTTTAACCTTGAAATATGTGGATGCAGTTTTTCATTTACTGAATCCTGATTTTAGCTTGTTTATTCAAAGGAATTTCGTGCGAAAATTTGTCTACAAAAGGAATATTTTTAGATACAGTATTGATACCGTAGGAAGGATACAGAAGAAAAATTTCAAGAATTACGATACGATTCCTTACAGTTTTTTCCCAATTCTTCTCATTGTTCCGACTATTATGAACGTAAAAAGGTTCTGTAGGTTCCGCAAATTACAGCTTTCTTCAAAACTCGCCTGAAGTTACCTTTATTCCGATTGTTCCCCTTATCTTATGCATTTTCCGTAATAAAAAGAATATTTCTAAAAGTTCAAAATCACGCCGACATTTTGATAGATTTTCATTTCATTGGGTGTCTGTATGGTGTTCGCACTTCCGGTGCTATCGTTGTGGCGGAAATAAACGAGAACGCCCGAATATTTATGACCAAAAGTATCAAAGATGGGCGCCAATATGTGGGAGGTATGGAAAAATGTTCTTTTTTAAAAGTTTTTTCTGTTTATTTCGTTAATCGTAAGTGCCATAGTTTCAGCAAGTGAACAGTTCTAAGAAATGCATGATGCCAGTAACTTTGTTTCGAATTGTTACGATTTATTACGTTTAATTGCGCTGAATCCTCTAATTTCGTTACGGTTCTGTTACATCATTTTAACTGTATCAGTACTGTACCTATCTAAACCTGCCCCTACATTGTTGGGTAGACTCTCATTGATATCTCATCAACTTCAGACCAAATGAAAATCCTCAGTTGGTCACATTATCACCATGATGGCAACAGTCATGTGACAGCAGAGACAAGTAGAAGTGAGTAGGGTGCGGGGGCAGGTCATATCCGGTGTTGCGGTTCATCTCGTGTTGACATTTTTTTAAGAGGGATCTCTTTGGCCCCCCGAACCTTAAAGTCCTATCAAAATTGAACATGCTCGTCCAAGTATTAGGCAAATATTTCTTTGTCATAAAAATAAATCAATAGAGGTTATTGAAAAATGAATCCTCTTTGTCAATGAAACTGCACCCCAGTCTATTGTGCCATTTATATCAAATAAATACACAAGTAGTCATCAAAGTGGTGTGATGACCTAATCTTTGGTTGGATGTAGAGCTCTAACTTTTATTTTTGCCTAGAGTCGACTGTTTTCACTGAATTTTAACATGAAACCTACTAATTTAGTTCCATTTGCAGAGGGAAATCGACAGCACAACTAAATATTAGCCCCAAATTTCAAGGGTAACAGGAAGTTGAGAGGAACAAAGCAAATGTAAAGCAAACAATTTATGCATCCACACAGGTTGTTTTTTTCGGTCATTGGTTTCTTGCAATATCTTTTTCTTTATGACCCAAGATTGCCTAAGAAAATGAATTTAGGCCTAGCCATATTTAGTTCACTACATGGGGTAAAATGGCGAAACAACTGTTTTTGATTTGCTAATACTTGTAAAAGTGACACATTTGAAAGTCCTTATCTACATACATGAGCACACTCATACTTGTATTTCTTCTATACAGACATTACATCCCTGGCATCACATTAAAAAGTGATTCGAGAAATTTTGGAAAGCCTTGAATAAGATATGCTAGAAAGTTGCACCTACTTTTTGAACCCATTTATACGCATGTATTTTACTCATTTGGTTGTCGTCAGAGTAGGGAATCGCAACCAGTGTAGTTATAGTAAAAGAGACAAGTTGATCGGGTATCGGCCATGATGGGATTTGTTTGTGTAAGTCAAAATCCAGATGATCAATGAATCCCTGCTTAAATAACATTTTATGATGATAATGTGACTTTTGATATATAAAATCAACTCGTATATTATGATATAAATGTATGCTTTTAATAGTGTTGTACTTTCAAAGTATAATGAATATTATTTGTTTTTCTTGCAAAATAAATATTACATTATGGCCTCATGCCTTTTGAAGCTCGTGACACTTCTCACTAAAGAGATAGCAAGAGAGGGGTCAACAGAGAGACTACTGTACACGCTTTTTAATATCTCAATATTAAATAGCAATTACATATCTCAATCAGACATCATTTGACAAATCAGAATCTTCCCTTTGGTGGGAACTATGCAAGCACTGATAGAATGTACCTTGTAGCTCTGTAAATTATTCTCAAAGGCATCCCAGTTATTGAAGTTCATTACTTTTAGAAATGTCTTCCTGTGGAAATTCATTTAGTTAAAATGGTTGTCTTTGAAGAATTAATGAAAGGCTATGCCATTATTTGCAGCAGTTTATTTAGGGAGGGACCATCATGAGTTGTACAGGGGGGGCGGTCATTTGGTGGTGGTGGTGGTGGTTGTGGGGGTGCTCAATTTTCTTTGGTCACAGAAGGGAGGGCGCTCAATTTTCATTCATAGAGAGAGGGAGGGCACTCAATTCTCAAACTGAAAAGGTAATATTTTGCGTAATTTTGTCACGAATTGATGCATTCCTGCAATGTGCATGGTTTTGGATCTAACACTATTGTAATGTCAACAAGTGAAATAGATTGCTAAATATGTATTCATTGACCATTGAAAGTGAATGATTCATTGCAATACACTTTAAACAGTTTTCAGGGAATCTATCCAATATTAAACTTTATAATATGAAAGTATGTCATTGTTCATATTCATCCAGGGGCAGCGGGGGAGTGGGGGGGGGGAGCGCTCAGTTTCTTAATGTTCACATGAGGAGGGCATTCCATTTCAACGTAGAGAGTTAGGGAGGGCGTTCAATTTTTTTTATTTCGTCAATACCAAATGACCCCCCCCCTCTGTACAACTAATGATGGTCACTCCCTTAGCTGATTTGAAATATGGCATCATGTTAAATTCATTAATTGGTTTCTTTGAGTTTTAATGATGTAATATGCAATGTATACACGTTTTTAATACAGTAGACCTCCCCACCACCCACTCCCCAATTAAGACGTCTTCTATAAGTGACCACATCTCTATGATAAGACTATTTATCATTTTTCATGAGACCAATGTGAACCTTCATTATTAAACCTCTCTCTAACCGACTTCTTTAGCCTAATTCATGATATGCTAGATGAAACAATACATATTTTTGTATTATGAAAAAAATTCCTGTAGATCAGCAATGCAACAGATTCAACTTTTTCGTAACCCCCATCCAATGATATGATAACGCCTGTCATGGTATTTATTATATTCTATCTCATATGAAAATTGAAAAGAGATATCTTAATTCATTTCAATCAGTAACATACCCATGGAAGCATTTGATTGGATGTTAATATTACAGATGAAATCACTTTATTGCTTATCTGATAATTGCATATAGTGCTTTATAGCAGAATAGACTGTTAAACCACTTGTTGATAAATATCTTTTAAAAAGTACTGATAATTACACATATTGTATACTATACTCGTATGAAGTTTGCGCGAACAGAGGTTATGTAATTAAGTAAGCAACAATGGTCCATGTCTATCTAGACCACTCCAGTCCGTCCGTGTCAATTGGCCCCTCACAATGGCGATGTTATCCGTCTAGGAGCACTGGAGCGTGCAGCATTGATCACTCGTCAATACTGAGGAAATCATCTTGACACTTGATGAAAAGTTCATTTCCCCCGCCCTTTATCCTGCACATTACTCCTGGCAGCCGTTAGGGCTTTATCGACAATGCTTTATTTCATGCTTCACTCTGTTGTAGACGCTGGGTATAGATAATGCGCAAGATTTCAATATTCATTCTATCAATATATGGATCATCATCAACGTTGACCTGTTACTCAAAGACTCTCCCAGACTGGGTCACCAAACCAATATCAAACATTGGCCAACAATCCTCATGTGACCAAGACTTCCATTAGAAATGCAAAAAGATTCTACATTCCATTACTGTATGAGGAATACAGCAATCTTAACCTCAATATTGTATTTTAACGAAGTTAATTTTTAAAGGTAAGGGTTCAATGCCCAAAGCCACCTTCTCCATCACAAATTACTTTCTATTATTATTCATTACTCTTGTAATCTCATTTCTAATGTGTTAAAAATTGAATATTATTTAAATGAAATATATGTGGCCATTACACGCAAATGCTTACATTTTCATGTCTTATATTGTTTTGTCCTCAATTGTCCAATATGAAAGTGAGAATGTGCGTGTTAACCTTTTCGCTTCGCAACGATGATTCAATACAGTGTAAATTTGTTACTTGTGTTCTTGTGTTTAATCAATTCAACTGTGGTAATTCAATTGAGTCAGTTCTTTTTTGGCATTTGCACCTTTGTAGGGCAAGATCTCTGTTCTAAATATATAATTTTATTTGACTTCTTTATTTTTGTACTAGATGTCTTCTTGTATGAGGAACAGAGTGAATAAGTTTGCAGCTTAACTTTGTTTGATTGCTCATAACCTCTCTGGACTATCATTTGATGTATCATAAATATCCTTTGAACTTTGTAATTAACAAGTTTTTTTTTTCAATTTGACTCAAGTGTCTTTGGATTTGTTCATCTCATCACAACACAATAAATTATTACATGATTGACAGTTTCGACAACTGCTATTGCCATTTTCAAAATCTCTGCGCATGTCAAGGTCACTCAGCACGACTTCTGATGCCGAAGATTATTATTATGTAGGCCTACACTAAACACTCTGAGTATCAGATGTCAAGCAAATTGACCTCTGAAATGTTTCTCCTGAGAGTGGATTAACATAATTTATCACTTTATGTGACCTGTTTAAATACTGCAACCTGATTGGTTGAAGCCGCCACACCCAGCAACCTGATTGGTTGAACCCGCCACACCCATCTGATAGTCAGCTGGGATTGATCACTTGATCTCATTTATATTCATCATCGTCCTGTCATGAATATAGATTAACAGCTGGAGGTTGGTCAGAATTTTTAATGAGGATATAGTTATGTGTCAGAGGTCTGTTCAGGACATCTGATACTCAGAGTGAGACTATGCACACACACACTATAAGTGCACACTGCAAGGGCGCATTGTGCTTAATTCTAAATTATAATTCATTCTTAAGATTTATATAACCCTTTTGGAATCAGTTATATTGTTAATAATATTTAACTTCAACTTCAAGTGAGTAATCATAGTAATTGCAAGTTATTCTTAATATTTACATTTGTAGAAGAGAAATGGTTGAAATTGTTTTTTTGACGAACAGATTTTCCAAATTGCAGGGTCTAAATGGAAGTCATTATTCTGGTAACAACAACTTTGTGTTTTCAATGATGGATAGTTTGTTTCTTGATGAAAATGTTCTTCACATTTTTATTTTGTTACAGCCATTATTATTTGTTTGGTGAGAAAAATTGTTCTACTTTTTCAATGAAGTTCAAGTTCTTCAATGAACAATAAGCATGTTTTCAATTCCTTTGGTCACCTGCAGGTGCCATACTTTATGATGTTGATTAATATTACAATAATAACATATGAATATATACCAAGAAGACCAACATATAATTGATTTAAACAGCTGAAATCAAAGAAACAAGGATCTGTTATAGTTTTACTTTTTTAATGGCTACAGCTGGCAATGCAGGGTTACCCAATTTCCAAGGAACTTGGGAGTGTGTGAAGCATGAAAACTTCCGTCACTTTCTGCTAGCGAATGGAGCGCCGCACGTGTCCATGTACACAGGTAATAGTATATCAATACTCCACTAGTTCCTCTCATGATACATATTTTACTTTTTATCTTCAACTGAATCCGTCGGTATTGAAGTTTGACTCCAATGAATGGACCTTTTTCACATACGTTTTACGATCGATGTTCTGTCCCTATTTTTCAAAAACATCTTAAGCGTGTAGAGGATGTTATGAAATAATTGAAGAACAGCGTTTTTGCATATAAGTGCACATTTTCATGATGACACGGTAATTAGAATAATTCTAAATTCAAGATATCAGCTGTGTGATGTTAGTCCATACGTGTAGATCTATATAAGTTGAAACATTAATCAATACTAAAGAAAATCAAATATTTCGACTTGTAACATTATGTTTGATCTCCAACCCATCTAGTAATGTGTTATTTTGCATTTTTAAGGTGACGAGTCTCAGTCAACGTTAGTAATTAACCAACAAGACAATAGAATCGCCATGGTGCTCCTGGGCTTCAAGAGCCTCCTGTGGAAGTTTACTGCCGGCGTTCCTTTTGAGCAGAAACAGCATAATGGTATGAACACTTCCAAATTTGTAAGATTTGAAAGATATTCTATGTATGGTTAAGTGGTGTATCAGGTGCTTGTCTCTTGGGTATGAAAATTGTTGCTGCACAAATTGCATCATGCAGGTATATAGTCCTGCGTACACAGCGGTCATGTTGCGTGCTGCAGGCTGTATGATGACCGTGAAGCCATACTGGGAGGGCCAGGCCCTGGTGCTGGAGTACCATGGCGGCCCCCGCCCCCAGACGCACACACGCTACCTGCAGGGCCACCAGCTCATCGCAGTACGTACTGTAGCCCCACACACTGTACATGTGAACTTAGATCTGGGTCAAAAGTCATAGATAGGCATCCTTCATTTACAGTTGAATCTCGCGTCTTGTCCATATCCCTATGGGGACACCTCCCTTTAAATGACACCTGTCTTGTGTGGACACTCTTAAATTCTGTTTCCCATTTTTCCTACCTCACTTTTAAAGACACATGCTATGTGGATACTTTTCACTTCTCCAAAAGGTGTGCACATAAGATAGGTTGAATGGTAAGCGGAGACAGCTATCTGTGTTGTCTGTACAAGTTGTAAAGAATTTTAATCACTTGTGCTATGGATGAGTATTCTCAATCACTTCATATTAAATAGACCATTGCATTTACATAAGCGGTTATTGAATGGGACGAATAAATTCTAGATAGCACAAGTATATATTTTCAGCAAGCTCCGCTGGATGAGTATGAATTTTCTTTTATTCAAGGCTCTATTAGATTAATATAATTTTAAAATGGCTAACCTATAAACGATTCATAAATGATCTAGCACAACGAGTTCCGGCTCCTGCTTTCAGAAGCTGGAAGTTGGGAACGTTGTGGCCAAGCGTTACTACGAAAGGACAGACGAACTTATGGAAGAAGACTGGCAGATGTACGACCTCGACAGCTCCTGTTTGGACCTGACATTGTGAAAAAATTCTCAGTAAAATATTGTATTGACTTTTATTGTATGTCTCGATTTTCTTGTTAACACACAAAATATTATATGGATCAGGGTATTATTGTATCAGTGTATGGCAACGATTATTATGGTTTTAAAAATTTAGATATTGTTATTGTTACTTGTAATAGCTTTGTTAGCGAGAACCAGTGTTATTTACAATATGTGGATCCAGCTGCACCCCGGGAGCTACACTTGTTTTCTTGCATATAAAACAGGAATATCAATAAAATTTATATTAAAAAAAGTTAAATTTCTGTGACAATACATTTTTATTTTCAAAGTTTTCATGGTTTTGCATTCAACAAAAAAAGGGTTCAGATTGGGGTGTTTTTAAACAAGTGAAAAACAACCTAGCTGTCAGGAATTAATTAAAAGAAGTTATATTATAGGACTTTTTGAGTAGACCTAAAGGCTTGTTGATTTGGTATGAAAGGGTACAGGCTGTTCATATGATTTACAATATGAATGAATATTAGTACAAATGATATAATATTGGAATAGTTTGTCATATGAATTAGAAGCCTAAGCCAGTAGTACTTGAGTAATGCATTTGGCACTTGAAACTGTCATTTTAAAGTAAACTTTTGATCAGACATGAAGAATTTTTTTTAAAGGACATTTAAATTTTATCAATTGTATTCAATGTTTTAAAAAAACAGTGACACAATTTATATTTGTTTTTATCAAGAGTAACAGAGTGAAAGTAAGTTTTATAGCCAGATTTTAGTGACCATAATTTAACATGGCAGAAGGTGGAGAACAAATGCCAGAGTTAGTGGGGCAGACTTCTCCAGAGGAAAAAATACCAAACCTGGACGGAGCATGGGAGTGCTATGACTGCAAAAATTTCCATCAGTTTTTACATGCCAACGGAGCCTCCACACCTTCCATGTATACAGGTAAATCTGTCATCATTTATGTATGATGGTATTTTTAACTAGATTTTTATTTCGAAATTGATTAGCTTTAACATATCTTTTGAATTATAATCTGAACTCCAAAGTTGAGATTTAAACTTTTGAAGACTTGAGTAATGAAAAAATTTCTTTACACAGAATTTTCGTACTGTAAAGTTTTGCCTCAGATGTCCCTAGTATAAGCTCTGCTTTATTAAGTCTTGATGCAGACAACTTAGACTTCCAGTGATATGTATTGAAAGCTACATTATTCTCTTATTTTATACATATGCTTGTCAAAGATGATGTTGTTAAAGATGCTAGATATTTGAACTTTGATGTACAGTTGGACCAATTAAAATTAAAAATTAAAGTTCTTCAGAATTTTGAGTGACTAATAATGTAGATAAATTAACATAAAAGGATAGCAAATTTAAGAGAAATTTCCTCAAATTCAATTTATTATATCTCCGCTCATGAAGGAAGTGAATGAAAAAAATGAGTTAATAGAAATCTTGAGCTAAAACATCTCCCACCCAACCCCTATTTCGGAAAACAAACACGTTATATAAGATTTGTTTGATTAATCGACTGATAGATTGATGTCCCCTGCATGCAGGTGACGAGTCGTTCGGGCAGCTGGTTGTGAAGCAGGATGGCCACAAGATGTCGATGGCGCTGCTCGGCATGAAGCCCATGGTGTGGAAGCAGTTCGTGGTCGGGGGCCCGGCCTTCCTGCAGCACCAGCACAACGGTACGCCAATACCACCCCAGTCTGCTGGGGGCATTTGCATACTTGTAGCTGAAAATGAACATTTGTAGGTTATCGCTTAAAGATATCATAGAGATTTCTCAGATCAATAGCTGATTATTTTAAAAGGTGTCTTTTGCTTGGAATTGTTAAGTTTTAGTACACAACAGTGTAGTAAACAGTACTAAGGACATTACATTGACATTTGATGTTTGATGGCTGCAGGTTCTAAGATGCTGGTGCGTGCCATGTGGGAGGGCGAGAAGCTGGTGATGAGCTACCTGCCCCTCAGGGGCAGCGGGGACAAGATTCAGCGCCACACACGCTACCTGGAGGGCGACAACCTCGTCGCGGTATGGAGGGATCCTTTTACAATTGTATACGATGTACAGTAGAACCTCCAATTAAGGCCACCTCTGAGAGATACCACCTCTCTGTAATTAAACTGGTTGTGGCTGTCCCAAGTTTCCATAGAGACCAATGTGAGATTTCATATTGAAACTTATCTTAAAGACCAGTGGATGCCAGTTCCCTGAATTGAATAAACAATCGTATGTAAAATTATTGCACAATATTTGTACAAACACATAGTACACATTGTAAAAGTACCCAGTGGCAAGTTTCACAAAAGATTAACACTTTACCATGTCACAGTTTAATAAAATCAAGTCTTTAAGGTTTGTTTCCAACTCCGCATAATATAATCATTCACAATTTCTATCTTCAGAAGCTGGAAATCAACAGCCGGCCGGGCCACAGTGTGGTCGCCTGGCGCTACTACAGACGCACAGACGACTTGACAGAGGCTGACTGGAACATATTCAACTTGGACAGCGCCATCCTCGATCACCAGCCTCCAAAAGTCGGTGCGAATGATCCACCGATTCGTCAACCTCCTACTTACAAATCCCAGAGAGCATTGATACTGAAGAGGAAGAGCATGGAAAATGCTTCGTGATTATGCGAGGTTGAAGCTTTTGATGGTTTTAGTAAAAGGTGATGCATATAATGGGCTTGACAATGTTGAAATTGATCTCCAGGCCTATGTTTCGTTTGTATGATTGCAACACAGCAAAATGATAGGTGATCTGTCATATTTACATACTACTGGCGTTTTAGTATATGTTTCATAGAACTGTCAATACTCAGCATGTATGTGATATTTCTTGGTAGGTTTTAAAGTACTGTGATATCATTTGAAGTCCTTAGATTAATGCGAAAGCTGGGCACAAGTGTTTAGATGTTTGTAACCTAATTTCAATGTCATGCTTTTTCCATCCATGAATTTTAAAAGAAGCTTAAGAAAAATATGAAAGAAAAAAAAGGAGCTTCTTTATTTAAAACTTATTTATTTGTTCTTCAATAATTTAAAGTTCCAATTTTAATTGTTTACATTAATGTATCGTCGTTCTTGAAACAAAAATTATACAATTTGAATTTATTTGCAAATGTATAAGCTGATATCTGCTTGAAAGTTTCAATTTTATTTTGTGACTTAAAGTTACATTGAAATTTTAAACAATGGCTGAATGGCAATTTATGCATGAACGTGTATTTTTTTATCTGTTCTATGAGAATATTATTTTTTAAAGAGTATGGATTTGTATGATATTTACCGTAAATCTAAAATTAAGATTGTATAATGTTACATATTTATACATTTTGCCAATTTTGATGGCGACTTACTATTGTTTTTAATATTGCATGGTTTCAAATGGATTTCATTGATTTTAATTACCTTTATAAGTGTAGCAATTATTACTAATGACCGTTCATATTATACCGGTAAATTTTAAATACTAACCCTAGCATTTACATGAAAATGGGACAGTTTGTCTCATACCAATTATGATTTATGTGTACAAATAAATAGATGTGATGCGCTTATTTGTTCACATTTTTCTCTCAATGTTCCATACAATTACTTTTACATGGTGTCGATCATCAAAAAAAATATCCTATTTGAAAAACTTTAAATTCAAATAAAACTTATTTTGTGTTCACATCCAGTAGAAATAAAATTTAAAACTTGAGTTTTAATTCTTGTTTGAAATTTTAATTTAACAACCACAAAGGTAGGATGATATCAAAATAGAAAACTGACTTCATGTGGTTCTCCATTTTATTGTACAAACCGCAATATCAAGGTGATTTGAGTCCAGTTTGTGCAGTTTAGTATCTTTTCGTACTAAAATGAACTACATATATATTCCACATGGCCGTCAGCCGGTGGTAGCCATTTGTGCGGAGATATTGTGCTTCCCCTTTTTATCCCACATTTTGCAAACACCCTATTGAATTGTGTGCTCAGGTTTGATGCCTGGATGAAGCACAGCTGAGGTGACAAGACTAGTTTGTGATAGCTTCGTCATAATGACCATGGAATCATGCTTATAAAAGTAGGGTACATGTTTTGTGCGAAGAACTTCTTTCAATACAATACAGTAGTAGGTTCGATGAAAAGTTTTTGTTCAAGTTATTTATGAGTGTATAGTGAAAGATTCAAATTGGGTATTCCCGGTTCTTTTTTTTGTAGGGACGTTTTTTAGGTTCGTTTTTTTTTCCTAGGTTAGTCATGAATGGCAGATATCTAGCAAAAGTATGGACTTTATTATCACTCTTATTATTGCAACTTGGCAGAGGCTGGGACATTTGCTATTTTACTGTCATTTTATAGCTATTCTCTGCACATTACGGTATCTATATCATTACACAAGCAAACTGAAAATTGGCTGCTTGTTATCATTTTCTTCATAATATTTGTATTATGCACTTTCTAATAAAGTGAACACAAAATTTTACTTTTCTTGTCAAATGCATCACAAAAGTATCCAAATATTTAGGGAAAAGCCTGAGTTACCCCAACAAAAGGGAAACTGAAATATTATTTTGCCAATTATTTAATTTCTGATACTAAAATTAATGGTTTATAAGGTATGTGTCAACACTAGGCATGTACAATTTTAGATTGCTTATATCGAATGCAAGTCAAATTTTTCCATGAGTTTACAAATCAGGTTTAAATAATGTCTTCATCCTAACAGCCCTAGCCCCCACCCTGGGCTTTCTCCTGATGTAATTGACTAATATCTATTTACGTACATGCTAAGAGTATACAGAATGGATTTTTAAAATCCATTTACCGGAATGTTATGATTTCAAATTTAAGACATCATTGGCAGCATCTTTGCATTGTACAGAAAAACTTTTATATTAGGCAATGCTCAAGCGCAATGATTTTGATCATACAGATATGGTTCAAAATTGAACACTTACCAAAACACAAGAAAGCTAAATTTCTTAACATGTTGCTAAATATCTCGTATGTATACATAAAACTATGTTCAGTCTTTAGTTTTGCCCAATTTTAGAGGCTTGCTTCAATATGTTTTTCATGCCAAACCGTTTTGACGTGAAACTATAGAAACTATGGTAGTTGATGTATGGTGATTGTTATTATTTATTGGTACAAATTGCCTGTCACTGATATATGAACTGCCATCCTTTTCTTTCAAAGTAAGCTATTCAGAGCTTTATCATAATTTTCAGATTATTTTAACTTGTTTGGTGTGTATAGATTTTGGATGAACTTTTAATAGGTGGTAGTTTGTCGAGGGCTATACTTTTTATCCAAACCAGATATTTTTGTTGCATAGACATTACTTATGTGATAATAAATGTAGTTTGGCAGAGAGGATAGAACGGCGGGATATACAGCTATTGCATGCTGGGAAGACTGATAGAAGTTGTCTAGTAGAATCCTTGGTGAAGATTAAAATTGAGGTAAATTTTCAACTTCTTGTTGAGCATTTGAAAGGGGCTCATGATTTCTCAATAGTGCTTACTGTGAAATTACTCTGAAAAATGATCTAGGACTTGCCAATAGTTTCAATGGAGGGATATGCAAGTAAGTTGAACTTCTGCTTGTAAAACGCCATTAACAATTAGCAGGACATCATTTTTATCATAAAGGTCGTGAATTAAACAATTGCCCATGACACGAATGAGATCTGCAGAATATTGCAAATATGTTAATATCTTCTAAAGTTTGTATACTGGTAAAAAAAGTGTGCTGTACTAGAAAACTAGGATAACTACCATGTGCGTGGTGAATATAACCACATAACGATGTTTCACTGTAATTCAAAACTTTCTAATGAATAGTCAATAAGGCAGTGTAATTGTCACTACCTGCAGTGTAACATGTCTATGTGGACACCCCTTTTTAAGGGCACCTGTCTTATGCGGACATTTTACTTCTACCGTTCCCTATATATTTTTGTATATTATTTATAAAGTGAACCTCTGTTGTAAGGACAATTGTCATATGTGGAGACTTTTTTTTGTGATGGTATCGGCATAAGACAGTAAGACAGGTCCTACTGAAGTATCGATAAGTTGTATTTGACACTATAGAAAAAGAAGAGTCCTATTGCCACATTTCTGGGAACATGTTTTCCATTATTGAAAGGATAAAAGATATGCTCAGTGTTGTTCCTATTAAAAACAAAGCCCAAATTTGGATATGAACTATGTTACTTTAATACATGTACAACTGAATAAACATCTGGATGCCATCTGAAACGTCTGTGTAAGTGCATTTTCATTCCAGTTGTATTGAGTTAACATAGTTCATATATAACAAACTTTGAGGTCTTATCTTCATTATATTATAAAAGCCCAAATTGTTCCTCACAACAAGTCCATTTAACATATTAGACATTAATTCTATTTTGAATTACTTGAAAACTAAGATTCGTCATGTGCACGGCTGCACGCTTATGAAATAGAGTGTAATTATGTAATAGTTTGTGCCAATGCCAGAAACACTTGTCATACACACATTATAGATAGTGCAGAAAAACAGGTTCACTTTAATAATGACAATCTAATGTTAGTGCCGTGTTTCTCAAAGGTAACTGTTTTACAATTGAATAGCTTGAGTTTTAATTAGTAACAAATACATCATTCTTATGAGGAAATGAATTGTTATGAATTACTAAGTAACTAGGTTGGATGACACATCATAAGGATCTTTAAAGGTATTTGCTTTTTAGAATCATATGGATGGTTATTAAATAATCATGAAAGACTATGTAGATGTTTGATGTTTTTTCGCTCACAAAAAATGTGAAAAGGGTGAATATCTGATCAAGGTACTTTTCATTGTCTGAAATTTATATTAATCATATTAGGAGATCATTCAAAACAAAGAATTTGATTATGGATTTAAATGCGAAACTGAATCATAAAAGTCATATAATCTTAAAATTAATTTATGTAAAAATATTCTTTATGTTTGTGCCATATGATGTCACAGACCAAAACGTAGAAGTAGATGTAGAATGTGGTACAACATCTCAATGGCTGAATAAATAGTAAGTTAGACTCGTGACCAGAGGGTTGTGGGTTTGAATCCTAGTTAGGTCTGGTGATGAGGATTGAGCAACCTCATCCCTAAATAGTAATAGAAAGGAAACATTGTATGTCACTGATGACTTTACCTGTGACGCTATTTGAACATGCTGTAATGTCACAGTGGGACCTTGATACGAGTATACGATATTGCTCATCTCAAACTTTGCATTATCTTTAAGTTACTCTCATATCCTTCAAGATCATTGTGAACAAATGAATATCATTTGGTTAGCCCGAAGGTTGCTTTTCTCCAGCATTTTACTGTTCTCTCTTCAGGTTTGAGATAATGAGTTTCTACTGTACCATGAATTAATTTGCCTCTCATTTTAAAATGGCCAGTGCACATCATACGCCAAAAATGCACCAAGTAGATTTGAAATACACTAGCATCTCTTTTCTTAATTACGACCTTCTGGAGCAGGCCTTAAGTGGTTTCAATATAGAGGTAGACTGTGTATGGAGGCATTGTGGTCTTAATCATAGGATATATTGTGTTTTCTAAACGTCAAGTTTCAAAAACAAAAGCAGAAGTTAGTCTTGAAAAAACAACTTGTGTATTAAATGATGAATAGAGATCTTTTTGTCAATATATATTAAAAATGGCAATGTAGAAACTCAATATCTAGAGTGCGTATAAGAAAGAGTAAAATGCTGGAATATAAATAGTCAATATTCAACATTGTCAACTGATATGTGTTCACAATGTAGTTGAAGGGAAATGAAAGATGACAGCACATTTTAGATAAGCTATCTAGAAACATGGTTCTACAGTACTTTTAGAACTTTGTAGATAGTGCTAGGGTTAAAGAGTTAATGATCTAGTAGATAACTTCTTCAAAGAGGTTAAAGAGCATTTACTGCATATTATGTATTTCTCTGCCAATTTATGCAGTCATAAATTGGTTTTTGAAAAACAAAAACAGAGCAATACTTTAAACTGACAATGACCTTACTTGATGTTATCTGCCCATATACATGTGTGATATTCATTAATGTTCATGTTTAGTATCTTCATGGTGCCAGTTTGCCATGTTATTCTATCAACACGATGTCATAATTACACATAATTTCTGTATCAAAGTTTTTCTTAAACTTTGAATACTTTGTTTACATACTTTGTATGTAATCAGACAAAATGTTTTAAGGGAAAAACTTGGATATACAATATTGATGAAATGGAATATCCTCAACAGATGACTGACTGTAAAAAGGTAGATGAAATACAAATTGTAAAATATAGACTTATACTTACAGGGCAGCTGTAGATTCAAGATTTTCTAGAAGGGGGTTGGGATGTTACCAGGGGGACCCAGCACTGACCCAACAATCCTTCGACGTTATTTACTAGATGTACCTGTTAAATGACCTCTTTGCTGTGATCTAGATGAACTGCTAGCCATTGAGATATTGGAAGTATAAACTAATAATTAGCGATTGTTAAAAAAAATTAATGATTTCGGTAGTTTTTAATACATAGTTAAGAATTTGTTCCATATGATTTTGTATGAGTTTTTACATACAGTCTGTTGTGTTTGACTTGTGAACAAAGTTGAAGAAAAACCATTCAAACCGTTGCCATCAAAATTCATCTGGAGATTGCTTCACTGGGGTGATTACAAGAATTGATTAGATTCTTATAAAAAATATAATCTTATATGTCATGGTGGATTTTGTAGAGTTTTAACTTGCAGACAAAGTTAAGCAGAAACTTAAAAAAATATATGAAAGTAAGAAATTTGTATTATTCAAGTAGACATGCTAATTGTGCAGTATGCATATTTATTTCACCCAGGTTTCACATGGTTGAAATGTTTGTTGTTTTCCCCTTATGGGCTGTGTGTGAGTACTCTCTTGTCACACGTTCAAATACTTTCCTCTTACTGGTGCTGAAGGTCAAGGTTTCTCTTAAAGAGAAAAAAGGACGGAATTTGATCTTCATGACAAATTAAATAATCTGGGTCAGACTCTGGTTACTCGTTGCAATCACCGAGAGTCGCCACTCCAGGTTACATTGCTTATCCTTTATTTGGCAATTTTGAATGTACAGCAATTTGATTGGTTGATGCAATCCCATCCTCAATATGTTATTTATGATCATAATCTATTTAGAGGTAACTTTTATATTTCTACATCATAGGGGGAAACTTGTTTTGTTTTTTCATTAAACCTATTCAAAAGTTGAAAACCTTTAAAATAAGAATCTACAAGAATTTGTAGTTTCCTTTTAAACAAATCATTTTTCTTTCATTTAAGTTAGGATGTGAGATGTGCAAGAGTCTGAACTCTACTACAACCCCCTATACACTAGGGTGCAGAAACACATGTAAAAACAGATCAGACAAAAATGTTCAGTTTCCTGACTTAGTACATTGTATGATGCATGGTTGGTGCATCTGTCATCTGGGTATTAGGTGAAAATAAAATATTATATGTGCCAATGACATGCCAAAGACAGCCAGATCTGAAGGCATTTAATTGTGCAGCATGTCAGATTTCAGAAAATCTAAGAGGTCTCTGAATATTTTTTATGCCAGATTTGATACTTCTGTTTTAAAGATTTTATAATAATTTCAGAGGCAAAAATATTCTATCAAGGTTTTTATCAGTATTTCACATGGTAATCATTTAATCTAATAATCTAATATGACACTAAACATTTCATACATCAAACATAGAAGATGCATGTTTGAGACAGTAACTTAACTATGATTCACAAATAACAATAATACACAATTTAATGAACATGCATCCATTTTTTCAAAATCACAAATAAAAAAAGAAAGGTACATATGACAACTACTGCATGTGTAAAAAACACATCAACATTTTAAAAATCATTTTCAATCAAGCTAGATTTTATTATCAAATTTAAACAATTCAAAAACTTAAATTGAGTCACAGTCAAAATACATTGTGTACTTCTAACGAAAAACTAATAGGCTTTTCCACTAGAACCCCCAAAGTACAGGTATCTATTATTTACTACTACTGTAAAGAAAGTGCTTCAGAGACACAATGCATCCTGCATTGATCACAGCATGCCAACAAACGAAGTCGGTAGGGTGCTTGTCTGATTAAGGCTGGCACGATTGGTGAAGCTAAATATAGCGACAGGTGTCAGACAGTGTGGTTGCGCAACGCAGCATATAGGCGAAGTTGAAGTGTGTGTCCTTCGTCATGGGAGATTGGCGTAATGGTTAGCGCACCCGACTATGACATATAAGACCGGTCTGAATCATAGCCGGGAGGTCGTGAGTTCGATTCCACGATCTTCCAAAGTCCCTTTACAAGCAACACTGACTTTCGTTTCAATTGGTGGAAGACAAGGACCCGGGTGCTTCAGGTGAAGGCACCGGGTAGTTGCCCTGTGAAATTGTGAAATTGTCCATTAGTCCAGTGGGGCTGGCCCCGTGTGCAAGACACTGGGGGAGGGGGCTACCGCCCGGGAATTTCGAACTCAGATAGTTGGGTATGTGTGATCTGGATGGTGGGAAAGTTAGATCTGCGAATTCTTACAGGTCCCTCGGTCACCGAAAGCTGACTATGGGACAGTCCCTGAACGGGAGAATTCCTGATCTGATAACCCTGTGTCCCTGAAACACTGACGTAGTATAGAAACTCCCTAGCTCACTCTCCAAAGCAGCCAGTAGCACGAGGTGATGGCGACTCTGGGTAGTGCCCGGATCCCTAGTGGGATAGGTTGAATACGGTACCCGATCGGGGCTGTTGTGAAAGTGAGATCGTCACATAAGTGGGCTGGTTGTAGAGGAGAAGGGAGTTGGGGGAGTCTGTAAAGAAAGTGCTTCAGAGACACAATGCATCCTGCATTGATCACAGCATGCCAACAAACGAAGTCGGTAGGGTGCTTGTCTGATTAAGGCTGGCACGATTGGTGAAGCTAAATATAGCGACAGGTGTCAGACAGTGTGGTTGCGCAACGCAGCATATAGGCGAAGTTGAAGTGTGTGTCCTTCGTCATGGGAGATTGGCGTAATGGTTAGCGCACCCGACTATGACATATAAGACCGGTCTGAATCATAGCCGGGAGGTCGTGAGTTCGAATCCACGATCTTCCAAAGTCCCTTTACAAGCAACACTGACTTACCACATCATAATCATCATCAGCATTCACAGCTCTGATCTCCAGCCATCCCTTAATGTCTTTAGGCAGAAGTTCAAAGGTGAATATTACATCGTAGTCTGAACGAGGCTCTGGGACACGATGTCCGTGTACTAGTATGCGGTGGTAGGGTCGCCCTTGATGCACAGCGGGATGTAGCTGCTGCAGCAATGTGCCAGGGTGGCCTAGCGCATGTGCAGAGTTAGTGGAAAGAATGGATCACTTCTCCTTGACTCATCGAGTTGATCTTTCACAGGGCAGGCAGCTAAGGTATTTAGAGGGTTCAGCCCAGTCTCTGATGTATTGAAATCTGTGGAAGTGTCTCTCATGATTTCAAATTCAAAAAATCATTAGCACTTTGGTTATTGGCCTGTGATATGTTTGGAAGCTCATTGGATGCTTTATACTGTGCTCTATCTAATTGTGGCCCATTTGAAGATTTCAGCTCACTCTGGTGTCCTTTGACAGCAGTAGAACTATCAATGCCAAGAAGATCATAAACATCTTCATATATTTGCTCCCAGTCATGGATAATTTTGATTTTGCTCTGAAATAAGTTTGAAAGTTCATTCAATTCTGGTTCTGGTTCTTCACCCATTTCATTCGTTGAGTTCAGTTTACTATGGTGATTATTGGAACTGTAAGAAATATGGCTCATGCTATCGATACCAAGAAAATCGCTGATACTTGGGTTTATGGTCTGACATGTGGTTGGAAGTTTGTTCAAATTTTCATCTTGTTCTCCATCCAATTGATGCGCATCATTGATACCGTTTATACTATTACATAGACATACAAATTAAAATTAGTCCAAAATTTCCCTGAATTTTCATCAATTTGTTGCATACAATGATTTGGAAAGGCATCATTTCTCTGCCTTCCGTGTATTTCAAATAAAGGGGCCAAACTGTCTATGGACCTATTCAGAGAACAAAAGCAACTATCAAACGAACTATTCAAGGCGCTCAGAGACATCACATAACTATCGAATGAATGATTAAGAGGAATCACTGGCTGCTATGAAGAGGCAGTGAAATTATCAGCCAGATTTCTAGAACAGTGAAGTGTCTGCAAATGTAGAATTCATAGGGTGAGATATACTGAAATCTGCTTCTAAATCCAGATCCACATCATCAACAAGGGAGGAATTCAACTTCTCAGGTGGGCTGAGCTCGGCGGGGACTTTGAACAGGGTTTTATCATCTTTGTTGGTTTCAGCGCTTGGGCCTTACAATTCCAGAGAAGTTGCTGCAGGTTGGGAAGAGAAAAAAAGTTCTCCTTATTGACTTTCCAAACTGTTTTCTTTGCTTAGATTTATGGCAGAAGTCGATATTTGACGTTGCAAACCCATCACAGTTCTCTTGCTGCAGTTTGAGGAATCCATTAAGAGTCAGCAGATCCAGGGACCTTTTCCTTGAGATCTTTTTTTTTCTTCATGAACATCTTCACAGAAAGCTTCCTTTTGAATGATGAGTTAAGTTATCCATTAACTTAAAAGAGCTCTAACTAAGGTTTGTTTTAAACATGATTGTATAAATGTTTAAGTGTTGAGAAATTAGGGTGGAGTTATAGTGTAAAGAAGACAGAGTAAATACAGATTTTTAAATATCATAGAAATTGAATAATGTAAAATACTTATTATATGGGGATTTATGTTGACTTGATATAGTTCTTAATATGTAATTTCATTTGTTTTTTTTATTGAAAAGGAGACAGCAGATCTCGAAACTAGAAAATATTTTGTACTTTGATTTGTTTATTTGATAAATAAAGCAGTGAAAAAGGAAGTGTATCACAAAAAAATCGTTAAAGTTATGTTATTGGTATCACTATTATGAACGAAAGATTCCTATGATATCTTTTATCTTTATGTAGACTGTTTTTATGATGATTTTGTCATACAATCAAAAATCTGTCTTGAAAATGATTTATTTGTTAGAGTGAATGTTAAAACAGTTACAAATTTCGATATTTCTTCACTATTAATACGATTTATCCAAATATTAGAAGCAGTCCTTGTACGTGATATTTAAGTTACTTTTTCACTGAAATACGTCTTGTATGGATTCAGAACACGTTCTGGAGGTTTCTCTCTCTCTGTTGCTGGTCCTTTTTATGCCCCAACCCACCACTGTTCGCACCAAGTGAAATCAGTTTTTGCACCAGAAACAATTGAAGAAAACTCCTCGTATCAATAGTTATTTTATTGGAACAATGAAGAAGTCAATCTACAGATCAAGGAATAAAATAATAAGAATACAAATGTCTAAATTATAATTACAAGGATATTCATCATACAATACTTATTACATAATTGTAGTTTCTTGCATTATAAATCTATAATGAACATAGTAACTATAATAAGATTTTGCGAGTCCTGAAAAAGCCGAGCATTAGAATGTTATGCGGCTGGGAGTGCATAGTAAAATTTTCTTCAAATGCAGTCAGTAGAAATATAAACAGTTAGCAACACATTGTCTACCCCTAGATAGATGACTAAATACAAATTCATCCCCTTGATAGTCATAGCATAACACTTTATAACCCATCCTATTTGTCTTTTTCTAGCTTATGGTGAGTCATAAGGCAAATACTAGTCTAGCACAATCATTTCATTTTTTCTCTAAAAATACTTCTTATCTGCGTACATAACTGTGTCAGGACATAATAAAGCAGAGTTCTTGTTGGTCTAAACTTGTAGTGGGACAATTGGCCCCTTGGTAAGGCAGATCAATGGGTCAATTCTGTACTTGATGGGCCAATATTTTTTTCTGGTAAATTTTGACCATGAACAGTTTCAATAAATAATATTCAAAAAATAACTCCAGTGCTCACTTTTATGCTGAGTAACCATGACTTATAATGAAATAAAGTACAATGGTTTAAGTAATGTTTTTCATATTTTATTTATTCACACATCATAAGGCGGCAGTAATATTTTATCAGCATTTCCAAATCATTGATCTAAAATCAAGAAGAAAGCACATGTTAGCTGACAAACGATTACTAACTATTTCATAACCATTACTAACTAAATCAATAAATACAGTACAACTACGTAATAAGATCAATAATCCTACATCCCCCCCCAAGTCCATGAGCAGAGGGAATGGACTTAGATTGTCCACTTTCCGGATTCCGGTTCAAACCGCATTGGTTTCCTGCGATCCCGTTGAGGGCGCTGTGGAATGGGATCTTGTTGAGCTGGGACGGTTGACGCTGGGACCTGGACAGGAGCTGGCTCTTGATTTTCTTCTGGAGTTGGCAGTTGAGTCTGCTCAGGAGTTGCCACATTTATACGCTCAGGGGCACATCTCTCCATCATTGGAAGATCCTGCACAGGAGTAAGTGCGGGAATCAGGTCGGACGGCTGTGTCATAGCAGGATTCTGAGCATGGGTTGGCACCGTAGCTGGCGCAACAGACAGCTGAATTTCAGGCATGGCTGGTTTGAATGCCCGTAGGAAGCGTCTATTTCTCAAGGTTAATCGTCCTGATCCATCAACCTTCACCCTGTACTGGTCATTCGCCATGCAGTCTACTATGGTGCCTGATTTATCCCATTTAGTCGCACTTGGGCCGTGCTGATTCTGTAGGAACACTTTCTCCCCAACAATGAGAGGGCGTAGAGCACGGGAGTGTTCTTGCAATGTCTCTGTCGTCCGAGTGAACCGAGTGTTCAGCGCAGACTCTTTTGCTGCCCATGCTTTACGCCATGTAGGGCTGATGTGGGGGTTGTTGAACTTAGTGAGACGACTGCTGAATGGCAGAGAGTCTCTTAATGGCCGCCCAAATAGTATCTGTGCCGGGGATACGTTGCAATCTGTGTCTGGTGTGTTCCTTAATTGCAGAATCGCCCTGACAAATCCATCATGGTCTAAGCTGCCGGTGGGGCTTGTGTTTGAGACCAGGAGGCGTTTAACAGTTTTTACAGCAACCTCCGCTCTGCCATTTGACTGCGGGAAGTATGCAGAGGAGATGCGGTGCCGAACACACCCCGTTTGGAGGAAACTTTCTGTGCTGTTTGCTATAAACTCCGGTCCACCGTCACTTGACAGTTCCTCTGGAACACCAAACGTTGAAAAGAGGGTACGTAGGTGACGGATGAGGCCGGTGGCTCCTGATAGTCCTGAACTTGTTGGGGACTGAAACACCTCCACCCAACCTGACAACCTATCTCCCACAACCAGATATTGATGACCTCCATACTTGCAGAAATCAGCGAAGACTTGTTCGAAGGGGGTGGATGGTGGGGTTGATGGGATGGGTGGTGTGGGTGCTTGTGATGGTGCGTTTCTATTGCAGTGTGTGCAGGCCTCTCTTGTTTCACTGATATCCTTGGACATCCCTGGCCAGTAAACGATAGTTCTTGCTCGCTGTTCCATTCTGGACGTTCCCTGGTGGGCGGAATGTAAGAGCTTCAGTATCGGTTGCCTTAAAGACACAGGAACTATGACCCGGTCTTGAAACATTAGAACGCCGTCTTGCACATATACAGAGTCATAAATAGACTTGAATGATGATAAGGAGGGAACATCATGATCGTCTACTTCGGCTCCACATTCCACTAATCTAAGAAGGTGGTTGAGACAAGGGTCTGCAACAGTTTCATGTGCCAATCTTGACCATGTTATCGCGCAGAATTCTTGAGTGTCATTGCGTATAGATGCCATGAGTACACATTCTGCGATGTCGGGGATGCTTGCTGACACCGTGTCTGAGGACCCTGCTGGAGAGGGATGTCTCGATGTGGCATCTGCAGCGGCGTTCGACTTTCCAGGGAGGTGTTTTATTTCAAAACGCCACGCCAGTGTTCTTTGCTTCATGCGAAATAACCGTGAATTAGTTATTTCATCAAGGGTTCTGTCACCAAAGATTTTAGTGAGAGGTTTGTGGTCAGTGACTACTAGCAGATTATCGCATCCCTGTGTGAAATAACGAGTCTGTTCTAGACCCCAGGCCACTGCCAAAGCTTCACCTTCTATTGCAGCATAGCGTTGTTCTGTGGCCGACAACGATCGAGACCCAGCTAGTGTGATTTTCCATCCATTTTCACAGCAATCGGGGGGATCCAGAGGGACAGGTACAGTGTTGCTGAAGGAGGAAATAACCAATGCCCTGCTTAGACCAGTCTGGTCGCAGGCAAGTGCGTCGCTGTACATCAAAAATTTCTACCCCTTGCCTAATTGAATCCATAATGGCCTCTTTTGATTTCTGGAAGGCTTCATCCAGCATTGGAGTCCATGAAAACGGACAGCGGGGGCTAAGGAAAGGTTTGAACGGCTCCATTGTCTCACGTAACTGAGCATAATTTGACACTTGGTTTACCAATCCAAACCAGCTTCTGATGTCCGTGGTGGAGGTAGGTTTCGGGAAGTCTCTGATGGCATCTAGGTATTTCGGGAGAGGCTCAATTGTAGTATCAGACACTCTGAAACCAGCAAAGTCTGCCTTCCTCACGCAGAACTGGAACTTGTCTGGGTTGAGTACAATACCTGCCTGGCCAACTCGTGTCAGGAGCTCAATGGTCCTCCACCAGTGTTGTTCCAAGTCCGTGTCATAGTGTATGGTGTCGTCAACACAGCGTTCCTTACGTTCAAATGATGATAGGATGGCATCAAATCGACGGTTATAGCCATCTCCTGATGACAGGAATCCTTGGGGAGCTCGTGTGTACCTCCAGCGTCCAAACGGGGTTATAAACGTGGTGAGGTGTCTATCAGACTCCCGTAGGGGAACACTGTGGTAGCCGTTCCAGGTGTCAGTGACAGTTTTCCATGTGTTTTTCGGGACACGCCGTGCAAGGTGAAAAGGAGGCTCTGAGGCAAATGTTTCCCGCTTGCAGTATTTGTTAAGTGGTGACAAGTCAACTGTTCTGCGGGGTGTACCATCATGCTTCCTGGTTATAACCATACGATGGCACCACGTTACGGGCTCCCCATATGGTACACGCTCTATGACGCCAAGGGCTTCGTCGCGCAGAAGGTCGTCATACACTTTTTGCTGCCAGTGAAGGGGTACTGGGGATGGTGTGTGGCACGCTTTAGGCGGAGCTGTTGGATCAACGTGAATCTCAATTGGTGGGCCTTCCATGCACGATAATGCTCGGTGAGGGCATGTGTTAAATGTGGAAGATGCATATCTATCAAGTAACCATGTTTTCATCCTGGTGTTGTTTTCAGCTGTGCAGGGAAAGGGAAGGACAGTTGGGGGCAGAGGTGCGGGACAGCGTTGAGGGCAAGAGCATGGCCCTTCAGATGAAGGTCCTGGTGCGTTGCAGCCGCTGTTGATGACCCGTATTTCGCACTTTGATACTGAATTTCGCATAGATGACTCTCCAGCTGTGTGAGTTTGTTGCCCCTGCCCATCTGATGAGTACATCAGCGTTTCAGCCATAATATCTAGGTTCAAAAGTGACTCATAAGATAGATACATTGCATTTACGCAACTGCTCACATAGACCATGGATCTGCAGCTTGTTGTTTTGGTGCCATGTGACGTCCGGATTGTAGCAAAGAATGCCCCCTCAATGGAGATAGGTGAGCGGTTGGCTGCTGTGAATCCCATGGTGACTGGTATGAGGTGGTCTCGTTTGAAGCCGCATGCGAGGAAGTCTTGTAGTGACCACACGTCACACTGTGCACCAGTGTCAACAATGGCAGACACTTCAACTTGGGTGGTCACATTTTTTATTTCAGTCATATACTTGGACTGGGCTGTAGTGTCCATAGCAATAATGATGGATGCTCTTGGGTGGGGTTTGAAGCGTGCTTTTTTCCATTCCCCTTTACTAAACACATGATGGTCAAGTGTGATCTGTGGCAGACGCTTCTTGGGTACATTTTGTGTGGGCATAGGATGCACTGCAGCAATTTGGGAAACATGGTCTGGCTCTGTGGTGTGTATTGCTGATGAGGATGCAGATGATGGTGGTGTTAGACTGCTCTTCTTTTTACGTCGAGCTCTAAAACAGTTCAGACATACCTTGTGTGGCTTGCTGTTCCAGCCCCTAGCACCTTCTGTGTAAGCATTGAACAAGATCTTACAGTCCGGACATATCGACATTTTCGATTGGTTAGCCTGTGATGGCACATATGTGTTTGTACAGGTGTTGTCTGAGGCTTGAGCTTTTCGGAATGAAGAGACAGCCGTTAGATTTGACGATGGTACCGCATTACGTGCCATTTCTTTGCTTTCCACGATACCAGTGAGGTCATTAATATTATGCTGCAGTATATCAGCAGTACCTAGAATTTCAAGGCGGATATCACTGTCTGCAATCCCATTAATGAGGATGTCACGAATGACGTAGTCTGTGTAGTCAACATTTTTTCCACATTCGCATTTGGCACCAAATGAACATGTCTCTGCTTTGCCACGTACACGCGTGGTGAATGCGCGGAATGCTTCGCCACGTTCCTGGTGTAGCTGCAGCAGCTCCGTTCTCAAGACACTTGTAGCCACTGGTATAACTGCCAGGGATCGTATGTCTTTTAGGAGCTGTGGTAACGGCTGGGACACAGCTTGCGGGTTCGTTTTGAGTAGGCTATCACCCAGTTCAGCTCCAGTGCATTAAAAAGCTGGGTCGGTGCTGATCTATCATCAATTCCTGATCCCTTGCAGAACACATCCCAACGACGGACGAACACATTCCATTCCTCAGTTGATGCGCCAATATTTATGAGTGGACGTTCAAGTTTTGGTGCTTGAGGGTGGGCTGTCGTCAGTGGAAGTGGTGCTGGCTGGACTTGATGACTCAGGCCATGGTTTGTCAATAGCGCGATAGCAAGGGCTTCGGAAACGTCCTCTGTCGTGAATCCACAATCGGGCAGGGTACATCTAATTTTTACCATGACTTCTTCATGAAGAAAACTCCTCGTATCAATAGTTATTTTATTGGAACAATGAAGAAGTCAATCTACAGATCAAGGAATAAAATAATAAGAATACAAATGTCTAAATTATAATTACAAGGATATTCATCATACAATACTTATTACATAATTGTAGTTTCTTGCATTATAAATCTATAATGAACATAGTAACTATAATAAGATAACTTACAATTTAGAAAGCACATGTTAGCTGACAAACGATTACTAACTATTTCATAACCATTACTAACTAATTCAATATTATCTTTTTTGACACCTGTTTCCTAGAAATATTAGAAGTACCTTGTAACCTAGAAATCAATAGGCAAGTAGCCAGCTTGGTAAACTTTACACAAAAATATTTCATTCATGAACAAGTGTAAAATCATACAAATACTTGTTTCAATGTTAATCATCAATCAATATCAATCATGTGAAAAATAAGCATTAATAATTTGTGTGATAAATGAGACTGTTGAGAAGAAAGTGTTGATTATAAAGGTCCATTTGTTTTTTTTGCCACTAACCTGCACACTGTTATTTTGTCTGATATGGTCGAATATGATGGCCCTCTGGTGATGGCAAAGCATACTTACCTGGCGCAGGTGTTACCCAGGGCTCACAACCCACTCCACAAGCGGGCCACCCATGGTGAGGCTGGTCTATTGCAGTATCGGACCAGCTGACCCGTGCGGTCTTTCCAAGTGAGAAAGTCCCGGGCGCACAATTTCTGTTAGTGGGGGACTGCGTACGCGCTGTCCCCTGATTAAGTACAAATATGAGCTGCCAACAAGCATTGATCTAGCCATAATCAGACAAATTTGATGGTCTGAAAATGGGAGTACGAATTTGTACATATTTCTATTTATCACAAACCACAAAAAATAAGTGTCTTCCCGTATGCTACATGATGTGCATTTTGTAAATTTTTGTCCAGACACCAATTTTATTCAACCACTTTGTGGCCTGTAATAATTTTTTTGTGTTCCTGCATAAAGTTAATCATCTTTTTCTCACATGCCATGAGTGCATTATAGATAAAATTATTATAAAATGTACTTGAAATATGCACAGTTATGTATTTCATCTCTCTATTAATATTTAATACCGTATCCCCGTGCATTAAAGCGCACTGAGCTTGTATTTAGGATGCTCATTTATATTGATAATAAGCTCATGCGCTCATATCTGAGAACAAACCAAATTTTCAATAAATGGGAAAAAAATTTCTAAAATTTAGAAAGTCATTTTTTTATGGTGGAAGCGTATACTAGGCACAGCTATTCTACATACTAAATCGGCATTTTATTTCCATGAGCCACCTTTTTAGGAACTTTTCATAACGCAAACAGTATAGTTTGTCGTTATGCACTCGATCTGTGTTCAATAAATGCTTTTAATATCGCGAGAATTTTTTCGATACGTAAATTTGCCGGCCGTTGATCCGCCATATTCCTACAGCAACAACAGATGAATAAAATGTTATATTTTCACTTTACAGGCTCCAAGAATCTCTACCTTTCTTAATATGAATAGCATAAATTAAGTAAAAATAAAAGAAATGATGTGCTGTTGAAAATACAACTCAAATGATAGCTATCATGACATCTGATAGCTTTGAGGAACAAGCGAGTGATAATGGGTGTCTTTCTTAGACTTTGGTTTACTCGATAGACCATCTAGCCATGGGGTTCAAACTTGGGTGCGCCTTGATTTTCGAATTTAAGAGCATGTGCTTGATGTCAAGATCAAATTTAACTATCAAAAGGCCTCAAAACATTATGTTTTTCAGTTTTAAGCGCGACGCTTTAATGCACAGGGATACGGTATGGGTTAGCTGAATTTTAGAAATACATATAAATATATCCATACCAGATTAAAATATAAGTCATATTCAAATATTCAGGCCCGTAGGAAGTGCTAAGGTGGTCAGGCAATTTCTGTTAGGGGAAAAATAATGCAATGATTTAATTATAGCCTGCCCAATCATTTGTGAAAAAAAAAAAATCCATGATTATAGACAAAAAAAAAAAACAAGTTAAATGGCCTTTTCAATCTCATTTTGCTTCCTACGGGCCTGATATTAACAAGTTTTATTTTACTTAGTAACTCATCATCATTTGCCACACAAATATCTCCAATCATAGTTCCATGCAGCACCAAGCTTTTTATTGATTTGCAATACCATGAGGTCTTGTGTACAATCCTTTGTGCCCAAATGTTATTTCCTAGAAATACTAGAACTACCTAGAAATCAATAGGTAAGTAGATACCTCCATAAAGCTTGGACTACCCTTGATTTATATTTGTTAAAATATTTCATTCATGAACAAGAGTAAAATCATGCAAATACTTATTTTTGATGTTAATTATGTAAAAAATAAGCGTTATGAATTTGTGTGAAAATCGAGGCTGTTGAGAAAAAACTGTTTCTTATAAAGGTGCATTTGCTTTTTTACCACCAACCTGCACACTGGCTATTTTGTCTTTTGTAGTTGAATTTGAGGGCTCTCTGATGATGGTGAAGCATACTTACCTAGCGCAGGTGTTACCCAGGGCTCACAACCCACTCCACAAGCGGGCCACCTATGGTGAGGCTGGTTTATTGCACTGACGAACCAGCTGACCCCGCACGGTCTTTCCAAGTGAGAAAGTCCCGGGCGCATAATTTCTGTTAGTGGGGGACTGCGTACGCGCTGTCCCTTGATGAAGTACAAATATTCCCATGCAAACCAGTACTGAGCCAGCCATATTCATACAAATTTGATGGTCTCAATATGAGGGTACGGATGCAAACTCACCGACCAAGTAATGAACTTCCTTTAGAGGCTGATGAACTCCTTAATCCATCCTATGGTCGACATTGTTGTGATGTAGTTCGAATTTGTTCCACATCAAGTCACGGCGGATGCCATCTATATACATGTACACTGCCTCAAGTACAAAGTGCCTTGCTGCTAATGAACCACTCTAAATTGCGATTGTTGATCTTCAGAATTTTTTTTGTAGCAAGAATATTCCTGTGTAGGGCACTGATGAGTGTAGAGTTTGAAGAATGGGCAGTTTGTGTAATTCAGGGCATGTATTCAATTGCCAGAAATGCTTGTTAAAGGACAATACAGTGAGGAGTTTGTAGAGGGAGTTTGTAGTTAGGACTCTGTTATGTCCTCAGCCCTCGGCTATTTATCATTTTGATATATGAGGTAATCTTGATAGAATTAGCATGAGTTAACATTTGGTGACTAGGTCATCTAATAGACAAATCCAATATGGTGTTGTAATTCAAAATGAGCTGGTTTAAGCACACCGTATTGTTCCATAATCCATTATACAATGAAAATTCATGATTTATGCTTATGAGAATTATTACAATGAGCTAATTTGCATATTATTTATATGCGACAGATAAAGCATGCCGTAAGCTTTAGATTGATGTATAGTTTGATTATGTGTCTAATACTTGCAGAGATATTTGATTTTTAGTTTACACTGTAGGATATTGCCCATTTTATGGTTGCCATAGAAACTGGCTCCTATGCTAAAATTCAAAAACTATTTGAAGTGCTATTTGCATCCATTTTATAGCCAGTGGCATGGCTTAACCATGATATATTTAGGTTTGCTCAAAATAATATATCATAGGAATGAGATAAGTTAAAACGAACATTATCAAGAAGAATTGTTAAAATCTATAAATTATGCAAATTAGAATTATGTTAATGAGCTCATTTGCATATGTTTTTATGCAATAACACAACAAGCATGACTTACGCTTTAGATTGATGTATATAGTTTTAATATATGTCCAATAGTTGCAGATATTTGATTTTTAGTTTATTCTGTAGAACATTGATCATTTTATGGTTGCCATAGAAACTTGCCCCTATGCTAAATTGTGGAAACTATTTGGAGTATTATTTTGTATCAGTTTTACAGCCAAGTGACATGGGTAAACCATGATCTATTTAGATTTGCTCAAATTGATACATCATAGGAATAGGAATAATTGAAATAAAAACAAATATTGATAATAAACGTTAAAATTTACAATTTATGCAAATTAGGATTATGTTAATGAGCTCATTTGCATGCAATATTTTTGTGAAGAAAGAGGGGAATTTAAGCTATCATTAGATGTCAATGTCATGTATATCAGATGAGTACCTATGTTGCTACATGCAATTATATGATGGGTCCTCTAACCCCCAAATTAGCTACGTTGCCATGGAAACCATCCCATAGAAAAAACTGCAACACTTTTCAGTTTGGCCTCCTCACTTTCTGTGAAGCCCGGTAGACACTCTACACCATGGTACAATGTATCATTGGAATTTTAAAAATTTTTTAAATTCGGATGGAACAAAAATGGTGTTACAGGGGTCCAACCATCCCCTACTATAGAGGCCTGATCACAATGAGCAATATATGGTTTATGGTCTTTCATGATGGGTCAGTAAGAAGATGAACCATCATGGAGCCAGGAGGACAATATGAACTAGGGTTTGAAGTACAGATTGCACCTATAGTTTTCATGATTCTTCCCATTCCTTCAGACAAGTTTTTCACATATGTTATGCCTACAATTTCCTTCTGATCATCCCTATTCTTCTTGTCATCATTGGTTTTACTCTCCGCCTCCTCAGCTGAACCTCAAGTGATTGACTACCTTGGATATCCACATTTTTAAAAGCCCTTGTTTTGTGTTTATGTATGTTCTTTCCAGCATACTGGTCTTCATTGTTGTCACAACTGTAGTAGCCGTTGCAAGTTTCCGACCACACTAGTTTGTGTTCTAGTGAGTGGGTGGCTCGAACTTAAGTGCGGGCACTGGTGTGTGTGTCTTTTTTCCATATATCTTTAGTTTCAAACTTCGACTATTTCTTTTTGGCTGTTGCAGTGTCCACAAAGTCTTCTCATCATACCATAATCTCGTGATGACTATTGCACTGTGGGAGAAAAGGTCATGATAAAGACTCAATGTTTCAGTAAACTCTCACAAATTGATTCAAAGTTTAAGCTAAAACTAAGATGATGAATGAACGTCTGAACAAAGGAATATTTAGCACACATTTACATATGCCATATTTATTAATATGAGACTGCTTCTATCGTGACAGGGGCCTATGATTAAGCTTTTGGTATGGCAGTGGCCCAGTGGGGTTTCTGCATGTATAGAAGAGTATTAGCTATTTTGTAAATCTACCCACTGGGTCCCCCAAACACACACAAACACTACCCATCCTTGATTTTTCTTTCTTCAGTCTGAGGACCCCAGCATCATGGGATGATAGGGGGAGGAATGTGTGCACATGTAATGACTTAGTGTTTTAAGGCAATTGGAATGAGTACAATTTAAATGGATAATATCAGCAATTAAGTCTAATGAATGTTTGAAAAATACAAAAACCAGGCCTTTTTCCAAAAATAGCATAATTGTAGAAAATTTAATGCTAAGTCCCGCCTTCCTGGTTCAAGACAAATTCTGGGCTCTTCCCGATTTCTAGATGCCCCTGAGAATCCTGTAAATATCAATGCCATTTCTTTTAAATGAAAATGATGAAGGCAAACTCAAGCAGAGTTTATTCCAGAGAAGCAGATGGACATGGATCAAATTTGATATACTATAAAACTAGAATATTTGGTGGCTATTAAATTTTGCAATTTTCATCTATAAATTATTTTGTGACTATTTAATTTTGCGATTTTGGCACATATTGGACCTACTTTATGTAGGCTATTATTGTTTGTTGACTATTTAAGTTTGCGTTTTTGCACCTACTTACAAAATTTGCAAATTAAATCGTGTGCAAACATTTCTCGTTTGTCAGTAATATTTTAGATTGACATATCATGTTGTGGCCACTATCATTTCCACGATTTAATAAAACTAACAAGACCTCTACAGGAGAATAAAAAACATTCAATTAAGCAGCTGCTTATTTGATTTTTATAATTTTTCTGAAGAAGTCTTGTTAGAAGATACAATTATTACAGACATATTTAAAAATAAAACAAAAACTTAGTCTTGCTCAATCTTCCTAACTTTTGAAATTTTTAAAAATCTAATTAGGTGGTGGACAAGACGGTAGTCATAACAGGAAGTACCACCTACATCAATCTTAGTAATTGATTGACGTATCGTTTATGGCATTCAACATTACCAAGGTGTAGACCTCTAGATCTATATGCCCCCCCTCCCCCCCCCCCAGCCTATATGAGCTAGATCAACTTCCATTTCTAAACTTGCATTTTGTATCCCCAGCACACATTTCTCTATCAGTTTAATCATCTGCATAATCACCATGTAAACCTTTGCATAATATACTTTCACTAGTAATGATTTTCATGTACCAACGGAAAAAATCACACACTTGATACTTATTCTCAATAATTTTTGGGGTTAAAATTGAGTATTGTCATATAGGGCTGCATACATTTACCACCTGCTAAAACATAGATTGTTGATATTTAGGACACAAATGATATTTTAATCTGTTTTGGATATATTGATATGTATCTCGAAAAAAGTCAGATATAAGGTATTAAATATTCATAGAACCATGAATATTTTAAGTACATTATAGAATAATTTATCAATAATGCACTCGTGGCGTGCGAGAGAAATTCTGTTGTTAATATAATAATTCACATATGACATTTTTCAGTGAAGTACAATTTGTTTAGATAAATAAACCATGAAATAGGTCATAGATGTACTTACATCCAGTTTTTCATCTGACCTTACAATGTTTTTTACAATAATTTTGTTATTGTTTTTTTGAACATAATGTTCTCATATACAGACCACTATTTTGAATTAGTTTAACCCTTTTCGGTGCCAAATAACGATCTAATCGTATCTTAAAAGCAACAAATAAACTGCCAAACAACGATCTTATCGTCGTACATAACACAGTGGTAAATTGCCAAATGCGATGATATCGTTCGTGTATAAAATCAAGACATCTGCCATTTCACAGTTAAGCATGCCACTGATGATCACTTCGTTTGCAGGAATAAATGGCTGTAATTGCCTTGAAATTTAGATAACTATTTGTATAAGTAATTAAGGAACACTCGGCTGTAATTATTTTCAGTTTATGATTGGTAATAACCTCACATAATTGATTTATTAGGCAAACCATGATTAAAAAGCAGCAAAGCCGCCATTACCTGTTTTGAGCTGTCACGTGGAGAAATGTTTAGGCTCATTTTTTTTATAAGGGGACATTGTAATATTTACTAAAATTATATCACCATGAAGAGATTCGCCTAAGGATTATCATAGTATAAATTATATAAACATTAATTGATTTTCCACATCACACCGATTTATTACTTCCAAGGAAATTTTCTTCTTGTGAAACACACTGCAAAAACATAAAATGTACATAACGACCTCAAAATTATTGGTTATTTTTAGAAACTAAAATGTTGTCTTGAATATTTTTTATGCAACACAGGATGCAAAACAAATTTTTTTGCATTCAGTAGTATTCTAATTTGTTAAAATAATGAGTAATTCTAAGGGGATTTTATGACAGTTTGAAGTGACAGCTGTGAAGTTCATGAATACAAAACTTTTGAACATAAACCAAAATAGCGTTTTTATGTTGCAGATATTTTTTTGTTGGCAATTGAGCAGGGAAATTAGTTTGGCAAATTATAGTTGATATATACTGGCCACCAAAGGGTTAAAAAACCTTTACAAAATGGATTTTAAATAATGCCTGCAAGGTTGATTTCGATAGACCTTTCTAAAAATCATCAAAATATAATACTAAATCATATAATTGACAAAAGTTCTGTTGCAATTATTTCTGGGTACTTTTTATTGAAATCTTATTCTATAGTTCCTTTTCATTGCACCAGGCTGCAGCACCAAAAGCTTGTATTGATTTGCAAGTTCATTTGCTATTGTGTATAATCCTTTGTGCCCAACTTTTGTTTCCTAGAAATACTAGAAATACCTAGAAATCAATAGATATGATATATAAATAATAGACTGCCATTATTGTAAACATTATGTACTGTATATGTTTAATTATTTGTTATAAATATTTTCTATCATGAACAAGGGTCAAATAATACAAATTATGTTAATCATAGGAAAAATAAATGTTATAGATTTATGTGATAAATGAGACTGTTGAGAGAATACTATTTATTATAAAAAGGTGTATTTGCTTTTTAGGCCATGCACCTGCACACTGCTTATTTTATGTGTTGTCATTGAATATAAGGCCTGGCTGGAGGAGGAATCTTCACTTACCTGGCGCAGGTGTTACCCAGGGCTCACAACCCACTCCCACAAGCGGGCCACCTATGGTGAGGCTGGTTTATTGCACTAACGAACCAGCTGACCGTCGGCGGTCTCTCTAGTCAGAAAGTCCCGGCGCAAAATTTCTGTTAGTGGGGAATGTACTTGAAATATGCACAGTTATGTATTTCATCTCTATTAATATTTAATAATCAGATCCCTGCATTAAAGCGCACTGAGCTTGTATTTAGGGATGCTCATTTATATTGATAATGGGCTCATGCGCTCATATCTGAGAACAAACCAAATTTTCACAAATGGGAAAAATTTCTAAAATTTAGAAAGTCATTTTTTTATAGGAAGCGTATACTAGGTACAGCTATTCTGACATACTAAATCGGCATTTTATTTCCATGAGCCAATTTTTAGGAACTTTTCTATAACGCAAAACAGTATAGTTTGTCGTTATACTGATTCTGTGTTCACAAATGCTTTTAATATCGCGATTTTTTTCGATATGTAAATTTTGCTGGCCGTTGATCCGCCATATTTCTTCACCAACAACAGAGACGAATGAAATGTTATATTTTCACTTTACAGGCTCCAAGGATCGCTTACCTTCTTAAAATGAATGGCATAAATAAAGTCAAAATAAAAGAAATGATGTGCTGGTTGAAAATCCACCCTAAATGATAGCTATCATGACATTGATGGCTTTGAGGAACAAGCGAGTGATAATGGGTGTCTTTCTTAGACTTTTGGTTTACTCGATAAACCATCTAGCCAGGCGGTTCAAACTTGATGCTTTGTTTCGAATTTACGAGCATGCTGCTGATGTCAAGAACAAATTCTAAGTATCAAAAAGGCCTCAAAACATTATGTTTTCTAGTTTACGCTTAATGCATTAGGATAATGTATGGGGTTAGCTGAATTTTTAGAAATACATATAAATATATCCATACCAGATTAAAATATAAGTCATATTCAAATATTCAGGCCCGTGAGGGAAGTGCTAAGGTGGTCAGGCAATTTCTGTTAGGGGAAAATAATGCAATGATTTGTTCATAGCCTGCCCAATCATTTGTGAAAAAATAAAATCCATGATTATAGACAAAAAAAATAAATGGCCTTTCAATCTCATTTTGCTTTCTACGGGCCTTATTATTAACAATAAGTTTTATTTTTTACTTAATAACTCATCATCATTTGCCACACAAATATCTCCAATCATAGTTCCATGCAGCACCAAGCTTTATTGATTTTGCAATACCATGAGGTCTCTTGTGTACAACTCAGCTCATAAATGTTATTTCCTGTGAAATACTAGAACTACCTAGAAATCACAGGGGTAAGCAGATACCTCCATAAAGCTTTGGACTAATCTCTTTGATTTATATTTGTTAAAAATATTTCATTCATGAACAAGAGAAATCATGCAAATACTTGTTTTTGATGTTAATTATGTAAAAAATAAGCTACAATTTGTGTGATAATCGAGGACTGTTGAGAAAACTGTTTCTTATAAAGGTGCATTTGCTTTTTACCACCAACCTGCACACTGGGCAATTTTGTCTTTTTGTAGTTGAATTTGAGGGCTCTCTGATGCTGGTGAAGCATACTTACCTAGCGCAGGTGTTACCCAGGCTCACAACCCACCCACAAGCTGGCCACCTATGGTGAGGCTGGCTTATTGCACTGACCAACCAGTTATCTGCACGGTCTTTCCAAGTGAGAAAGTCCCTGGCGCATAATTTCTGTTAGTGGGGATCGCGACGCGCTGTCCCTTGATGAAGTACAAATATTCCCATGCAAACCAGTACTGGAGCCAGCCATATTCATACAAATTTGATGGTCACATGAGGGTTTGATGCAAACTCACCAAGTAATGAACTCTCTAGAGGCTGATGAACCCTTTAATCCATCCCATGGTCTGAAGCATTGTTGTGATGTAGTTCGAATTTGTTCCACATCAAGCCATGGATGCCATCTATATACATGTACACTGCCTCATACAAAGTGCCTTGCTAATGAACCACTCTAAATTGCGATTGTTGATCTTTCAGAATTTTTTGTAGCAAGAATATTCCTGTGTAGGACACTGATGTGAGTGTAGAGTTTGAAGAATGGGCAGCTGTGTAATTCAGGGCATGTATTCAATTGCCAGAAATGCTTTGTTAAAGGACAATACAGTGAGGAGTTTGTAGAGGAGTTTGTAGTTAGGGACTTGTTATGTCCTCAGCCTCGGCTATTTATCATTTTGATATATGAGGTAATCTGATAGAATTAGCATGAGTTAACATTTGCGACTAGGCCAGCCCAATAGACAAATCCAGCTATGGTGTTGTAATTCAAAATGAGCTGGTTTAAGCACACCGTATTTCCATAATCCATTATACAATGAAAATTCATGATTTATGTTAAGAGAATTATTACATGAGCTAATTTGCATATTATTTATATGCGATAGAGCAGCATGCCGTGAGGCTTTAGATTGATGTATAGTTTGATTATGTGTTCAATACTTGCACAGATATTTGATTTTTAGTTTACACTGTGGTGATATTGCCCATTTTATGGTTGCCATAGAAACTGGCTCCTATGCTAAAATTCAAAAAACGTTTGAAGTGCTATTTGCATCCATTTTATAGCGGAGTGGCATGGCTTAATCCATGATATATTTAGCTTGCTCAAAATAATATATCATAGGAATGAGATAAGTTAAAACGAACATTATCAAGAAGAATTGTTAAAATCTATAAATTATGCAAATTAGAATTATGTTAATGAGCCTTAATATGTTTTTATGCACACAACAAGCATGACTTACGTTTTTAGATTGATGTATAGTTTTAATATATGTCCAATAGCGGTGATATTTGATTTTTAGTTTATTCTGTAGAACATTGATCATTTTATGGTTGCCATAGAAACTTGCCCCTATGCTAAATTGTGGAAACTATTTGAGTATTATTTGTATCAGTTTTACAGCCAAGGGACATGGGTAAACCATGATCTATTTAGATTTGCTCAAATTGATACATCATAGAATAGAATAATTGGAAATAAACAAATATTGATAATAAACGTTAAAATTTACAATTTATAAATTAGATTATGTTAATGAGCTCATTTGCATGCAATATTTTTGTGAAGAAAGATAAATAACGGATGGTAATGTCTTTGTATGATATTTATTGATAATTATTACTAGCACAATGATGACGATACTATGGCGTTTCCTACTGCCACGTAGACTACTACTTCCGTATCCGCGCAACTGCGTACAATCAAAAAGAACATGAAATATTCGAAATAGTAACGTTCTACATCCCTCCTTTCAAGATTTACATATGTATACATACAGTTACTTTTGATTTACTGTATACTGCATTATTTCAAATATCACTATTAAATTTACAATTTCTACAAAGACTTTTTTTGTTTAAAATTCAACATTGAATTTGCAAATTTGAATCTAATCACATTGAATATACATTAGCATCCTAGATTAAATAAGTTGAACTTTCACATCCATATGAATTTACTTTATACCATATGAAACAAGTGTCAAGAATTAAATCTGTAACTTCATGAATGAGAAATACACTGAATGCTATTTTACTATGAAACAATGAGAGCAATTAGACATTAAACATTAATAACAATTTTGCTATCAAACATAGAACAATAAAATGCAAATTAACACCAAATTAACACTGTCCTTTCTCTCTTTGTTCAGTTTGTTTTATCATATATTATGGCACAAAATCCTCCAGATATTTTGGTCTTATTATGCTTCGGCCACTGCGTCTTGTCTCTGCACTTTTGTTTGGAGTAACTGCTGGAGTCCCTACTGCTGATGGTGAGCACGAGTCTGGTCGTTCTGCCAGCTTTCTTGGTGATGTTGGTGTGGCTGGAGACTCATTTGGACGATCAATTGTTGAAGGTTCAGGACTTGGACTTTCCTCTGTGACTGGCAATAGGTGGCGCCTATTTCTTTCATACTGCTTTCCATTTGATTGGACTACATATGAACGAGGTTTGTTACTGTGCCTGACAATCTCAGCTTCCTGGTCGTATCCTCTATCTGTCTGCATTCTCACTTTTTGTTGGTCGTTTAGTTGTTTTAGGGGTTTTGCACTCTTGTCATAATGTTTCTTCTTTTGTAGTCTTATGTTCTTTAGTTTGGTGCGCACATTTTTCTGTGTTATTGGTGTGAGAAGTTGCTTTGCCATTGGTATTGCATTTCTTAAACGCCGAGACATCAGTCTCTGAGCAGGTGAGCCCAGGTTGCCACGAGGAATATTTCGTAGATTTAGTAGTGCTAGATAGGGATCTGTTCTATCTCGCCGGCACTTTTCCATCATTGCTTTAGCACTTTGAACAGCTCTCTCAGCTAATCCATTAGACTGAGGGTATTTAGGACTGGATGTGATATGATCGAAACCCCAGTCACTGGCAAACATTTCAAATTGCTCACTGGTGTAGTATCTAGCATTGTCCGTCATTACTTCAGTTGGAATGCCATGTGCAGCGAAGTGTTTCTTTAGCTTCTTAATAATTGTGGTGGAGGTGAGGTTATTGAGTTTATCAATCTCGAACCATCCAGAATATGAGTCCACTAGCACTGAGTAGTTTTCACCATTCCACTCGAATACGTCTGTGGCAGTGATGGTCCATGGGAGGCTTGGCACTTCATGCATTTTCATTGGCTCTTTTTGCTGGTGTGGTGCTAGGGCATTGCATGGATCACATTTCTGTATCTCATTTTTAATGTCATCACACATCTCAGGCCAATAGAGGCTCTCTTTGGCTCTCCTCTTTGTAGCTTCTATGCCTGGGTGACCTTTGTGTAGTTGCTTCACAATGTCCTGCTGTTGTGCTTTTGGCACCACTACTCTTTGTACCCCTCATCACAAGCTCATTTTCGTATGACAGTTCATCACGTATGTGGTGGTATGGACGAGCGCTGACTGGTACATCCTTGTAATGCTGTGGCCATCCATTTTTCACCAACTTTTTATGATTTGACAGGTCTTATCTTCTGCTGTATCATTTTGTAGCTTTTTCAGCCTTGAATTTGACATCGGCATTACTGCCATGACTTCATACTCTCTTCCTCTTCAGGTTCTGCTGTACCATCATTTGAAGGTATGCTCTGGATAGTGTGTCCGCTATGTACAGTTCTTTCCCCCCCGCTTGTATACCAGGTTTATGTTGTATCTTTTCAACTTCATCATCATCTTCTGTAACCTGGTTGGTGCCATGTGGAGTGGCTTCTTCATTATTGTAATCAGGGGTTGATGATCAGTCTCTACTGTGACACGCCTTCCAAAGATGTAGTGGTCAAACTTGTTGCATGCAAAAAGGACTGCTAGGAGCTCCTTTTCTATCTGAGCATAACGACCTTCTGTCTCAGTCATTGCTCTAGAAGAGTATGCAACGGGTTTTCCTTCTTGGAGACAAGCAGCACCCAGACCATTTTGTGATGCATCCCCCGTCAGTGTAACCTCTTTTAATGGGTCATAGTACTGCAATGCCTGGGGTTGAACAATGGCTTTCTTCAGTGCTGTGTAAGCTGCGTCGTGCTGGTCCTGCCAGCACCATACTGCATCTTTGTGTAGGAGGCTTCTGAGGGGGGCAGTCAGTTCACTATAGTTTGGAATGAACTTGCTCAGGTAATTTATCATTCCCAGAAAGCGCTGGAGGCCTTGGACATCATTTGGTGGAGCCAATTCTTCAATGGCCCTGGTCTTCTCAGGATCTGGCTTTGCACCTTCACTTGTTAGCGTATGTCCAACATAAGTTACCTCTGACACTCTGAATTTGCATTTTTGTGGATTCAATGTCAGACCTACTTGCCTTGCCCTCTTTAACACCTTTTCTAGTTTCTCATCATGATCTTTTTGGTTTTGGCCCCATATTAGGATGTCATCTACTATCACACTGCATGGGTAGCCACTGAAAATTTGTTCCATTGCTCTCTGGAACACTTCTGAGCCTGTGGTGATGCCATATGGCATCCTGAGGAATCTGTATCGTCCCCACGGTGTGTTGAATGTAGTGAGTAGTGAGGACTCCTCATCCAACATTATTTGCCAAAAACCGTTTTTTGCATCAAGTGTTGAGAATATGGTTGCTTTTCGGCATTTGCGCCATTACCTCTTCAATCGTTTTCATTGGGTGATGAGGTCGCATCAGATATTTATTTAGGTTGATGGGGTCTATGCATATGCGAACTTCTCCATTTTTTCTTCGCCGCTGCTACCATCGAGGACACCCATTGTGTTGGTTCTGTCACTGGTGTAATCACGCCAATTGACACCATTCTATTGAGTTCCGCCTTCACTTTTTCAGTCATTGCCACCGGTACACGACGTGGTGGACATACTATGGGTGTGGCTGATGGATCCAGCTTCATTGAGTACGTCACTGGGAGTTGGCCTAGTTTGGAGGTGTCAAACAGGTCGGAATACTCTGTCATCTCCACTGGCTGATTTTTTTAGTTCATGGATCTCTTCACTTAACTTGATGAGTTTCAATTTTACAGTATCATGTAATCCTAACAGAGGCTTCACATCTCTATTGACAACATGAAATTCTAGTGTGTGTTGTTTTCCATGTCTGTCTGGGCAACACAACTTGATTGTTCCTTCTGTGGTAAAAGAGTCACCACTGTATGCTACTAGACGCACCTTATTTGCGGTATTTATGGTCTTGCTTGTTTTCATCCTCTCTAGCATCGAGGTTGTTAACACATTGCATCTTGCGCCTGTGTCAACTTTCAATTTTATCTGATTTCCATCCAGTGATAAAGTGGTATACAGTTCATCTTTTGTCGTCATTTCATCTACGTTGTACTGTAGTTCAATACTGCCAATTTCGAACTGTTCTTCATCTTCATCTTCATAGAAATACTCATCTGCGAGGTCATCAACTTTGCGACGGCGTTGTTGATATAACTGGCTGCGCTGTTGGTTCTGACCCTTTTTGCTGAGTGTCATTGACCATGGATAAACACATCTTAGCATAGTGATTCCATTTTAAACATTTTGAACATTGTTGTCCAAATGCAGGGCATTCTTCCCTTTTGTGCATTTGCTTTCTTCACTTGTAACAACCATTTGTGGATTTTTGTTCTGGTTTATTTTGTCGCGGCTGCTGTGATGGCTGATGCTTTCTGTTTCTCCTTGCATTTGATCTATTGTAGTGTACAGCATGGACATCTTGCTCTGCCTTTTTCAGATCTTTAATGTGCTTGTCAGATTGTTCATTTGCCCTACATATAGCAATAGCTCTTGCTAGGTCGAGGTCCTTTTCTTTGAACAGTTCTTTCCGTACACTCTCGTCACGTACGCCACATACGATGCGGTCTCTGATGAACTCATCTTGTAGGTCACCAAATTTGCATGTTGTTGCTTTGATCTTGACATCAGCAAGAAATGCAGAGAAACTCTCGGGATCCCCATTTTTATCATTACCTTGCTTTCTCTCAAAGAATGCATGTCTTTCCATCATCACATTTACTTTTATGCTACACACTTCTTTGAATTTTTTCAACAATACTTCCGGGTCATCTTTAGTTTCAGCCGGAGTTACTACGTCACCATTGTCATTTTTAATTTCTGGGGCATACACAAATGATTTGGCTTTCGTTCTAGCATCTTTGCCTGCGAAGTTCAATAGGAATGAGGCTTTTTTGCTTTTTAGACTTGCCTTGTAGGCCTGCTTCAGCATAGATTCTCCAAGCTTCCTCGAATTCCGCGAACGATTCATGAACGTTTTTGTCAAAAACCAGTGGATCCGGACGCACTAGATTTGCTTCTGCCATCTTCTGACACCATGTAGTTTGTCTAGGACGAATATAAATAACGGATGGTAATGTCTTTGTATGATATTTATTGATAATTATTACTAGCACAATGATGACGATACTATGGCGTTTCCTACTGCCACGTAGACTACTACTTCCGTATCCGCGCAACTGCGTACAATCAAAAAAGAACATGCACAAAAGTCTTCATCATACCATAATCTCGTGATGACTATTGCACTGTGGGAGAAAAGGTCATGATAAAGACTCAATGTTTGGTAAACTCTCACAAATTGATTCAAAGTTTAAGCTAAAACTAAGATGATGAATGAACGTCTGAACAAAGGGAATATTTAGCACACATTTACATATGCCATATTTATTAATATGAGACTGTTTCTATCGTGACAGGGCCTATGATTAAGCTTTTTGGTATGGCAGTGGCCCAGTGGGCTTCTGCATGTATGAAGAGTATTAGCTATTTTGTAAATCTACCCACTGTCCCCCCCAAACACACACACAAACACTACCCATCCTTGATTTTTCTTTCTTCAGTCTGGAGGACCCCAGCATCATGGGATGGGGGAAATGTGTGCACATGTAATGACTTAGTGTTTTAAGGCAATTGAATGAGTACAATTTAAAATGGATAATATCAGCAATTAAGTCTAATGAATGTTTGAAAAATACAAAAACCAGGCCTTTTTCCCAAAATAGCATAATTGTAGAAAATTTAATGCTAAGTCCCTTTCCTGGTTCAAGACAAATTCTGGGCCTCTTCCTGATTTCTAGATGCCCCTGAGAATCCTTGTAAATATCAATGCCATTTCTTTTTAAATGAAAATGATGAAGGCAAACTCAAGCAGAGTTTATTCCAGAGAAGCAGATGGACATGGATCAAATTTTGATATACTATAAAACTAGAATATTTGGTGGCTATTAAATTTTTGTAATTTTCATCTATAAATTATTTTGTGACTATTTAATTTTTGCATTTTGGCAATATTGGACCTGTTCTTTATGTAGGCTATTATTGTTTGTTGACTATTTAAGTTTTCATGCTTTTTGCACCTACTACAAAATTTGCAAATTAAATCGGGCAAAATTTCTCGCTTGTCAGTAATATTTTAGATTGACATATCATGTTGTGGCCACTATCATTTCCACGATTTATTGTAACTAAAAGACCTCTACAGGAGAATAAAACATTCATTCACCAAGAGCTGCTTATTTGATTTTTATAATTCTTCTGAAGAAGTCTTGTTAGAAGATACAATTATTACAGACATATTTAAAAATAAACAAAAACTTAGTCTTGCTCAATCTTCCTAACTTTTGAAATTTTAAAATTTTTCAAAAATCTAATTAGGTGGTGGATTCAACATTACGGTAGTCCCTAGATTCAAATGGAGCCTATATGGATCATCCCTTACCAAACTGAAAGCCTTCCAATAGCATGTCTATAGCATTCGATAACATGCACATGCTATGATTGGATAGCCATCCGATGATGGCAGTTCCAAAGCATGCAAGACAATGATGATCCATCCATAACCATCCATAGCAAGCGGATGGCCTGCCCCCAGCCCTTTGCAAAGGAATGCTATGGCGAAAATCAAAATTTAAAGCCTATAGCATTGCATGCCCTTTTGCATTTTATTTTTGTATAAAATACATGTGCATGCTTTTAAAAAAATCATTCATGCATAAAA
>CM032663.1:27146829-27157057 GCA_019095985.1 Streblospio benedicti | reverse complement strand
GGCCCTGAAATGGGGGGAATTTTTTAAGAAAATTTGGGGCAAAATTTAGGGGGTCAAAAATTGAAAAAAGGGGAAAAAATTTTTTTTATTAAAAAAATTTTTGATTCATTTCTCAAAAATATTTTTTTGACAAATGTCGATTTTACCATGTCATTCATTTTATGCATTTTGTTTAAGATGGTATGTATTTTTTTTCTCTATTCTGTATTTCAGACTATAACACAAATATTCGAATATGACTATACTTTATTATCTACTTTCTTAAACCGGGATTTTGTCTGCACAACAGTCTGCATAGGTGCTTTACTTGTGTGGTTTTCAGTTTAAATATGGAACATTGCACAAACATGTCAAAAGTCAAGTTTAAAAAGAAATACTTTAGTTTATTTCGCAGAAATATATTGTTTAAATATCATTCCTAACTATACTCCACGTTGAATTATTGCAGTAGTTGTCATGCGTAATAAGTCTAATTACCCAGTTTTTAATTTCCTGTCAAAAAGAACATGCATGATGATGATCATGGATAGAACTGTGCTAATGTTGGCTACACATTGCCTGCCTACTGAGCTCTTATCATATGCTCCATGAAGATCAACCTACTGATGATGAGCTCAGCCAGCGTGCCTACACCTCGAACAGTGTTGTGGAGAGAGAAACCACTGTAAGGGGATGTTCAGGCCAACATAGAGTCTGTCAAAGTGTTGCTCACAAAGGAGATGGAAAATGCAAAGCACATGCTTCCAAACAAACTGTGACAAAAATAGGAGAAAGTGGCCTGGCACTAAAAAGCACTTGGGGTTGAGTTTCAGGGGGGTCAACAGGCCCGTAGTGCAATCGGATTGTGGACTCGCAAAGAGTGTGCAATCCAATAGCACACATCTGGCCAGTCACCTGGCCTGTTGTGCAATAGTATTGTAGGCTCACCATTGGCATATGATGAGTCAAGGGTCCTATTGGACAACAGGCTTGCCACCAGTTGTGAGTGTGCCCATGTTGGAATGGGTTGCCTGGGAACAAGGCGAGTGCACCCATGGTGGAATAAGTTGCCTAGAGATAAGGCAGTTGTCTGAACTCAGAGAGCCCTCATGTTCAACCATAACAGACAAAATAACCAGTGTGTAGGTTGGTGGCAAAAAAAGCAAATGCACCTTTATAACAAACAGCATTCTCTTAACTGTCTGGTTTATCACACAAATCTATAACAAATCTATAACGTAATATTTTTAGTTCATGAAAAAACACATTTATCAAAAAAATTTAACAAAAAACAAAATTAATGGCAATAACAAATGAATATTTTGTATTATTTTTTACCCTAGTTCATGAAAAAACACATTTATTTTATCAAAAAATTTAACAAAAAAAATTTGCCAAAAATAATGGCAATAACAAGACATGAATATAACAGGGTTGCCAACCTCTCCTGTGGATTTCTGTACTCGATGTGCCAAATCCGAATTTTGGGTTCTGAATTAAAATTATTATTAGTATATTTCAAGGGCAAAATTAATAATTTCCATTATTTCTCTTATCATACCAGGAAATAAAGTTAGGTGTAATTAGCTAGAAAGCAATGTGTATAACAGTTAGACTGTCCCATTCAAGTGGGGTTGGAACCGGTGCGGTGCCCAGGCGATAAAGTTCCCCATACATGACCTGTTGATAACTGCATAAAACTAGATCTACCCATGCCATATGATATACAAATATCAACTTCTGCCCTTACGTGTGTGCTAGATAGAGGTAGGAATAGCAATCTCTGCCATTTAGACTCTACAGCTGTGTGTTGCTAGATCTGCCCCCACTTTTCAATCAACCTATTACTTATTTACAAATCTTCTCAGCAACTGACACTTGGCTACAAAACAGCACCAATTATCGAACATTACCTTGATCACTTGGACATCGTAGGGAAACACTATTACATGGGTAGGAAACAGAAATTTGACATTTCTTGTGTGTTAAAAGTTGCTATTCAACCAACAGTCCGTCTTGTGCCGCCGCACTTATTTGCAAGTCTCATGCTAGTCAACCAACCACATGCATTTATCTTGCCCTGGCCAACCCTGCTCATGATACATAGCAATGTTTTTAAGCGAAGATTCCCTGTTTGTGCATTATGATGTCGAAATGAATTGTGCCATTTATGAAATTTGCATAAGCGATAACAAAAGTAAATTTGTTTGGATAAAAACATTGTGTTTATTTATTTATCCTCATAACCACTCAAATCCGTACTCTAAAGTGTACACAGCCGTGCCCCGAATTCTGACCCTCAAATTTGTACTAATATGGCCACATCCATACTACTTCACGGTGTTCAATCAATCTCCAGTTTTTGTGAGGTATAAGCAGAGCTTGTGAGGAAATCAAGAGTTTTCGTGAGGAAAATGTTTACTTTCGAAATCGGCGGTTTGAATTTTCCACTGTAAACCGGCTAAAAATCATTTTTGAGCACAATTTTTGTCATCCATGCACTATAAGAATACTTCTGGCACACACTGATGCGATTTATTTCCACTCACATGGGCTGGTTTCTGCTGCTAAGTCTGCAATAGATGAAGACCCTCGTTCTACATGGCTGTCCACTGTCCGAAAATAAGTGATATTTTGCCGTATATTGCTTTGTTAAACCCTTAGTTGGGTCGCCATGTAGCTTAAGCTTGACTGAAAACTACATTATGCATTGCATCTATATTATTAACTTCTATATTGTGTAAAGTCTCCAAATCTACAGAAATGTACAATCAACAATTTTATAGGAGTTGAAAATCATGAAACAAGCGCTTGTGAGGACTTGCATATTGCAATATTAAAGAGTGTATGATGATTTATTCTGTGAAATGTTAAAGCTTAATGCTTTTTGGTAATTCTAGTTTTCTTCTATGTATAGCAATTAATAAACACAGTGTCAACATACCACTTTATTAGTGTAGAGAACAAAATACAAAACTGAAATTAAAGAATACTGACTCCCTGCCACATCCAGTGGTTGCTAGCGTTATGTGTCCTCTATCTCAACCACGATCTTCAATATAGAAGGGTTTCTTGATTAACAAACAATTCAATTCACTTTGAGCACACCTTTTCAAAACGCGTGTATTTGCCAATGCATAATCAACTAAATGTTATGGAATTTGATCTTAGTTCTCAAGTTACAAAACAAAACACTAATATCTTATGAATCATTCCCATCCTATTAAAACTGATCTCAATCTGTATAAGTCCATCACCTGTATGGATCTCCAAAGATCTTTAAAACCAAAGTTTTCAACCTACATATCCGAAAGATGAAACATAAAACAAAATACCTTAGGATCCATAAAATTATAAAATGTTTCTCATTCTGCCTATTTTCCTACACATAGGAGGGAGGTCAATTTTATTTTTTATTTTTATATTTTATTTTGCTGATTTTTCCGTCTTTATATTATAAAAAATGAGGAGGGGTTGGCTTTTATCTTTTTTATTTTTCTTCAGCGCAAAATCTTTCATTTTTCAAGTTGAATATTGGGCCTAGTCTGGCGCAACACAGACCAACGTACAGCGAGCTCCACGTGGCCCCATCAAAGTGAGGCTGGCTGGTCGGAGTCTATATTGGGCCATGAATGAACTACTTGTGTTACAATTGTTTGTGAACAATGTCTTTCTATTATCAAAATCATAAAACATCACTTATAAAACAACTAGATATATATAGTATAATCAATGAAGTATAATATCCAGCGTGCATAACAAACAAATGACAGGCCTCTGACACGGGCTGTTTTCATTGCAGCCAGGCGGGAGGGACGTTTATTTTTTTATCACTGGGGAGGCAATGAAAATGTTCAGGAGGCTGCATTATACACAGGAGGAGGGGACGAGAAACATTTTATTATTTTATGGGGCCTTACATATATTCAATTTACTCACGAAAACTGGTTTGTAGCTCTCACAAAAACTGCTTATCACAGCGTACCCTGACTTTTTTGTAATTTTGGCCAGTTATGTGGTTTTAAAAAGCATGGGATTAGTGTAATCTGTTTTGTATCAAGTTTGAGATACATTTTCATTCATATTTTGCCTGAAGTGCGTCTTTACAGCCACTATATTCGTCGTTTTCTATCAGATGACCTCAATTTTGAAGGTGGGTGGTCATGTATTGCAGACTTATCAGTAGAAACCAGCCCATGTGAGTGGAAATAAATCACATCAGTATGTGCCAGAAGTATTCTTATAGTGCATGGACGAAAAAAAATTGTGCTCAGAAATGATTTTTTAGCCGGTGATTTCAAAGTAAACATTTTCCTCACGAAAACTCTTGATTTCCTCACAAGCTCTGCTTATACCTCACAAAAACTGGAGATTGATTGAACACTGTGTACTTGGAAGCCCTGATTATAACATGACCTGGTGTACTATTTGCACATTGCATGTCGTATATAGACAAACCGGGTGAGTTGGTAACATTGATTATTTTATTGGGCAAGTTCTTGGGGCGTATCACGTGAGGCCCAAAGGGCGGGAGCAGTGAAAGCCCCAAGAACGTCTTCCTAATCAATGTTAAACAACCCCGTTTTTTATTTATCAGTCTTTTCTAAACAATTACAATACTGTTTCAAAATAAACTGGCATATTTTTCAACACGTTTAACAAGATAAATTGCCGTATAATCGCGCATTAAGGCGCAGGGCCTAACATTGGGAGTGCGCCCTGTGTTTAGTATTAAGGCCCACGGGCCTATAACAGAGACTAGAGCATGTTTCAAGACAGAAATTATATTTTTTTTAAATCTAAAATCGCCCGAGGAAGATGCGTGATGAGCGAGCGATTTATACGACAGTAGTCGATTTTGGTTTCGTTTTCACACCACAGGTCATTAGCCTCGTTCAACCCGACTCGTATATTATACTTGGCGGGTGCATGCAAGCACGAAGTCTTGTTTAGCGAGACTTCACGGCGGGACATTTGAATTTCTGAGCATGCGCACTTAAGGCCGGAAGCGTCCATGTCATGTGCAATTTATTCTTCCTAAATAAGTAAGTTATTTTGATTTTCCGACGAGCATTTGTAACAGATTATTAGGATTATGCTACTAATGAATTACATATTCCGATATTTGAGAACCACAATTGACAAATACCACGGCAAGGTGTTTGACACGAAGAAATGCATCAAAATGCATACAGCTGAGCGATATTGAATGCCGATGTTTACCATGCGAGTCTGTTGTGTCTGTCGTTATACCGTATCTTATGACATATACACCAGGGAAAGTTACTTTTTGGTAAATAATATGTATTGTGTGTTGGAGGTGGGGTGCGCTCCGTGATCGTATTAAGGCTCATGGGCCTATATCAGAGATCAAACATAACCCAAGGGAGACCCCAAAAATAGCGATTTTTTTGGTTATAGGCACATGTGCCTTTATGCACCAGGATACGGTAGTAATAAATTACAAAATGCAATAATGTAGGAATACGCTGTATAATCATACGCCAGTCACTCTCTTAGACATATAGGCGCCTATGGTTTGACTTCTGCACTACAATTCGTCTCTCCGTATGACTGCTACCGCCGCTGTACTGTGCGATCTCTTTGATGTTCATTGATTTTGGAGGTTTTTCCTAGAAGTAGTAGGTGTTCTGGTGTTCTAGATTATTGAACATATTTGAAGTTGAGCAAAAGTAGTCCGGTTGACAACTAACCATATGGAATACGTATATGGACAGTCCTGATACAACATATTTTTATGGACGATATCGACTGAAAATACATGCAAAAAGACTGATAAAGCATACAGCAAGGCACTTATTCATATTTTGAACAAGGCCAGTTCAAACCTAGGAGGTCCCCTGCCTTACTACTATTTCAATGTTCCATAATCACTGTGCGTTTCAACTTAATTTACGAAAAACGGGACTGATAAACTGCATAATAGTTTCAACGGACGCACTTACATATCGTACATAACGCCCCCGCCTACTGTTGAGATTAATCGTCGTTGTTATAAATTGATGGACTATCCAATAATAATAAATAGCAGAGAATATCTTTCACACACACCACTGGCCAAAACCTAGTGCTTAATCCATTTGGTGAGTGGGCTTCAATTTGCACCTGCCACTTTGGCGATTACCTTTTCTATCAAGTTTTTTTTTATCAATTACATGTATGTGTTAAAGTTAACCGTAATAATGAGTAAAATCATTGAAAAACAAAATATGATATAAATACCTCCCATTTCAAATAAAAAAAAATACTTTCTCAGAAAAGGAATGCACCAGACAGCTTTTAGAGACATCCATTTCAAAACATTTCTGTGGGAGCATGCCCCCAGACTCCCTTAGCTATACTTTGCCCCTACGGTGCTCATGTAACAGCGCCTTCAGTGCTCCCCTTTTCAGCAACGGATTTTGGCCAGTGCCCTTTCAATATCACCTGCCAAATTTTGGCAGGTGCCAATAATACTTGGCTAGTGCTCCTGTTATAGCACTGGCAACATTGGCTAGAGCTGTTTGAAATGAGAGGAATTCCCTGAAATAGCAACATGTGCAAATCTGTTCTCCCATATTTATGGTGCGTTCACCTGCTCTTTCTCAACTTGATAATATAAGCTTCCATATGGTAGATTCACTCAAATGGGCTCTCCCAGTCATATTTACCATTTGTGAACTCAGAGCTTTTATGGAGGACTGAGCTTCCAACTAGTTGTCATATGATATTTAGTATTTTATCAGGGGACCGCGCGTACGCAGTCCCCCACTAACAGAAATTTTGCGCCCGGGACTCTCGCACTAGGAGAGACCGTACGGGTCAGCTGGTTCGTTAGTGCAATAAACCAGCCTCACCATAGGTGGCCCGCTTGTGGAGTGGGTTGTGAGCCCTGGGTAACACCTGCGCCAGGTAAGTGAAGAACATTGAACAGCCAGATCTTACATTCATCCGCAACAGATCAAATAACCAGTGTGCAGGCACGTGGCAAAAAACAAATGCACCTTTGTAATAAACAGCTTTTTCTCAACGTTCTTGTTTATTACACAAATCTATAATGCTTATTTTTCATATGATTAACATTGAAACATTTATCATGTTACCTTGTTTATGAATGAAATATTTTAACAAATAAATTAACATCTATACTGTACATAATGTTTTTCAATAAATGTAGTCATTCCTTTATAAATCATGACTATTGATTTCTAGGTACTTTTGGTATTTCTAGGAAAGATTAGTTAGGCACAAATAATAATGTACACAAGAGCATATGGTCTTGCAAATCAATACAAGCTTGATGCTGGAGCATGGTGCCATGAAATAAAGCTACCATATATATGAACTAGACTAAAAAAGACACTATATTGAAAGTGATTTCATATTGCTTATTTTCATCTTATTTGAGCTACCAAGTAGATATACAATAAACAATGAAAGGAGGTACTTCAGAACACAAGTTTCCCCTTAGGGGGACTCCTAGGAAGCATATTGAGGGAGTAAACTTGCAAAAGATACTAAAAATTACTGCAGAATTTTGTGTAGTTTTAGGATCCAGCTGACGCACAAGTGGGAAATGACAGGAATTTTTGACAGAAACTGGTTTCCACGGTAATGCCACCTAAAATGGTGAAAAGTACACGAAGGAAAATAATGTATAACACGCTGGCTATTTTAGCTATAGACATGTATGATAGCTCGTATAATAGATATTAGAATCCTCTATCGGTTGAATATAAATTTATGCTAATAAGTTAATTAGCATACATGTAACTTACATAAATGTCATGATTTTGACGTATTTCATTAAAGACTGAAGACTTTATTAACACAAACAGAATGTAGAGATCTTCACTTATTAATGTCTTACAGCAGCATTTATACAGAGAATTCAGACACATGTTTTGTAGCTTATTTGAACGCCAATGAAATAGGAACCGACTTAAACATAACTTTTGTGCAAATTAGCTTATTTGCATAAACCTAATTTGCATAAATGTTATGAGTTGGCATTTTATTTAATCATAGAGCATAGCTTTAAGTTTTGTTCGCAGGCAGATATTAACCAGTGAATAATATACATTGTTTCTCATCAGGCTCAATACATTTGGAGCTTTTCCACAAACAATTGAAACAGAATAGATTATTATTAAATAATTGCAGCAGAATATTCTACATTCACATAAACTTCGTTTTGGGAAAAACCAAAGGTGAATGTAGAGACTTTCACTCAAGCGAGCACTCCTCATTTTGAGAAAATATATGTTTTATAACAAATTGCAAAGCTAGTAGCCTGGAGCTTTATGTAAACATAGCTTTTCGGAAACTGCCTTAATTTGTATGCTTATAATTTGCATATGAATATTTCAATTTGGTCTTGATTTGTTTACTGAATAGTAATTGAACGTACAGTATATAGCCAGACACTTTATTGAGTATGAATGATTTCATTTACTGAAAAGTATAAGAAAATTTCTATCTTGAATACTTATTTAACATTTATCAATCATTTTATCCATGATTAATTAAAATGCACAACACCTAAGAAGTGCTCTTGTTATTTTGTTAAGTCTAATAGAAGAATATGGATTGATCTGAGATAGGACAGAGTAAAGTTTCTTTCCTTATACATGCTATCTAAAAATGATTGTGCTTTTTTTCGCATTTTCCATTCGGTAATTGTAAAATTATTTGAAAATAATCATTTTGTAATTGAATAGACGTTTATAGGCTTTAATATTTTCTATTGCTTTATTCTTAGTCAATTTTGTTCATTTGGTTGTGTGATCTTTATAAATTAGGAGTATTTTTGGAAATATATTGAACTTATTTTTCGCCCCATGGGTGGCTTCGATTCTGATATATGGTTTTCAATTGTAGGTTGATATTTCTATTTCTTTTTGTTAGTATTATTATAGCTTCATTTGATTTAGATCAACAATTGTGTCCACTTGAAAAGAAAGCAAAACTGATACACTTACTTTTGTAACATGACTTTTCTGATCATATGGAAAAAGGGACACTTGTCTCTCTGGATCTAATTGATAGGAAAAGCTCTTGATAACTTTGTAGGTCTAGAAATTTTTTTACATAAAAAGGAATAAATCTGTTATCAATTGAAGCTAAAACACTAAATTGCAAACAGTTAAATCTTGAACAGAGCGTGGAAAAATCTTAATATACAGAACAAGAAAAATCTTCGTACAATATATTTTTTCTCCTCTTTATAATAAGCAATAATAATGGAAATAAAAAGTCACTTTCATATAACCTGCACTGACGTAATGTGCACATTGCATGTCCTATAGCATACAGCAAGAAACTTATTCAATGTGGCTAATGTAGCAACGTGTACAAATCCGTGCTCCCATATTGGGAGTCTAAAATTCATATGATGCTAGCTCAATATGTATTTGCAGATTATATTTTGTATTTTATCAGGGGACCGCGCGTACGCAGTCCCCCACTAACAGAAATTTTGCGCCCGGGACTCTCGCACTAGGAGAGACCGTACGGGTCAGCTGGTTCGTTAGTGCAATAAACCAGCCTCACCATAGGTGGCCCGCTTGTGGAGTGGGTTGTGAGCCCTGGGTAACACCTGCGCCAGGTAAGTGAAGATCACTACTCCAGCCAGGCCTTATACTCAATGACAACACATAAAATAAGCAGTGTGCAGGCGCATGGCCTAAAAGCAAATACACCTTTATAATAAATAGTATTCTCTCAACAGTCTCATTTATCACATAAATTTATAACATTTATTTTTCCCATGATTAACATAATTTGTATTATTTTACCATTGTTCATGATAGAAAATATTTATAACAAATAATTAAACATATACAGTACATAATGTTTACAATAATGGCAGTCTATTATTTATATATCATGACTATTGATTTCTAGGTATTTCTAGTATTTCTAGGAAACAAAAGTTTGGCACAAAAGATTATACACAATAGCAAATGAACTTGCAAATCAATACAAGTTTGGTGCTGCAGCCTGGTGCAATGAAAAGGAACTATAGAATAAGATTTCAATAAAAAGTACCCAGAAATAATTGCAACAGAACTTTTGTCAATTATATGATTTAGTATTATATTTTGATGATTTTTAGAAAGGTCTACGAAATCAACCTTTGCAGGCATTATTTAAAATCCATTTTGTAAAGGTTTTTAAACTAATTCAAAATAGTGGTCTGTATATGAGAACATTATGTTCAAAAACAATAACAAAATTATTGTAAAAC